>JANRMT010062793.1:20690233-20702333 GCA_026402145.1 Polypterus bichir lapradei | reverse complement strand
TATCTATCTATCTATCTATCTATCTATCTATCTATCTATCTATCTATCTATCTATCTATCTATCTATAAAAAATAAACAAACAAAAGAGAGTGCTTTTAAGTTTTTCTAACCAGCTTCTTTTCTAATTTTCATATCTCTAAATGGGAAAAGTAACACCAAATATTGGTACTTTTTTCATGTTTGTTGTGTTAATTAATTTGACATATACACTCAGGCATGAAATGTGTCAGTCATTAAATAACTAAAACTACTTGTATAAATCTAGACACTTTCTATATTTTCTATATATAGATTACCCCCATTCTTTTTATAAATGTATTCAATAAAGCAGGAGTGCCCTGAAAAGTTTGGGGAATACGTCAATATTCACATGTACTCATTTTAAGTTAAAGTACTAGAAATAAACATAGTAAGAAATTAAATTGCCATGTCAGTGTAAAAATAATCATGTAAAATATTTAAATTAATACTCAAACATTTAACATTCCTGTTATTTACACTCACATGTGTTATAATGAGCTAAATCTAATTACATATTTTTATAGTGACATTATGTAGGTAGGCCAAGGCACGGTTAGCTTGTTTAAGGCACTGGGTGTATTTTTAAAATATCCAAATTTTAATCAGCCAAAGTAATAAAGTTTTTTGGTGAACAGCTTAACTTACATGAACATATTCTCATTTTATTTTAACAATGGCTAAATATCATCTTCTAATGATGCTCTCCTGGCTTCTGTCCAGTGAGCAACATATTTGCCATGCCTGTAAATTTTCCTAAACAAGTTTTTAAAACTTAAAATAATGCTGAGTACTTACTCCACTTGCAGATTCTCCATAAGTGAAAGATACTATTATGTCCTAAGCTCTGGCTTATACTGTTAAGTGATAAAATGGCTCATTCAGAACCAAATTCTTATCTTTTACCAGTTAAATTGCACCATACATGTAAACATCAGACACAATGGGCATGTACCAGGCATACTGAAAATAAAGAAAAGTACAAAGTTACAAAGATATTTAAAATATTTCAATAAGTTAAATGAATGTGACCTCTCAGTTCCAGAAAAAGCAAGTTACAAAAAAACATTTACAAAATGTGAACAGGTCAAATAAAAATGATCTCCCAATATAAATCAGCACAAATGTTGATTGCCACTCAATAATTATTTTTGAAGCTATTCATATGGCCATTGGGCATTTATTGTCCTCTGAAAACACTATTTAACATTAGAATAAACAGAAATAAAAACAGACACAATAAAAATATCAAGAATGTATTGTTTTTCCAAAACTGTCTTGTTCAATTGCTGGAAATACACAGTTTGGTTTCCAAGCCTCTTCTTGAGGCACTCTGGCTATTTCAGGTATTTGTTACATTCCACCAGCAGTACATTTGATTTAAGTTGTACACCATAGTGTGACTGTTTAAGATGGTAACTTGAACATACGAATATATACAAACAAGTTTAGCTAAACTAACATTCTGTGACAGAGCTTTGTTTCACCAAGGAGAAACAGAATATCAAACTACAGTAGATTTTTAAGATGTAGTGTTCAAGCTGTCACTGAAAACCTTGGCTAGATGAAGACAGAAAATTCAGTGAACACCCAAAGCTTGAATCAGCTTCTAAAATGGATAGACGGAAATCAGAATTGTCTGACAGAACAGTATACACTTCAAATGTGTGAAGAAGTCTTAAAAGCATGTCTTGTAGGTCATATAAAAGCTAAGAAAATATTATTGAAGAAAGGCATTACGCAGAACAGATAGCAGTACATAAAAGACCATAAAATGCTGAGCAGCCATAACAAAACTTAAGCTGTTGGAAAAGAAAAAGAACAAAAATGATCTAAAGTTAAAAAACAGACTCGCATCAAATTCTGCAAGAACCATTAAAAACATTATCCCAGGGCTATGTGAAGTGCTGTAAAGTGAATTGCTTCAGTTTTGTACTGAAAATACAGACTAGTTTTAAAAATGCAAGACATTCTTGTTACTTTTTTATATCAATATACACGTGTTTCCTCTAATGCTATATAATGTTTTCATCACTAAATCATTTTCTGGTTGCCTTTTAGAGAAGAAGAATTGAAATCTGGAGCTATAAATTGCTGATGCCAGTTCAATCATCTTATTTCTTCTAAGCTCCAGGTGTAAACAATAGACCAAGAATTAAGAAAACAGTAGATGAATAATTAAAGTCCAACAATAAGGCACTAAATTGGGGAGTGGACCCATTTGGCTGCAAGTTTTTGTCCCAACCAATTTCATGATCAGACAGTCACTAATATCATTTAATTGGATTATCTTTTTTCTCTTCATTTAATCTGGAATCATCATGCACTTTACTGTGTTTTCTTCATAGAAAAATCTCTCTATACAGGAAGCTGCCTCACTAAGCCATTACCTGGCAACTGCCATTCCTGTATCTTGATTTCTGCACAAGACGTTGAGGACACGCACTCTTTAAGTACTGTGAAGCTTCAAGTTTTTTTTCTGTCTGTGATTCATCTTTAGATTTACAATTGTCAATATTATTATCATTATATGCAAAGTTTGAGGATACTACTACCAGAACATGTTTGGCAAGTCAATAAAATACCTACACATAACAGGAAATGAGTCTGGTGATTTTTTTATTTTTCACAAGGGTTCTTTGTTTAAATTGTAAATGAGAGATGAATGCAGGTAGGGCTAAATACCATTCTTTGGTGAAAGCAAAACACAATTTGTTTTATAAATTTGTTAAACAAAACACAGAGTTTCACTGTGAATTGAATTTTGCATAAGGTGTTTTGTTTATTAATAATGATAAGTAAAAATGAGCAGAGCAGACACCTGGTAAACAATTGTGAAGGCTAGAGTATGCCACAGAGCCCAAAACCCCAACCAAGAACACACAAAACAATCCTGGGTTCAAGTAAAGGGTGTTTATTATACAAAAAATCCTCTGCATAATCAAATAAACCAGTCATCTCTTCTTTCTCCTTCTCTCACACTCTCTATTGCACTTCTCACCTCCAGTCTAGTGTTGCCTGCAGTTGGCAGTGTGGTCCCTTTTATTAAAGACCCAGTAACACTTCCAGTGCCAATCACAAATCACTGCAGCCCCCTCTTGCAACACCTATACCCCCAGCAGGGCTGCATTTCAGGACTACAATTCCCAGCTTTTCCTGTTGGTTTCTGAATGAGCACCAATATTTAGGGCCACTGCCATCTTGCGTCCAGGGGGGAGTAAATCTCCCCTTCCCTTTTATCCTGGTCAGAGAAAGCACTACAGATATGTCCAGCTGGGATGCCTGTCTGTCCACTTGGAGCCTCCTATCTGGATAATGAACCATCCCCTCTCCTGGTCGGGATGCCCGTCCATCACATGTGGCATTAACACAATACTGAGTGCTAAAAGGCTGCAAATTCTTCAGCATTAGACCCACTAACATGCTTATTAGTAAATAATGTATAAAATACTAAGAACACTGGGAAAAACAAAATGAAAATGATGATGATGATGGCAGTTTTAAAAACCAGGTTAAAAATTGTGTTTTCCCCATGTAGCACGCTTAAATGCGTTTGTTTAGTAATTTCTGCATTCATCCTAAAACTTGAAACCCAGAAATAACAGATTGCTTAATTACACTAGAAGTCCAACTGTAAACAGAAGTTGGTTGTAACAAAAACTCACTGCTCTGTGAGGTCCCCTAAACTGAATTTGAGATCCTTTGATTTAGGGTAAATTAAAGCTCATTCCAGTGGTGCCCACAGACCACTCTAAATACCCAGTGAGATTGACTTATTCAGGTAAACATTTTACTTTATTAACTCCATTATTAATTAAATACTTGTATTTCAAAGAAAACAAAATAATATGCAAATACATAAGTTTTAGGTACACTAAATTAATAAATTATGCTGTGGAAGAAATGGTACAGAATAAATATATGGTGTTCAAATGTTTGAACTTTCATTCAGTTTAAGGGAGATATTTGATTTAATGCCTCCATTTTATATCACGAGCATCATACACCTTATACATTGTACATATAGAAGTGTGGATGCAAGACTGAAAATAGTAAGTAGTCCTGCAAGCTCTATTGTTATTCTAACTATTTTTTGGGAAATTGTATGGACCCTGTGCAATTGCGCTTGCAACTATACTGTATAATTAGATTCGATAGATGTTTTGTCACATAAAGTGGCTCAGCTTGTGAAATTTAGTGCATTAGCTCTTAGCTCCTTGTTTCATTTTTTGTAGAATATTTGTTTTTTCAGCCTCTCTTGGACCCAGTTTCTTAAACCCCCAAGTAGCCGCTAATACTCTTTTTTATGTGCAGCTTCACTAGATTAAAAATTCTCTGTTTAGTTGTTTCCTGGCACGAAAGTAATATCTTTTGCTCAGCACATTTTTCTTGGCCATATAAAAATCTCACAGCACTTTTTAACAGGTCTTATTATGACATTTCCAAGTGTGTTCTGATTGCCATTAAGTGTTTCAAAACTGAAAAGATTTCTACACCTACAATACAAGTAAGGCTGCTATTTTCCTCTTTTCTGTCAAAGTGCTTTACTTCCTACATTGAGACTGAGGTTTAAATTACCCTACTCTGAGAAAAAATTTGTATTTTATAAAGGAACAAACATGACTTGCTACAACAATATTAGAATTCTCTCTCATTGGTTTAACAATTTTTTGGTTCTAGTTAGACTTCTGTAGTTTACTTCCATATTTTGAGATAATTTCCATATTGTCTGGTTAAGCAGGAAGCACAGTGATGCAGTAGTAAGGGCTACAGGTCTGGGTTATTTCCGGGCCAGGACATCTCCTATGTGACTTTCCTACATTCAAATACTGTAGTTGTCATCTAGTTACTTTTCAGTTTTTCAATCATAACTAGTCTCATTCCACCATTGTGTAAACCTCTGTGTGTGTCAGCATTTATGAATGTCCTTGAACTTGAATTGTTGTTCTTATCCATGTCATCTTCCTGTGCCCATGTATTGGATAAGCAGATAAATAGCTTTCTGTTCTTTTCTTCACTGAAATATGATAGTTAAAGGTAAGTAGTGTGCAATATGGATTACACCAGAATACACATATAGTAGTAATGAAAATGCTGTTAGGTTAATCAACTTCTAAAAAGGAAAAATAAACTATGTTAGCCAGAAATTCTTCTTCATTAAACTGTGTAGGGAATAATTTGTTTTGTCATCAAAGAAATTAGTCCATGTAAAAATGTGGCAGCTTGCAGTAACAAATAATAACTTTGATGTTTTTGCAAGTTGGCATATGCATGTTAACTGAAACAAATAGAATAAATTAACAAAAGATTAGCAATATCTGAAAGAATGGCAAAAAAACTAATCGAAATAGGTACTGTATTATAACAGCCAAAATCCAGGTAACTTAGCAATGCAATTACAGTAGTTATTGGTCTACATTTTGGGTTTTGAACTACTTTTTGGTTAAATAGTAGTGTGTGTACCTTAACAGACTGATTAAAAATGTATGACATATTCACAGTGTAGTCTCCAGCTCTTCATTGCTGACTTCTATTATGTCCCAGGGACATTAACATTTAAAACATACACAGGCTTTGTCTGCAATAGAAATAAAATCCTGCAGTACTTATTTATATTCCTTGCTTTGTACCCCAATGAGTACAGAAAATTTCTCATTTGGTTACAAAGTACTTCTGATATATTTGATTAACCCTTGGTACTATAACAAGGATGCTTAGAAAATTTCCAACATCAGCAGACAGATCAATTGGTTACATTCATTATTTACTATTAGGGAACAGGCTGGAAAAGTGATTTGCTCAGGATCACCCAGTAAGTCAAGGATAGACATTGAACCAGCAACCTAGCTTTTTACAGTCCAAAGCATATTCATATATTTAGTTACAACACCCAGGCTTTTTCAAATGTACAAGGAAAAATAAAATTATTGGTCCTCTGTATTAAAGTGAAAACTAAAGACCAATTATTTCACCCTAGCATACTTCTTCTAAAACTCCTGCTAAGTCACTCCATATTATGTCGTGGCGAAAAATTCGTCACCAGAAGGTTTTTTACCTGAAAATGAAGGCTATTAGGACTCGAGGTAGACAGACAGAGTTTTAAAGCTTTATTGCAATAAAACAACACACATAATAACACGGATTCAACCCAATATGGCCAAATTGAGCTGAGCCCCGAACGGTTCAGCAATTGAAGTTTATATAACAATTTCTTATCACTTTGACCTCATTCAATTAGCTCATTTGCTGTTTTCCTCTGACTCCCTTCTACTCCTGTCCGGCCAACTTCTCGTCTCCCTGCAGCTGGGCCTCTGGTATTTCACTGTCTATTGTTCATTTCTAGTTTCTGTTTTTGCTTATTTCTTTCACTGGCCATGGCTGGTACAGACATTCATCTTCCTTATATGGGCTTTCCTCTCATCACTTCCTCTTTCTCTGACTTTTAAGCTGGTTTGTCTGATGCCCAAAGCTAAGCTTTTAACTAAAAGAAATATATGTGCTTTTATTTAATCATTGCGTGGCAGTCCTGACTTGTCTTAATTTCTATGCTTAAGTTAATTTCTAATATATTCTTCTATATTTATTGCTAATGCCTGAATATACTAATGTTTCTTTCATGCATTACATCATTGTGACCTTGCTTATAGTAAAAGCCTTTTGTTGCCTTTTTGCTGATTCACCAATCCAGCAGTTTCCTATGTGCCTACCAGAGCCATTTTTCTCTCTGTGGTATCGTTCTATAGCTTCCCAGCCTTGAATACAGGTGTTCTCAATCTCCTTATCCTGTTCTAAGCTAGTTTCTACACGTCATTTTTGTTTTCGTTTTGTTCTTTTCCCATACTAGCAATTCTGCTTTAAGCTTAAAAAATAATGCAAAATGACTGATTTTTAGTTAACTATTTACTTGACCTATCTTATTTGCTTAACATTCTATTTTATGCTTAATCTATTGTTTTAGAAGCTTTTAATTACTTATGTTAATTTGCTATTTTATGCTAATATAAAAATTTTCCCTTCTACATTCCTCCCTTTGAGGCTTATTCAAGCCTCACCACCTAACCTGATTTCAAAAGAAAGGTAGGGGATGTCGGTTCAATTCTTCCTTGGAGCCCAATACGGACCCCTCATAGTTCTTCTCAATCTTCAACACCCGTATCCCTCCTCTGGTGGCACAGGAGCCAAACATCTCCCCCATTAATCAACAAAGAGGAGTAAATGACTTCCTGGCCCTACCCTAACAGTCAAAAAGTATGCATAATCAATCATAAGTGCTGATAAAATTGAACAACAAGGGAATATAACATAATCCATGATGGTTACAAAATAATACAGAAGGGTTAAAATAATAAAACAATTGTCCATAATAAGGGCTTTTCCTTTGCTTGGAGAGATATATTTCCAGTGAAATAACATTTTTTTCTTCAACCCAGATATTTTGCGCACCGTAGAGGGTCACCTCCCTGGGGAGCAGTTACTAGCACTTCACCCAAGGAGTTTCTTCTGGTTTAGTATTTCATTAACCACATTGTCATCAAGAAGAGAATCAAAATCTGTAGCTGAAGATGTCCATGGTTCAAAAACTTGGATGTACACTTGCTTGACAGCAACTCTAGTAATAACTAATTAGAAAACTGGTAATAAGCAGCAAAATGCCATTCAAGAGAGTAATTCATGCTTCACAAACATTGCTCCCTGTGTTTCCCAGGTTCAAATAAAGCTAATACTCAGTATACTGGTTTTACATTTTTTTCTAAGATGGACTTACAGATAATGTCAGAACTGTCCCAATTCCTAAATATGGTGAAATAACTATTTAATATACAGTATATCTAGCTCTATATGTTCATATACAATCAGACCTGTTAATAATATTGTTGGTGGCGATACAGATGGCATAAATATCTATCTTAAAAAACTCAAAAGTTCTCAATTTTAGGTTGCCACCACTGTGCACAATAATAATCAGAGATAAAGTCCTTATACACCTCACCATGCTCACATTCTAACACATTCATTCATAAAGTTGCCCAAATATACGCTTAGCTGTGGTCTCAATCTTGAACCACCTTTATCAAATTAATGCAGTTATTCTGTGGACAGTAGGTGTCAATCCTCCCTCCGGAAGATGTCAGCACTACCTTCCAAAATGCAAGTCACTGGGTCATTTCTGAGGTCACATTCAAATTTCAAGAGTTATACCCAAGTTTCTCATTAAGGGTTCAAATCTTCAGAGATCTTCAGACTTCATCTCGGCTTTTTAATTCACAGAATGCACATTCACCACTGCATGTATAAGACACTCCATCTCCTATGGGCCAAATTAGTACTGTACTTCATTTCACTAATCTTTTATAGTACATATACTCAACAAGCCATAATGTTAATCATTTGACCTGTATTGCCATCAACATGCCAGCCTAAACTGTATCATCCTATTCTAAAGGTTATGGATGTTCTGACCTATAGTAAGTGTTCCTTATTCCCAAAATACTAGTTATGTGTGTCATCCCATAGGCTTACTAGTATTCTTTTCAATTAAATAAATGTACCTAAATGTTAAGCTCTACATTATTTGTTATAATATTACAATCAATAACCTAGAATATCTAAACTGGACTGACCCTAACTAGCAATGGTGGAATGCCCCTGCAATGACAGTCACTGAACAATCTCTAATAGATCTCTTATGCTATATTAGATTAGATTCTGATTAACTCCAGATTACATAAATCATTGGTCCTTAGAGGTAATTATCTCATACTAAACATCAGAAAGCATATAAAAACACTTATCTAAAAAAAAATCTTATTGTTAACCACTTTGAATTCATAATAATCATGTAGTATTCCCATTAATGCAAACATTCATTTAATACATATTATGTAGGAATCCCTATATTCTGCTTTACTTCCAAATAAGTAGCTTTTCCTTCTACACCTTTTATAAGTTTATGGTTCAAATACTTTTTGAAAGATGTTGCTAGTTTTCAAACAAGTGGACAGTCAAAGTGGGCTTCGGCAAAGAACATCAAGCTCTGCAGAGTAAAGGTGTAAGAAATTTTCTTCTCTGGCAAGGATTAAAGCAGGTGTTGGGGTCCAATATCCCAAGGTAAAGAGGACCACGTCTAGAAGTCTTGGACCAAAGCAGGCAGATGTCATCTATGATTCAGAATCCACGATGATCTTTTGGGCTCAAACATCACCAGCACAGTTGAGCTCTTGGCAGTAGGGATCCATGATGCCTGGACTAGAATTGAAGCGCATTGTCCAGTAGTCAGTTGATCTATGGCCTGATCCACGACTTGATTCCATCTCCTATAAGGCTGGATTCTTCTTGGAGTCGGATGATTAGCTTATCTGCAGACCTTTATCACAGCCCAATCTCTGGCTCAACTTCAAGTGCTGTCATCTATGATTTACTAGGAAAAAACAGCTTTCACCTGCAGATGTAAAGACTTAAAAAATGCTCATTTAAATAGTCAGCATGCTAATTCTTCATTGGTAACTACTTATGTATCCAAAAAATAATATGTCATAAGATGTCAGATCTGTTTCATTGGGGGTACCTCTATTAAAAATATTGCTAGCAGTAAAACAAACGGTCATTTCAATCCAGTCTGTGCTTGTCTAAGTCAATTTGCCTTTAAACAGTCAAAGTAAAATTTAAAATTGATAAGCACAAAGTTCATGCCTTCCTTTATAGCTGTTTCCAGTTTGGCTGTAGTTGCAATTTCCACTCAATTGAAAACATGTCCCAAGTCATTATAAAAATAAAAATCTTAATATATATCAAGGAAAAATGTACTCAATAATTAATCATTTCAGAAATTGGTCTCATAATAATATTAGCATAATATTCAAATCATTTGCACTTTTTCCATAACAATTGAAAAATAGCTTCAAAAATTACAAAATGGTTTACAAAATTAAACAGAATTATAAACAAAATTAAACACATTTTTACTATACTACCCCCTTCCCCCCTTATTGACACTTGTGTCAATATTGCTGTTATGATCTTACAATTAGAGAAGATGTGGAGCAAGAGGGTATCTGAAATTGATCCCATTAATATAATAATTTAATAAAAGCCAAATGTTATAGCTCTCTTACAGGGAAGATAAATACGTCCTGAGATAGAGAACAAACAAAAGCTAAGAGAAGATCGAGTATTTATTAGTTAAAGAGCCATGCTCCGTGGAGGTTGGTGTAAAAAGCAAGGAGATTTAAGCCAATTACTATAAATATAAATTTGTCTTAGTGTTCATTTTACCCCTCCCTTAAATGAATGTCAATGTATACCAGCAACCTCCAAAGAACATCTCATAGTTGCATAGCAAGCAGAGTCAAGAAAGAATTCCAAAGTCTGGACAGGTAAATTCTTAATTGTTTTTTCCTTTTTGACATTAAATATAACAAAAACAGTTAAGCTCCACATTTCCTCTCCCATGTATCTAATTATAAAGCATTGTTAAAGTGTACAAAGTCCTAAGAATATTTTTCTTTTTACACAAGATGTTCATATTTGATTATTTTTGGATCATATCTAAGATTAGCAAGGTCAGTGAAGTAAAATATTTTATCTCTTCCCACTCAAAGTCCCTTAAATTATTTCATAGGTTATTTAGCAGCAAAAATAATCTTGGAATCCATCTCTGACCCCTTATAACTTGTTATCTAAGAGCTTAAAGTTTCTATACATGTTCTCCAAGTATTATTTCTTTCTTTCATTACTAATTATTTTAATAATTAAAGTACCACATACACTTGGATCTTAGATGTTAGAATCTTAATAAAAATATCCCATTCAATGTTTCATTGAAGCATCAAAATATAAAAGTAAACCTTTTCAGCAGCTTTGTAGTAATACAAATACCAGTGTTCCATTATATTTCACACAAATATATCCATATTACACAAAAGGAATGAGGAAAGAAATCAATATATCAGAATGCCCTATAATGCAAAATGTGCCTTTATTTATTTATTAAGATGTCCTCTAGGAAATTAGCACATTCCCACCCATATTTAGAATAAAGAGTCCACTTCTTTGTTAGTTAATTTTTCCAGAATTCTAGACTAAGAAAGTACTTTAAATCTATTACAGTTACATATACTGATTTCTTTTCCCCATAACCATCTGCCAAAGCCAGTTAATCTTGTACATTCTTGTTATGTTTTAGATGTTTTTTCAGAATGTTGACTCTAAAAAGCACAGTCTGTTTTTCTGTTAGTTAACACCCCTTATTCCCTCTCTTTTATAGCATATCTTAGTATGGAGCACTACCTGGACTGGAAGCCATTGTTTTTCTTCAGCTTCATTACTATTTTAAAGAATGTTTCCTTCAATTGAAATGTACTATTTTTTGATTAAAATCCTCCTTGCATCAGAGTCTGGCCAGAACTCAAATGAAAGGGGTGCTCGTACAATATCATGCCTAATCTGGAGACTTTTTTTACACCACCTGTTCATATCTTTTTAATTTGAATTAAGAGCTCTTTTAATTTCAACAAACATTTATATTCTCATACACATTAATATCAATCATTTCATTCTTTCAAAAAACACCACATGTTTCACACAACCACTCTCAAACACACTTGAACTTGTTTATCATGAACTCACAGGGATCCCTTTAATACATGATATAACACACATAAAGTCACCCAAACCATTGTAACACACTCAACCTTACCACAGTATTTATTACTTATTATTTATTTGTACACACTATATTTGGAAACAATGCAGCCAAGGAATCAAAAAGAAAAATGAACTCTAAAGAAGAGGAAGTTCCACTCTCACTTAACATTACTATTCAGGACAAACAAACATAAAACAGCCTCTCATGACGTTAGCTGGTGTTAACCCTAGGAAACATAATACAATCCTGCTCGGTGCTGGTTTCTAAATCAAGGAGACTCCATTGGTGAAATGACTCAGTGACAACATTTAATTGCTTCCGTGGCGATCCATTCCTGCGACAATAAGGGCAAATCCAACTATTGAGAAATCACGCGGTTCGATACCACAGCAAGACGGCACTCCCAGAAATAGGCTAAACTGTCACTGAGAATATTA
>JANRMT010062793.1:20660184-20671987 GCA_026402145.1 Polypterus bichir lapradei | reverse complement strand
CCATGTTGAACTTTCTTATTCATAGGTAGAAGGCTGAAATTTGGTACTTATTTCGGTGATATGATGCCAATGTCGGCTGCCATATTGAACTTTTCAACGGTCTTTGTTACTTATGGGCCCATCTTCAAGAAATTTGGTACGCGGGTTCCCAACGCTAACTGAATCCTACTTACGTACATATATACGTCCATAGCCTGCAGCTCGGTCACCATGTGAGGCGGCGTTGGGTCCCCCATCCCAACGCCTCCCACGTTGTTGGCTGCCTGCCTATATAAGGCCGTCTGTCGCTCCAGTCTCTACATTCCCTTCCTTGCTTCGCCACGGTATTCACGTCTCCCTACTGATAACTACAGCCTTTTTATTTAATCCACAGCTTCTCCGCTGTTTTATTGTTCGTTTATTACGATTATAGTTATTGTATAGGTATTTTAGGCTTACTTTACATTGTTCAGGTATCCATTTCCTTTATCATTCCAACCGTACCCCCATTAACATGTCTATTGAGGTAATCACCATCGATCAAAGAACTGTCTCTTACCAAGTGGTTTCCATGCCCGGAGATGGCACCTGCCTTTCCATTCTTTTTGTTACATATTGCACGGCCATATCAGGCTCACTCTTGATATCCGGAGGAACATTGTGTCTTATGTATTGAATGACTGGGACAGGTTCAAGGTGTGGACTGATGACGGTACAGGAGATAATTATACTACACAGGAGCACTAGAAGAGTGAAATGCTTAAGTGTACCGAAATGGCCAAATATTTTACACCTTTGGACAACCGCCAATGCCTCTTAAACATCTTAGCTTCACAGGTGACGATTTCAGTAGTGGACACTTTGATGTTTAGAAATGTTTAAACTCTCAAAAGCTGGATGTGAAGTTATCAATGAAACTGGTTGTATACTTACAACGCTTGACAGATGCCGAATGTCTCTTCAACACAAGTCCTACAAATACTGTCGTAATTGAAACAAACCATGAAACTCAAACCGATTATGACAGCAGCAATCCAAGCTGTGAGATTTGAAACAAGATTACTGTTCACATGGCCAACTGTACGTTGCATGCTCAAGAGTAAGCTCAGCGCACAGCTACAGCTTGGTCATATTGCAACTGGAGGGCCGAACTGACAACGTGGCATACAAAGAGATCTTTAACAAATAATTATTGGTATATTTTCCCTCAGTTTAAAAAGGTTTAATTTTCTTCTTAATAAAAATTTTAAGGCAGTACTTCACCGCTGCGAAGCGCGGGTATTTTGCTAGTTGTTAATAATTAAAGGACACGGTGTCACTACACTAGCAAGGATCTGCTCACGGATTGTTCATGCGATAATCGTGCCTCGCACTGTATGCTTCACTGGGACTGTTGTGAAGGATAGAATAATTAAACATGTACTACGAAGATATTTAAATGTTCCTTAAAAGTTTTGATGAACTGGCGTTCTAAGCTTACAGATGGCTTAACAGCTATTACAGAGCTGATTGTGTAGCGATCGGTTACTTGGAGAAAGAAAAGGAAGGACAGGAATTGAAGGTTAGTACGTCTGAAAGAGACAGTACTGCAGGGGCGGCCTTAGGCATGTGCAAACTGTGCACTTGCACAGGGCCGCCAAATCCCAGGGGCCGCCACGCCAATATATATTGAATATAAAACAGAAAGAGAAAATAACAACACAGCTAAAAATACAGCGGCAAATTTCGGCAAAAGTTAAACGCTTGTGTCATGAGCACGAGGTGGCTATGCAGTGTCCTTAATGGGCCTGGCCATCCGCCGTGCATAAGATACCATATTGACATTGGCAGGCGAAGGGGCCACCGATTCTTTCACTGCCCAGGGTCGCCACGTGCCTAGAGCTGCCCATGAGTACTGCTGCAATAAATTATTTCATCGAAGGTCATGCACAATCACTGCTGCACCGTGTTCCCATGTTTAATAACGTGCTTTAACTCCTATCATCATGAAAATGATATCACATATACATCTCAGTATTTTAGTTATTCAGAGAGCTGTAATATTATGAATGTAATGGATTCTGTGCCCTGTCGGAGGAAGAGAAAGCCTGGAAGCATGAAGTGATTCACACACACAGAGCACATAGAAGATCAAATACAAAACAAAGCATTTAACGTGCTACTTTAATTACGATGTGATTTGAGAAACTAGTTAAACGATTTTAAGATGAAGTTTATGATGTTCTACTTTAATGACAAAATAAACTACGTAATTAAAGTGGAAATTTCGAGATTAAAATCGACATTTCGTGCTTTTTCCCCACTGTGTGCCTTTTTTTTTCTCTGTACCCTAATAAGCTTTCATATGACACTGAGACGGTGGGCTACGACTCGCCTTTTCACGGCGACTTTGATATGTGACAGCTTCTTATTTATTTCAGGCACTGTGCGACTTTGTGAACTTGAGCTATCGAGTTTCTTCGACACACTATGTCACTCGATCAACTTCCTTTTGTTGTTTATACCACTGTTTAAACCAACAAATAGTACGTTTTTCCTTTGCCTCCACTTGGTATTCACTGAAATTCTTCCATTTTCCCTCTTGCTTTTCCCATTGCCCTTTCACATAACACTGAGCTTAAGGGCTATTTATATTGATTTGCATATTCAAAGAGGCGTAATTCTGGGAGGAGTTGGGGCGGGATAGCAGGCGCATGCATGAGCGTTACTTTTCACGCTGACCGGGATTTATGTAGCGGGAAAACGTGGAAGTTGGCGAATGCATAAACTCCTGCATCTGGATGTTTCTGTGCGTAAGCACATTTCGGTTTTTGTGTTTACGTCATGTTATAGTGCGAATTCTACGCACGGCGTTATGCATGAGGCCCCTGGTCTTCTGCTTTTGCACTTTGTGTTTCACAAAGTGACTTTTGTTTGCTATTCTTAGTTTTATGTTGTGTCATTCTAGACAATTTTCAGTGTTTTTTTTATTTTTTATTTTTGGTTTTACTTTAGTTTGAAGTTGTTCCTTTGTTTTTGAAAAGCATTTTGAGCTACACCCTTTGTGTGAAAATTTGCTATAGAAAATAGTTGTTTTTGACAATGCTTTAGAAATATCTCACTTACAATGTCTTGTTTGCATTTAGCAGTTGGAAAGTTACTAAACCATGAAGCTACTGACATGTTGAAATCATACAACAAAAAATAAAGCAGAAAAACAAAGCTACAAATAGCTGTATCCACTTTCTGCCTCTTCAACTCTGTACTTACACAAGTTCATGTACTGTAGTAGACCAGGAAATGTAAGTGAAAGAGCAGTCTAGGTGTGTATGTCATTTTAAGCTTCTTGTCCTTGTTCTATGTAGCTTTCAAAAACAGTTTTCAAATTTTGCACATTAAGCAAAATTATTGGTAGTAAAAAAGTTAATGATTGTGAGATTAATAATAGCAGCAGTTAGCAATGATGAAAAGTGTGCACTAGTATTTCAATGCAGTGAGTGTTAACAGCAAAGACATTGTGAACTCATAAATATAATATATTATATAATATCTTTCTAATAAAGATAATAAAACTGTAAGTAATGATTCTAACAAGAGTGATATTGTATATAGTGGCATATAGTGTAAAAAAAAGGTATCATGTCATCTTTTAACCCACTTAATCCAGACCAGGGTCATAGGGTGGGACTCCAGCATATCCCAGCTAGAACAGGGCACAAGGCAGGAGCAATGGTTTCACATTTCCCTCAAGAATCCTCTGCTACACTGAAATATTCATAGTGGATGCTGTGATGGTGAGCAGCCCAGGTCCTGATGCAGCAAAGCAGCCACAAATTTTAACATTTCCTCCACCATGCTTTACAGCTGGCATCAGGTTCTTCTTATCAAATGCTATCTTTGGTTTTCGTCAAACATATCTTCTGCTACAATGGCCAGAGCTCATTGTTTGAGAAGTCTTGGTCTTTGACTAGAAGTCCATGGGAAAACTTTAGTCTTTCTGGACAGCAATGTTTCCCTCCTGGTATACCTCCCAGGTAGAGCTAATTTGTGCAGCTTCTTTCTAATGGTAGACTCCTGCACCTTAACATCAAAAGTGTCAAGACCTACCTATAGGTCCTCTGATTATATTCTTGGGTTCTTAGAGATTTCCTTCAGCATCTTGCATGCTGCTGTCATGCTGAACTTGCTAGACCAGCCTGGCCTGGACAAGTTGGCAGATGTTTGAAATCTCCTGTACTTGAAGATGATCTTCTGGAGAGTGGGGTGATCAGTTTCCAATTGTTTGGAGATCTTTTCAAATCCCTCCTCAGAGTCATAGGCCTCTAGAACATTTTTTCTAAAGGACTTGGAGAACTCTAGACGTGGTGATAACACACACTTCAACAACAAAGAACAAACCAAACTGAATATCTGAGATTTAAATAAGACAGGTATATACAAGATCCAAGTGTGGTCCATTGTTGCTTGGTTTGGTTTAGCAATGGTCTACTTCAAAAATAAATTACAGCATGTTGTAAGGTCTTCTGTGCTCCTGGTTGTGCTCTTTCATCTGTTGCAGATCTTATATGCATCTAGTATCATACACCATGTTAAAAGGTTTACCACTGACTCATACTGTATCACTCAGGATATTACTTGTTCTAAAAATTAACCTCTTGTAAACATTTTAGGTCAATGAAAGCTAAAACTAATAGACAGTTAAACAGTTTCTTTCTGAGAGCCAGAGCCATTGTAAACCATTGTTAGCCTGTCTTATTTGCTTATTTGTGTGTGTCATTATATATGAAGGTGTGGGTGTGTTTGTGTGTGCATGTACTGTATGCACACACATGTGCTTTCATTTGTACATCTCCTTTGTAGTTGCATTATTTGCCACTGTTTATAATGTATATTGTTTAACTTATATTATTTGTATGTGTTGCTGTTTTCTGTTATAATTAGCTTCAAAAGGTACGAAGTTAATAAAAAGTAATTCTGATTTTAATGATGTTCTAATCATTTGCACCTGGTCTGGTGCAACTGCTTCTTATTTGAGGCAGTAATAAATGTAGGTATGTACTTAATTTTTCCAGATGCGAAATTTGAACATAAGTTTATTAAAATATACAATTACTAGAAAATGCAAATGTGGTATAATGTTTGTTATACTATATCATCTTTATCAATTGATACTGTTTAAATGAAGATCCACATATGTCCACATATGTTAAAAAAGAAAAAACATTTCATGAGGTCTACTTACTTTTTCATATGACTGTAAATCAAAAATAAATAAAAAGAAAAAAAATCAGTAAAAAAGAAGAAAAAGAAAATATTTACAGTACATTATCAATTTTCCCTGTAAGGAGTGGCCTGGTGCGCGCAAGTTTTGGGCAATGCATAAGCAATGCATTTCTGTATATAGCACAGACAATCACACATATGATTATTAACTGTGTTGCATATTTAATCTTAAGCATCAAAATAATTAGATGACATACCTATGGAAGCATGGATGTGTTTAGGAGAGATGGCAGTGGAATTTTTAACCAGATTGTTTAATGGAACCTTGGAAAGTGAGAGGATGCCTGAGGAGTGAAGAAGAAGTATACTGGTGCCGATATTTAAGAATAAGGGGGATGTGCAGGACTGCAGTAGCTACAGGGGGATAAAATTGATGAGCCACAGCATGACGTTATGGGAAAGAGTAGGTTAAGAAGTGAGATGAGGTGATGATTAGTGAGCAGCAGTATGGTTTCATGCCAAGAAAGAGCACCACAGATCCAATGTTTGCTCTGAGGATGTTGATGGAGAAGTTTAGAGAAGGCCAGAAGGAGTTGCATTGCATCTTTGTGGACCTGGAGAAAGCATATGACAGAGTGCCTCGACAGAAGCTGTGGTATTGTATGAGGAAGTCGGGCGTGACAGAGAAGTACGTAACAGTTGTACAGGATATGTACGAGGGAAGTGTGACATTGGTGAGGTCTGCGGTAGGAGCGAAGGATGCATTCAACGTGGAGGTGGGATTACATCAGGGATCAGCTCTGAGCCCTTTCTTATTTGCAATGGTGATGGACAGGTTGACAGATGAGATTAGACAGAAGTCCCCGTGCACTATAATGTTTGCTGATGACATTATGATCTGTAGCAATAGTAGGGAGCAGGTTGAGGAGACCCTGGAGAGGTGGAGATGTGCTCTAGAGAGGAGAGGAATGAAGGTCAGTAGGAACAAGACAGAATACATGTGTGTAAATGAGAGGGAGGTCAGTGGAATGGTGAGGATGCAGGGAGTACAGTTGGCGAAGGTGGATGAGTTTAAATACTTGGGATCAACAGTACAGAGTAATGGGGATTGTGGAAGAGAGGTGAAGAAGAGAGTGCTGGCAGGGTGGAATAGGTGGAGAAGAGTGTCAGGAGTAATTTGTGACAGACGGGTATCAGCAAGAGTGAAAGGGAAGGTCTACAGGAGGGCAGTGAGACCAGCTATGTTATATGGGTTGGAGACGGTGGCACTGACCAGAAAGCAGGAGATAGAGCTGGAGGTAGCAGAGTTAAAGATGCTAAGATGTGCACTGGGTGTGACGAGGATGGATAGGATTAAAAATGAGTACATTCGAGGGTCAGCTCAAGTTGGACGGTTGGGAGACAAAGTCAGAGAGGCGAGATTGCGTTGGTTTGGACATGTGCAGAGGAGAGATGCTGGGTATATTGGGAGAAAGATGCTAAGGATAGAGCTGCCAGGGAAGAGGAAAAGAGGAAGGCCTAAGCGAAGGTTTATGGATGTGGTGAGAGAGGACATGCAAGTGATGGGTGAAACAGAACAAGATGCAGAGAACAGAAAGATATGGAAGAAGATGATCTGCTGTGGCAACCCCTAATAGGAGCAGCCGAAAGAAGAAGAAGAAGATTTTTTATTATTCATTAGACTAAATCCTCTCACAGTCAGCACTTGAGCCAAGGAATGTGCCAGAAATGTTCAAAAGAGAAAACATCTCCATGAAGTGATCCTGTTGTTTAATAAATGTAACATATCAGAAAATGTCTTTATAGTTACAGATTCTAATTTCTCCTTATTCAGTATCTTGAACCCTGGATACTGGTTGCAAAGTTCATTTTAAAAGGAATTATGGTCTTTCTTCAACAGAGCACAATATATACGAACAAGCCTATTCATCTGCTCTTTTCCAAATGACATTTTCCAGATTTGCAGATGTAGTGAAACATGCCTTATCAAAAACAAACTGATCTTTCAATTCACTACATAAGTTCTTTTCTGTCTTCACATTCTTGTTTAGATTAGATTAAATATGTTTTTAGAAAACCTTTTGATTGGTTTTTAAATTTTGTAACCAAATTAAAATGAGATTTCTAATTCAAATGTTGTTTAAGATAGTCCACTTTCCTTGAGTTCTGTTCGGCACTACACATTAAGTCTGTTTTAACATTCTGTTAAGCATTCTATATTGAACCTTAAACACTATTTCTTTGATGTACTACTTGAACTCTCATCGGTTTTGTGCTTAGACAAGGTTAAAGTGACAAAGAAACAACAGTATAGACTGTTTCATATAGCATAATTTTGTTTGAAACTGAATTAAATTGGGTCAGTAATGGATTTAGTTTAATTATTTAATTTTTATAATATAATTTTGTTAGAAAGTTGAGTCTTTTTTGAGCGACCATGTAAAATCTGTGGGTGATGCTTCTAAAACGTATTAGTTATTGCTCATGCAGTCAGCTTTAGAGGGAACACTCTGTATTATATATTGTCAATAACAGTAGCCTGTGAAGATGCACTAATGGGGTTTGCTGCAACCTTGGAGTCAGATTAGATCGAACAGCCACATGGGATTTGGACAAAATCCCGTCCCAGACGGAGTAGTAAAAGAGACCCTAGGAAATCAAAAGGGAAACTTTTAGTCCACTGAGACACTCAGGAGTGGTAGGCTTCTACATCTGTGCTCCGGCCAGCCAGGAAATTCTGGAGTTTTGCGAATAGCAGTGGGCAGAGATCAGATGGAGTGAAAGACAAAGTCCATTCCAAGGCAGTAGTTAAGAATCAGGGTTGGATTGAGTTATTTCCCTTCTTCTGTTAATTCTTCATTTCAGCCAACATGACTTTGATAAATTCTCTTTTGTTTGGACTTTGTTAGTATTCTGTCAATTCTTTTGAGTGTAGGGCTTGTGTGAGAGAACCACTTAAAGCTAACAATGGCAACCAAATGCCCAAATAGTGGCAACCAAAGGTACAAACTTAAAAAAAAAACCCAGTTTTTCCTTTTTTTTTTTTTGTTACTTCAGACCCAATGCCAGACAGTTTTCCCTTGTTTTACTGAGACTGATTTTTGTGCTAGAAAGGTGTAGAATATCAGCAAAGAGAGTGTAGAAAAGCTGAAATCAGACAATTAGAAAAAAGGTTTAACTGAGCTGACATCTGAAAAAGGTAATTTTTTAATGGATTGACCCAGATAAGGGAAAAAAAGATGTTAGAAAAAAGAAGATAAATATTAAGTACATATGATAAGAGCACACCTATTAAAGTGTTTAGATAAGACAAAGGAGACATCAGATACAGCAAATGAAAGTTTACTTTATTTGACTTTGCAGAATCAAATATGGAAGGCTGGGTAGAAAGGATTTGTTGAATAAGCAAATAAGGAAAGATTAGTTCATTCTAGATGCTGGGTATTTTCTTTTAAAAATAATCCCATTAAAAAGCTGTCAAGTGAGATGGAGTTTTATATTACTGTACTTATTCAAATATATGGGCCATCTTTCAAGCTAAAAATAATAATAATTTTTTACATTTATATAGTGCTTTTCTTACTACAATAGTGTTAAAATGACTGTCATACATTTCTTAACTCTTGTGAAACTTGATTTATGCAATGAACCTACAAAATTTTGTTTATATTTCTGCCGCTTGCCTTGGCATCAATGTGGGCATTCCACATAGAAAGGCTATAATTAACAACTTTCTCAAATATCAAAACTATTTGAAAAAAGAAAGAAAAGAGCAATTTCCTTGCAAAAAAGGATTGATGTTCATCTTTCATCTACTTGGTATGTGAACTATCTTTAATTATAAATTAGGTTACAGATAAACGGTTTAACTACTATTTGTGCCAACAAATTTTATTTTATTTAAACTTCACTTATTTTGAGAGTGTTAACATGTAATACCTTACTTTAAAATCTTTATCACAGATGTTAATTATAAGTTACACAGATAAGAGGAAATGAACTGCAGAATACAGAAATTCTTTTTGATCAGATAAATCACCCCAGGCATGCCTTTTCTTTTCAGTTGTCTTATCTCTGCTCAATTAAAAATTTTCTGGCTTGAGTTGTGTAATAATTATCCAGGGAAACCCAAAACAAACATACTTGCATCACTGTTTTACCTCAAGTGATAATTAGAATTAAAATGCTAAGCCTCCCTGTAACTTTGACAGTTTGTATATCCTTGAAACACATTTCAATTGAATTAGCATTGCCTCCTAAAATCAAAGGATTTTTCCCTTTTTTGAAATAAACTGTGAAATAATCCTTAGCATTAGAAAATCTTAACCATAGAAGGTACACTTGAGGTATCATCAAAAAATTAAATGTAGAAATAGATGACATACTGTATTTGAAATGTTTATTGATAATTAAAAATAAATTATCATAGCTTGAAATAGGATTTTCAAAATCACTTCAGCTAGTTTAGAGTGGCTGGGCTTGCAGGCCATCCTAAAAGCACTGGACATATGGATATTGTACATTTTCTTGATTTTGTGCAATAACATCCTTGTGGTAATGTAGTTTTCTATAGCATCCTGAAGAGTGATAACTATAAATTAGAACTTTATGTGTGTGTGTCTTCGATTTACCTTCACAGCCTGATGCTAGTAGCGTCGTCTCTGCCTGCTAATGACCTTGTAATGGAATACAAATTACTTTATAAAATCAATGGCATTGTCATTTCCTTACCACTTACCTTGAAGCTTACAATTGTAAGTGTATTCATCTCCTTATTACTTTCAAATAATGACCTTACTAAATACCTATCTTATCTAGTCCAGAGAATTCTGCTACATCTTTATGGGATGCTATCAAAACATTTTATGGAGTTAAATGTTGTGGTAAATCCTACAAAACAGAAAAACTATAAACCAGAAAAACAACATCCTTAATTGGTTTTACCTTCATATACAACTTAGAATAAGTTCAACTACCCTCAGAACTCTACAGAAAAGACTAAGACTTGAGATTTCAATCTCATTATGAGAAGAGATGAAGAGCAATATCTCCTTTAATCACGCTACTCCTATTTTGAATTTGGAGACACAGCTATAAGATGGTGATGAAGTACAATAATCAGGAATATTTCTCACAGAAATGCATACCTCACAGACTGAAGTACTGTTGAACATCAAATAATATATAACACATTCAGGCACATCTATAATACATTGCATTACTTTTAGAATCACATAACAAAGACTGAAATAAATACACTAAAAATCTTAAATTAAGAATTCTGCAGGCCATTTACCTAAATACTGATGTTAAAGTCCTAGGTAAGGTATTTACAAGTAGAATTTAAAGTATTGCCTTCCATGATTTGAAACAACTAAATCTATTTTAAGCCTATGCTTAATGTAACATATTCATCATTTGCATCTGAATCCTCAAATAGTGATATCTTTTGATACAAAAAGTCATTGGATAAGGCTGAATAAGGTTAAACATTTATCACATTATGTAACTTTAAATTTCAACCCAGTGTATCAGCACGAATCCATGTATTACACTATGACTCTGACAAATTGGTTTAAATAAAACACTGTATATATTAGGACTTGTTTGCTTTTGGACATTGCTTGAATTAAGGTTGTTCTGTAATAAAGTTTCCCTTCTCTACTTGAAGCCTCTATTTACCTGCACAGTCATCGAGGGGTTTTGGGAACTCTAAGTAATTAACTTGAATAAAAATGATTTTGTTATGCAGACAGTAGTTCATATACATTACACTACTTTATATAACTGATCTGGATTCATCACTGCCATATGACTTAAACACAATGGAGTATTTTCTAGATGTTTGTAAGGTATAAGATTTAATTAAGCAAAAGTTTATTATTTTCAATTAAATACTTCAGCCCTTGAGTTTAGCATTAAACATTAAAGTTTCTTAAAACATTATTTTGCTAATATTCTATAATATTTTAAGAAAGATCTATTATTAGACTGTCAATACTGATGCTTTGTGTAAGAAAGGACAGAGCCGACTATACATCCTTAGAAGGCTGTCATCTTTCAACATCCGCAATAAGATGCTGCAGATATTCTATCAGACAGTTGTGGCGAGCGCCCTCTTCTACGCGGTGGTGTGCTGGGGAGGCAGCATAAAGAAGAGGGATGCCTCATGCCTGGACAAACTGGTGAGGAAGGCAGGTTCTATTGTAGACACAGAGCTGGACAGTTTGACATCCATGGCAGAGTGACAGGCACTGAGCAGGCTCCTGTCAATATTGGAAAATCCACTGCATCCACTGAACAGGATTATCTCCAGACAGAGGAGCAGCTTCAGCGATAGACTGCTGTCACTGTCCTGCTCCACTGACAGACTGAAGAGATCATTCCTCCCCCACACTATGCGACTCTTCAATTCCACTCGGGGGGTAAACGTTAATATTACACAAAGTTATTGTCTGTCTGTTATACCTTCATTGTTATCACTCTTTAATTTAATATTATTCTTTATCAGTATGCTGCTGCTGGAGTATGTGATGTAATTTCTCCTTGGGATTAATAAAGTATCTACAGTATCTATCTATCTATCTATCTATCTATCTATCTATCTATCTATCTATCTATC
>JANRMT010062793.1:20645737-20659579 GCA_026402145.1 Polypterus bichir lapradei | reverse complement strand
CAACAGAACCAGGACGGACGCCCCCTCGCGGTCTGGAGGAGGCACAACAATTACATTAAAATTTTTCCTTTTCTTTTTCATACCTTCTTTAACACACTACTTCTCCGCTGCGAAGCGCGGGTATTCTGCTAGTATATATATATATATCTATACTAATAAAAGGCAAAGCCCTCACTGACTCACTCACTCACTGACTGACTGACTCATCACTAATTCTCCAACTTCCCGTGTGGGTAGAAGGCTGAAATTTGGCAGGCTCATTCCTTACAGCTTACTTACAAAAGTTGGGCAGGTTTCATTTCGAAATTCTATGCATAATGGTCATAACTAGAAGCTATTTTTCTCCATTTACTGTAATGGAGTTCAGCTCGAGGGGCGGAGTTTCGTGTGACACCATCACGCCTCTCACGTAATCGCATTACGTAGAAAACCAGGAAGAACGCGCTGAAGAAAACATGCATTATATAATTAAGAAGGCAGCGAAACAATTAGAAGCGAGCGAGTGACATATAAAACCATATTCAGCGGCTCACGTGAACTGACGCAGTGCGCAGACAAAAAGCAACAGTTCCAAAGAGTGCTGAACAAAAACCGAATTACACTGCTACGCTCAAATAGACAAACCACACGCCGTGGCGCAATGGTAGAGCATTCGACTGTAGCGACCACGTCCGAGGTTCGATTCCCAAGGGGGAATGCACTAAGTATGTACGTGCGCTTCTCGATTTATTTTTAACCTCGCATCCCCTTAGTTTGAGACGTATGAAAACGCATGCGGTTAACGCAGAAAGACAGATCACCTATTGAAGCTTCATGAATAATGGATACTTTATTCGCGATTAATGATTGTTTTGGTAAAGCCATTAGATGAACGGTAAATAAGTAAGAGCGAGGGGACGGTAACTTACTGAATCACACAAGCAAAACCACAATAGCACGCGGGCTCGATGTACTGTAGTGCGCGTCAACTAGATCTGACTTGCGCGATCACATTCCAAAAATATTTCTTTTCAAGTTCTATTTCGTCCATATGTGTCAAACTCAAGGCCCACGGGCCACATCCGGCCCGGCGTGTAATTATATCTGGCCTGCGAGATCATTTTATATACTGTATTATTGTTATTAATGGCCCGGGGATATGAAGCGCTGGTAACACAATAAACTACAGATCCAATAATCCAGCGCTTCAGCTGCCTTGCCGAACACTTACCACGTTAATCAAGTCTAGCTTATGATGCCACAAGTTATTGCCAAGCTAGCCCACACGATGCCAAAGAGAAACGGTGATTCTGAACATAGATCCTTTAAAAACCGATGGGAGGCTGAGTATATGTTTACTGACATTGCCGGTAAACCCGTGTGTCTCATTTGTGGAACGTGTGTACAAAAACTGGGGTCTCCTTCCCAGCAAAGGTCGAGCAGCTGGCGCGCGCGCATAGCTGTGCTGGGATTTGAGACGCTGACTGCGCTTCTGGCTTAAGTCAAAGTGAGCACTTTTACTTTTTTTCATCTTCCCCCTGAGCTATAGCCCAGACAAGTGCAAACATGGGACCCCTTTTCTACACCACGGCAAAATAATATTAAGGCGATTCACACTTTCTTTTGCACGTATACGATTATGAGGTCCTCAGCTCGGATTATTATGACACGCACACGAGTGGAGGACTGACAGTGCCATCACAGCCGATTAATGGAAGAGACGTCTCACCAGTCTACACAAGACCCACCGCGACTGTCCCCAAAAGGCGATCATAACGTCACCGAACACATCTCTCTATACTATATAAAAGAAAAAGGCAACTTTCCTTTCTTTACACCTTTTTTCATTTTATCCCAAACCAAAGCCTTTCTCTCTTAACACTGCAGAGGACACAAAACAATTTTTCTTTAATTGTTGGTAATACCGGTGAGGCACATTACCAGAGGCAGAAATTTAAACGTTCACATAGAAAATGTAATTTCTATACCACAGCCGTCGTGTAGCGCCTTTCAAAAGGGAACAACTACCGAGAGATGATCCATATACATTTTAGCTGCTGTTAGTACTACTTACCTATTCTGTTATACCGTCTTTTAAAACGTAGTTTACCCGCAACAACTCGAGTAGTGCTCAATGTACCTGTACTTCTTAAAACGTTAATGTTTTACTGTTTAATAACTAATAGACTATTTTATTATTTTTCCCTTGCACTCAGTGACCAAAGCTATACACACACATATAGACACATACATATATATACACATATATATACCTATGTGTATGTTTGTATGTATGTGTATATATATATATACACACAAACCTATCTACATTATATATATATATATACACACACACACACACACATATATATAATTTGTGTGTGTGTATGTATGTATGTGTGTGTATATATGATGTAGATAGATATGTATATATATATGTGTATATGTAGATATCTAATGTATATACATATGTATATATTTATATAGATATGAAGATATATATATATATATATATATATATAAGTAGACTCAAACCCATTATGACAGCAGCAATCCAAGCTGTGAGAAAACAGTATAAAGGAGGCGTGTCAGACGTCATGGT
Organism: Polypterus bichir lapradei; assembly: GCA_026402145.1. Taxonomy (NCBI): domain Eukaryota; kingdom Metazoa; phylum Chordata; class Cladistia; order Polypteriformes; family Polypteridae; genus Polypterus; species Polypterus bichir. The sequence continues at coordinate 20,656,998 of JANRMT010062793.1, read as the reverse complement.
ACATTTTCTAATGCAGCTACACGAAAACAACTTCGTGACGCTGCCGCCAAATACACAAAACAATTACTTACACAATCAGGTTACATTATTTTTCAAATGTTTCCTTTTCTTTTTCATAATTTCTTTAACACACGACATCGCTGCGAAGTGCAGTTATTTTGCTATATATATATATATATATCACAGCGACACTCATAACAGTGACAAAACAATTACATTGACAATCATGTTACGTTATTTTCAAAATGTTTCCTTTTGTTTTTCTTTCATTCTTTAACACACTACTTCTCCGCTGCCAAGCGCGGTTATTTTGCTATATATCTATATATATAGATATATATATATAGATATATATATATATATATATATATATATATAGATATAGATATGGGAACAACACTCATATCAATGATAAAACAATTACATTAACAATCATGTTACGTTATTTTTAAAATTTTTCCTTTTCTTTTTCATACCTTCTTTAACACACTACTTCTCCGCTGTGAAGCGCGGGTATTCTGCTAGTATATATATATATATATATATATATATATATACAGTTAGTTCCATAAATATGTGGACAGAGACAACTTTCTTCTAATTTTGGTTCTGTACATTACCATAATGAATTTTAAATGAAACAACTCAGATGCAGTTGAAGTGCAGACTTTCAGCTTTAATTGAGTGGTTTGAACAAAAAGATTACATAAAAATGTGAGGCAACTAAAGTATTTTTTTAACGCAATCCCTTTATTTCAGGGGCTCAAAAGTAATTGGACAAATTAAATAACTGGAAATAAAATGTTTATTTCTAATATTTGGTTGAAACCCTTTGCTGGCAATGACAGCCTGAAGTCTTGAACTCATGTACATCACCAGATGCTGGGTTTCCTCCCTTTTAATGCTCTGCCGGGCCTTTACTGCAGCTGCTTTCAGTTGCTGTTTATTTGTGGGCCTTTCTGTCCGAAGTTTAGTCTTCAACAAGTGAAATGCATGCTCAATTGGGTTATGATCAGATGACTGACTTGGCCATTCAAGAATTTTCCACTTCTTTGCTTTAATAAACTCCTTGGTTGCTTTGGCTGTATGTTTTGGGTCATTGTCCATCTGTATCATGAAACGCCGCCCAATCAATTTGACTGCATTTAGCTGGATTTGAGCAGACAGTATGTCTTTGAACACCTCAGAATTCATTTGGCTGCTTCTGTCCTGTGTCACACCATCAATAAACACTAGTGTCCCAGTGCCACACCCAAGCCATCACACTGCCTCCACCGTGTTTTAAAGATGATGTGGTATGCTTTGGATAATGAGCTGTTTCACGCCTTCTCCATACTTTTTTCTTGCCATCGTTCTGGTAATGGTTGATCTTGGTTTCATCTGTCCAAAGAATGTTTTTCCAGAACTGTGTTGGCTTTTTTAGATGTTCTTTAGAAAAGTCCAATCTAGCCTTTCTATTCTTGAGGCTTATGAGTGGCTTGCACCTTGAAGTGCACCCTCTGTATTTACTTTCATGCAGTCTTCTCTTTATGGTAGACTTGGATATCGATATGCCTACCCCCTGGAGAGTGTTGTTCACTTAGTTGGCTATTGTGAAGGGGTTTCTCTTCACCATGGAAATGATTCTGCGATCGTCCACCACTGTTGTCTTCTGTGGACGTCCAGGTCTTTTTGCGTTGCTGAGTTCACCAGTGCTTCCTTTCTTTCTCAGGATGTACCAAACTGTAGATTTTGCCACTCGTAATATTGTATGTAATATTGGATGTTTTTTTTCTGTTTTCGCAGTTTAAGGATGGCTTCTTTCACCTGCATGGAGAGCTCCTTTGACCACATGTTATCTGTTCACAGCAAAATCTTCCATGCAAGCACCACACCTCAAATCAACTCCAGGTCTTTTATCTGCTTAATTGATAATGACATAACGATGGACTTGCCCACACCTGCCCATGAAATAGCCTTTCAGCCAATCGTCCAATTACTTTTGAGCCCCCGAAATGAAGGGATTGTGTTAAAAAATGCTTTAGTTGCCTCACATTATTATGCAATCGTTTTGTTCACCCCACTGAATTAAACTTGAAAGTCAGCACTTTAACTGCATCTGAGTTGTTTCATTTAAAAGTCATTGTGGTAATGTACAGAACCAAAATTAGAAAAAAATTGTCTCTGTCCAAATATTTATGGACCTAACTGTATATATATAAACACATACACATACACACTGAGTATACTTTATACATAAAATATATGTTGTTGTACCTTGCATAACTTAATAACCTTTATGGCACAATAACAATTCACTACATTAATGGTCACTACAGTATTTGGATTTAATAATCTTCATGTGGGAAAAGGCTGACTCGCATAAATAAGTAGAGCAGAATAATGCAGTCAAGGAGCTTTTGAATTCAGCCAAGTGAAAAATGACGGCTGTCCGATTAACTGCGATTTTAGTTCCCTCTCCTTTCTCTTTTTCAGATCGCTTTTCAGAAGGAAGTCAGTTTCGTAGTTTTTATGAACAGTTTGAAAGTACCTTTCCACATTTTCCTTCTTTGGAATAGCAATGACAGATTGACAGATCAGACAAACTCACTTCAATTGTGACATTGTGAGAGAAAAAATCCTCTTCCACTTCCACATCCCGCCCATAACCAACAATTTTTTTTTTAAATCCCTTCTTTAGTTGATATAAATTGGAAGGCTAACTAGATCACAGCCGGAGTTTTGCAGTAGCTTGCGCATTTGATTGTGCGTGCGGGATGACCAGTGTGTTAAGAAGAGATCTCAGACTGGCCGCCCTGTATGTGAATTAAGTTGCAAGTACCATAGAGAGAATAACTGATAGACTAATGTTTAAAAAAATTTTTTTTGGAATTCCATGCGATCTACCTGCACTACCTTTCGGCATCTGTCAAGCGTTGTAAGCACACAACCGGTTTCATCGATAAAATCACATCCAGCTTTTGAGAGTTTAAACATTCATAAACATCAAAGTGTCCACTACTGAAATCGTCACCTGTGAATCTAAGATGTTTAAGAGGCATTGGCGGTTGTCGAAAGGTGTAAAATATTTGGCCATTTCAGTACACTTGAAAGCGACAACCGAACAATTCAGCAGCAGCCATCAACTCACATGCAGAACCATAGGTGAAGGGCTTAAGCATTTCACTCTTATAGTGCTCCTGTGTAGTATAATTATCTCCTGTACCGTCATCAGTCCACACCTTGAACCTGTCCCAGTCATTCAATACATAAGACACAATGTTCCTCCGGATATCAAGAGTGAGCCTGATATGGCCATGCAATATGTAACAAAGAGAATGGAAAAGGTAGGTGCCATCTCCAGGCATGGAAACCACTCAGTAAGTGACAGTTCTTTGATCGATAGTGATCACCTCGATAGACATGGTAATGGGGGTTGGAATGATAAAGGAAATGGGTACCTGAGCAATGTAAAGTAAGTCTAAAATACCTATACAATAACTATAATTGTAATAAACAAACAATAAAACAGCGGAGAAGCCGTGGATTAAACAAAAAGGCTGTAGTTATCAGTAGGGAGACGCGAATCCCGTGACGATGCAAGGAAGGGAATGTAGAGACAGGAGCGACGGACGGTCTTATATAGGCAGGCAGCCAACAACGTGGGAGGCGTTGGGATGGGGGACCCAACGCCACCTCACACGGTAACCGAGCTGCAGGCTATGGACGTATATATGTACGTAAGTAGGATTCAGTTAGCGTTGGGAACCCGTGTACCAAATTTCTTGAAGATGGGCCCATAAGTAACAAAGACTGTTGAAAAGTTCAATATGGCGGCCGACAGTGGCATCATACCACCGAAATAAGTATGTACATTGGTTTCGGTTAGTGCAGGGAAGCCGCCTATAAAATTTCGAGAAGATCGGGCCATAAATAAGAAAGTTCAACATGGCGGACGTTGTTGAAAGTTATGATCATTACGCGTAGAATTTCGAAATTAAACCTGCTAAACTTTTGTAAGTAAGCTGTAAGGAATGAGCCTGCCAAATTTCAGTCTTCTACCTGAACGGGAAGTTTAAGAATTAATGACGTTGGAAAGTTCAATATGGCGGCCGACAGTGGTGTCATAGCAACGAAATTAGTATGTACATCGGTTTCCGTTAAAAGTTTAATATGGCGGCCGACAGTGGCATCATACCACCGAAATAAGTACCAAATTTCAGCCTTCTACCTACACGGGAAGTTGGAGAATTAGTGACGTTGGAAAGTTCAATATGGCGGTTGACAGTGGCATCATACCACCGAAATAAGTATGTACATTGGTTTCGGTTAGCGCAGGGAAGCCGCCTACCAAATTTCGTGAAGATGGGGCCATGAATAAGAAAGTTCAATATGGCGGACGTTGTTGACCGTTATGACCATTACGCGTAGAATTTCGAAATGAAACCTGCTTACCTTTTGTAAGTAAGCTGTAAGGAATGGGCCTGCCAAATTTCAGCCTTCTACCTACATGGGAAGTTGGAGAATTTGTGACATTTGGAAAATTCAATATGGCGGCAGACAGTGGCGTCATACCACCGAAATAAGTATGTATATCGGTTTTAGTTAGCGCAGGGAAGCCGCCTACCAAATTTCGTGAAGATGGGGCCATAAATAAGAAAGTTCAACATGGCGGACGTTGTTGAAAGTTATGATCATTACGCGTAGAATTTCGAAATGAAACCTGCTAAACTTTTGTAAGTAAGCTGTAAGGAATGAGCCTGCCAAATTTCAGTCTTCTACCTGCACGGGAAGTTTAAGAATTAATGACGTTGGAAAGTTCAATATGGCGGCCGACAGTGGCGTCATACCACCGAAATAAGTATGTATATCGGTTTTAGTTAGCGCAGGGAAGCCACCTACCAAATTTAGTGAAGACGGGGTCAGCCTTCTACCTACACGGGAAGTTGGAAAATTGGTGACGTTGGAAAGTTAAATATGGCGGCCGACAGTGGCGTCATACCATCGAAATAAGTAAGTACATCGGTTTCAGTTAGCGCAGGGAAGCCGCCTACCAAATTTCGTGAAGATGGGGCCATAAATAAGAAAGTTCAACATGGCGGACGTTGTCGACCGTTATGACCGTTACGTGTAGAATTTCGAAATGAAACCTGCTTAACTTTTGTAAGTAAGCTGTAAGGAATAAGCCTGCCAAATTTCAGCCTTCTACCTACACGGGAAGTTGGAGAGTGAGTGAGTGAGTGAGTGAGTGAGTGAGTCAGTCAGTCAGTCAGTCAGTGAGGGCTTTGCCTTTTATTAGTATAGATAATTAGTGACATGCTAAAAATAGTCCCAGCCACAAGCAGAACCTGAGGAAAGTTGTGTTTTATTGAAAAAATATATAATGGTTTACTTTTATTTTAATGTCTATATAAAAAATAAATACACATCCAATAACTTGGCATAAATTTAAGTACATTAATAAAAAAATGCTTAAAAAAATCACATATACAGTGGAACCTCGGTTTGCGAGTAACTCAGTTTACGAGTGTTTTGCAAGATGAGCTAAATTTTTTAAATTCTGACTTGATAAACAAGCGATGTCTTGCAATACGAGTAGTATGGATACACTTTGTCTGCTGAGCGTCATGTGGTCACAACTGAGCTGATGGTTCTTCTCTCTCCGCGTCTCTCTCTCCTTATCTCTCTCTCTCTCGCTCGTCTCTCTCTCTCTCTCTCTCTCTCTCTCTCCTTATCTCTCTCGCTTGCGCGTCTCTCTCTCTCTCCTTATCTCTCTCGCTCGCGTGCGCGTCTCTCTCTCTCTCTTCTCTTCTCTTCTCTTCTCTTGAGGGCAATCGTCTCCTATTCTCCGTCTGAGTCTGCGTGCCTCACTCATATAGTCAACATCCGTATGTGCGTATACTGTTTACTACAGCATTTTGACCGTGTGTGTGCGCGCGCGCACGTGTGTGCTGTGAAGTGTGAGTCCCCCATCTTGCGCCCCAAAACATGAAGCTGAGTCTCAGTACTTTAACAACACCAGCTTTATTCAGTTTGAAAAAGCAACAGTGTGGTTATTTATTGTAGCGGGATCTTTATAATGTTCCTTGTATCACCCATCGACAGCAGGCGCTTATAGCATGTCCGTGATCTTTTTGGATACGCTTATACGGCGAACTGCTACAGCGCTGGGAGACTGCGATTGCTTTGGGACACTTTTCCACGTGTCGTCCCATTGGGTGGAATCCTACAAGAGCTTAGAAACTCACTCAAGTAAGTGGTAAAGTGCAGGTTAATTTGTTTTATGTATTTTTACTTTATATTTTGTATTAATCATTAATCATTTTTATATGAATAGTTTTGGGTTATGAAACGAATTATCTGAGTTTCCATTATTTCTTATGGGGAAATTCACTTTGATATACGAGTGCTTTGGACTGCGAGCACGTTTCCGGAACGAATTATGCTCGCAAACCGAGGTTCCACTGTATTACTTTATTAGAGTATAATGACAAGAAACCTTGAGCTGAAGTCGAATTGCTAAAATACTGAATATGATATGCTCAAACTCAGTTCAAGGTCACAGTGGGCCAGAGGCAATTCTGGATGGAGCACCAGTTGGTCACAGGGCCCTCTCACACATACACATCCACATTCACACTTACATAGGGCCAGTTTGACCTTGACAGTTAGCCAGACCTGTGTGTCTTTCAGGATGTGAAAGGAAATACCTGGTGCAAAAACCCACGCAGACACAATAAAAAAAGCTATGTACATACTGTAACTACTACACTCCATAAATAGTTAAGACAGGTCTGCATTTGTGAAATCCAGGCAAGATCACATTCACACAAACTGTAAACAATGTGCACCATATACATTTTCATCTAAATTGTTTCAAAACATCCTGATGATACATTTACCCAATCTTTTTTGACCCACATAAAATATCAGTCATGTTTGTCCTCCAAATACTATTGCAAGTTTTTTGTTGACAACTCTTGAATATTGTAGTTAATCGTATACTATTTTGTATTTCAGTCAAGACCGAGTATCACAACAAAAACAAGGTGTAAATTAAGCATAAGACTTTGATCACAACATGGGTCAAATAAATTAAAACTCAGTTTTTTTGTAGGATAAGTGAATTTCAAATAGGGCAGTTACATGGTGTCTCAATAATCCTAGTTTTGCACCGTTTGTTGTCTCTATGGAGTTTGCCCACTCTCCCTGTGTTTGTGTAGGTTTTTTTTCCACTTCCAAAAGATGTGCATATTAGCCTATTTATTGATTGTAAAGTGGCTTTGTATGAATGATGGTGTTTGTGTGTGTCTCTGAATGAGTGAGTAGGCTCTGTGAAAGAGACTGTGTTGGTTCCTGCCTTGCACAATAAGCTACCAAGGTAGGCTGCACCTCCACCCCCTTGACAATAAATTTCATTAAGCAACTTCAGCTCTGAATTCCTGAAATGGATTAAGGGATTGATATTGGATCAATGGATGGTGCACTGTAAAGTAGAAAACTGAGCCAACAAGTAATCTTAATTCAATACACTTTTATGTTGCTATAAGCTGTGTAGTTATCAAATGACTGAATTCTGCAAGGTTTGTATAACTCCAAAACATCTGTAAAGGGGCAAAAAGACTAAACCAATAAAACAAAAGATAAAGTCATAGGTCATATTCAGGAATAGCCAATATCACAGTTTAAAGGTTCTCTCTTTAGACGTATTTATGAAACAGCTTTGGAAAAGTCTTTATAGAAAGTGTCACTGGACTCTTATTTTGGACTTCTGTTCTACCCTTAGATGGAATCAGGCAGGCCTTCCAAAACCAGTGATTCACTCTTATAATCATTACTTTATTTGATCCAGATGTTCCTATTGCTTAACAAAAAAATCCCAGTTCTTTTTCTGCTAATGCTCAGGTGATCACAACACTACTTTGATGAACGTGTTGTCTTCTTGCAGTTTCAAAGATTTCCAATTATTCTAAATCTTACACTGCTTTTGTTGGATTATGTATACAGCCAACAATATGTATGTATTTACAGAATTTGCTATTTCCATTTTGTGGCCATGAGTATTTGGAACCTATTACATCAGCAAAGAAACACAAACCAAAAAACTGATTTCAGGTGGGATGCCAGACAACCACAAGGCTGGTGCACACACATACACATATATTTTAGGCTAATATAGAGTCATCAATCAAAATGACAAAGTGTCCTTAGGCTGAGGGAAGGAGACAGACTTCTCTTTGGAAATGCACATAAACATGTGAAGAACAAGCACTTTTCATATAAAAGGCAGTTGAGCCATAATCCATGTTCTTTAAGACTCCCTGCTGTGCCATCATGCCAACTTGCTCAGAGAACTTTAGACATTTATTTTTCTTTAGTCAAAAGTCATCTTATTTGAGGTAAATCCTGCAGAGAAATGATGAATGATGTACCATATACTAAGAGTTATTACAAGTATGATTTATATTTCTACATCATTTTTTTATTTGTTAAAGTCATTAAGTGAAATACAATAGCTTCAATAAGTTCTTTGGGATTTTTGTTAAACAATGCTGCAAAGAATTAATTTCTTTTTAAATTTTAATACTCTTTGAGTTTTGATTAGATGCAGCTTTATACAAACTATTTCAAATAAGTATTTATTAAATGTTAATTAAAATACTTTAAAGTATTACTTTGTTAACTAAAGTATTTTACTTGATGCTAAAATATTGCCTAAAATGAATTTAATCTGTCTTGCATTCATGCAAAGCCTGAAAGAGCCATGATGCAACAGTACTAACTAGTGCATCATAATGCCACCCCTGACCCATCATGCCATCTGAAAATATACTGTTTAGAAAATAAAATGCAGAGATTGTTACTCCTTAAAAGTACACTGCAATTATTTATATTTTGTAGAATTCATACTTAGGACCTGTGGTAGCCAGGACAACGTATAGGCTTTATATAGCTCTGATAATGTGATAAAAGATAAGGTGGATGTATCTGTTCACAGGCATGCTAGTGTGTAAGAAAGTCACAAGCAAAAATTCTAAAAATCATTTCTGCTTTCCTTTTATTCTGATCTTTTCCTTTTAGATAATTAACAACAATGGTATTGCTGGCCCATTGGTTTTTAAATATATGCTCATAATTATAAAAATTAGAAAATTACCTCAATAGAAATCTAAGAGACGTGGGGCACAAACAGATAGAGAACTGTAAAGGGTGTTTATGTTAACATTCAGATCACACTCATCAAATTAAATCACTAGACACAAGACACAATCCTCAATTACAGTATGAAATTGTGTTTTTGTGTATATAATATTAAACAAGTACTAAATAATACAGGTCTTCAAAGCCTTAAGTGAAGGTATAAGAAAATAATTATTTAATATTCCCAAATTGACTAAATTACAGCAGAATTTAGGTTTGTGTTCATTTCAGAAAATTACATTTAATTAAAAAAAGAAATTTTATTAATTTTAATTTTTTTCATTTAACTTTTGGAAAGTTAAGGGTTTTATTTTACATTAAGTGAAGAAAAGATACAATCACTTTCTCTTTTTAAGGAGGATCAGCATGCATTTCTGTCAATTATTGGTTGACTACCCTCTTGTTTCCTTTAGAAATATTGCATACTTTTGCCCAGCCTGCACCTCACTCTCTAGTTACTGGGTGCCCTTGTCTCTAGCCCTTCTAAGATATATAGCAAGTAGTAGTGTTTACTGGCCCTGGTAATAGAAGTCCTTCTCCACTAGCATGACAATATGCATTGTCCCTGCCACTGCTTAATGCTCTGTGTCACTTACATCCTCATTGGGCCTGTTCCTGCCCTGTGCTGCCCCCTCCTGCATGTAAGCCCCTAATCCACTTGCCACTCATCACTTCACCTCACTGGGAAAGTACATAAGAAACAAACTCACGCTGAATAAATGGACAAAGCTATCACCTAAGCACCTCTTAATTACCACTGACATAGTGTTTCAAACTGTACTTGTGAGTTTGTAAATTTTGTCCGTGTGATCCTTTAAAATTCACACAAATAATTAAACGATCTCTGCCCGACTTGATTCTATTATCTCCCTTCAAAGGGAGGTCTCTGTGAAAATCTCTCCTTCAAAAAAAGGGCATTGCTATATGTTAATTTAATCTAATTTGCATTCAAGTGTTATTATGTGCTGAATAGTCCTAATTTTGCATATTTTAGATATGAAAAATATACATAAAATAATACATTGTATTTCATCCATTTTATTATTTTTCTATAAAAATACTCTTTGTAGCATGAAACTGATATTTGTTTGAGAGGACTGTGAAAAGTCTTATAAAAAGAAACTTCCATTAAAATTATAAATTTCAATTACTGATCCACCAATCATGCATAGAATATGTCTTCATAAACTGAAATGACAAACTCCTGAAAGATTCTCTATCTCTTTCTCTCTCTGTCTTTCTAAAAAGTCCAGTCAGTCCTTCTATTATATGGCATGACTACATGTGTTGTCCGTACACTGTGCAACCATTTTTTCCAGTAATCTCCAGTCCACCGGGGTCACCAAACAACATCTCATGTTAACAGTTACATAATCAGGATTCAGATCCTGAAAGTTTTTTTTCAGCTTTGCAAAGACACAGGTATTTATCCATGAAAAATAAAATAGAACATTTTTGAGCTTAAGTAATCTAACAATTCTTGACATGATCTTGCCAGCATGGGAGCAGAAGCAGAGAGATTACATCAAAGCAAATTTTAGCTTGGTGAAAGTGTTACCAGTTAAACACACTGACTTCTTTATTAGTTGTTGCCTGCAAGGATTACACTGAATGTCTTTCATGATGCAGCTTCTCACAGAAGAAGACTGGCAGAGGTCAAAGCTAGGCGATCCAAAATTCAAAGTGAGATAAATCCAATATCTAGGAATTCATAATCCTACTCATATACGCACAAAGAAGCTTTTCAGAGAAATATACAAAACAATGAATTTCATAGAAAAGCAGATGGGCTTTATACCGGTACTAGCAGAATACCCGCGCTTCGCAGCGGAGAAGTACTGTGTTAAAGAAGTTATGAAAAAGAAAAGGAAAAATTTAAAAAATAACGTAACTTGATTATTAATGTAATTGTTTTGTCATTGATATGAGTGTTGTTGTCATATCTATCTATACAGTGGTGTGAAAAACTATTTGCCCCCTTCCTGATTTCTTATTCTTTTGCATGTTTGTCACACAAAATGTTTCTGATCATCCAACACATGTAACCATTAGTCAAATATAACACAAGTAAACACAAAATG
>JANRMT010062793.1:20618563-20631460 GCA_026402145.1 Polypterus bichir lapradei | reverse complement strand
ATAGATAGATAGATAGATAGATAGATAGATAGATAGATAGATAGATACTTTATTAATCCCATGGGGAAATTCACATAATCCAGCAGCAGTATACTGATATAAAAAAAAATATTTAAAATTAAAGAGTAATAAAAATGCATGTAAAAACAGACAATAACTTTGAATAATGTTAGCATTTACTCCCCCCGGGTGGAATTGAAGAGTCTCATAGTGTTGGGGAGGAACGATCTCCTCAGTCTGTCAGTGGAGCAAGACATCGCTCTGCTACAGATGTTAAACTGTCCAACTTTATTCCTACAATAGAGCCTGCCTTATTAACAAGTTTGCCCAGGCATGAGACATACTTCTTCTTTATGCTGCCTTCCCAGCACACCACCACGTAGAAGAGGGCACTTGCCACAACCGTCTGGTAGAACATCTGCAGCATCTTATTGCATATGTTGAAGGACGCCAACACTTCTAAGAAAGTATAGTTGGCTCTGACCTTTCTTACACAGAGCATCAATATTGGCAGTCCAGTCCAATTTGTCATCCAGCTGCACTCCCAGGTATTTATAGGTCTGTACCCTCTGCACACAGTCTCCTCTGATGATCATGGGGTCCATGAGGGGCCTGGGCCTCCTAAAATTCACCACCAGTTCCTTGGTCTTGCTGGTGTTCAGGTGTAAGTGGTTTGAGTCACACCATTTAACAAAGTCTTTGATTAGCTTCCTGTACTCCTCCTCCTGCCCACTCCTGATGCAGCCCACAATAGCAGTGTCATCAGCGAACTTTTGCACGTGGCAGGACTCCGAGTCGTATTGGAAGTCTGATGTATATAAGCTCAACAGGACCGGAGAAAGTACAGTCCCCTGCGGCGCTCCTGTGTTGCTGACCACAATGTCAGACCTGCAGTTCCCAAGACGCACATACTGAGGTCTGTCTGTAAGATAGTCCACGATCCATGCCACCAGGTGTGAGTCTACTCCCATCTCAGTCAGCTTGTCCCTAAGGAGCAGAGGTTGGATGGTGTTGAAGGCGCTAGAGAAGTCCAAAAACATAATGCTTTCAGCACCACTGCCTCTGTCAAAGTGGGAGAGGGATCGGTGTAGCATATAGATGATGGCATCCTCCGCTCCCACCTTCTCCTGGTATGCGAACTGCAGAGGGTCGAGGGCGTGGCGAAGATGGTCTTCATCACATGTGACGTCAGAGCAACAGGCCGGAAGTCATTCAGCTCACTAGGACGTGATACCTTTGGGACTGGGGTGATACAAGATGTTTTCCAAAGCCTCGGGAATCTCCCCTTTTCCAGGCTCAGGTTGAAGATGCGCTGTAGAGGACTCTCCATTTCCAGCGCACAGGCCCTAAGCAGTCGTGGCGATACATCATCTGGACCCGCTGCTTTGCTGGCACAAAGTCTCCTCAGCTCTCTGCTCACCTGTGCTGCTCTAATTGTGGGTGGGGATGTCTCACCTATGCTTGTATCAGCAGAAGGATGGTTGGAGGATGAAGTACTCCGAGGTGAGAGTGGGTTAGGGTGGTCAAACCTGTTAAAGAAGTTGTTCATTTGGTTTGCTCTCTCCACGTCTCTCTCGATGGTGGCACCCTGCTTCGAGCTGCAGCCAGTGATAATCTTCATCTATCCCACACTTCCTTCATGCTGTTATTCTGCAACGTCTGCTCCAGCTTTCTCCTGTACTGCTCTTTCACCGCCCTGAGCTGGACTCGGAGTTCCTTCTGCACGTGCTTGAGCTCATGCTGATCATCGTCTTTAAAAGCCCTTTTCTTCTGGTTCAAAAGGCCCTTGATGTCACTTGTAATCCATGGCTTGTTGTTAGCATAGCAGCATACTGTTCTTACTGGAACTACAATGTCCATACAGAAGTTGATGTAATCAGTTGTGCAGTCAACAGCCTCTTCAATGTTCTCACTATGTGACCCAAGCAGTATATCCCAGTCTGTAGTTCCAAAGCAGTCTCTCAGAGCCTGCTCTGCCTCAGGGGACCACTTCCTGAATGATTGTGTGGTTGTAGGTAGTGCCTTCACTCTTGGTTTATAGTGAGGCTGAAGCAGAACCAGGTTATGATCTGCTTTCCCCAGCACAGACAGTGGGGTGACGCTGTATGCGTCTTTAACGTTTGCATACAGTTGGTCAATAGACCTATTTCCCCGGGTGTTACAGTCCACATACTGGAAGAAGGCAGGTAATGCTTTATCCAGCGTTACATGGTTAAAGTCTCCAGAGATTAGCACAAGCGCCTCAGTGTGCTGCGTTTGTAACTTAGCAAATGCGGAATGGATGATGTCACTCGCTATTTCCGCATTCGTTTGAGGGGGGATGTAAACAATGACAACAATCACGTGTCAAAACTCTCTGGGCAAGTAATAGGGACGCAGACTTACGGCCAACAGTTCGATGTCCCTGCAGCAATTGGAGATTTTAACGTTTATATGTCCAGAGTTGCACCACCTTGTATTCACATAGAGAGCGAGTCCTCCTCCTTTCCGCTTCCCACAGGTATTTGCGTCTCTGTCCGCTCTAACTGTGCTAAACCCGGGTAGCTCCATGTTAGCATCTGGGATGGTAGTTGTTAGCCACGTTTCACTAAAACACAGCAAGCTGCATTCTCTGTAGGTTCTGACATTTTTCATCAGCACAGCTGATCTTATTTGGTAGTGAGTTCACATTTCCCAGGATCACAGAAGGCACCGACGGTTTATAACGCCATTTTCTCTTAAGCTGCTTGGCTTTTATCTTATCTTTTATCTTTGCGCCGGCTTGGCTACCCCGATATCGTCTTCTTACCTCGTCAGGTAAATAGGGAGCCACACCGGCGTGGGTATTTCTTCTCAATGCTTTAAGTTGACTATTTGAATAGGCGAGTCTCGGCGTGTAAAAATCCATGTCAAGTAGTAAAAATAGTAAAAAGTGTCCAGGGAGCGATTCCACATAAAAGAAAGTGGTAAAAGTGATCAGTGAAATAGAGAAAAATAGAAAAAAAAAGGTAAAAAGATAAAGTCATACAGGGAGCTGCTGAAATGGCTGCCACTTGCTGCGGCGCCGGAAACAACATACATTATTTTTATACTTTCAGTACTATTTGCAAAGCTTAAAAAAAGGAAAAAAAAATCTGCGGACTGCCTACTTTGGGCACAACTGTTCGTCCTGATGACATCTGTCACACTCCAGCAGCTGGACTGCACCATTGCATGATCTACACAATCTCTCCCTGCATTTCATATATTATTGCTATCTGTCAATTTTTAAATTAAGAAATTAATTAATTGATTCAACTTGGTAATCATTTAGTATAATGGCTTAACAATAACAAACATGCCTGATAGGAGCCTTTCGTAGTTTATGTATTTAAGAATATACCACCAACTATGTACATACTGTGCTATAAAGCAGTGGCTGTCAAGTCTGGCCACTCAGTTTTCATGCCAACTGATTTCACAATATGTCATTTATTTTACCTTTACTTGATCTCTTTAGTAATTTGACTTTTTTCTTTCTCTCACCCTGCATTTAGGAAATCAGATCAGTCTGAGGCTTTCAATTACAAGAAGTTTTGAAATATGCGTATGTATTTTGCCATGCTTTAACTGCTAACTCACTATTTTTCTATTGAATTGGCTTCCTTTTCTGTGTCATTCCCTCCTTTAATTGTATTCTGAGAATGACAATGAAATTATCAATGAGCAGAGCAGTCACAGGACAGACAACACTAAAAGCAGAAAGGTTGTTAGTACTTCAGTGTCTGACCTACTGATGTGCTTAGTAGTAAATAAGGATTAAATAACCAGAAAACCTGGAAAGGCAGAATGAAAATCATAATGACAAGAATGAGGAAAAATAAAGAAAAAATACTTTCTTGTAACATACATAAAATGTAGCAATATTTCAGTAAAAGCATAGATAACTCAGTTTTGAAATATTTTTGATGGCCAACAAACCACAGAACTGGAAATAACAGCTTGAATAGCTAAGGTTGGATCCCAATTAAAAGCTGATGTTGGTTGGAACAAAAACCTGCAGCAACAGTGAGCCACCAGGGGCCTCATGCATAATGCTGTGCGTAGAATTTACACTAAAACATGCTGTACAGACAAAAATGGAAATATGCGTACACACAAAAAAATCCAGATGCATAAATCTGTCTGTACCCCAACTTCCACATTCTTCCGCTCCATAAATCCCTGTCAGTGTGAAAAGTAACACTTGTGCACGCGCCAGCTGCCCCACCCGGACTCCTCCAAGAATTACACCTCTTTGAATATGCAAATCAATATAAATAGCCACTAAAGCACGGAGGAAAAGAAGAATTTTAGTGAATACCAAGTAGAGGCAAGGAAAAACGTACTATTTGTTGATTTAAGCAGTGATATAAACAACAAAAAGAAGTCGATCGAGTGACAGAGTGACAGAGAAACTCAAAAGTTCAGGTTCAGAAAGTTGCACAGTGCCAGAAATAAAAAAGAAGTGGTCAGATATCAAAGTCGCCATGAAAAGGCGAGTTGTATCCCACCGTCTGAGTGTCATATGGAAGTGCATTAGGGTACAGAGAAAAGAAAAAAAACTGGAACACAGTGTGAAAAAAATTAAAAATTTCCACTTTAATCACATAGTTTATTTTGTCATTAAAGTAGAATGTCATAAACTTTATCTTAAAATTTTTTAATTGAATAGTTTCTCAAATCCCATCATAGCTAAAGCAGCCCGTTAAATGCTTCAAATTCTGTGTGTTTTTCTATGTACTCTTATGTGTGTGAATCACTACGTGCTTCTGAAATGGGCTTTCTCTTACGCCGACAGGGCACAGAATACACTACATTCATGATGTTACAGCTCCCTGAACAATTTAAATACTAAGACAACTACTTGACATTTTCATGATGATAGAAATTAAAGCATGTATAAAACATTGAGGCACGTGGTATCGACGAGCTGGCGCCCCTTCCAGAGATTGTTCCTGCCTCCCACAAGATGCTTGCTGCGCCATGCGCAACTCTCAGTAAAATAATTTATTGCAGCAGTACTGTCTCTTTCAAAAGAACTAACCCCCGATTCCTGTCCTTCCTTTTCTTTCTCCAAATAACCAATCGCCTAATCAGCTCTTTAATAAGTCAAGCTATCTGTAAGTTTAGAATGCTGATTCTTCAAAACTTTTAAGGAACATTGAAATATCTCCGTAGTACATGTTTACTTATTACATCCATCTATCCATCCAGAGTCGCGGCAGACCCAGCAAACAGCGCGAAGCAATCCCTGAATGGGACGCCAGCTCATCGCTACCGCTGTGCCATCCAATCCTTGCATATTTAATCACTAGCAATATACATTATTTAAATGAAGTTAAAAATGTATCTGTATAATGTAACACTTTACTCCATTTCATCTTAAAAATGATATCAAGAGCTCCAAGAAGATAGTGCCAGGAAATCTAAATCGACTTCGAAGCCAGTTGTCATCATCTGTAAATACACGTTCTCTTCTATTGAATTGAATTGAATTGAATTCCTTTATTGTTATTGTATGGTACAATGAGATTAAATATGCAAATCATCCATAAACTTATTTTCCTATAAAATGGTAAAATAACAACAACAATAATAATAATAATAATAGGATAAAAAAACAGTAAAAAATATACAATATGAAAGCATAAGTGGCTCAGGTTGTGCAATATTACAACTGTAATGCAAGCTTACAGTGAGACAATTGTACTTATAAGTACAAACAGTTCTACCAGGAGCACTTGATGGATTGATTGAGTCCGTTTATAGGTCTTAGGATGAAACTGTTTCTGAACCGCAAGGTCCGTACAGGAAAGGCTCTAAAGCAGTGTGCTAGAAGCTGTACCCTGATATTTCTCCCTGCTCTTGACACAATCTGCTGTAGAGCTGTCCGATCAGCTGCTGTACAGCTCTGATTCCACATTCAGGTACACTGGGTTAAAATACTCTTAGTGGTGCACTGAGAGTAACAACAGTAAAGTGGCTATGGTATTTAGAATAGTTTGGCCATTCGGTGCACCATTAAATGGTTACAGGTTGATTGCAATCAGATGCCTTGAACTAAAAAATGATATGTGGTTAATTTCAAGGTATTTGACAAAGCCACGTCAGGGGCGTGAATCTAAAAAATAAAGAGAAACCACACAGGTACAGTAGCACTGCTTTGACGCTGGGTGCCACCTGTTTGCAAAACCGAGTGAAGAACATGTTTACGCAAGGGATTGAGCTGGTGTGAAAATGTGCGTGGCTTTATGCCAAGTTTAGTTTTTATACATCGTGATTTGAGCACGGAAACAGGTGTACACAATATTTTTGTGGATACGCACCATTTATACATGAGCCTCCAGGAGTGAACTTGAAAACCATTGCTGTAGATTACAAGTTTAAAAAACATACACAATATGCATAAAATATGCAGTAAGAGTATCCAAAAAGCATTCAAGCATCTTATCACAGAATCTTGGGAAATGAATAGTCTTCAGGATAACTTGAAGGCTTGTCAAATAAATGTGAGAGGCTGGATATGCATTTATATACCATTCTTAAACCATTGCACCTCTTCCATATCTTCTATGGAATCATTGTAAACGTGTAGTGGTGTCCCACCCAGTGCCCCAGTTAGTGCCCCACTTAGCAATTCAACAAGGATAAGGAGAAGAAAAATATAGATAAGAAAATATGTATCCAAGGTATATTAACTGTAAGTCATTCTGCCCTCTAAATTACTGGCTAATACCCTGGAAGTGAGGTCAACAGCAGCCAATGCTCCCACCCACTGCACACTCAGTGTCCCTTTATTAACTCAAAAGGACAAGTAGAAGAAAAGTATAGATAAGAAATGTTTTATCAAATTTCTGTTGTTTAAGTTATTCTGCCCTCTAAATGACTTAATAATACAACATAACTGAGAGCAACAGCATCCTTGTTTACAATCTACTTAATTACTTATTTCAAACAAAAGGTGGCTTACTGGCCAGATATGCACTTTCTATTTACCTCAGTAACATATATACAATCTGGAGATTTTGAGGATGGCTGCTTAACACCTACAAATACTTTGGCCTTTTAAAATGAGGTTCTTGGGTGGGTTAGATTAGAGAGGGTGATGATATTTTTGCAAAAAAAAAAAAAGTGGTATGTAGAAAGACAAACAAATAGTCCCCATTGAACTTATAGATGATTTACCACTATTTACATTTGCAGCTTCTTCTGCATGTCCTGAAATGTAATTTCTCTTAGTTGATAAAAATAATTAAAATACACATTTATTTTCTGATGGGTGCACTGCACTGTACTGTACAGCTCCTTCAGTCTACTGAATTGATTACCTTTAAATCAAAGCACTCAGGACAGAAGAAGAGCTGACCTTTGTGTCACACCAGCTGATATGAAATTGTTTTCTCTGCACCCCTTGCTCCTAACCTCCTCCTCCTCCTTCTAATCTTCTTCTTCTTTCGGCTGCTCTCGTTAGGGGTCGCCACAGCGGATCATCTTATTCCATATCTTTCTGTACTCTGCATCTTGTTTTGTTACACCCATCACCTGCATGTCCTCTCTCACCACATCCATAAACCTTTACTTAGGCCTTCCTCTTTTCCTCTTCCCTATCCTTAGCATCCTTCTCCCAATATACCCAGCATCTCTCCTCTGCACATGTCCAAACCAATGCAATCTTGCCTCTCTGACTTTGTCTCTCAACCGTCCAAATTGAGATGACCCTCTAATGCACTAATTTCTAATCCTGTTCATCCTTATCACACCCAGTTCAAATCCTAGCATCTTTAACTCTGCCACCTCAAGCTCTGTCTCCTGCTTTCTAGTCAGTGCCACCGTCTCCAACCCATATAACATAACTGGTCTCACTACCGTCCTGTAGACCTTCCCTTTCACTCTTACTGATACCCGTCTGTCACAAATTACTCCTGACACTCTTCTCTACCCATTCCACCCTGCCTGCACTCTCTTTTTCACCTCTCTTCCACAATCCCCATTACTCTGTACTGTTGATCCCAAGTATTTGAACTCATCCACGTTCGCCAACTCTACTCCATGCATCCTCACCATTCCACTAACCTCCCTCTCATTTACACACATGTATTCTGTCTTGTTCCTACTGACCTTCATTCCTCTCCTCTCTAGAGCATATCTCCACCTCTCCAGGGTCTCCTCAACCTGCTCCCTACTATCGCTACAGATCACAATGTCATCAGCAAACATCATAGTCCACGGGGACTCCTGTCTAATCTCGTCTGTCAACCTGTCCATCACCATTGCAAATAAGAAGGGCTCAGAGCCGATCCCTGATGTAATCCTACCTCCAACTTGAATGCATCCGTCACTCCTACCGCAGACCTCACCAATGTCACACTTCCCTCGTACATTTCCTGTACAACTGTTACGTACTTCTCTGCCACTCCCGACTTTCTCATACAATACCACAGCTCCTCTCGAGGCACTCTGTCATATGCTTTCTCCAGGTCCACAAAGATGTAATGCAACTCCTTCTGGCCTTCTCTAAACTTCTCCATCATCATCCTCAGAAACCATACTGCTGCTCACTAATCATCACCTCACTTCTTAACCTAGCTTCCACTACTCTTTCCCATAACTTCATGCTGTGGCTCATCAATTTTATTCCCCTGTAGTTACTGCCTTCCTGCACATCCCCCTTATTCTTAAATATCGGCACCAGTATACTTCTTCTCCACTCCTCAGGCATCCTCTCACTTTCCATGGTTCCATTAAACAATCTGGTTAAAAACGCCACTGCTATCGCTCCTAAACACCTCCATGCTTCCATAGGTATGTCATCTGGACCAACGGCCTTTCCATTTTTCATCCTCTTTATAGCTGTCCTTACTTTCTCCTTGCTAATCCGTTGCACTTCCTGATTCACTATCTCCACATCATCCAGCCTCTTCTCTCTCTCATTCTCTTCATTCATCAGCCTCTCAAAGTACTCTTTCCATCTGCTCAACACACTCTCCTCGCTTGTGAGTATGTTTCCATCTTTATCCTTTATCACCCTAACTTGCTGCACGTCTTTCCCAGCTCGGTCCCTCTGTCTAGCCACTTGGTACAGTTTCTTTTCTCTCTCCTTAGTGTCCAACCTGTCATTCAACACATCATACGCCTTTTCTTTAGCCTTCGCCACCTCTCTATCAACCTTGCGCCTTATCTCCTTGTACTCTTGTCTACTTTCTGCATCCCTCTGACTATCCCACTTCTTCTTTGCCATCCTCTTCCTCTGTATATTCTCCTGTATTTCCTCATTTCACCACCAGGTTTCGTTTTCCTCCTTCCTCTATCCAGATGTCACGCCAAGCACCCTTCTTGCTGTCACCCTTACTACATCTTCTGTAGTTTCCCAGCTGTCTGGTAACTCTTCACTGCCTCCCAGTGCCTGTCTCACCTCCTCCCTAAACTCATCCTTGCAGTCTTCCTTTTTCAAATTCCACCATTTGATCCTTGGCTCTGCCCTCACTCTCTTCCTCTTCTTGATCTCCAACGTCATCCTACACACCACCATCCTATGCTGCTTAACTATGCTTTCCCCTGCTACCACTTTGCAGTCTTCAATCTCCTTCAGATCAACTCTTCTGCATAGGATGTAATCTACCTGTGTGCGTCTTCCTCCACTCTTGTATGTAACCCTATTTTCCTCCCTCTTCTTAAAATACGTATTCACTACAGCCATGTCCATCCTTTTGGCAAAATCCACTATCCTCTGTCCTTCTTCATTCCTCTCCTTGACACCATACTTACCCATCACCTCCTCGTCTCCACTGTTCCCTTCACCAACATGCCCATTGAAATCCGCTCCAATCACCACTTTCTGTCCCTTGGGTACAGTGTTCATCACTTCATCCAACTCACTCCAAAAATCTTCTTTCTCACCCATTGCACACCCAACTTGCGGTGCATATGCACTAACAACATTCATCATCAAACCTCCAATTTCCAGCTTCATAATCATTACTCTGCCTGACACTCTTTTCACTTCCAAAACACTCTTGACATACTGTTCCTTCAGAATAACCCCTACTTCATTTCTTCTCCCATCCACAGCATGATAGAACAATTTGAATCCACCTTCTGTCCTTGCACGCACAATATATCAACCTTCCTTCTCTCCATCATATCTGCTAACTCTCCCCCCTTACCAGTCATACTGCCAACATTCAAAGTTCCTACCCTCAGTTCCACTCTCTTTACTTTCCTCCTCTCCTCTTGCCTCCAGACACGTCTCCCCCCTCTTCTTCTCCTTTTTCTTCTTTGGCCAACAGTAGCCCAATTTCCACCAGCACCCTGTTGGGTAACAGTACTGGTGGCAATAGTTGTTAACCCGGGGCTCGACCGATCCGGTATGGAAATTTGTATTGTTGTCCGCATATTGATTTGGCAAAATTTTACACTGGATGCCATTCCTGACGTAACCCTGCCCATTTATCCAGGCTTGGGTCCAGCACAAAGAAACACTCTGGTTTGTGCATCCCCTGTGGCTAGGTTCTCCTCCTCCTTCTAATATGGCTCTAATTTATATCAGTTTTTTACATACTGTATATCACACATATCAGAACAGCTATTAATGAAAGTTTAATATCCAGAATACCATTTTAAAACTTTTTTCATGTGAAATCTCTATCTCATGCATATAAAATGTTATGGACAGAAAATGAATAAATGTAATCCTTATGTGTTTTATAACATTCTTTTGTAATTGTTTCTTGTAAAGTCTGGAGTATTTCATAGTCCATGATAATGTTAAACGGTCTTAATCAAAATGAATATATTCAAACCTCACTGCACAATGTTAAAATTGCATGACATAATCATCTGTTATTGCTGATAGACACATAGTGAACCATATTAATGGTAAAAGAGATCATTTACCCTTATTAAACAGATTAAGACTGACCCTTTGATAACATTCTCTGTATTTTCTTCTGTAATATTTTGTAATTACTTTAAAATTATGGTTTGGTTTATTTTAATCATTTCCTTGTTTATTTTATAAACTTTTTTTTCCTTTGTTAAGTCTGTCATTTGGTTCAATTTACTAGTAAGCTGATTTTTGCCTTACTTTTTATTTCACAATAATTTGAGTTATTCCAAGTAAATACTATATGATGGACAACTAAAAAAGTTGTTTAGTTTGTTTAATGTCTGTTTGCTTTTGTACACATCACTTTTTTTCATTCTGGCTATAGACTAGTTTAGTTGATGATCTGCAATGCCTTGCAGTTGGTAAGGCAAGCAATGGCAAACAGTTAAAAAATGCCAAAGGTATTTACTTAATCATTTTTTTTTTTTACATGGTTAAGTACGAGGCTGAATATGGCTACTTATTCACTGCTCTATATTCAGTTCTAGAAAGCTAATTGTGACACATATGGTTAAGATGTGTTTAAAAAGTAGAAAAAAAGTAATGTTTTGTGCGTAGTGGCCATTTATAAATTAATGAGGGCATGTTAAGAAGAAAGAAGCATTTTGTCTGACATGTGTATATGACAGTGGCGTATGCATAGCACTGCCTGACTTCCAGTCAGGAGATCACGGTTCATGTCTGGGGAGAAGAGCAAAGTAAGACAAGTATTATAAATGTGAATATTATTACAATTATACATTAGTGTATGAGGTTCTAGTATAGCCCCATAACCTAAATTATAAAACAGAATTCTAAACTTCTTTGCCCCATTTACCACTGGGCGGGTGATACAGAACATCTATTGCTGCTCTTAAGGTGAGTGTGGAAGGGGTCACATTTTTGTGGGGTGGGGTTGGTGGGGGGATTTATTGAGGCATTCATGGAACTTTCTAGAGGTGCCCTGTTAAATAAAAAAATAAATAATGATGCAATAGTAATATGTAATTTCTTTTACCATTGATATGGTTCACTGCGTGTCTATCAGCAATAACGCATGATTATGTCATGCAATTTTAACATTATGCAGTGAGGTTTGAATATATTTATTTTGATTAAGATTATATAACACTAACAGAATACCCGCGCTTCGCAGCGGAGAAGTAGTGTGTTGAAGAAGGTATGAAAAAGAAAAGGAAAAATTTAAAAAATAACGTAACATGATTGTTAATGTAATTGTTTTGTCATTGATATGAGTGTTGTTCCCATATCTATATATATATATATATCTCTATATCTATATCTATATATCTCTATATCTATATATCTCTATATCTATATATATATCTATATATATATATATATATATATATATCTATATCTATATATCTATATATATATATACATATCTATATATACATATCTATATATATATATATATATATATGTGTATATATATATATATATATATATATATATATATAGCAAAATAAGCGCGCTTGGCAGCGGAGAAGTAGTGTGTTAAAGAAGGAAAGAGAAACAAAAGGAAACATTTTGAAAATAACGTAACATGATTGTCAATGTAATTGTTTTGTCACTGTTATGAGTGTCGCTGTGATATATATATATATAGCAAAATAACTGCACTTCGCAGCGATGTCGTGTGTTAAAGAAGTTATGAAAAAGAAAAGGAAACATTTGAAAAATAATGTAACATGATTGTGAAAGTAATTGTTTTGTGTATTTGGCG
Organism: Polypterus bichir lapradei; assembly: GCA_026402145.1. Classification (NCBI taxonomy): domain Eukaryota; kingdom Metazoa; phylum Chordata; class Cladistia; order Polypteriformes; family Polypteridae; genus Polypterus; species Polypterus bichir. Next base: position 20,618,846 of record JANRMT010062793.1, on the reverse strand, counting down.
GCAGCGTCACGAAGTTGTTTTCGTCTAGCTGCATTAGAAAATGTACCATGACATCTGACATGCCTCCTTTTTACTGTTTTCTCACAGCTTGGATTGCTGCTGTCATAATGGTTTTGAGTCTATATATATATATATATATATATATATATATATATATATACATATCTTCATATCTATATAAATATATACATATGTATATACACATTAGATATCTACATATACACATATATATATATAATATCTATCTACATCATACATACACACACATACATACATACACACA
>JANRMT010062793.1:20550487-20573563 GCA_026402145.1 Polypterus bichir lapradei | reverse complement strand
ATATAGATATGGGAACAACACTCATATCAATGACAAAACAATTACATTAACAATCATGTTACGTTATTTTTTAAATTTTTCCTTTTCTTTTTCATACCTTCTTCAACACACTACTTCTCCGCTGCGAAGCGCGGGTATTCTGCTAGTATATATATATAGGGCAAATTATAAGGAATACTTCACTAATACTTGGTAGGACCTTCTTTTGCCATCAGTTCTTTGTGGCATGGATTCCTTTGCGATTCTCTTCTATGTTGAAATTACTGCATCACACAATTTCTGCAGATTCGCCATGGTCAGGAATAATACTCAAATGGACTGTGGCATTCAAACAATAATTGATTGGTATTAAGTGGCCCAAGGTTTGCCATGAAAACCTTCCGCACAGCCATATAGCACTACCACCACCATTGTACAACATTTGTGTACCTTGTGCACACTGAGATTGATCACATCAGGTTATTGTTTTCTAGTCTTCAGCTGTCTAGTTTTGATGAACCTGTGCCCACTGCAGTCTCAGCTTTCTTTTTTTGCCAGACAGGAGTGGAATACAATGGAGTCTTCTGTTGCTACAGGCCATTTGCCTCAAAGTTGGATGCGTTGCACTAACCATTGTGAGAGGTTTTTATGCTTATCACAGATGTACAGAGTGGTTTTCTGAGTTACTGACCTCCAGAGGTGTTTTGCTTACCAGAACTGATGTTCATTGGACATGTTTTGTTTTTTTACACCATTCTGAGTAAACTATTGTGTGTGAAATTTAATGAGATCAGCTGTTACATAAATAAACTAGCCACAACAGAAATAATTCAGATCACATTTATTTTTTTTCCCATTCTGGTGTTTGATGTGAACATTAACTGATCATGCAGACCTGCATCTGCATGATTTTATGCATTGCACTTTGCTATATGATTGTCTGATTAGATAATTGCATGGATTAGGGAGGTGTACATGTATTCCTAATAATTTGATCATTGAGTGTATATAAAGAATGTGTAATGTCTCAGTGCCTTTTGTATAGTCAAAACTATACAATGCGTAATCCTTATATCATATAAGCAGGAACTGGGGATCCGCTGTCCTGTGAGTTACATTATGTTCCAGTCATCTACCCATTCATTTACCAGATCAAGTATAATCCAATTTAATTGTCTTGAGGAGACAGAGCCTATTCTAGCCACATGAGGACAGACAATTTCGCCTAGACCAAACCATTCAGCCCAGAAAGGCTTTTCAATACTATTTGCCTAAGCTATCAAATTCTTCTTTTAATGATCCCCACAACTGTCTACCACTCTACACTTTAACTGATTCCATGTGTCTACAGCCCTCTTTGTGATGAAAGACTTTTTACCCTTGGTGCAAAACTTAACCTTAAAAAGTCTCCAAGTGTGATGCAGATTTCTAAATTAAAACTTGGAATCTGCTATATTAAGCCCCTCATAGTTTTAAACACTTTAACAATTTCACCTCTTAAATTAATGTTTGGTTAAACTGGAAAGGTTTAGCTCATTAAGACTCTCTTTAGAACTCATACCTCTCAGTTCTGGGATCAGCCTAGTCACACTCTTGTCTGGAATTACTCTCACACTACTGTGTTGTTTTTGTAACATTAGGACCAAAGTGGCACACAATATTCCTCAATGTTCACACTAAATTTATTCTGACACAAATTTGCCTAAGTTTGAATTCAATCCAAGTCCATCTAATGATTTGGCTTTTTCTAGATTATGTGCCATTCCATCTATTTAAGTATTATATCAAACTTAACCGGCTTGTTATTTTTATCAATCCCTAAAGGAACACCATTGCATTTTTAACATAACCTAATATGGAAAAAGTTCTTTGCACCATAACACTTTCCATCCTTTGTTTATGCCATTTTGCACCCATCTACACACTGTGTTGTTGAACTTCCACATTTTTAAATTGAACATATGTGGGATCTTGTAAAATGTTTTTTAATCTAAGCAGCATTTATCTTCCTCAGCAAATCAATGACAACTTCCTTAATAGTCCTCATAACTGCAAGAAAGTTTTAACTTCTTCACATGTGAAAACTACAGAATAAAACAAATTTACAACATTCACTGTTGGACTGTCTAAATTTTACTTTGTCCATACTTTTCACTGTCACCCGTTCCTTAGCCATTCTATTACAAATAAATTGAAATAATCTCTTTGGGTTTTCTTTTGCTTTTTCTGTGACCGCATTTAAGTTTTCTGAATATCTGATTTTCCTGTTGCTCTCATGATGTTTTACAGTTAACCCTGGAGTTAGTTATCCCTATATGTCTTATACTGCTGTTTTTCCTTTGCATCTTCTTTTCTAGATGCTTATACATCCACTGTAGAGTTCTCTTTAAATTTTTACTGCTTTTAATTTTTGAAATGAATTTGTCCTGTACTGTTAATAAGATGCTTTTAAGCCTGCTCTATTTCTCCATGACGTCCTGAAATGTAAAAGTTTGCACCATTTTTCTATTGAGATTGCTACAAATCTAGACAGGCGTTCTCCCTATTGGTGCCTTAACATACAGTCATTGATTTTGTCCAAAAACTCCTGTTCTTGTGCTTTGCTATTTCTCTTGAGCACATTCCTGTAAAGCCTGCTTCACAGACTCTCACGTTATTTTTAAGGTGCCTTTCTCTAATCCTCTCTGGTTTTATACTTGCTATCTTTGTAGATGATTCTCCATATGCCTACCATGCCATTTCTCCTCCTTGTGTGTCTCACACTTGCACATCCTCTTTCGCTGTGTCACCAAAGCTACACTGACCAATCAGTTTGCTCAGGGCGACTAGGCACACAGACTTTAGTGTTTTATTATACAGTAGATACTGTTGTGCATTCCTCAACGTGAAGTTATAATCCTGGCCTGTCCTAAACTCCCTGAACCCCTAATATAAACAGTCCTTGTCTAAGTTCCTCACACTTCTCCAAAATACTACTCCCCTTCTATTTTAAACCAGCTGTCCCCCGTGGCTCTGCCCAGGTAATAGTGAAACAGTACAAACTTTAAAAATCAATAAAAAAAATTTAAAAATGTAATAATTTGTATTGAGAAGAATTTATATTGATAGCTTTCATATCTAAGGGCCTCTTGATATACAATATTTTTGGTTTTGCTTGCAGGGGAAAGAATGTAGCTGTGATCTCTTTGCCATAAATGTAAAAAGCTGGCAAGGTATCTCTGGCCAAGCGGAAGATAAGTACACTCTAATGACAAACATTGCCATTGTATCTGATTGTGTTCAGCTCTGATGGGAAAACGTCCCCTGCGTGGGAAGAAGAGCATGTGGCCGCGATATCTCTGCCAATGAGCAGGTACCCTCTAAAACACATGTGATCTCTCTCTCGAAAACATCAAATGTTACTCTTTAACAATCTCTGTATGATAATGTCTGCTGAACAAACTGGTATCGCTAGCTAAGCAGAGGCAAGGTACGCTCCAACAAGTGGCGAGAGGTAAATGGAGGCTGGTGCGTGAGTGAGGATGGCCCCGCCCAGCTCCCTACTCCTGAGGTCCCGCCTCCCCCTCCCCTAGGTCCTGTCTCTTGGATATGTGCGAATAAATTGGTGCCGCAACCAAACTATAATACTTAGCGCGATGAGAGAAGTTGCAAAATCAACTGGAATGTTCAAGCAAATTGTAGAGAAAAAGCTATTTGAATCCATTAAGTAGTTCTCTTATGCAAAGCAGACAGACAGATAGAGAGACAAACATTGAATTTTATATAGAGAGATGTAGTCTATCACAGCAGCACATGGCTCTTTATTGTGCACCACTTCATCAGACATGGAGAAAAATAGCTCAAACTGTGGTTCAACATGGAAACCCTATAGTCAGTTAGAGCCAATATTTCCACCAAGTCTTACAGAGCTCTAGTAAACTTACTCTTAACTGCACCACCATTCCATGTATGATATATCTTTAATTTGCATTTTAATTTTAATTATTAATGCTATCTTGTTAACATAATTTGTTGTGTTTTATTTATTTTTTATCCATCCATCCATCTATTATTAAACACGCTATATCCTAACTACAGGGTCACGGGGGTCTGCTGGAGCCAATCCCAGCCAACACAGGACGCAAGTCAGGAAACGAACCCCGGGCAGGGTGCTAGCCCACCGCAGATTTATTTTTTAGATTTTATTTTATTAAAATCAAAAAACATTCCATACATGCAAGTCAAGTTTAATAAAACTGGTTTGAAACCAATTGACCCCCAACCATGACAAAGAGAGCTAGGTCAGCAGAGTAGCATTTTAATATTAGTAAAATATGCAAATAAATAAATATAGTTAGAATAGAAAAAGAGGGGAGAGAATCCACTTCCTCAATTTAAATGCTTATTCTATATCCTGTGCCACACACGTGTGCATGGGAGGCAGCTAAAGGGCTTGAGTGTCGGCGGTTCTGAGGCATGCCGGGAAGTGGCAGAGTGCACTGACTCTTTTTCTCCCTTTCCTGTAGGCCATTCCCAGGAGATTCCACCTGGCTCTCTTGACGTCACTTCCGGGACCGAGCCAATAGAAGTAGACCTTACCGGCTCCGGCCCCTGTGATGTCACGTATGGGCTCGAACCAATGATTGAAGAACATAGGCCCCCCCCTTAGCCCAGACCTGTCGGGTCGGGCGACCCCAACCGAGAGGTCGTGAACCCAAGAAAGAGCATCAGAGTTGGCATAGTCGGCAGGATGGAGACGTCCTGGAAGAGAAGGGGACAGGACCTGCAACACATCCAGGTGGGAGCGTACCGGGGCCGAGATTCCAGGCAGGGAGGGTGTCCCGTGTTTCGGAGTGGCCTGGTACAGGCTCTGCTCCCGGCATGCTCCACTAGGCAACCTAGGCAGGCCAGGGAGTGTTCGGGAGGGGCTCACAGAGTTGGGCTGCTTTTGAAGGGGGAGGCAAAGCGGGCTGTTTATGCTCTCTCGGAGGAGAGTGCCTACCTCCCTGTGAAGCCAGAGCCCCAATTTCCACCTAGGGGTGCCCCAGACTGGCAGGTGAGTAGCCTGAAAAACTGGAGGTTCAACCCAGAGCGGCCAACCCCACAACAAGCCTGGTCCCTATGGGCAAAAGTAGGGCAGAGGCTACAGCCACAGGAACTCGAGCCCTTTCAGATAATAGACCAGGTGGCTTGCTATCTGCTTCTGGGCACACTACCCCGGGGCTTCACCCAGCCAGTCTGGGGTAGACAGTTTAGAAACATGGCAGAGCTCATAGAGCTCATAGAAAGACAAAGGATGGCCTCAAAGTCTAGAGGAGCTGAACCGTCCCTTGGCCGAACTCGTCCGGAGTACGTCCCAAAACCTAACCCCCCCACCCCCCCCCCCAGCCCCGTGCAACCCAGAGCTTGTGCTGACGTCCCCGAGGCCGCGGCTGCGCAAACCGCTTGGGAATGAGGTGGAATGCAGGTGGAGGGGGAAGAGGGGTTGGTGTGCTCTGACAAACCTGTTGGCTGTCCCAAACACAGGCGTGGTGATCGTTAACGGGTATAAAACCTCTGCTTTGTTCGATACCGGCAGCAACATTTCCATTGTTGCCCGCCGATTTGTGCTACTGCAACAGTGGTTGAAATTTAAGGCCGGTATAACCTGTGTCCACGGGGAAACCCGCTGGTACAGTACCGCCGTTTGTGTCATCAGCTACAGAGGATCAGTTCAGAAAGTAACCATGGCAATCCTTCCTGATCCTCCACACCCAGTGATACTGGGGCGGGACAGGCCTGATATCAAAAGCGGTGAGACACATACCACTCCTGGGGTTAACTTGGGCCTAGTAATGGATGGATATGAGCCGTCTCAAGCTATCTCCACGCAGTGTGATCAGCCGGCAAAGAGAGACGAAGCGGCCGTCCTTGGTGACGTGGCAACTCCCGGGCCGTCGCGTGCTGACATGTCATCCACCAGCGCCGCGGCAGAGCGGGAGGAAACCACTCCTATTGAGGTCGGTGCAGACCCTCTCTCCCTTTTACGGTTCCAATTTGGACAGACGCCGGCCTCCTTTAAAAGGGAGCAGTGGAATGACGACACCCTGAAATTTGCAAATAATAAAGTAGACCTAGTCAACGGCCAGCGCCCAAACCAGTCAATGCCACAGGGTCCTCACTTTGTGTTAGACAACGACCTTCTCTATCACGTAGCAATGCATGACGGGCAGGAGAAAGGGCTGCTGCTAATCCCGCGGACCTTCCGGCGGCAGGTCTGTGAGTTAGCACACGGCCACCTCCTAGGTGGCCACTTGGGCACTGAAAAAACCCTGGAGCGGATCAAGCTCCGTTTCTACTGGCTGGGAATCAATGAGGAGGTTTGTCGCTTTTGCGCTTCCTGCCTGGAGTGTCAACTGCGACAAATTCCAAGAAAGGACCGTCCTCCTCTCGTTCCTAGTCCCCTGATTGACATTCCCTTCCATCGAATTGGGGTCGATATAGTCGGACCTCTAGAGCCCTCAGCCCAAGGACACAAGTACATCCTAGTTCTTGTGGATTATGCTACCAAATACCCCGAAGCTGTTCCGTGGCGCTCAGCCACTTCTAAAGCCATCGCACAGGAACTACTAGGGGTCTTTGAGAGTGTGGGTATCCCCAAGGAAGTCTTGACAGACCGGGGGACACCTTTCACTTCGGAGACGTTCAAGGAGACTGCCAGATTACTGAAAATAAAGCATTTAAAGAGCGTGGTGTATCATCTTCAAACCAACGGTTTAGTGGAGAGGTTCAATCAGACTCTCAAGCAAATGCTGCGTAAGGTGGTCAGCAAGGATGGAAGGAACTAGGATCAGCTCCTTTCCCTCATCCTTTTTGCCTATCAGGAAGTCCCACAAGCCTCCACGGGGTTCTCCCCTTTTAAATTACTGTATGGGCGACAACCCCGGGGCATATTAGATATTCTAAAGGAAGGATGGGAAGAAGAGGCTTTTCCCTCTACAAACATATTAGAGTATATCGCGCAATTATGCGATAGATTTGGAAAGATTCGGCCAAGCGCATGCTGGAACTAGGTGTGATTGAGGAAAGTTATAGTCCTTGGTCCAGTCCCATTGTGCTTGTCCGTAAGCCTGACGGGAGTTGGAGGTTTTGCAATGACTTCTGTCAGCTTAATCAAGTCTCCCGATTTGATGCCTATCCAATGCCACGAGTGGACGACCTCCTCGAGAGGCTTGGACAGGCTTGATATTTGACCACACTGGACATGACAAAAGGGTACTGGCAGGTTCCTTTAACAGAATCCGTGAAGGAAAAAAACGCGTTTAGTACCCCTAGCGGACACTGGCAGTATCGTGTCCTTCCATTTGGGTTACACAGGGCTCCAGCAACCTTCCAGCGTCTTGTGGACAAAGTGCTCCAGCCTCATAACTCATATAGTGCTGCCTACCTGGACGACACGATCATCTATTCCAGCACATGGAGGGAACACCTACAGCATGTCCGAGCGGTATTGCGGACACTTGGTGAGACCGGGCTCTGGATTAATCCCAAGAAATGCTTCTTTGGATTGAGCGAGGCCAAATATTTAGGCTACCTGGTGGGTTTGGATTGAGCGAGGCCAAATATTTAGGCTACCTGGTGGGTCGGGGTACTGTAAGGCCACAGTGCTCCAAAGTTGATGCCATTTTGAAATGGCCCCGTCCACGAACCAAGCGGCAGGTCCAAGCCTTTCTCAGGTTAGCGGGGTACTACCGCCGGTTTGTACCCCGGTTCTCGGAGAGAGCGGCGCCCTTGACTGATTTAACAAAGAAGAGGGCCCCGAACATTGTGATATGGACTGAGAAGACAGGCGCTGCATTTGGTGACTTAAAGCAGGCCCTTATGTCCGCAACTATTTTGATGGCACCTAACTTTTCTTTGCCTTTCATCCTCAAGATGGTGGACACAGGCCTAGGGCCGTGCTGAGCCAAAGTGTCGATGGTGTGGAATACCCCATCATGTTCCTGAGCCGGAAACTGTTGGACCGGGAAACCAGGTATGCAGCGGTGGAAAGGGAGGCTTTGGCGATTAAATGGGCGATTACTCAGCTTAGGTACTACCTGTTGAGCTGGGAATTCACCCTTGTCACGGACCATGCACCTCTCCAGTGGATGACCCTGCACAAGGAGTCGAATCCGCGGGTCACCCAGTGGTTTCTTGACCTACAGCCGTATAAGTTTTCGCTCGTTCATCGCCGAGGAGCTCTCCATGCCAACGCTGATGCTCTTTCTCGGGTTCACGACCTCTCGGTTGGGGTCGCCTGACCCAACGGGTCTGGGCTAAGGGGGGGGGGCCTTGTCACACACGTGCACATGGGAGGCAGCTAAAGGGCTTGAGTGTCGGCGGTTCTGAGGCATGCTGGGATGTGGCAGAGTGCGCTGACTCTTTTTCTCCCTTTCCTGTAGGCCATTCCCAGGAGATTCCACCTGGCTTTCTTGACGTCACTTCCGGGACTGAGCTAATGGAAGTAGACCTTACTGGCTCCGGCCCCTGTGATGTCACATCCGGGCTCGAACCAATGATTGAAGAACATGGGCCCGATCTTTATGACCTCACTTCCTGTCTTCCACTTTAAAAGCCTATCCTTTTCCCCTTTTCCCTCAGTCTTGTTCTGGACTTAGTTGTATGCACTTCAGTGCTGATTATTGGATAAAAACGACTTTTGCAGCCGGGATACCATATTATATGGGTGGCTGCCCCAAACCTTTATCTGTTTATGTCTCATTTCTGTGACATCTGCCAGGTTTTGAAAAAGATTTGTGAGAATTAGATTTTTTCCATCAGTTATCCACTGACTTAAAAGAGGTGAGTTAGGATTCTTCCAATAAAGAAAGAAAAGTCTATGTGCCAATAGTGTAGTAAAGGTAATTACAGTTTGTTTGTCCTTCTCCACTTTAAGCCCATCTGGAGGTACACCAAACACAGCTGTTAGTGGATTAGGAGTGATTGTGACGCCCAGGCTGTCTGAGAGGCATTTAAAATTTTTTTTGTCTAGAATGATGTTAATTTGGTGCATGCCCAAAACATATGACCCAGTGAGGCTGGAAATTCATTGCAACGTTCGCAGGTTGCATCTTGCCCAGGAAACATTTTGGCTCAATATATAATTTTAAGTTGAATAATTGTATGTTTGCGCATATGGAGCTTGAGTGAATGCTGTGCATTGCTACCTTCCATTCCTTTTCTGAGATGTTGAGTGAGAGATTCTTTTCCCACTGTACTCTGGGATCTTTGAAAGGGAGGGACTTTAAAATTTTTTTTATATATTACAGAAATGCTGTTTGAGTCCTCAAGACTGACCAAATTTTCTTTCAGTATATAGATAGGTGAGAGGTGAGGGAAATTGGGTAGGTTTTATTTAACAAAGTTTCTAATTTGAAGGTAGTGAAAGAAATATATTGCTGGAAAGTTACATTTGGAGAGTAATTGTTCGTAGGATGTGAAGACATTGTCTATATACAGATCTCTGAGTGATTTAATCCTGAATGTTTTCCAGACATTTAAAATTGTGTACATTTGAGAGGGTGGAAAAAGGTGGTTATCTTGCAGAGATGCCACAGATAAAAGCTTCTCAATCTTAAAATACTTCCTACATTGGTTCCATATTCTGAGTGAGTGAAGCACAATTGAGTTGTTAATATATTGGTGATGACTTGTACTTATTGGGGTACAAAGCAAGGAATATAAAGAAGTACTGCAGGATTTTATTTCTATTGTAGACCAAGCCTGTGTCTGCTCACCTATTTATGTCAATGTCCAGGTTTTTATAGCATGTATATTCTCCGGCCAGTAATAAAATTGAAAGTTAGGTAGAGCCATGCCACCTTTATCCTTAGGTCTTTGTAGGGTCACCTTTTAAATATGTGGACGTTTTGAATTCCAAATAAATGAGGTTATGGTTGAATCTAATTTCTTACAAAAATGATTTAATGATGTATATTGGAATGTTTTGAAATAGAAAAAAAGCTTAGGAAGGATATTCATCTTGACAATGTTAATTCTTCCAGCTAAAGTGAGAGGAAGAGTAGACCATCTATGCAAGTGTTGCTTCATTTTTTCCATGCAGACAATGAAATTATTTTGATAAAGAGCTTTATGTTTATTTGTGATGTTTACCCCTAGGTATTTAAACTGATCTGTGATGATAAAAGCAAAGGTGTCCAATCTAATTTTGTGTGCTTGAGAATTCACTGGAAAGAGCGCACTTTTGTTTAAATTAATTCTGAGACCAGAAATCTTTTGAAATTCTGTAAGTGCTGTTAGGACTGCAGGCACAATATATTGTGGATCAGATATATACAGTACCATATCATGTGCATATAGAGAAATTTTCTGTTCGAGCCCTCCTCTGATAATCCCCTTTATCTCATAAGCATTTCAACAGTGAGCAGCCAGTGGTTCAATTGCGATTACAAACAGCAGTGGTGTCTAGTACCACGTTCTAGTTTGAAGTAGTCTAAATTAATGTTGTTAATACAAACTGAAGCCTCTGGACAAGTATACAGTAGTTTGATCCATGCACAGATGTTCGGGCCAAACCCAAATTTCTCCAATATGGTAAAAAGGTAGTTCCATTCAACCATATCAAATGCTTTTTCTGCATCCAATGATAATAATATCACTGGGGTGTTTGACTTTGTGGGTGAATATATCACATTAAACAGTCGTCAAAGACTGGAAGCTAAGATTGGATTTAATAAATCCAGTTTGGTCTTGTGATATTACCGAAGGAAGCACTTTCTCAATCTTTCTACCTAGAGCTTTAGAAAGTATCTTTACGTCGTTATTCAAAAGTGAGATTGGTCTGTATGATGCACATTGTAATAAGTCCTTATTTTACTTAGGAAAGACGGTAATTAAAGCTTGACGAAAAGTTTGAGGTCGAATTTTATTGTCTCTAGATTCTGTAAATGTAAGGGGAATGTAAATAAAAGGGGAACTAGCTTAATTGAGATTTTTTTATAAAATTTGGCAGGGTAGCCATCAGGGTCTGCTGCTTTCCCACTCTGAAGTGACTTTATAGCATCTAGAAATTCTGATAGTGCCAGAGGTTTATCCAATTCCACTGCAATGAAAGTATCTAGATATGGCATCTGTAGTGCATCCAGAAATGCATTAGGTTATGTCTTATCTTCCTTAAGCTCAGTTACAGTATAAGGACTTATAGTAGTCTCTAAATGTGAGCATTATTTTTTATGATCAATGATTTTGTCTCCATTTGTGTTGGTAATTGCTGGAATTGCATTGTGAGCTTCCTGTTTGTGGATTTGTTGAGCTAAAATCTTATTAGCTTTCTCTCAGTGTTCATACTAATGATGTCTTGATTCAAAAATGAGTTGTTCTGTTTCTTTAGTTGTCAAGAGGTTGAGTTCTGAATGCAGAGCCTGGCTTTTCCTTTTCATTTGGACACCTGGCATGTTCTTGATCTATTCTGGAAATTTCACTGATTAGCTCTGATACCTTCTTGGTTTCCAATTTATTTTTGTGAGTAAGATATGAGATAATCTTTTCTCTTAAGAAAGTCCAGAGTATTCCTGCAGAAACCTCTGAGGATGTATTTGTCTCTAAAACAATCAATTTGCTTGGATATACTGTAAATTCTGTACAGTTCTTATCTGCTTATAAAAGTGGGTTAAGATGCCATCTGCAAGATAAGTGTGTGGGGCATGGTGATTCTAGCTCCATGGTCAGAGGAGCGTGGGTGGAAATAATGATAGTGTCATACTTACAAGATTTAATCGTAGGCAAGAAATTATTATCTATAAAAAGTAATAAATTCTTGTGTAGCAGTAATGCACTGGTGAGTAGAAGGAATATGCTCTTGAGTTGGGGTTTAAAAATCTTCAGGGGTCTGATAAGTTGTGATCTGTTACAAACTGTGAAATTGTTTTTGCAGTGTTAGACATCATCATCCCTGTTGCAGGAGACCTATCTAGGTCTGGATTTAAAACACAATTAAAGTGCCCAGCCATTATAATTTTATGTGTGTTCACATTGGGAATGGATGCAAATACGTTTTGGATTAAGTCCCTATCATCTACATTGGGTGCATAGATATTTATCAAAATTACTTTACAGTTACATACTGTAATTTACCTGTGGCAATCACATATCCCTCTTCAGGATCAGATACTACAAAGGTTATTGTTCTACAGTATGTACAAGAATGCCCATACCTATAGTTTTCTTTGTAAAGCTGGAATGGAATATTTGACCAGTCCAGTCTCTGTGCAGCCAAAACTGATCCCTGCTTAATAAGTGGGTCTCCTGTAAAAATACTATTTTGGCATTTAGCTCTGTTAGGCAAGATAATACTTTCTTTCTCTTTAATTCCTGATTTATCCCTGTTACATTCCAGCTCACAAAGTTAACTGTTTGGTCATGAAAATCTTACTTCTGAGCTTTTGCTGTCATTTTGTAGTCCTAACTTAAAATAAGACAACTTTGACCTTAATTTCCAGTTTTCCCAGGAGTTATTGCCATGAAGCCTAATGTTGCATTGGCACTTATAATTACGAGTAAGGATTTAAGAATAGATTAGAAAAAGCTTGCTGTCTTTCTCTCCCCTCCTAGTCCCCCCACCCCCCAATTTTGCCTCCCAATGTGAGGCTAGACCACACTTCACAAGGTCCCGGTCCTCTGACATATCTAGAGACAGAGCACGTCCAAAACAAAACAAGCACCCAGCAGCGGTGTATAAGGATCAAAATAGAGATATCTATTGATAATACAGTTCAAATACTATAAGCATAAGCATAAAATATAATCTTAAACAGTCTTGAGAGAGTAAACCCAGGGAATGATGTTGTGTTTTAAAGCATTTTAAAATGATGTTTGCTTTGAAAGGTGCAGTATAAAATGAAAAATAATTGACTTAGTAAGGAAAAGTACAAGACATTTGATTAAAAATATGAATTTGGCCCATTTGTAATATTTGTAAAAGAAGGAGCTTATATAATGACTCAATTAATAATAAGAAACATCTAAAGAGCCTTTAGAGAATCAAATGAGGAGATATTTTAGGAAGCAGGAAGATTCTTTGAGGTCTCATGGCAGACCGAGGCTGGAGATATGAAAAGGGGGATGAGAAGCAGGACTTGGAATATGCAAAATCTCTTGTCATCAGAAATATCTGTTAGTATACAAGTACCTATTGGAGAGCTGAAGAATGAGTAGCAAGTTATGGAAAAAAATTATGGGGCATGGAAGACTACAAATTCCATTTCTGGCAGAGACCTGAACATTTCTTTTAACTAGGCGCCAGGTCTGAATTGAATGGAACATAATTGATACCAGATGTAATTTGGATGAGTTAAGTGGGTAAACAGAAGAAAAATGGAGATAATGTGGAAGAGCAATGTGTGGTTGTATAATCTGCATCACCACTTCAAGCAACTTTATTCGAGACTGTAGTTATTATGGATGCACAGTGGCATAGTGGGAAGTGGTAGTGATGCTGTCCTGGGTTCAAAACGTTTTGCGTGGAAGTTTCACATTCCCCTTGTGTTTGTGAGGTTTCCATCCTAAATTCTAAAGATGTTCAGTTTAATTCATTTTATAGCGCAACATTGTTCCTGTTCAAACAAGGTTTAGTGTAAACACGATTATGGCCTATAATGGACTGGCATCTCATCTAGAATATGTGCCTGCCATGTGCCAAGTGTTCTCTGGCTTTATACAATTTGTTAAGTAGCATTATTTATTGGGGCAGTACATTAAAACATTATAAACAGTTGCTCCTTTGTAGTCCCAATAGAGTTGGCTCAAATTCCTGCCTGGTCACTGTCTGCTTAAGGTCTGCACGTGCATGCTCTGTCAAAGTAGGTTTTTCTCTAGGTAATCCAAGTTCCACCCACATCTTTAAGCTGTATTTCTAGCTCAGCATTCGACTCTAAGCTGAATAGGTGAGGGTGTGTTCATAAGCAACAGCATAAACTGGATATCAGTTATTTTATTAATGCTACCTGGTACATAAACTATATTCTGGAATGCTTACACTTGAAGCTAGAAGGATAGTCTCTTGTGATCCACCACCCAGTAATTAAATCAAGCATGTCCATAACAAGGATGAATGCATTTTTGGTGAAAAAAAAATAATGAAGGCAATATGTATATAAAAGAAGAACAATTAAGCCTGCGTCAGATTAAAGGTACAGTAGGTTTCTGCCTCGCCCTAAGTTTTACCCACCCACATCCTTTGATTGGATACAGCAAGTTTTAAAACTCAAAATTAATGGAATGACAAATATCTGCTGTGGGCTAGCGCCCTGCCCGGGGTTTGTTTCCTTTCTTGTGCCCTGTGTTGGCTGGGATTGGCTCCAGCAAACCCCCGTGACCCTGTAGTTGGGATGTAGTGGGTTGGAAAATGGATGGATGGATGACAAAAATGATCAGATGCACAAGAAGGAAAGGTGAGTGTATGTGCAACAATGAAATAATAAAAAAGATTCATGGAAGCACAGTTTAACCAAAATAAATGTTGCCAATACTGGCTGCTGTGCCATCAAAATTGCATCAGTGAATGACACTTTCATTCATTTTAAAATTACTTGAATACTTCTGCCAGATGGAAGTAAGCAATATGGATTATGTTGTTGATGTTAGGTGGTACATTGACTAAATGCTTTTGTTGTACATACTACACTAAAGTATTTAACTCAATATGTGAAGTTAAATTTTAATTTGGAAAATCATCGATGAAAATCTTAAAGTGGGCTATTCTTTTTGGTGCCAAAGGCTGAAAATATAACTGCCGCCATCAATTGTAATTTAGTGTTTTGTTGTGCCAGATGGAAGACAGGGTGCATCCGGTGATGTGTGATTTTCTTTGGCTTTTCATCTAGGTTCATGTTGGAGTAGTTATTTTTAACTCAGGACAAGGATTTGATTTTATTACTTAAGAATGGTAGTCTAGATTGATTAAGAAGAGTGGGGTGCATATCCTTTTTTAGATAAACATTCAGAAAAGAATATTAGTCTGTTTATTTTATTTTTGGATTTAATAAAAAGGTGAGTATTGGTCCAATCCAGTGGTTAAGTAAATTCAATGGCTCCTAGGTGGCACGGTGGTGAAGTGGTAGCGCTGCTACCTCGCAGTAAGGAGACCTGGGTTTGCTTCCCAGGTCCTCCCTGTGTGGAGTTTGCATGTTCTCCCCTTGTCTACATGGGTTTCCTCCGGATACTCCGGTTTCCTCCCACAGTCCAAAGACATGCAGGTTAGGTGCATTGGTGATCCTAGATTGTCCCTAGTGTGTGGGTGTTGGGTAGTGCTGGGTGTGTGTGTGCGCCCTGTGGTGGGCTGGCGCCCTGTCCGGGATTTGTTCCTGCCTTGTGCCCTGTGTTGGCTGGGATTGGCTCCAGCAGACCACCGTGACCCTGTGTTAGGATATAGTGGGTTGGAAAATGATTGACTGAGTGGACCCTAGGAGGAAGAATTTCTCAAAAGAAAGCTAACTTTATTCTCTTTGTTTCCCAAAAGAAGAAGAAGCAATGAGTTACTATTTTGACAATGGCTACTGTTCTGCCTTCAAAAAACACTGAAGACCTTAAGCTTGGTAGAGAGAAGGGACAAGTTAAACCAATTTGGTGCTGCTTGGAACCCAAGCTAAACTGTTTTTTTCCCAGATTTCCCTTTCTTCTTCTGAAACAGCTTTCACTTAAATTTGTTCCACTAAATACATGTGAACATGTTATATGGTATGAAATGGAGAAAGATTTTGGACCCTACCTAAGCATATATTCCTCTACTCCCATTTTTATAATGTGACCTTGCTTATTGTGGGTATTCCTGTTTGTTTTCTGGTCAGGAGGTAGTGTCATATCATCACACTTTGCAACATTTTGATGATAAGGGGTTATGACTGTTCGAAATAGCTAAGGTCTGAGTTTAGTATTCCATCCTTTTCCTTTTTTATTTTACCTTTAAATTAGTGTGTTTTCAAGTCTCACCATGTTTTTTGTCGTCTCCTTTTTCCTTTCATCATTTGATATCCTTTATTTGGTCTGTAAATCCTGAAGCACTCATTAGATTCTGTATTATATGCACTCATGCAAAAATTGTAGTCTTAAAGCAACCAGTTCAGTTGGTTTTGGACTGTGAAATTCCCTCTTTTTTTACTATTCTTAATTGGAACGTGATTTCTAAGACTATTGCTTTAGCATCTATGGACCTCCAAAAGCCCACACACCCCATTTAAATTTGTGGAATGCTTGCATTTAATGTACTGCAGACAATTTGTTATGGGCATTTTGGCTGACCCCTTTTGATCCCTTCATCTCTCCATGTACCAAGATACCTTCTTAAAATGTTCTGAGAATGCCACATGGTTATGGTTTTCTAACATCTCAAGGTTTCTCATCTGTTCTTTCCTACAAATCTCTTTCTCCCTCAGATTCCCCCTCTCTGGGACTTTTCTGTTGTCTCTTTTCCTATTTTCCAGCAGTGGTTATTCTCTTTAGGTACAAACTGCCTCCTTCAGGAAATCTCCTAGTTTACTACATCCATATTTATGCCAAGCATCCTTTTTAATTTTATATTGTTTTATTAATTTTCTGTTGCACTGATTTATGGTGCATCCAAATCTTACATTTTATGTTGGCAGTCCCCTGTGCATCCAGTCCATAGCTATATAAAGAGAAGCTGAGATCCAGTATCCACATCTTTTTTTCTCTCTTCCTTCTTTTTGTTTCCCATTGATATTGCTAGTACTTCTACTCCAGTGATATCTTTGTTAATACAGGGCTAAGCATTGGTGTTACCCCGGGTTAGCTGTTTTATTATCTTGCTATTATGTATTTTACTATGATTTGTTATGATTGTTCACAATGTTCAAGTCTCTATTAGAAACTTAATTATTACATTGCTAGTAGTGACTCTGTGATAATGTTTAATTTCATCTCAGGCTTGAAGTCATACTGAATCTACAGCATAGAGCAGAGCTGGCAGCAGAAAGAGGCCAGACTGTAGGAAAGAGTTAGATTGAGGTGGGATGGAGAAAGGAAACATTTTGGTGTGCTGTCTGGGCAAACTAGGCATCTCGTGGTCAATTCTGTCTAATACAGCAATGCTGGTTAAGATAGGTAGCAGTGTTTTAGTTTTATCCTATTATAATGGACATAGCACTACTGGAATATAGACATAATAACTGCACGATTTAATTACTTTTATTTTTAATTACAATGAAAGGGGAATAGTTAATATGTATCTGTAAATTACAGGGCATTTAAATAATAGAAAATTATTTGTAGAGGGCTGACCCTGTGGTAGACTGGCAGCCCATCTAGGACTAGTGCTTGCTTTGAACCTACCACTGCTAGGGTTAGTCCCTGACTCCTACATTCTTTAATTACAATATGAGAGTTCATAAAATGAATGAATAGATTTTATAATACTCAAAATTTCCAAACTCAAAAGGCAAAACTACAAATATATTTCATTTGAAATATACCTGAGTGAATATGGTTCAGAATTAAATTGTGATTTTTTTCCCCATTAATTTGTATGCCATTGGATGGTTTTATATTAATTTCTGAGTGACTTTTAGTGTGAAATAAGAAACAAAAGAAAGATTGTATATTGTGAACTGAAAAAGATGACAAATGGCTTAACTGCAAGTTGTCACTATAGGACAGCACAGTCAAAATATTCAGGGAGCTTAGGTTAAATCACAGGACTTGCATTACCGTTTAATTTACCCTCTTTGATTATTTAGTACAATAGAAAAAATAATAATTCTAACCCAGTGGGTAGTTTAGAAAACCACAGAAAAAAGCATGTCCTTCTGTCTTTTTTTCAAGAGAGGAAACAAAAGAAGCACCAAAGAATTCAGTAAAGTGATGACCTTGAATGTACTGCCTTTTCTGGTCTCATGACCAATTGTGACAATAAAGCAGAGACAGGAACAGAGAAGGTCGGTTCATTTTCAGTTGCAGACTGGGACAGAACTCAATCTAAGGCTGGTCAAAGTCATATCACAAAGTATGGAAAATAACACCTTAACCTGCTAACTAGGCAATGGGCCTATAAGAGGCTGGAATGAAAAACTTAAGAAAGACATTTAAACATTGTGTTACATATTGAAAAGTTCCAGCTCTGGTAAATGGGAATGAGACAAGAACAATGTTAAACCTAGAAGGAAAAGTTGGTTTTGTGATCATTGTAGTATTTTTTTAGTAAATTAAAGCATCTGTCATGTCATGGATGGAAAATCTATTCAGAGACTTGTTCTTTATCTGAGCACCCCTGCCACTGTTCATGCCATTTTTTATTTGACATATTATTTTTCCCAGCACACAAGACCAGTTCCTTCTTATAAAACATTTTTTGTTCTATTTTTCCTGATTCTTCTTAGCACAGCACAGGGTCACTGTGGTTTGCACTGCTTTTTAACATTGCCAGCCACCTAGATTAGTTAAGCATATCCAGTCACCCTGTGTGCAGTGTTTGAATGTTTTCCCCTTGTTCAAGTGGCCTTTCTATGTGTACTTATGTTTTCTCCATTTATCAAACAACCAAATAACCCAGTTTGATATGCCAATGTAGAGAAAAATGTTGAATAAAGAAATTTAAAGTTAGGGATAAATGTATTATTATCATGTGCCAGACACATCTGAGAAACATTGTGGTTTATTTTTTAAGTATTGGTATTTCATATTGATCCCAGTAAAATATAATTATGCTCATTTAATTCACAGCTAGCTCAACATTGTTGCAGTTAGAATTATGTACCTTTTTAAAATAAATATCTTCATCTCTTCATGTTCTCGGAAGAATGATGAATATTTTGAGTATTTTAAATACTCAATAGAATAGATTATGATTTATTATAGATTATTATTATAGATGCTCAAAAAAATTAAAGGAACACTTTTTAATCAGAGTATAGCATCAAGTCAATGAAACTTCTGGGATATTGATCTGGTCAGTTAAGTAGCAGAGGGGGTTTTTAATCAGTTTCATCTGCTTTGGTGTTAATGAAATTAACAACATGTGCACTAGAGGGGTGACAATGAGATGACCCCCAAAACAGGAATGGTTTCGCAGGTGGAGACCACCAACATTTTTACCTCCTCATCTTTTCTGACTTTTTTTTTACTAGTTTTGCATGAGGCTACGGTCAGTGTCATTACTGGTAGCATGAGGCGATACTTGGACCTTGCAGAGGTTGCACTGGTGGTCCAACTTCTCCAGGATGGCACATCAAATACAGTAGATCCATTGCCAGAAGGTTTGTGTGTCTCCCAGCACAGTCTCAAGGGCATGAAGGAGATTCCAGGACACAGAGAGTTACTCTAGGAGAGCTGGACAGGGCTGTAGAAGGTCCTTAACCCATCAGCAGGACTGGTATCTGCTCCTTTGTGCAAGGAGGAACATGATGTGAATTGCCAGAGCCCTACAAAATGACCTCCAAATGTCTCTGACTAAACAATCAGAAACATACTTCATGAGGGTGGCCTGAGGGCCCGACATCCTCTAGTGGGCCCTGTGCTCACTGCCCGGTACTGTGGAGCTTGATTTGCATTTGCCATAAAATACCAGAATTGGCAGATCCACCACTGGTGCCCTGTGCTTTTCACAGATGCGAGAAGGTTCACCTTGAGCACATGTGACAGACGTGAAAGGGTCTGGATTAGCCATGGAGAATGTTACGCTGCCTGTAACATTGTTCAGCATAATTGTTATGGTGGTGAGTCAGTGATGGTCTGGGGAGGCATATCCATGGAGGGAGACACAGACCTGTACAGGGTAGAGAATGGCACCTTGACTGCCATTAGATATCGGGATGAAATCCTTGGACCCACTGTCAGACCCTATGCTGGTGCAGTGGGTCCTGCGTTCCTCCTGGTGCATGACAATGCCCGGCCTTATGTGGCGAGAGTATGCAGGCAGTTCCTGGAGGATGAAGGAATTGATACCATTGACTGGCCACCACTCTCGCCTGACCTAAATCCAATAGAACACCTCTGAGACATTATGTTTTGGTCCATCCGGCGCTGCCAGGTTGCACCTCAGACTCTCCAGGAGTTCAGGGATGCCCTGGTCCAGATCTGGGAGGAAATCACCCAGGACGCCATCCGTCGTCTCATTAGGAGCATGCCCTGACGTTGTCAGGCATGCATATAAGCACATGGGGGCCATAGAAACTACTGAGTACGATTTTGAGTTGCTGTAATGAAATTTCGCCATAATGGACTAGCCTGCCGCATCATGGTTTCACTTTGATTTTCGGGATGTCTTTGAATTTAGCCCTTT
Source organism: Polypterus bichir lapradei (assembly GCA_026402145.1). Taxonomy (NCBI): domain Eukaryota; kingdom Metazoa; phylum Chordata; class Cladistia; order Polypteriformes; family Polypteridae; genus Polypterus; species Polypterus bichir. The sequence continues at coordinate 20,553,336 of JANRMT010062793.1, read as the reverse complement.
TAATTTTTTTGAGTAGTTTATATTAATATATAATATGTAATATATATATCTATACTAATAAAAGGCAAAGCCCTCACTGACTGACTCGCTCACTCACTCACTCACTCACTCACTCACTCACTCACTCACTCATCACTAATTCTCCAACTTCCCGTGTATGTAGAAGGCTGAAATTTGGCAGGCTTATTCCTTACAGCTTACTTACAAAAGTTAAGCAGGTTTCATTTCGAAATTCTACACGTAACGGTCATAACGGTCATAACGGTCGACAACGTCCGCCATGTTGAACTTTCTTGTTTATGGCACCATCTTCACGAAATTTGCTAGGTGATTTCCCTGCGCTAACCAAAACCAATGTACGTACTTATTTCGGTGGTATGACGCCACTGTCGGTCGCCATATTGAATTTTCCAAACATCACTAATTCTCCAACTTCCCGTGTAGGTAGAAGGCTGAAATTTGGCAGAGTCATTCCTTACAGCTTACTTACAAAAGTTAAGCAGGTTTCATTTCGAAATTCTACGCGTAACGGTCATAACGGTCAACAATGTCCGCCATGTTGAACTTTCTTATTCATGGCCCTATCTTCACGAAATTTGGTAGGCGGCTTCCCTGCACTAACCGAAACCAATGTACATACTTATTTCGGTGGTATGACGCCACTGTCAGCCGCCATATTGAACTTTCCAACGTCGCTAATTCTCCAACTTCCTGTGTAGGTAGAAGGCTGAAATTTGGTACTTATTTCGGTGATATGATGCCACTGTCAGCCGCCATATTGAACTTTTCAACGGTCTTTGTTACTTATGGGTCCATCTTCAAGAAATTTGGTACGCGGGTTCCCAACGCTAACTGAATCCTACTTACGTACATATATACGTCCATAGCCTGCAGCTCGGTCACCGTGTGAGGCGGCGTTGGGTCCCCCATCCCAACGCCTCCCACGTTGTTGGCTGCCTGCCTATATAAGGCCATCTGTCGCTCCAGTCTCTACATTCCCTTCCTTGCTTCGCCACGGTATTCACGTCTCCCTGCTGATAACTACAGCCTTTTTATTTAATCCACGGCTTCTCCGCTGTTTTATTGTTCATTTATTATGATTATAGTTATTGTGTAGGTATTTTAGACTTAGTTGACATTGTTCAGGTACCCATTTCCTTTATCATTCCAACCGTACCCCCATTAACATGTCTATCGAGGTGATCACCATCAATCAAAGAACTGTCACTTACCAAGTGGTTTCCATGCCCGAGATGGCACCTTCCTTTTCCATTCTCTTTGTTACATATTGCATGGCCATATCAGGCTCACTCTTGATATCCGGAGGAACATTGTGTCTTATGTATTGAATGACTAGGGCAGGTTCAGGGTGTGGACTGATGACGGTACAGGAGATAATTTTACTACACAGGAGCACTAGAAGAGTGAAATGCTTAAGCCCTTCACCTATGCATCTGTATGTGAGTTGATGGCTGCCGCTGAATTGTTCAGTTGTCGCTTTCAAGTGTACCGAAATGGCCAAATATTTTACACCTTTGGACAACCGCCAATGCCTCTTAAACATCTTAGATTCACAGGTGACGATTTCAGTAGTGAACACTTTGATGTTTAGAAATGTTTAAACTCTCAAAAGCTGGATGTGAAGTTATCAATGAAACTGGTTGTATACTTACAACGCTTGACAGATGCCGAATGTCTCTTCAACACAAGTCCTACAAATACTGTCGTAATTGAAACAAACCATGAAACTCAAACCGATTATGACAGCAGCAATCCAAGCTGTGAGATTTGAAACAAGATTACTGTTCACATGGCTAATTGTACATTGCATGCTCAAGAGTAAGCTCAGATATATAGATATATATATATAAAAAACATGTAATATATGTATATACTATATACTGTAGTAACCAGAAAAAGTTCAGGGCTGTTGTTTTAACGTCTCTAATGTTCAGGGTGACTGTGACACTTTGGTTGTTATGCACAGTAAAAGCACAGGCTTTTTGGTTGTTGTTTGCTCACAGGCTTGGTGTATGGATGCATACTAAAAGCGCTCCATACTCTGAGCTAGAGCAACGACCTGTTAAGCAGCATCTTTTTCATAAAATTCAATGCAAATGTATTGCTGAATAATTGTGGAAAATGTTTAGTTAATCATTAATGGGTTCCTGTCGTGGACCAGTTTTTACCCCACGAACGGCATGATAAGTGGTGTCAGCATCAAGATTAATTCACCCGTGTAGAAGACAAATAAAACAGTAGTTGCAAAGAAGTAAGTGCTTAATGTGGTAACGAAATTGAGGAGCGGAGCGTTCACATAGGCAAGGACGTTGACAGAGGACTTAAACTATCCATCCATCCATTATAAATCCCGCTATATCCTAACACAGGGTCATGGGGTTCTGCTGGAGCCAATCCCAGCCAATACAAGACACAAGACAGGAAACAAACCCCAGGCAGGACGCCAGCCCACCATAGGGCACACACACACACACACACACTCACACACCAAGCACATACTAGGGACAATTTAGGATTGCCAATGCACCTAACCTGCATGTCTTTGGACTGTGGGAGGAAACCGGAGCACCTGGAGGAAACCCACGCAGACACGGGGAGAACATGCAAACTCCACATGGGGAGGACCTGGGAAGCGAACCCAGGTCTCCTAACTGCGAGGCAGCAGCGCCACCATGCAGCCCTGGACTTAATAGAACTCCCAGGTTTTCCTGACCCCCTCAGCCCTACCAGAGGTAGGCCAAATGGCCCCTTGGTTTGAAACTAAAAACTCAATCACCGACAATTGGCTCCCATTCATTTGTAAATGGGTGGCCCATTGGAATGTGTCA
>JANRMT010062793.1:20509119-20550477 GCA_026402145.1 Polypterus bichir lapradei | reverse complement strand
CCCCCAAGAACTGCAAACCACCCATCACCTGTGAGGCCTGGCACATTTGCATTTGCTTACTCAGAGTAACTAAAATCCAAGGCAGGCCAGGAAAGACACACATTCACAATATATGGAAACACAAGTCAAAATTGAGTGAAAACAGAATGAAGAGTTGGTAATAGAATAAAATGAATAGAATGAAAACATTCAGTCTCCAATGTATGTTTGTATAAAAATGTCATAAGATGAGTAAAGTTGTGGTCCATGGTTTTTGACATGCTCATACACATACAGAATAAAATGTAAAAAAAAGTGATCTGTCCCTCAGTTCCAGGTTCATCTCTTCATCATCTTTCTGCCTTTTGTCTCAGTGGCTACTTTCCCACACAGTCTGTCTGTCTGTATCAAAGTCTAAGTTTGCAGCATTTGCAGACCCAGTGACCATCGTTCCTGCATTTGGCAATGGAGTTCCTTGGCTAGTAGTATCACAATCTTCTTTTTTCCTTTCCACCCTGTACATGCAAATTTGCGCAGCTTTAGTAAATCTAGTGTTAACATCCTGTGGTATGTGGTATGGTTGACTGTGGGCGGGGCTGTGAACTGATGACAAGCTAAACTTGGGAATAAAAGGGATAGTTTACTACATGCATTCACAATCTTCTTCAAGAACCTACGGGTACGAACAAGCCACAAAGATGCCAAGAGGTTACACTCCTGCCGAGGCTTTGGTTCTGCTGCAGAACATGGACCCTTGTGACTCGGATGGCGGGGAAGTATCCATTCACTTGCAAGAGTGTTCAGACTCTGACATGTCTTCAGGTGATGAGATGTGTTCCGGGTTAGACAGTATAACTCCTCCAAAGAAGAAAGGTCGGCTGGAGACACAGACCACACAGAAAGGTTCCAAGTATGAGACAGCAAAAGATGGCACAGTGTGGGCTGAAGAAGAAGTGGGGAGGCCACTCCCTCACGGCCAACCAGAAACATATACATGTGATGGAGAGCCAACAGAAGAAGTCAGAAGAACTGTCAAGAATCGCTTGCAGAGCTTCTTGTTTTTGGTGAATTGGGGCATCCTTCACACTATAAGAAAATGTACAGTTCAGCATGGCCGCAGGATGGAAGCAGATTGGGACATGTCTGTCTATGAACTGATGGCATTCATCTCATGGGCGCCGGCAGGGGGGTGCAAGTAGGTGCACGTGCACCCCCCTAGCTTTTGAAAAAAAAGGAAATGGAGAAAAAAAAATAAATCTTTCAATAATAAGAAAAAACGCGAAAAAATAGTTTTTATTTTAAATTTTTAAATTACAATTAGACGTTTACATTTTACAACTATACATAAACAATCATTCACTTTGTTTCTAAAAGAGCATCTCAAGCCTTCTTTTTTGTTGTCCAAACTTGTCTACAACTTTGTCGATAAATTTTGGACAATTATTTATTCTTTTTTTGTGTACACTAAGCATACATAATCCACTTAATCTATCGTCACTCATTGTAGATCGGTTCCAAGTTTTGACGCGCCGTAATGTGCTAAAAGATCTTTCAATACTGCAGGTTGTTGCAGGAATTGCACGTGCACCTACTTGCACCCCCCTGCCGGCGCCCATGTGCACCCCCCTGAATTAAATCCTGGCGGCGGTAATGATTCATCTCCATCCTTCTCTGGAGAGGGGTGATCAGAATTCCATCACTGGCTGATGCATGGTCGGAAACATTGGGGATCTCGCACGTCAAGAGCACGATGGCCCGAAACCGCTTCCAGGACATCATGAGACATCTACGCTTTGATGACAAGGACACACGCACTCAGCGGTTAGCAACGGACAAGTTCGCAGCAGTTTCAAACGTTTGGCAGATGTTTGTTACTAACTGCATCAAGTCTTACAACCCGGGCCAGCACATCACTGTCGACGAGCAACTTTTTCCAACCAAGTATCGCTGTCCTTTCCAGCAGTACATTGCCTCAAAACCTGACAAGTTTGGGATCAAGTTCTGGGTTGCATGTGACTTGAAATCAAAATACATGTGCAATGCTATCCCTTATCTTGGAAAGGACCACAGTCGTCCCTCTGGGGAGAGACTGTCCGAGAATGTGGTAATGAAGCTGATGGAGCCAATCATGGACAAGGGAAGAACTGTTACCACTGACAATTACTTTACATCATTGTCACTCGCTGGACGACTGCTCAGCCGGAAAACTACTCTTGTTGGCACCATAAACAAGATTCGTCGCGAGCTTCCACAATCAGCAAAAGAATCTTCGGACCGCAACGAATTCACCACACAGGTATGTTGTCATTATTTTTATCTATTTTTATATATATTTTATCTATTTTGATTAATAATTACTATATTTATATAAAGTGCTGTGTTATTTTTCCTTTTCTTTTTTGCACCTAGAGCAAGAGCTCCAATTTCATTGTGTTATTATACTGTATATAAAAGTGCAATGACAATAACGTTTTATCTTTTCTTATCTTACTTATCAGGTGTTTTCAACCACTGGCACCACACTCACAGTTTATGCGCCCAAGAGGAAGAAGACCGTCTGTATCCTCAGCACCATGCACAACATAGTTGAGATTGGGGATAACCGAAAGAGGAAGCCAAACACAGTCACTGATTACAACACCGTGAAGTGCGGCGTGGACATTATGGACCAGAAGGTTCGACAGTACACCGTAAGCGCAGGAACACGGCGATGGCCAGTCGCCGTGTTTTACAACATGATCGACATGGCAGTGATGAATGCTCACGTGTTGTATCAGGCATGCACCGGAGTGAAGGAGAGAAGGGTGGACTTCATGGCGCAGCTTGCAACTGAGCTTGCTAAGCGGTTTATGCAAGAAAGGATGGTGGACAAGGAGCAGCTGCTTTTGCAACAACCTGCCACACCACACCCAGGGAAAAGGGCCAAGTGTCAGGTGACCGTCCAGTGCAAGAAAAATAATGCAACCTTGCGCTGTGTGGACTGCTACAAGTACACCTGTGGGAAATGCAAGAAGGAGACTGACTGGCAGTGCCAGATATGTGCCAACAGATCACATCAATGAACTGATAAAATACTGGTCACTCCCACACACACACACACACACATACACAAATACCAGATGTTGCACATTTATGTAAATGTATATTTTTCTATTAGTGGTAGTAGTTTTTATTTTGTATTTTTTTGTTTAAGAAAATAAACGCTTTGAACTTTGGAATCTTTGAATCAATTTTTTCTAGACCAGTTGTACCCTTGGTATGGCCCCTTACATATTGCTCCTAGATGACTGTGATCCCTGATTGTATAGTCAGTAGCACCTTGTAAGTCGCTCTGGATAAGAGTGTCAAGTAATTGCCACATTTACAGAACAATGGCAACCGTTCACACGTGATTAAGGATATTAGGTAAAAACAACCGGGCCAAATGGCCCCTCTCTGGTAGAGCTAGGGGGATAGGGCCAAATGGCCCCTCTCTGGGAATTCTAGTTTAAACTAATAAATAAATAAATAAAGAGGAGAGAGATACGAAGACTGACGGCGGCACTTCAAAGTCACGTGACTAGGGAGCACGACTCTAGCCGCCTGAAGCACCAGACTAGCCTGTGCCACGTTAAAAAAAAAAAAAAAAAAAAAAAAACCTTTTTAGCACTGAGAAGTTATTGAGCCTGTATTGTGGTATAATAAGAGCAGCTACTTCAGTTTGCAAGATAAACAAAGATTAATAAATAACCAAATTAAAGATAATGGAAGAAGCTGACCATAAATCAGAGGAAGGGGCTGTGAGTTCTAAGCAGCCACCTGCTTGACTGAAAACCTTACTTGAGCACCAGGTCCAGCAGTTTCTACAAATTTTGTCACCAACAATGCAGAAAATCGAGGCTGCAGTGAAAACTTTGCAGGATGCTAGGTACAGTCCCCCAGTAGCCCCTGAAAGCCCAGAAGTGTTTTCCAGAACATTTGAAAGTCTAAACCTAGTTTGCCATCTGCTTCCCCACCTCCAGTGCTGTCCATGTATGAAAGCACACCCAGACCTGCACTGACAACAGCAGAGCAGCAGTTTGCTTCTGAGTTAGAAGTCATTAGCCAGTGATCTCGCATTTCCAGTCCTGCTATGGAACCTACTTCAGAACCCATTGTGCGCCCCCATATCTTGGATAGGAGAGCTATAGCACCACCATCCACCACAACCAGGAGTCTGCCTGACAGAACAGATCATTCACCCATTCTCAAGAGTGGCTGGCCTGGCCACCTGCCCAGGAAAATAATGACACTTCTTTACAGGAAGGCCCAAACAGCTACTACCACCATCATGAACAGTGCCCTGCAACATCATGCTGCATAAATGCAAAGCTAGCCACTTTTGATGGAAAAGAAGACTGGGAGATATTTTTTGTTCCTTTTGAGAGTGAAGCACAGAGACATGCATGGACTGGGGCTGAATAAGTGGATTGGCTGTATGAAAGACTCAGAGGGCCAGCTATGCATTATGTCTGTTCACTCTCTGAACACATTCAAGAAGACTATGCCCCTCTGTTGGAGAAGCTGTCCCAGTGGTTTGGACATGTGAAACCCCCCCACCACCATTCGCAGACGACTTAGTGAGCTTCACCATCAAAAGGAGTCTGGAGCAGAATTTGCAGCGGAAGTGTGTCATCTAGTGACATTAGCATACCCTAGAGTAAATTTGGACCTGCATGACCAGTTAGCCGCTGATATTTTCCTGAATGGTCTTCGCAACAAGTGTATGGCTTACAAAGTCATATATAAAGATCCAACAACTCTATCTGAAGCACAAAAGTTGGTTGAGGTGCATGAACATAATTACAAAGCAACACTTGGCAGAGAACCTGAGGCAAGGGGACAGATAAGATGTGTTTACTGGGGCGATGAGGACATGAATGTTACTCCAAATACTGCACTATGTCCTCAAGAAAGCCCTAGTTAACTACCTGTGACCAGGGAGCAGATTCAAGATATACTTAATAAAGTGGAGAGACTTCAAGTAACTCTGGATGATGTCCTAAATCATAGTGGGTCCCCTTCACATGTACAATCTCCATACCCAAGTGACAGATCATCCTGTATTTGACCTATAATGGACAGAGGAAGGACCAGTGCACGCCAGTCACCTAACCCTAGCAGAACAACCCAGCTTCGTTCACAAAGCCCATCTTCCGCTGACAATGGAGTTTGCTACTCCTGTGGTAAAGAAGGCGATTTTAGATGCAAGTGCAGAAAGTCAGAGATACATGTCACAGAGTCTGTGATGAAAGTGTTAAGAGGCTGACCAACTTATCTGTTGCCAGTGTGGGAAAGATTGCTGTACCAGGACCCAGCTTACATATTTCAGTCACCATAAACAACTTGCCTATTCAAGCTATTGTGGATACAGGAGCTGAGGTCACCATCATTTCATTAGAATTACATGAGAATCTGAGATTGGGAGAACTGTCAGCCTCCACAACAGTGCTGCTGTGTAATGCAGAGTCAGGAAAGGAGATGGTCGCTATAAAAGGGAAAATAGTGAAGTTAAAAATTTGCGGCAAGTGACGGAGATGGGAGGTCTATGTTGCTCCTATCCAAGATCAGCTTCTCCTAGGGTTAGATTTCATGTTGGCCACAAACATGACCATTCATGCAGAAGGCAAGGTCTTCATTGGAGCTGAACCAGTGCTGACTCATATAGTGGGAGGGGCTAGAGGAGAGTATGCTGTATCCCGCGTACATCTAGAGCACGCATCAACAGTCCTGCTGTATAGTGAACTTGATGTAATGGCAATAATGGATACAATGAGGCTATTAGAAGTAAACTGGATACATTAGGATTAAAAGTCAAGACGGAGGTAAAAAGCTTAGGGGTAATTGTTGACTGTAATCTGAATTTTAAATCGCATATTAATCAGATCACTAGGACAGCATTTTTTCACTTAAGAAACATAAGTAAAGTTAGACCTCTTATATCACTGAAAGATGCTGAGAAATTAGTTCACGCGTTTGTTTTCAGTCGACTAGATTACTGTAACGCACTCCTCTCAGGACTACCCAAGAAAGACATAAATCGTCTGCAACTAGTGCAGAATGCAGCTGCTAGAATCCTAACTAGGAAAAGAAAATCCGAACACATTTCTCCAGTTCTGATGTCACTACACTGGTTACCTGTGTCATTCAGGATTGACTTTAAAATTCTGCTTATGGTTTATAAAGCCTTAAATAATCTCGCCCCTTCTTATATATCGGAGTGTCTGACACCTTATATTCCAAATCGTAACCTCAGATCCTCAAATGAGTGTCTCCTTAGAATTCCAAGAACAAAACTTAAAAGAAGTGGTGAGGCGGCCTTCTGCTGCTATGCACCTAAAATCTGGAATAGCCTGCCAATAGGAATTCACCAGGCTAATACAGTAGAGCACTTTAAAACGCTGCTGAAAACATATTACTTTAACATGGCCTTTCTATAACTTCAATTTAACTTAATTTAACTTAATCCTGATACTCTGTATGTTCAATTTCCTCATAATAACTATTCAGGGTAGCTCTACAATCCGTACTGACCCCTACTCTCTTTTCTGTTTCTTTTTCCGTTTTCTTTGTGGTGGTGGCCTGCGCCACCTCCACCTACTCAAAGCTTCATGATGCTCCAACAATGATGGATGGACTAAAAGGCAGAATTCTACGTGACCATCATCATCAAGCCTTTCCATGAGAACCCTAAATCCAAAGAGGACTGTTTCATTTATGTTAGGTAGAATGCTCAGAGGGGACTGGGCGGTCTCATGGTCTGGAATCCCTACAGATTTTATTTTTTTTTTCTCCAGCCGTCTGGAGTTTTTTTTTTTTTTTCTGTCCCCCCTGGCCATTGAACCTTACTCTTATACGATGTTAATTAATGCTGATTTATTTTGTTTTCTTATTGTGTTTTTTATTTTTCTATTCTTTATTATGTAAAGCACTTTGAGCTACTGTTTGTATGAATATGTGCTATATAAATAAATGTCGTTGTTGTTGTTGATGTATGGGGAACTGTTGAAGATTCAAGGCCTGGTGCTACAGCAATACTGGAACCAACAAGTTTAGCAGATGGCATATCTTCCAGTAGTGTGCTGGTTCAGATGGAAAACTGTATACCTGTTTGTGTGTGCAATCCTTCACTACAGGAGGCAGAAATTCCACTGGGGCACATAGTGAGTGGGCAGGGCATTGCTACTAACCCAGCTCTCATAGACGATGTATACAATTGGAATATACCAACAAGTATCAAGAAGCTACAGATATTCCTTGGACTTTACAACTATCACCAGCGATTTGTACCAGCATTTGCAGAAATTGCCAGTTTAATGACCAGGCTCTTGCAGAAGGGAGTCAAATTCAAATGGAGTGAGACTCAGCAGCTAGCATTCGAGAATTTGAAGAAACGGTTGACAAAAGCAGCAATAATTGGCTTTGTTGTGTTATTAAAAAAAAAAAAAAAGTAAGTTGGCCTAGTGTTAGTCGGTTGTTAATAATGACTTATCTGCGTATATAGCTAAGTCCATACAGTGCTGAAGAGACTCAGCACAGCAGAAGAAGGAGTAGTGTAGTGACCAGAAAAAGTTCAGGGCTGTTGTTTTAACGTCTTTATTGTTCAGGGTGACTTTGATATGTGGTGAGTTATCTTGGTTGTTATGCACAGTAAAAGCACGGGTTTTTTGGTTGTTGTTTGCTCACAGGCTTGGTGTATGGAAGCACACTAAAAGCACTCTGAGCTAGAGTAATGACCTGTTAAGCAGCATCTTTTTCATTAAATTCAATGCAAATATATTGCTGAATAATTGTGGATAACGTTTAGTTAATTATTAAAGGCTACCTGATGGATATCTTTGTCGTGGACCAGTTTTTTACCCACACTGTACAGACGGCACGACAATATATTATGGCATAGTCCACATTTATTAATACAAACATACAACAGAATCACTCGATTTAGTCCTATAAAAAAACTCAGGATGAAAAAAGAAGAATAAAGAAAAAGGCAGAAACTTTAGCATTAACTCTGACAATAATAATAAAGACTCCATCAGCCTTGGCCCTTAACCACAGTTGAACACTTCATTGATTTAAGATAGAAAACTTACATTAAAGCTGTTGTAATTGTTATTTTTATTACATTTTAACGACTATAATAGGCTTTTACTTTATTAAGTCTTCCCATTTCAATTCTTACAAGGTCTTTACTATTATCAAGTTATTCCTGTCTAACCATGGAAAGGGACTTCAGAGATGGCAAAGATTGTCATTTATTACCATGATTGAATGCACCTGCCTGCAAAGTAATTTATTTCAGAACCTCCAGAGTGGGGTCTGGTGGTTATAAATTTAGAATAGGAAGGATTTTTTTCCAAAAATTATGAAGAAAATAACAAAACAGTTTCAGAATTTTCAGTTTAGAACACAAGTTCACTTTGGTTAGAAAAACCTTGTGAATGGACTGGAAAGGAAATAGGAAGTGTATTTTAAGTGACGTAATAAGACATTTCAACATCTGGAATCATGGGTTAGGCAGGAGGTTTGTGATAAGATAAACAGGGACAGAGTTGATGCTAAGTAAATTATTTGCAACAAATATGTGTGCTAACTGTGATATGGCTGCTTCTTTACCAGTTTGCTCTCTCCATATCAGCATCTGCCATTTCAAAATTCTGTTGATTATTAAAATACTATATAATGAATAAAATCTCAAGAAAATTACATCCTGTCACATTTAGCAGTCATAACATTAAATGTATCGATGCCAGTGAATTAAGAGTGAAAAGTATGTCTGACATTTTAATTTATAAGCAGTGTTTCCTGCACATGGGTCTCTAGAGTAGTTCATAAATTCAGGGCAGTAACAACTTTCATCTTTAAAGTTATTGCTGAATCCTGCTTCTCTGCCATTCACATTACAATGCGGAGGCACAGAGTTCACACCATATACACAGGAGAAATCACAAATCCAAGCATTTTTTCCTAAGAGGAATTAGTTATGCTGTACAGATTTAAACCACTTGATCATCTTATTCAGTTTTTAAGTGCCCATATTATGTATTTAATCTTTTTTTCATGATTAATCAAGTTTAGCTTAAAAAGAACGGAGCAGAATGAAATACAACTAGAATGTTGAAATTAAGTGTTATTATTTAACAATGAAATACAAAAAAAGCTGAAATCTGAATATATCCAGCAACCATCATATCATTTGTCGATTGTCATCAAGAATATTGATCATTTAATTATTTATTAATCAATGATTATTATTTATTTAATTATATAACTCATTACTAAGTTCACCTTCTCACCCGCACAACTGACTCCAAAATATTGTTAAAAAGCCAGCGCTTATAGATTGTGTATGTGCAATCCAGCCCAAACATTACCTTCATCCAGGGGCGGTCCTAGCCTCTGGCACCCCGTCCCCCTCCCACCCCCACCCAAACAAACATATCACATTTATAAACAAACATAATAACTTACATATAAATTGGAAGAAATAGAACTTTTAATATAAAACAAGCACACACAGAAGTCAAAATAAGACATATATATAACAATTATTATATTCAATAAGTATAAAAGGCAGATACAATTAAAATAAGGCATTCCTAAATTGCACAATTAACATGATTGCACTTCGCACAACACACACTGATATGAAATAATTCTCATCTAAATCAGGACCTTTCTTGCCTTCCTTGATGCAAAGTCATCAATAATGTCATCATATGAAATCTGGTCAGCAATTGCATGATTGATGCTGATGATGGCAAGGCCAATGAGGCGTTCCTGAGACATAGTGGACCTCAGATACAGTATGTTTCAGCTTTGAAAAGCTCCTCTCTGCTAAAGCCACAGTTACACAGTAACTCCTTAATACTCCTTAATTCTCAGAGCAGTCCACAAATTTGGGTATATTTCTGAGAGTTCACTGTCATGCACAAAGTTCAGCAGCTCAAGAGAGGTCATAGATTTTGATGGTAAGTCAGGCAAATTCTTAATCTCCTGTACAAGCTCTCTGGCATCCAAGTCTGATTGGTCCTGAAAAAGCAAAGTAGCACTGAGGGCCTTACACTGTTCAGTGAGGTCATCATTTGAGAGATTTGGAAAGTGTGTCAGTACTCCAAATTTCTCTCCCCCATTTTCCAATGTGATGAATCTCTCTTGGATGGAAGACACTGCAGCATCAACAACAACATTAAAAAAGGTCACCTCCAGCTTCTTTAGGGAATCACTCAATGGCTCATCAAATGATTCGTAAGAGAAGTGCCGCTTTGTAGATCTCAGTATTTTCTGTTGCAGAACAGCCTCTACGTTCATGTCCTCACACATATCCTTGGCTGACATTTGTGCTAATGCCAAGCCTGTTGCCCTGTAGTTGCGGAGACCTCTCTCTGTCTTTTTGAGGAGATTGACTGCTACATCCACATGCATGTTGGGAGACTGCATGAGCTTGCTCACATGGTGGGTTTGGTTCAGGATGTCAAACCACACCACTGTACAAATGCTGAATCTGTATGATCCCACCTCCTCAGACAAAGACTGGGCCTCAATCTTTATGAGTCTTTGGTGTGGTCTCTCACCTCAATCAAAGCCTCTCACACTGCAGATGCTTGGTACCTCAAGGGCTCAACACTGTTGATCTTACTTTCCCACCTTGTTTCAGACCACATCTTCAGTGTAATGTTAGCATGTTTTTTTAGGATGGCCCATCTCTGAGTGAAGGCTGAAAACAAATTGTAAAGTTTTTGCAAAATCCCAAAGTAACTTGTGCCATCAATAGATCCCTTTGCAGTATCAGCCACAACTAAATTCAGTGCATGAGCTCCACAGGGAACAAAGAGAGCTCTAGGATTCAGTTCCAGGAGCCTGTCTAGAATGTCCTTGTTTTTTCCCCTCATTTTGGCCCCTTTGTCATATGACTGACCTTTGCAGTCCTCAAAGGGAATTTTCAGCTCTTCCAGCCTGTTTAAAATCATGGATGCGAAATGTTTCCCTGTGGATTCGTCAGCTTCCAAAAAACCCATAAAATACTCCTTAATATGGGGCTTCTCTTGTAATGACACAATCCGAATCACAACTCACAGGTGTTCAGTGTGGTTAATATCTGGAGTGTAATCTAGAATTATTGAGAAACACTTTGCCAGCTTGATATCATCAACTACTAGCTGATGATACTACTAGCTACTCAACAAATCAATGAGTTTGTTTTGTACATGGTGACCGAGATAGCTGGTGTGACTGCAAGTGCCTTTCTGGACACAGTTAATGTGCTCTTGCATTATGGGATCAAACCTTGCCATGAGTTCAACTTCTTTTAGAAAATTGCCATTTGATGGAGAAAACAATGTTTCTGTTTCCCTTAGTGCTAAATTTCTGATTGCTAGAGACTGAATGATAGCAGTTAGACGAATCAGCACCGCTCTCCCTCTTATTTTCTCAGCCTGCATCTCTTGTTCTCAGTGCCATCTCTTGTTTGTCAAATGTTTCACCTTTTTTAATCCTCATTACCAGTTCTTTCCATGCTTTCATGGAGTTATGGTGTTCAGGACTATTGTCATGTGAGGTGAGAACTGGCATGCTTCCAATTTGTCAGTCCAGAACTTGTTAAATTGATGTGTCTTTTAGAAAACAGCTTGCAGCAGAAGCAAAAAAGCCTGTTGTTTTTCTCAGAAAATGCCAGATGCCAGCTTCTAGGCATCTTTTCACCGCTAACTAGTGTTTTCTTAAAATACTGGTGGTGGCAACTTCTTCCGTCACCCTCATTTCTAGGGAAAACAAAGTCAGGTGCTACCTTACTTGGTCCTTTGCAAACCTGTATTTGAATGCTGTCAGTGATATCTGAAGGCCAGTTTGCAGGGTCCGTATGCAGGGGCTCATCCTCAGGGGGTTCAACTCCAGGCATTTCTATGAGCATACATTTGCATTAGTATACACAAGTTATTTGGAATACACAGCATTCATAGTGGCAGAACAGTCTTTGCAAAATATTATGCAACACACACACACACTCAGGCTACACACAATCACACCTGAAGTGGCCGCAATTGGGTCTTCATCCTCGGGATCAGACATTTGTGGAGACACATATGTGGCTGAGGAGATGGACAGCTCCTCATTTTGGGCAGTGGCAGTGGCAGAGGGTGTTCCAAAATATTTCAAAAGTGCACCTGAATAGAAACCCAATATAAAACTCTGATACATGCATACATCATTTTCATAATTAAAACAAACATATAATTTTGCCCAATTTATCAAATATTCAGAATTATATGTATAAAAAGCATTTTATTGAATAGGCTATCACAATATCAGTGTTTGGAAGTAATGCATTACTCTGTAATTACAGTAAGATAACTTTCCTAAATAATGTAGCCTAATAGTGTAAGGGATTTTTTTTTGCTAAGTCAGCTAGATTACAACAGAATACTATCGTCCAGTTTTAGCGTAGCATAGTATGCAAACAGCTAACAAACAGCCATTATAATTCGTCATACATTGAGAAAAGGAGACAAATCAACAATACACCTCTTCCAATTAATGGCTAATTAATATTATGCTGAACACTGTCCAAAAGAATCAATAAGCCACATCAGTGTCTACTGTCTGTCTACTGTTTACTATCATAGTCAAGTGGCTAACAAACATAAACAGAAGTTTTCCCTATCCCTACTAATGAATTTTATCTTGTTTCAGGATACATGTCATGCATAATACCTGCAATTATTCAATGACACATCTGCTTACCTTTATCTTTTGCTCGTTTCTCCTCCTCTTCTTTTCTCTTTTTTCTAAACTGAGCACCTGATGTTTTACACTCCAGTATCAACACCCATCCCCCAACCCGAGAATCACCACAACGTAAACTGATAGACCTACACCTTAGTGCACAGATTAGGTTTGTATAGGATTTTTTTTCTGCGATTTCGCATAACCAACGAAAAATTAATTGTGACATAATGGGCTTGGATTGACAATATTATGAATGAAATGTGCTTTATTTGGAAGCACCCCGCCCCTCTCCCCTTTCGATAGGTTGTGTGTGAGACTTCAGCACAGCAGTAGCAGCAAGCAGGCGCACCGAGGGCCCTCGTGCTCACTTCCCGCATATATGGGTGTGATAGAATTTAGAAAACACATTGGTGCAAATTATAAGTCTATATCATAATGTCTGGTGCTTTTGTGTTTGTTTGTTTGTTTTTATTTTGTTTTATTTTGCGAGCTGGTTATTAGATGCTGCGCCAGCAAGCCAGAGAATCCCACGCCGCCCCGCCCCTCTCCTCCCTGTGTGGCAAGCAGCAAGCAGCAAGCAGCAGGCGCACCTCACAAATGGAGGGCGCCCTTACTCTCCGCAAATGGGCAATAGAAAACCGATCGGTGCCCATGCAATCCCAAAAATGCGCTGGCATGATGTCAGGGTAGCATGGGCACGCCCAAAAAAAAAAAAAAATTTTTTTTTTGCCGATGCCCATGATGCCTTCATGATTGACTTCATCAATGTTAATGCAGTTAACCAATGAACAAGATTGTGTGAGTATATTTATACTTGGAGTGCTTAGGTGGTGCTGTGATAGCACACCAAGTGTCTTCGGACTGAGGACATATGACAATAAAAAGATGATCATCTAGGTGGCATGGGGCAATAGCACTATGGTTAATGGGTCAACAGTTGGTCACAACAACTCTATTGATGCTTCCCTTCCTGATGACTACCAGAGGTAGGTTTTACGCAACATTTTCATTACAATATTTATCCTTGACTGTGACTAATGACAGACTTGAGCGGCATTGATTGGAGAAGACATGGACATTTTACAGATGTGTTCCACTTGTCACAGAAGTCCTGAGGTGTAGCAGAGTCACCAGCATGTCCACTATGTTACAAGAGAGGAACCCTAGAACACATCCTTAGCAGCTTTACAAGGGCACTTTGGGAGAAAAGATATTGATGGAGGCATGATCAGGTCCTGAAGACCATCGCTGAAAGATTCAACACAGGACTTGAAAGGGTGAAGTGGTGCTGACCCTCCAAGAAGACCATCACCTTTTTCAGACCTGGAGAGCAGCCAAATACTGCCAAGAGATCATAATCTGCATGCATCTTGGGATCAACAAGAGACTGGAAGTTATTGGTGGAACGTGGATGACAGCTGAAGTTCCCCAGCCAAACTGCAGTCATCATGCGACAAGATAAATTCCTTGTGTCTGAATCCACCAAGCAGGTCATGCTGCTGGAGCCAACAGTCCTGTGGGAAGATCGCTTGGACTAAGCCTTGGAAAGGAAATTCACCAAGTACGCAGATCTGGCCTGCATCTGTCAGCAGTCGGGATGGAGAGCTAGGTGTCACGCAGTGGAGGTCAGGTGCAGGGGATTTGCTGGCTGTAATGCCCGTAGTTTGGACATTTAAGGAGAGAGGAAGAGGAGAGCCATCTGCAGCACCATTGAAGCAGCAGAGAGAGCCTCAAGATGGCTGTGGCTTGGGAGAGAAGAGGAATGGGGTCAGAGTAGCAAGCCATCTGGACAAATGCTGGGGTGTGATCAATCGTATGATCCCAGAAACATCAGTGATGAAGTGTCCAGACTGAGGGATCAATAGATGTATATTCACAACAGACAGAAACATTATCATTTTTGGGTGGAGTATTCTTTTAAACATGCAAAGTAAAGGATGTGTGTTTTCTAAAGATGACCCATACAAGAGCAATTTGGAGTCATCAATGAACAAAAGATGCATGAAGCATTGTTAGGAATGCAGAGTGTCCATGTAGTCATGGGGAGAATTACTCATTGGCTAATGCAACTTGTTTTACTACCCATAGGAAAGACATCTGAGATGTCTTGAAGTCAAATGATAGATTCTGTTATCATATTAGACAGACAACCACAGACAGTTATTCAACACTAGGGCTCCAGGACTATGACTCTGTCTTTTGTCTGTTATAACTGACTGTGGACCCCTCAGAGGTTTATTTTCTCAAGAGACTGTAGACCTCCTCCATTGTCAAGTGGATTTAGTTCAACAAATAATTAATGGACAGAAATTGTTAGGTTCAATTAATGTTAATCTACTTTGTTTTATTGTGTGTTTAAAATTCTGTGTCTTTATGTGCAGTCATTATGCAATTAGTAATTTGTATAGTTTGCAATTGCATTTACTTTTGAACTTGTCACGGTGCTCTGAGCCTGGGCTCAGTAAAGAATGCTATACAAAAAAAATTAAATTGAATTGAATTGAAGTTGCCTCCCAATTTTCCTGTCATTAGTCTGTCCATTCTGAGGTCTGCCAGTTTGAATGTTATATTTTCTAACATGCAAAATGTATCTAGATAGTACAATAACAATGAGAATGTTAAACATATTTCTAAGATGGTTTTGGTAAAGTGTTGAATGACACATAATGTCCTAAATCAAGGACACGAAAAAGATAAGGACAGGTTTATGATTCCTGCCTGCACCTGTTTATCATGTCTCTTGGGGCAATAATCTTTCTTTTTAATTCAGTAATAAAAACATCAGCACAAGTGAAATACTTGTTTGCTTTGATTTTCAACTAGAAACAATGTGAATTAAATAAACAATCCATAATCCAATACACAATTTTTAATTTCTTCAGAAAAACATAGTGGGAAATTTTGCAAAAATAAAAAGACATGGGGCGCAAAATAATGTAGACAGTGAAATTTTTTTTTATTTCCTTAAAAATCCTCTTATTGACGCCTTTTGCACATGAATTGTCCTTTGTCCTCCTTTAATAGCATTTTGTCAGTTTGCCATTACTGTATCATGCTTCAGACCACCAGCTTCACCTATAGTTTCAGGAAGAATGTGTTAGCACCAGTTAGTGGAACCTAGTTGTTAAATTTTAGCTGGTTTGCCAAATCAGTTATGAAAACAATAATTTGAATTTTAAGCCAAGGGTGGGAGGCCTGTAGTTGTTGCTGGGATTTTTACTTATTATAATTAAGCTTCAAAGCCAGTGGAGGAAAGCTCACTGTTTTTGCTGAGATTTTATTTTTTTATTTTTTTTTCCTACCACCAAGTAAACTTTTCAAACTTTGAATGACTACAGGAGTATTACTCAGGCACAGTGGCATTTTTGCATTAAGGGCAAGTGAGGCACAACACCACTAGATTTTGTGCAAATGTGTGTAATACTCTTCCCTAAGTAATTTTACTTATTAGTAAAAATTTTATAATAACCTTAACTTTAACTTCTTAAATGGTTTTCTGTCATATGCTCAATGTAATTACAGTGCTTACATACGTATCTAGGAAAAAATGCTTTTTGTACTTGTAAAATTGTCTTTGGTGGGTGCTGCGAGCCAATTTTTTTCTGGCTGAGGGGCTGCACAAATTGGCCCTGTAGTGTGCTCTATACCACTACACACGTGGCTATGTGTATACATGGACAATCTGCACATACCATCACGGTATTATGCTGTATCTTGATTTTTACCCATTTCTAAAGATGACCATGCTAGAATTGAAAAAGTCACCAAGGAAGCCTTTGTGTGCTGCTTCCACTTTGTGGAAAAGAAACCAGCAGTGTGATACACCCATTTCAAAAAGGAGCATTTGAGCAAACTCATGGAGCGAAAAGCATAAAGATAGAATATGCAGCTACTAATTTTTTCAATTGTTTGCTGGCCAAGACCTCACTGCACAGTACTTTGAACTGTAAGTGGATGCACAGTGTGCAGTTTGAATTTTGAAGTGTGTGTAGTTTTTCCACTACTATTGTAGTGCATGCGCATCTGTGGACCAGTCTCTGGGCTAATCTGAGGCAGGTAATACCACCCCAGGTCAAGAGAGAGTGCTTGCACTAACCTCTTGTTTTGTTCCCTCCACAGTACAGAGAAGATGCCCAGTGAGGGCAACTGACTCCATCCCCTTCCCATTTCTCGCTTTTAAAGCCTGCAGCTGCCAAAAGAAGGCATTCAGCTTACAACAGATTGCACCATAGGATGGTTCTCTTTCTACCATGACCAGTAGTGATTATTTACTCTGCCTGGTGGAATTCTTAATTTAATTTTCTTTGTTTATTATACTGTTTGTTATTTTTGACTAAATTCAGCTAATAAAACAGGTGCCCTAACATATATCTGTGGCCCATGTAGCACTTTTTGAATGGCATATTGGCCTGTAAACAGCACCACCATACATAACTGTATGTGGCAGTTTTTTTTGCCTAGGTATCATGGTACTGCAGTGGTTACTACTGCTGCCTCGCAGCCCTATGAACATAGGTCCAGATCTCATGAGTCCGTGTTTGTGTAGAGTTTAAATATTTTCCAGATGTCTTTGCGGTTTTTCTATGGCTTCTGCACTTTTCACCCACAAATCTGTGATTTTTGCACATAAAAAATCTACATCTGAGGATGAAGCTCTTGAAGTTTAGCACAATGATCAGTGGCTGAATCAAATAGGTTTGATAAATTATTAGGGACTTACTGTTATAATTGTAGTATGTTCACGAAAAAAGATCAGGGGCTGGTCACAACAGATCTGGGGCTAAAGCCTTTGATACCCCCCCCAGTGCCACTGGGTAAGAACTGATCCTGGCACCTTTAGGCCCATTCACACACATACTGTATCCACATTCAGAAATGGCCAATTAACCTAACATTCATATATCTTTCAACATTATTACATTTAAATATATTTTTGGAATCATTTTGAATTTCAGCTTGAGCATGTGGGAATGCTGAAGATGCTGTATTACTGCTGTTGGTGTGTGCTCATAGAATGAGTAGTGGAGAAAAAGTAGCAAATATTTTGCCCATTTTGCTGGTAAAATGTTTGAATGTTGTTTGGCTCTTTATCATTTGCATGTCACTTTCTCTTCCTAAGGAAAATGAATAGGCTGTCATTCATAGTTTTTTGGTTTTTTTTTTTTTGGTTTTTTTTTCTGCACACAGCAGCATTACACAGTAATTCACCCCACAGTGTGTCATGAAGAGGTTACAGTTAGGGAAGGCACTAACAGTACTGCTGTGCATTCATAACAGGTAAACCCAAAGACTTACGGGATTCACTTTTTGACTTAAAGACCTGCCTCTCCTCAAAAAATCTTTCCTGTGAGTCTTTGGGTTTATTCTTTACTGTATATACCCTGATAATTCTACAAGCATTTATTTAAGAATATTTTAGGAAAAATCTTTTGTTTTTGCATATTTTCAGCAGGAGACTGGATAGCAGAATTTAAGATTATGCGAATGGAGGAAGCAAGGTTTTTTTGCTTCTTTTTCCTGTGGATGATTTTCACATTATTTCCTGTTGTAAAGTACTGGCCATCCCTGAGCTCTGTTATGTGATAAACTTCTTTCCCTTGTCAATCATGCATATCAGAGGATCTTTCTCCCATCTCATCACAAGTGTGCAATACCCCAATGCAGTGAGAGGGGGAGTTGTCACTAACAGCCTCATCTTTTCTCTCCGCTTCAGCAGCAAGGGGACACCCCTTGAGGGAAAATAACTCTGCCCTTTCCAGCCGTAGGGCTATAAAAGTCTCACACCTCCTGATGTTGGTGTCCCATTTGGTCCTGATATTGGTGAAAGAATGGAGCTTCTAATGACTGACCAGTTCTTAAAAGCCAAACCCTTCAATAAAGCCAGGAAGGCCACTTTATATTATTTTTATTTTGTACATTCAAGCACTGATTTTGAGTTTTACTGTTTGAGAATTAAAAGGGATGACCCCATTTTCACTCCAATGGTTTTGGGACTCTCCCTGCACTTATTCACCTGTCCACACAAAAACATAAGACTACTAATTTTTCTCGCCCACTACTACATGGGCTAAGTAACATACACAAACAAATCATTTTGGGATGGAGTATTCCTTTAAGGCAAAGTAGCAATTCATCGCTCTGTCCATCATGTGAAAATGACTTATTTTTTCAGGTTGATCTCTCCATGGTGTGTTCTGGGATTTTCACTGATTGCACTTTGATTGGATTTTTATTAAACTGTAAGGTGATTTTTAACTTCAATAAAGCTCAATAAAAATGTTTATTCTGTTAATGATTCAATTAATTATGTTTCTTTTGAAGTACTTGATAAACATAAAAAATCCTGTACACATACACTTCACTGACACATAGGAAAAAGTTAATTTAATATTTAGTTTGAACTTTTATTGTAAAATATTTGCATCTTAGTGCCTCAAGTATACAGTCACCAGCAAATTTATTTAGTACACCTGTTCAACTGCTTGTTAACACAAATACTTAATCAGTCAATCACATGGCAGTAACTCAGTGCATTTAGGCATGTAGACATTGTCAAGATGACCTGCTGAAGTTCAGTCCGAATATCAGAATGGAGAAGAAAAGTTATTGAAGTGACTTTGAGTGTGGCATTGTTGCTGGTGCTTGATGGGTTTATTTGAGTATTTCAGAAATTGCTGATCTACTGGGATTATCGCACAACCATCTCCAGGGTTTACAAAGAACGACGGCTCTCTGGATGAAAATGCCTTGTTGATTGCAGATGTCAGAGGAGAATGGCCAGAATGGTTTGAGCTGACAGAAAGACAACAGACAACAAATAACCACTTGTTACAATGAAGGTATGCAGAAGAGAATCTCTAAATGCACCACATGTGGAACCTTGAAGTAGATGACTAAAGTTGCAGGAGACCACACCGGGAGAGAACTGAGGCTACAATTCACACAGTGTCACCGAAATTGGACAATACAAGATTGAGTATCAATTTCTGCTGCAACATTTGGATGATAAGGTCAGAATTTGGTGTCAATAACATGAAAGCATGAATCTATCCTGCCTTGTATCAATGGTGTGGGGGTTATTTATTTGGCACACTTTCAGCTTCTTAGTAGCAACTGAGCATTATGTAAATGCCACAGTCTACCTGAGTATTGTTGCTGACCATATCCATCCCTTTATGACTGCAGTGTACCCATGAACCCAGTTTACCCATGGGTACTTCTAGCAGGATAACAAAGCTCAAATTATCGCAACTGGTTTCTTGAAAATGACAATTAGTTCACTGTACTCAAATGGCCTCCACAGTCACCTGGTCTCAATCGAATAGACCACCTTCGGAATGTGGTGGAATGGGAGATTTACATCCTGGATGTGAAGCCAAGAAATCTGCAGTACAGCAGTTCTGAAGGCAAAAGGCACAGTGTACTTAATAAAGTGGCCGGTGAGTGTACTTTACTTTTATCAAGAAAAGGCTTCATGGAATTCAGATACTGCAAATGGCGAATAAACTAGCCCATTTCAATCTTTTATTGTACACTTTTATTCCACCTCTAACTCTCTTTAACTGTGCCAGACCATTACAAACCCCCCTATAATCACACCCCAAATACTCTGCCAGACAGATGCCCGGAAGAGATGGAAAAAAGCTGTTCACTAGGTGGAGGTGCTCTAGGATTCACCTTAATAATACTAATACCAGGCGCTTCAACTCCACACACACCCCCAATGAACACTTGCTGAGCAGCATCTGAGCTCAGCTTTACTCAAAATATCCTGAAAAAGAATTTACACAGCTATTCTACATACCCCAGCTGCATAGCAAATCATGGTCACAATATCCAGTTTAGGGTCACTCCGTGTTTAAAAGTTATTCATCTTTTCAGTCTAGGCAAAAGAAGTCTACTGTAAAAAGAGATTTGATAAAGGATTTTAAAATTGCAGAGGGAATTAATAAAGTTGACTCTGGCCTTTACTTCAAAATAAGCCTTTCAAGAAAAACATGAGAACACAAGAGGAAGCTTGTTAAGCCAATTCTTAATGCATGGAACAAATTACTAAATTATGTACTGAAAGTCAGCACACTAGGGGCCTTACAATCTAAGCTTGATGTTGTCATAGAATCAATTAATGAATAGGAAATTGACAAGCTCCTATGGGTTGAAAGACCTTTTCCTGTCTGTAACAAAATGCAGTCTGCTCTGGTGACTTACTGGGATAGGAAGCAGTCTGCTGGTATTCTTGTGTGGCATTCATCCCAAGGTAAACCAGAGAAGCTGCTCTTAGCTCACAATTATTCATTTACTTAGATGTTTACATTTCCTTTGGGGGGGGGGGGGGGGTTGGGTTTGGGCAGAGATTGGATTAAAAATACTGTATATGGAGGTGGTCTGCTGAAGAAAAAGCCCTGAGAGTTTCTACTGATTAATTTAAGTGATGTAGCTGAATATAATATAAATCATTATACAGTGTTGCTGATTTAAAAATTTAACTGCTACCACAATAAATTAAACTTTAGCCAATTCAGGAATTAGAATGTACCTTCATGCACCCAATAAACCACCTGCACAATTGTCCAGGACTACCAACCCCCAAGTACCCCATTCACCCCAGCATAGCATCAGTGAAACTTTGGGTTCTGTATATGGTGTGGTGAGGAACAAAAACTGAAGCTACCTTTCTACTCCAAATCAAATTCTAGTGCCAGAAGTAGAAAACAACTTTTGGGTGCCATGCTGAGGTCCAGCCCGCTGAAAGATTGAAAGGTGCAAAAGCAGGAGAAAGCATAGGTAAAAACAACTTGTTCTTCTTGGGTGAAGGATAGAGTTGACTTATCACCAGCTCTCAGCAGACATGTTTAATGCTATCAAAAGAGGTCCATTCTATGAAACCTCAAAGACTGCAACATTAATATATTGTTGTCTAACACAAAGTGGGACCAAAGCCAATAGAAAGAAAAGAGCATCTGGACAAAGAAATACCAAGCAAGTGACACCTGAAGAGTGAAGATTTCAGAAAAAATCAACACCTCCATCCTGGGAGATCAAAGAAGCTGGACACACTCCTATATTTTTGAGTTATAGTCATTCCTAGAGTGATGTATTGATGTGTATTTCTGGTTGTTTGTTGAAACAGTAGTAATTTGTGTGATGGATACATCTTTAGCTTTTTTACACTATGTTTCCACTTCTAACTTTAATTGTAAAACTAAAATCACAAGAGCAACTTCTCTTAATTTACTGCAGCCGCTGGAATGCAGTCTCATGGCATCTGCAAGTAGTGTGTAAACATACCTTTTACACGCACTAACACACACAACAAGAGGAACTATGGGGTGTTTCCAGGTCCAGATAATCCATGAAGAGAATCAAAGCACACAACAATTAAGAAACCTACAGGTTACAGACAGATTTATCCATTAAATCCTACAAAAGCATTTAAAAGTCAACATTTCCTTTGAAAATTCTTTAAAAAAGAATTAAGAAGGCAAGATGAAAGTCATATGATTGTGTTCCTGTAATGTAGAAAAAGTGAAAGACAACTAAGTTAACATCGATTTGTTTTGTGGTATCCATCCATCCATTATCCAACCCGCTATTTCCTAACTACAGGGTCACGGGGGTCTGCTGGAGCCAATCCCAGCCAACACAGGGCAACAGGCAGGAAACAAACCCCGGCAGGGTGCCAGCCCTCCGCAGGGCGCATGCATACACACCCACACACCAACACACACTACGGACAATTTAGGATCGCCAATGCACCTAATGTACCTAACCTAACCATACCTGGTAGCATGGATCGTGGACTATCTTAAAGACAGACCTCAGTATGTCCGTCTCGGAAACTGCAGGTCTGATATTGTGGTCAGCAACACAGGAGCGCCGCAGGGGACTGAACTTTCTCCGGTCCTGTTCAGCCTATATACATCCATCCATCCATCCATTTTCCAACCCGCTGAATCCAAACACAGGGTCACGGGGGTCTGCTGGAGCCAATCCCAGCCAACACAGGGCACAAGGCAGGAATCCAATCCCGGGCAGAGTGCCAACCCACCGCAGGCCTATATACATCAGACTTCCAATACAACTCAGAGTCCTGCCACGTGCAAAAGTTTGCAGACGATACTGCTACCGTGGGCTGCATCAGGAGTCGGCAGGAGGAGGAGTATAGGAAACTAATCAAGGACTTTGTTAATGGTGCGACTCAAACCACCTACAACTGAACACCTGCAAAACCAGGGAGCTGGTGGTGGATTTTAGGAGGCCCAGGCCCCTCATGGACCCCGTGATCATCAGAGGTGACTGTGTGCAGAGGGTGCAGACCTATAAATACCTGACCTGGGAGTTCAGCTGGATGATAAATTGGACTGGACTTCCAATACTGATGCTCTGTGTAAGAAAGGACAGAGCCGACTATACTTCCTTAGAAGGCTGGCATCCTTCAACATTTGCAATAAGATGCTGCAGATGTTCTATCAGACGGTTGTGGCGCGCACCCTCTTCTACGCGGTGGTGTGCTGGGAAGGCAGCATAAAGAAGAGGGATGCCTCACACCTGGACAAACTGGTGAAGAAGGCAGGCTCTATTGTAGGCACGGAGCTGGACAGTTTGACATCCGTGGCAGAGCGACGGGCACTGAGCAGGCTCCTGTCAATAATGGAGAATCCACTGCATCCACTGAACAATATCATCCCCAGACAAAGGAACAGCTTCAGTGACAGACTGCTGTCACTGTCCTGTTCCACTGACAGACAGAGGAGATCTTTCCTCCCCCACACTATGCGACTCTTCAATTCCACCCAGGGGGGTAAACGTTAACATCATACAAAGTTATTGTCTGTCTGTTATACCTTCATTGTTATCACTCTTTAATTTAATATTGTTCTTTATCAGTATGCTGCTGCTGGAGTATGTGAATTTCCCCTTGGGATTAATAAAGTATCTATCTATCTATCTATCTATCTAACCTGCATGTCTTTGGACTGTAGGAGGAAACCATAGCACCCAGAGGAAACCCACGCAGACACGGGGAGAACATGCAAGCTCCACACAGGAAGGACCAGGGAAGTGAACCCAGGTCTCCTAACTGCGAGGCAGCAGCGCTACCCACTGCGCCACTGTGCTGCCCATCTGTATATACTTGCATACAGTATATCCATCCTTTATTGTTTACATGTTATTAATAAACTGGTTGCATCACTTTATGTATTACAATTAATGTAGTTTGGTTATTAGTTGAAAAACAGTAGTTTACCATGCCCAACCCACAAACAGAGAAAGTGAAGGCAGCTGTCTATACGTTTACATTTGTTCATAAATTTAAATTTATGTCTAGTCATAGTTCTGGCACCCCACTTGAATATTAGACAGAGAAGTCCTGCATCATCACATTAGAACAAGTGACAAACAAATTAAACAGGAAGAGATTATTCAAGTAAATACCCCATGAGTAATACATTTACAGGTCTTAATAAATAAAGCACTAAAATGATAATAGCATGTACCTTTCCTATTAACCACCTTACAAAAAAGGCCCTAAAACACCTGCTACCGAACAAAAGACAACATTGAGGGAAGATAAAAAAGTTAAAACTGCTGTTATCCCTTCAGGAGATTAGTAGCACAAGGTAACTGAAACTTAATAATTAATTTGCATGTTGCATTGAGCAGTGCAACTATAAATCCAGACAGACAGACACACACACATAGATGACTGCAATTACTGGGCACCTCACATTTGAGAAGTGCCTCAAGGGTTTTTTTCAGCCCAAGTTAATGAGAGCACCTCTGATTTTTGCAGTTCAAAATTTCAGTCCCTACTTTGAGTGCCGCCTTAATAAAGCATTGGATTGGTTTAGAGATATGACACAATGAGCTGTCTAATTGTTCCAATGCAGTTTTAAGCCAAATTCACTCATAGTTGTCTCCTGATATACATATTATATGTCTGAATTCAGCAAGACTATGGGTGAAGAAGCCTATCATGGCAATAACAGGCACATGACAGTCATCAATTAACTTCATTAGCAAGATAAACACGCTGTCCACAGTAACTCATAATCCATCGGTTTAGTTCAGTTCTGGTTTATTGATGTATCTATGGTGTATAGTGGAATTGTGGAATTCTCATTAGTATATCTTACCAACAAATGATATTTTGCCACTCTCTTCTATATGTTACTGTTTTATTTTTTAAACCAATGTATTTTGCTCACCAATGTAAAATCCACTCCTATAAATCCATTGGCAAGTGACAGTCAAACTATGCTCTGCAACCTGTCTCATATTATTAATTTGATGAGGAGTTTGTACTTGGGATGTTGGTATTACACAGGGGAGGAGACCATTCACTTTATCAAGCTTGTGCACTAGTTAGTCCCAATATCTTGTTTTTTTTCAAAGCCAATACCATATCAAAATAAAAAATAAATGAATCTTATACATCTGACAGCCTGACTTTAATTTTATTCTCAATTGCCTAAGATGTAGCATCGAGGATGTGACAGGAAAACATAAGTCTATAGAAGAAAATCCACTCAAACATGGGGAAAACTATCAAACTCCACAGGAAACACACAAGCTGCCCTAAGCACAACACATTTTTCATGCCCCTGTTCGTCAGTTCGTCAATCGTCAGTAATCATTTTAAGCCTAGGTGACTGCTACATGTATGCTTAAGTACTGGAGGCAGTCAATCACATACTGTATGTTTTCCATTCTGGTGAGGAACAAATGTGAATTTCACATATTTATATATAAAAATATATACATAAAATATGTACATAACTTATTTATATAAAAATAATATATACATTTTTCAATGCTTTTTTACATATTTCAGAACATCCATTTTCTAAATATACTTTTTCCACTTTGGAAGCTGGATCCTTTCCTGGCTGTATTTGGTTAGCTGATGAGCTGATCACTATGTCTGGAAAATGCACAGACTTTGCACCTGAAACTACTGGGTGCCTAGAGTTATGAGAGAGAATTGCCAACTGTTTCATCAGAAGGTTCCCTTCTACATTACTTATTCTTGAATTATTTCCATAGATGCATTCATGCACCTATCAAAATCAGAGATGTTTGTTTAAACTCAGGCAGCAAAAGTTACAAAATGAAAGTTAATTCATAATGAGACATCTGTCATTTACAAAGTGTGCAACATACCGCCAAAATTGGTCAGTTTATAGTAGCCACCTGTAGCGATGTTGTAGGATTAGTAGATTGTATAGAATATTGCCATCCAACTAAGTTTTAAATATCAAATTCACACACACACGTCCAAAAGAAAATGTAGGATGTGCAAAGTCCTTTTGATTCAATTCTTGTATGCCACAGAGAGACTATTTTGTTCATTCTTTGTTAGAATATAAATCATAAAATAAATATTTTATTTAATGTGAAGATGATTTCTCAAATTCTTTGACAATCTTTGATTCTTTCTTTAAGGGACTGACTGTGCATGAACTGAGGCCAAAAGGTTAAAAAAAGTGCAAATGTTTGCAAAGATACTCTGACTAGGCTTTTGGCACCCCCTTTTGAACAATTTGAGCAATTTCAAATTTGACAAGTTCAGTATTAAAATATGACCTTCAGTTATACATTTATTTAAAATAGTATGGACTGTTATATGTATATATAGTATGGACAATATTTTATATGGACTAGCATATTTTATGTAAATTAAATATGCAAAATGTAATTGTTTTGGAACTGTCACTTTTTCCAGAGGTGGTTGCTGCCTTGCTCGCAAATGCTGTTAATGAAGTCTGTGGTCCTTATGACTCTGAACTATGCAAAGCATTTTACCTATAGAAGTGAAATATTTCCTGAAATAGACAATCACTTGAAAAATACATCATTTCCATATGAAACTTGTGAAACTTTTATAAGGTTACTATCCTCACAATATGAGAAGGCTGATGTCCAACCTAGAAAGTTAGTTCCTCAAATGCCCAGATATCAATTAAAAAATCTATGGGAGAAGAAAAAACAAAATATAGACTCCAACTGATTTATGAAAGCCTCCCTTCAGATTCCCTACCAGGACACCATACAAAAATGTCCATAACTTCAACAGAATTTTACAATATTTTAACACTGGGGCAGTCATGTGAAGCATATTGCTGAAATGTAAAAAATAAAATGTTTAAAAATAAAATACAAGTTCTTAATGTAGCAGAAAATTCAGAAAACTATTCTCAGTTATTATTTAGATCTAATATTCTCATGATAGCTCTTTAAAAGTAAGCAACCATTTGTTTTCTTAGAACGCATCCCCTATTAGCAGATTCTGGTAAGCTTTGGGCATAAGGCAGAACACAAACCCATGATACTCACACACCCACACTCACTGCTGTGGAAAATTCTAAAGTCACCAATCATCATAAAAGGCATATGTCTGAGGGCAACAGACTTGCAGAAATCCCATATTAATAAGGGCCAGGGAAACCCCAGCCAGAGAATGATCGTACCAGGAATTAAACTGTGGTCCCTGGTATTGTGTTGCAGCACTGCCCTTCTAAATGTCTACAAGCTTATTTCACAAAAAAACAACTTTAGAAAATTGATAGAAGAAGGAAATGTTATTTGATTTATTTAAAACTGGTCTAGAAATCATACTTTTTAAAGATTATAGGCTGTGTTCATTTGAGTATGCTCCAACTTCACATGAAGAATATGTAGAGAACAATGCAAAATTCATCTTGCTATTTATACCAAGTGATGTGAATTCAAGAGGTACTTGAGGGTTGCCTTAAACCTAGAAGCAAAATTAAAGGGAGACAACTAATAATGCTTCTAAGAAACACAAATACTGAATGCATTTTTAATAAAATATGAAGGATAAAGCAGTGAGATGATTTCACCACATAATCATGGAGATTATTTTCATTAACAATGCACACTAATTTAAAGAGTAATTTAGATGTGCTTTGATGGCGCAAAACCAGATGTTTATATGGCAAAGTATTTAGAAAAGTGCTTATTATAGGATGTAGAGTATCAACTGGGTGACTTTGCTTACATCCATTATTAGACGCAGGGGAGTTTGAAATACTTGTCCAGAATCCATTGATCTACCATAGTGGATACCTATGAAACATGGGCAGATGCTACTTATAGAAATTGTATACTGAAAAGCCAAGAAGATCACTTGTTTTTGAGCACATACTCAGTAATTATGTTTATGCTGAGCTCTTTCTGACTCATCATGGCTACAAACGTATAGTATTTAAGTAGTAATATGGAAAAGAATTGTTCAAAGTTTATAATTTTGTATGAGACCATTGCTAGCTTGGATGAAGTTAGTGAACTGGCAAGGACAAGGAGAGCAAAAAAGTTCAGGTAAATTATAGAGGGGAGGCAAAGGGTGGTACCTTCAAAAAATGTTAAGCTAGCCAAAAAAAAGTGGTTTAAGAATAAGTTAGCTGTATTTTAAGGTGAAGTTTAAGATAAAGCATTAAAGTTAAGATAGCTGAGGGTATTACAGACACACCAGAAGTTTGTGGTGTCCATATTTGTTTTTCTACTGAAAAAGTATAACCAGGAGATAAAATGTTTTACATAAGGGTGAGGCAAAACCATAGCCAAAAAATATATGCAAATGACAGAGTCAATAAGACCGTTACTACTGTGCACCAAAATCTAAGCACTAAGTCCAAGTCCAAATAAATATAGCAAAGTTCTGACATTAATTTTTATTTCTTGCTCTTAGCTATAAAAAATATTGTACTTTAAGTTTTTATAGGGAATCCTACATTCGGGTAGCTAGAATGTCTGTGCTCCCATCATAAATATATTGAAATGATGATGTCACATATCACAATGATACCCAATTGTGTTGCCATTGTTGACAATGTGTAGTAAATCAGGATCCCCAAAGAAATGTTGGGGTGCCACCTGGGATACCACATTTACTTGAAAAGGCAAAAACAAAAATAGCAGGTACTTGATGGTGCTAGGGTTAACAAAAAAGTTTCAATAACCCTTGGGCTACTCATCTCTCAAATAAGACACCTCCTTCCAGGGATGGAATGGGGTCAAATTGTCTTCAATGGGCATCTTCTCAGAGCTAAAGGTGGAAAAGGAGACAAGAGGGCTCCCCCTGGTGTCTCTAGGTGGTAGTGCTTGCCATCAATGAGGCCAGAAGGTGACTCTTTGATGTGTATGCATGACACTATTAAAAAGAATTTCTAAAATTGTAAGACCTACGATAAAGTAACCATCTAACTTGGCTCCATTGGGATAAAACCAACAGAACATAATAAACAGCCACAAAAACGCTTAACAAATATCCAAAAGTTAAACTAATGGATTTAAATTTTCAAAAATGAAGATTCAACTCAGTGTGTAAGTTGCAAGTTGTGTTGCAAGGTTAACTTAGCTGGTGTTTAAGGTTAAGTTTAAAAATAGGTTTAGGCTTAAAAGTTAAGTTAAATGAAGGGAGATGTTTTATATGGTTAAGTTAAATCTAACTTATGATTAAGTTTAAAGTGAATCTTAAACTTAAAGTTATCTTAGCTGAGAGTGTGGTAGTTGAGTACAATTTCTTGAAGAGTTTGTTCTTAACATGATTGTAAAGGGTAAGCCTGTCACAAAATGTAATAAGGGTACTCCTGTTATTTGCTATTTGTTAATAAGGAAATAGATAATGCTGTGGACCCACAGTTTCAGTGATGTGGGTTTAATTTCCACCTTGGTCTTGGTGGAGTTTGCATGCTGACTATGAGTTTTTCTCCTTGGCTCTATACATACTCCACATCTCAACCATATGCAGGAGTCTTCTTGGACTGGTGTTCCATCTAGAGCTGCTTCCAACTTGTTCTTAAGTGCTGTTCATGTAATGTATAAAAGTAGGTTCTTGAATGGATGGATAGACAAATTGAATCATAGCAAAGATACAAAAGCAGAGAACATGCAAACTTTGACTTTGCTTGTCTTCGGACCTTGTCATCTGGAGCTTTGATAAAGCAGTGTGAAACATAGCACTCAAATTCATTTTAGTTCAACTGACTTTGCTTCAACAGCAAAAGGTAATGCAACTGTTAATAACTAGCTTTGAGCAGTAGAAAGGAAGAATAAAATGTATAACATCAAATATAGTTCAGGATTACATGTGCCCTTCAATTTGTTAACAAACACCTGCTAGAGATAATCATAATACTGTATTAAAGATACAAGAAGAAAGAATGCTCTGAAACAAACGCTGACAAGTGGTACAAAGAGCTCATTGTCTGAAGAGAAATCAAGCTTAAGGTGGATGAAAGCAGGCAGACCCCAGGGGAAAACAACATACCTACTGCACCTCACAAACAGCACTGGCTTGCAAAGGAAAGCTTTAGGAATGCCTTTTGAATGTTCCTGATACAATGTGCCAAAGCAGTAAAGGAGGAGATTCAGAACATAAGCATCATCTTCTAAAGCTACCTGACAGCTTTGAACCCCTTTGTGGGCATAGCCTGAGAAAGGAATTATTCAACACTGCTCCACTGTTTGTAGAGGAAAAGACTTTCAAAGGACTTTGCATAAATATATTTCTAGAGATATTTCAAATGACGTATAATGTTATGATTAAGAAGAGAAAAAAGTTTATACACCACCCTGGCTGCCTTAATGTCTTACCCTAAGGCTATAAATTATTTCCTGATGATAGGAGTATGTGACTGTCTCTGAGCATGTGTGTGATCATGTTTTCAGTGTGAATCTTTTCAATCCATAAGGCACTGATGACTAGTGTATGATGTCAGAAGTGGGGTTTAACCTTGTATAAATTTTGAAGAGACAACTTTCCTTACAATTAAACACAGTAGGCAAAAGATAGATTAGTTTCATTTAAACTGTGCTAAAAGACATTTTACTTTTGTTACATTAATATAGACATTAATGCTCATTCGTTAAATTCTTTGAATTACAATTATCCAGAACAAACTGAAAAGAAAATCAATCATTTTTGCCATCACAGCTCTTGGAAAATATTCTTGGATTGTAAATCAAGGAAAGTTGTAAACTGACAACTGCAGTGCCTTCAAGTTTATAGAGATTTTATAGATCCTGAGCCTGTAAGTTTTTTTCTTCTTTATATACATATATATATGTGTGTGCATGTGTTAAAGATCATATAAGACTAAAATAACCTGCCAAATATTTGATATATTTACATTTGATACAAATTAAATCCATGACAGAATGCAGCAAATGTGTGGAAACTGTAGATCTGTTTTAATGTTTTATGTTGTTCATTTTCCTTCATGAAAAAGTAGATTAGTAGATTTATCTGTTGATTATTAAATGTTTTAGAATTAAGTTAAAATATATGTGTATTTACTAGATGTAAACTTTTAACACTGCCTTTGTAAAGACTGTCAACAATACTTAATTGTGCTGATGTTGCCACTTAAAAATTTATGTTAGAAAAAAATATATTTGCCTAGTAAAGCTGTCCAGACTTCTTTCTTTCATTTATTTTAAGACCACATGAGACGACCATAAACTTGAAGAAAAAAAACATTTTAATTGCTTCTCCTTCAAGCCAACAAAATCTAGAGTTTATAACTCTGAAATCTGGTAATGTATTCATGAAATGGCTGTAAATATTAAGGCTTTCAAAATCGATTAATGAAATGAGGCTTAAAAAAACATTTATCTCTAGAAATTACAATAGATGTCACTGTAAAAGCAAAACAGCTATGCTGCAAAAACGACCAAGAACAGATCTAAAATATTTCAAGTAAGAAGGAACGTTAAAAGAAATGAAATGTGTTTTTGCTAGTATAGTAATGGGAAATAACACTGAATTAATGGGCAAGACAGACTGTTATGGTGAAGGATACTGAGAGACAAATCTAGTGAGAAATGAACTTGCAAACAATACCGCGCTCTAGTTCTTCATCAAATCCAGATCCCAGACTCAATCATGACATAGCAACATAAAGCAAAATGGAAAACAGATGAAACCCTAAACCACAGCATGTTTCTTCAGTTTAAAAATACTTTTATTTTTTCATCAGCTGGCAGGTCTTATAAAGATGATCACTGAGCAATAATTTGGAATGCAGGCTAAACAGAAATTCTATTTAAGGAAAGTTTAGAGCTGCAAGCTGCTATATTTGCACAAACATTATATCCCAGGGTGTGTTCTAGGAGATGTGCAACTTTTATGGTATAAGAAAAGTCGTGGTTACAGATTTAGGTTCTGAACAATTCAGTAATTAGACAGCAAATCCTGCTTATAAACAGGACTGCTATCTTAATTACACCTGCTGTTGGATGAAATGTTTATTGTTTTTATGCACAGGGATGACATCATGTATTTTTTTTATTTTGGTTATGAAAATTTTACTCTTTTTGTGTTTTTTATATAAACATATATTTTTTGCTATGGATGATACAAAAGCACAGAGGTGAGCACTTCTGCCTCACAAACAGAGGAACATGGGTTCAACTTCTGGGCAAATCCCTAACTGTGCTGCATTTACTACATATTCTCATCATAATCACTTAGGTTTGTCAAGAAACTTTGGTTCCTCCTTTGCAACACCAAAAAACACACACATACACGCACAATTTCCAGTAATTTGTGTCCTTTTGTACACCATTATCTTGTTCAGCATTAGTTCCTGGATGTTGCCATGGTGGACTTTGGCTTCCTGCCATCCTGGAATGGAAAAGGTGGGTTTAGTTTAGTTTAGTTTTGAGATGCCTTCATTTACTTTATAATCTGTCATACTTTATGTGAATTGCCATCAGTTGGAGCCTTCAGAACATGATACTTTATACACATGTAAAAAAATCTTATTCCTTACTGAAGGAAATATGGCATTGAGTTTTGTTTTATACTTGTAATATTACTCAAAACATACAGTGCCTTCAGTTTGTTGAATAGAAAGTGAAGTTAATAGAAATGTACAATGAATACATTAAATATAATTTTTTTAGAAATTATACTATATAGTAATGTAAAGTTTTCTGATCTATCTATCTATCTATCTATCTATCTATCTATACGAGGTGCGGCAGAAAAGTAATGAGACTGATTTTTTATTTACCAAAGTTTTTATTTTTTTCAAACATCAATGTTATCCCCTTCAAAGTAGTTCCCTTGGGCAGCTACACACCGATGGAGACATTGTTCCCACTGTTGATAGCAGCGCTGGAAGTCTTCAACCGGTATGGTCTTCAGCATGTCCGTTACACTCTTTTGGATGTTTTCTAAAGTCCCGAAATGACGTCCTTTGAGGACATTTTTCAGTTTAGGAAAAAGGAAAAAGTCACACGGACTTAGGTCAGGTGAATAAGGGGGCTGGGGAACCACAGGAATGCATTTTTTCGATTGCCCTTCTGCTCAATTGTGAGGTTTTTTCGGCACCATTTTGGCACAGACCTTTCGCATGTGCAAATGTTCAGTCAAAATTTGATGAACGGTAACTCATCATTCTTAATGTTAAACGACGGTCTGATCTCACAAGAGTGTTCACACGTTCGATGTTTTCATTGGTTTTCGAAGTTGAAGGCCTCCCTGAAAAACTTGATCTCGGGATAAAGAATGTTCCCCATAGGCCTGTTTTAACTTTTCAAACGTCACACTTGCCGATTCTCCAAGCTTAACACAAAATTTAATGGCACAACGTTGCTCCAAATTCCGCTGTTCCATTTTGCGTGACGCACAACCAAAAACACAACTTCGCTAATAGCAGTCACAAAAATCACGTAGTTAACGGAAGGAGTTGAAACTTGCACTGAGCTATGGGAGGGTACTGATACACGTGCTCTATCAAGGACAACAGCGCAGCGTTGCCAGATCGCTTGCAGTGTTGCCAGTCTCATTACTTTTCTCGTATGTTAGATTTATTTATCCTACAGGGAAATTTAGCTTTTACAGAAGCTCAGAAAATATAGAAATATAACAAACAACAGCAACAACCATCCTTAAACACATCCTTAAGCACACACAAGTATTATAAAAAATATGACTTGGCTAATGATAAGAGGACAGTTACAGTATGTCATTATAAAGAATATTGCTGTTGGTATAACAACAACAATAGCAATGTATTTCTTCTATTGCCCAAAATCGCACAAGAAGTGCAGCAATTGGCTTTAACTGATCCGATTTTTTGACAGCCCTAAGCCTCGACTCCCTAAGAAGACAAGAAAAAACTCCCAAAAAATATCCTAGTTGGAAAAAATGGAAGTAATCCTGAGAAAAGCAATTCAGATAGAGACCCCTTTCCATGTAGGTTGAGTGTACAATGTGTGTGAAAACTGTGGTAAATACAATACACAAAACAGAACACAAATAATCCTCTTCACAAAGCTTGATGTCCTGGGTATGACGATAAACTGCATCCTCGGTTCCTCCAACTTGCAGGGAAATCATGGGGGTTGGTGGCAGGATTGGCACTCCAGCCACTGTAAAAAAAACTTCACGCAGCTCTGTGACAACAGACAGGACTCCTTTCTGTTCTCTGCGGGAGTAGCTCTGCTTCAAAGGCTGCTTGCATTATGAAGGGGATGGGGGAAAGCCCTGGGAAGCCCCATCCCCGGAAGAGTCAAAACCATCAGGAATCAGAAATGGTGTGGTCCTGAGGCATCACCTCAGCATGCACCATGGCAGCACTCAGGTCCCAATTTGAGATGGTCAATCCGGTTATGCGTGTGAAGCGTCTTGTCTCTCCGGCATGATGATCACCTTCTTCTGCTGTCGGAGGAGCTGTGAAAACTCTGAATTTCAGTGGTGGCACTCTCTGAGGTGCACAGACCTGGGACTGACCAGATCTTGTGGGTGGGTACATCTTTTATTGGTCTGGTTGCTCTGATGGCTTTCATACTCAGGAAGCAGCTGTTGCTATAGTGGATCAGCTCCTTCCGATAGTGTGTATGCTCCGACTGCGGTGAATAATGTCTTGGTGAGAGAGACATTTTATTCGCAGTTTCACTTGATGGTTGATGGATACCTGTGAAGTGAAACTACTCTGGTCATGGGTGATGTCAATGTAACCATTGGCACTAAAAGGACTAGTAATGAGGATTGTGTCAGTCCCCATGGGTCTAGTGACCGTAGTGAAAGTGGCTCCATATTCCTTGGCTTTGCAAAAGCCAATGTGCCCTGAGTCACAACTGTGAGGCATCTGTTGGTGAAGAAAGATTCACTGATCTTGACTTTGCTGATGATGCTGTGATCTTTGCGGTGTCAATGGAAGCTGTGATCGGAGCTCTTGAGAGACTGAGTGAGAAGTCTGAATGTTTGGGCTTGTGAGTGTCCTGGATAAAAACCTACATCCAGGCCTTTAATGACCTCTTACACATAGCCATCAGCAGTATTTCTGTCTGTGGAGAGAGCATCAACCTTGTCAAGTGGTTTGCTTACCTTGGCAGTGACATTCATGTCTCTGGTGACTCTTCCTATGAAGTCAGTAGACAAATTGGGAGAGCATGGGGGGAGGGTCATGAGGTCACTGGAAAGGATGTGTGGCATTCCCAATATCTATGCAAAAGGATAAAGGTCCAGGTCTTTAGAGTCCAGGTGCTTCCTTTCTTGCTATATGGTTGTGAGACATGAACGCTACCAAGTGACCTGAGGTGAAGACTGGACTCCTACAGTACAGTATCTCTTTGGAGAATCCGTAGGTACTGCTGGTTTGACTTTGTGCCAAATGAACGGTTGCTCACGGAGTCCCACATTGTGAGGGAGCGTCAGTTATGGCACTACGGCCATGTGGAGCGAGTCCCAGAGGGTGATCTGGCTCATAGCATTCCCATTGTTAAGGACCCGGGTTTCTGGACCAGGCCAAGGAAATGCCCATGTAAAACCTGGCTGTGGCAGATAGATGGTCACTTCTGAAGGGTGGGAATGGACCGTGTATCTTCCTGAGTGGTTGCCAAACAGGATCCTGAACTGTTTCGTCATGTATTGGGTGCGCCAACATGCTGTACCAGTGCATGCTCTCCAGCCTGACCTGACCTAATACCTCAGGGATAGAACACAATACTAAAATAGTAATAGTTCAAGCTACAAAAAAGTATAAACTACAAAGCTAAATGCAAGAATAAATTAAACCGCTCACTAAATACAGATCTATCACATATGAGAATACAAATTTGTTCAGAGTCCTAGCATTTCCACAGCTGAGTCAGTGCTGGGCTGGCCAATCTTATAAAAAACCCTTCTTCCCAATGATTCTAGTGCTCCTTTATCAAAGATGACTTTTGCAGAGTCAGGTATGCAACTTGACAGTAGAGCAGTGGCAGCAAGTGCCACATGCGAGTATGGAGAAGAGAAACAGAACAGTTAATTGTTAGTAACAGATTATAAATATCATATTACTTATATTATAGTACTATTGACTAACAAAAGAGATAAAACTGTACTAAGGGTATGCTAAACTGAAGTGGTGAGTCTTCAGCTGGGATGTTTGGGTAGTTTTGCAATGTATGCTTTAATTGACATGCTAGCGTCAAAGAACAAAACAATGATGATTCAGCAAAACTAATGGTGATTCTAACTGAATTAAATAATAGCAAAATATTGTTGCAATCATTATAATTCCCTCCAATAGCTAAAATTTCCTTATTTTCTGTGTTCAAAGACAAATAGTTCTCATCCATCCACCCTTTTAATTAACTAACACAACTAATTAAAGGCAAAATCAGAGAAACTTCATTTAGTCTAAAAGAAAGGTATAATTGGGTGTCAACTGCATACAAGTGAAAATTAACATAATGTTTTCAAATTATAGATCCCAGTCAAAGCATGTAAAGTGAAAACAGTAAAGGCCCCAGTACTGTGCCTTGCGGGACACCATATCTCACTTCTGTGTGTAATGATGCAGTTACGCACTGGAATCGACTTGATAAATAAGCCCAATGCCATTTTCCAGCCTGCATAGTAAAATAGAATGGTCAATGGTATCAAACACAGAGCTTAAGTCTAACAACATAATTACAGTGGAATTTCTTTCATCAGAGGATATCAGAATGTCATTTACAACATGTGTTAGTGCATTTTGTGTACTATAACCGGTGCGGAAGCCAGACTTCAATTTCTAAAATAAATTGTAATATGTAAGGTGAGACTGAAGGTAATTAGCGACTACCTTTTGAAGTATTCTAGACAAAAAAGGTAAATTTGAAAGAGACCTATAATTTTTAAGTATATGGGGGTCTAGTTCTAGCTTTTGTAAGTAATGGTTTGATGACTGACACTTTTAGTGCATCAGGTACTGCACCAAGCAATAATGAGCTCTTGATAATGCTAAGAATTGGTGCTGCAAGAACATCCACTGCACTTTTTACTAGTTTTGTATGTCGAAAGTAAGGCAAGATGGGGTTTGCCAGGCTACTATAAGGTTTGCATTGTGTGAGATTCGGGATCTTATATTTTTGATTTTCACATTAAAGAAGTTCATAAAGTCTGTACTGCTAATTACTTTTGATATTTTGCACTGCTGTTCTGAATTCCTGTTTGTTAAATTAGCCACTGATCTAAACAGTGGATGAAGATTATTATTATTGTTATCTATTATTTTAGAATAGTAGTCTAAGTGGGCTTTAAAAAGAGCCTTTTATATTTTTTAAAACTCTTTGTCCATGCAATTTGAAAAACCTGCAGCTTTGTTATTCTTCATTTATGCTCCAGTTTTCAACATTTTAATTTAGGAGAGCTTGAGTGCTCTCATTAAATCAGGGTAAGTTTCAATGTGCTTTGATCACTTTTATTTTAAGGGGAGCCACTGTGTCCAGAACCTCTCTCAAGGTCATATTATATGTTGGTGTTAGCTGATCTAAATTATTTTCCATGATTACTCTTGACTTACTTAAAATATCCATAAATTCTCAAGCAGAATTACAATCTAGATGTCGTACTGTCATTGTTTTTATATGTGAATCTATTGGTAAGGGCAGAACCAAATCAATGTAATTACTTAGTGGTCAGAAATAACTTCATTTAATGGATTAATACTTAAATTTTGAATTTCAACTTTGTGAGTTATAATTAAATCTAATGTGTGGTTCTGATTATGAGTTG
Source organism: Polypterus bichir lapradei (assembly GCA_026402145.1). Taxonomy (NCBI): domain Eukaryota; kingdom Metazoa; phylum Chordata; class Cladistia; order Polypteriformes; family Polypteridae; genus Polypterus; species Polypterus bichir. The sequence goes on along the minus strand of JANRMT010062793.1, from coordinate 20,512,736 downwards.
GACCTTTAACAATCTGACAAAATTCTACTGAACTTAACAAATAAGTAAAACATTTGCTAAAAGTGTTAGTTTACACATCAATGTGTACAGTATATTCAAATCCCCTATTAACAGTACACAATCATAGTTCAAAGCCCAATCAAATAAAAAGTTGCCAAATTCAGTCATTAACAATGAATATGGACCTGGTGGTTAGTAGACTACCACTACAATTGTGCTGGAATCTGTTTTAATATCTAAAATGAGTGCCTCAAAGGAAGCAATTTGCATTTTGTCACAGTGAATTATTCCAAGGCCATGTCCATGACTAGTATCTCTTTATGAAGGAATGTGTATCCATCTGGTGAGTCAACTAGGGAAACAGTGTCAGATTTAGTAGGCTTGGTTTCAATGAGAAGACACATATCAGATTTTGCACTTATTATAATATCATTTACCATGCAGCTTTACGTCCAAGAAAGCCAATGTTTATTAAGCAGCAATAAACACTGCATAGAGGTCTCTAACCTACTGATATATTTTTGGTTTAAATCTGAATTAAGTTACAGTTACAGGTGCCCCTGTTGGAGGATCTGATTTTACCTCTTGTAGTCTAATTATACACCTTATTTTTTGTTTATCAAGTAATTTAAGATTTGCATCATGAATAAATTTATAAGATGTCCCACAATAGGGATTTTGGGTAACAGCTACAGGGTAGTAACAGATTGGATAAACAACAGACTGTGATTTAAAATCACAAGACTGTAGCCTGAATGGTGCTCTGATCAGTCAGCCAGGCAGTTTTCCTGCCATATTTTAAGGATAGAACAAAAATCTCCTCCAGTTAGGATGAAGACTTTCCCTCTAGAGAAATCCATGCCTTTCCCAAAAACCAACACAATTGTTCACAAAGACTGTACTTTTATTTGCACACCTGGTTTCTAGTCAGCAGTGATGGGAATGCAAACTGCTATAAATCACATTCCCTTTATATAATCTTGGTAATGAGCTAGACACGATTAAACTCTGACATTTTCTTTTTGCTTTGGTGCATAGAGAGATAAAGATCCCCTTTAATACCTCAGAGTGCCGAGATGCAGCAGTAAGGTAGATACTTCATCATCAGCCAGATATCTTCGCCCCTGGGAGGCATTTGACTTTAACTGCTTGTTTAACATAGTTTGGGATTCTAACATTCTGCAATATGGAATCACCAATTATGAGCACTTAATTGTTTTCAGGACCCACAGGCGAGCTGCAGAGTGCTGAGAATTTATTCTGGGACCAAATTGGTGACCTGAGCACTGAGGGACTATATGGTGGCTTCTTAAACTCCTCTCTAAATGTTACCCACTCGCCTTGTGGCCGAATTAGTGCCACTGATTTTGGCCAAGCACTAACTACAGTGGAACCTGGAAAGACTGAAGTCGAATCAGAAGTATTTGAATTGTCTAAAAAAAATGAGACAAGCCAATTTTTGGTTTGTGTAATTGTTAATAACGGGGTCCTCCAATTTGTGTATTTTCCCGACCAACTCTTAATTAACTAAGCATTTTTGGTAGGTGAAGCTGTCAATACTGTCAGTTGGAAAACCTAAATTGTACTTGCTGCCGGACACACAACATACAGTGGGATGCAAAAGTTTGGGCAACCTTGTTAATAGTCATTATTTTCCTGTATAAATCGTTGGTTGTTACGATAAAAAATGTCAGTTAAATATATCATATAGGAGACACACACAGTGATATTTGAGAAGTGAAATGAAGTTTATTGGATTTACAGAAAGTGTGCAATAATTGTTCAAACAAAATCAGGCAGGTGCATGAATTTGGGCACCATTGTCATTTTATTGATTCCAAAACTTTTAGAACTAATTATTGGAACTCAAATTGGCTTGGTAAGCTCAGTGACCCCTGACCTACATACACAGGTGAATCCTATAATGAGAAAGAGTATTTAAGGGGGTCAATTGTAAGTTTCCCTCCTCCTTTAATTTTCTCTAAAGAGTAGCAACATGGGGGTCACAAAACAACTCTCAAATGACCTGAAGACAAAGATTGTTCACCATCATGGTTTAGGGGAAGGATACAGAAAGCTGTCCCAGAGATTTAAGCTGTCTGTTTCCACAGTGAGGAACATATTGAGGAAATGGAAGACCACAGGCTCAGTTCAAGTTAAGGCTCAAAGTGGCAGACCAAGAAAGATTTCGGATAGACAGAAGCGACGAATGGTGAGAACAGTCACAGTCAACCCACAGACCAGCACCAAAGACCTACAACATCATCTTGCAGCAGATGGAGTCACTGTGCATCATTCAACCATTCGGCGCACTTTACACAAGGAGATGCTGTATGCGAGAGTGATGCAGAGGAAGCCTTTTCTCCGCCCACAGCACAAACAGAGCCGCTTGAGGTATGCTCAAGCACATTTGGACAAGCCAGCTTCATTTTGGAATAAGGTGCTGTGGACTGATGAAACTAAAATTGAGTTATTTGGGCATAACAAGGGGCGTTATGCATGGAGGAAAAAGAACACAGCATTCCAAGAAAAACACCTGCTACCTACAGTAAAATATGGTGGTGGTTCCATCATGCTGTGGGGCTGTGTGGCCAGTGCAGGGACTGGTAATCTTGTCAAAGTTGAGGGACGCATGGATTCAACTCAGTATCAGCAGATTCTGGAGACCAATGTCCAGGAATCAGTGACAAAGCTGAAGCTGCGCCGGGGCTGGATCTTTCAACAAGACAACGACCTGAAACACTGCTCAAAATCCACTAAGGCATTCATGCAGAGGAACAAGTACAACGTTCTGGAATGGCCATCTCAGTCCCCAGACCTGAATATAATTGAAAATCTGTGGTGTGAGTTAAACAGAGCTGTCAATGCTCGGAAGCCATCAAACCTGAATGAACTAGAGATGTTTTGTAAAGAGGAATGGTCCAAAATACCTTCAACCACAATCCAGACTCTCATTGGAACCTACAGGAAGCGTTTAGAGGCTGTAATTTCTGCAAAAGACGGATCTACTAAATATTGATTTCATTTCTTTTTTGTGGTGCCCAAATTTATGCACCTGCCTGATTTTGTTTGAACAATTATTGCACACTTTCTGTACATCCAATAAACTTCATTTCACTTCTCAAATATCACTGTGTGTGTCTCCTATATGATATATTTAACTGACATTTTTTATCGTAACAACCAACGATTTATACAGGAAAATAATGACTATTAACAAGGTTGCCCAAACTTTTGCATCCCACTGTATAAAGGCACCCTCAACAGGCAGAGAACAGATGCAACTTACATTCAGGGCCATGTGTATCTTTATCTCTTTCTGCAGTAGCTTTAATGCTTTCTGCGTTCAGATGAATCAATAAAAGACCACTTGCTTTAAGCTTCCACCACCTGCCGAGCAACCGATTTTTTACTGTTGGTTACTTCTTGTCAGATGTTGGCTTTATTCAAGTTGAACTTTACTGAAGGATTTGATAAGTTTTTGGTTACTGAATAATTTCTTGACAAAGAGTTTTCAATGTTTGCATGTCATAGAAAGAATGTGCAGTGTTCGTCATCATGGCACTCAGTTCTATCTATCTATCTATCTATCTATCTATCTATCTATCTATCTATCT
>JANRMT010062793.1:20484014-20503838 GCA_026402145.1 Polypterus bichir lapradei | reverse complement strand
ATAGATAGATAGATAGATAGATAGATAGATAGATAGATAGATAGATACTTTATTAATCCCAAGGGGAAATTCACATAATCCAGCAGCAGTATACTGATACAAAGAAACAATATTAAATTAAATAGTAATAAAAATTAAAAGAAAAAAAAAAAAAAAAAAAAAGGTAAGGTCCTTTGACATGGTACATAGTTTATAAGAATAACTCTGATGTTATATTAATATATTAATGTCTTATATTTATTACATGTTATAATACTACACATTTTTTGCATCCATCTATTCATTGTCAAACCCACTTAATTCAGTCCAGGGTTATGGTAGCCAGGACCAGCACTGCAGCACATGTCACAAGACAGGAATCAGCCTGGACTAGGCATCCAAAATTTATATATTATAGTATTGTGATACCATAGTGTTTACTTGTTTGAAAATCCAGTAGTGCATATATTATTGGATTTTTGAAGAGAAGGGTTAACTAAGGCACTAGATAACTTTATTTGATTTTACCTGTCACGTTTATTCTAATCCAGTAACCTCAGGCATTCTCTCTTTGGAAAGCTTTTATCGCTATTTTAAGAAAACCAGATAGTTTACTGCAACAATAATTCAATAAAATGCTTTAAAACTTAAGGATTGGAATGATTCACAGATAACATCTTAGATAGAAAGGTGGCTAAAAGAAGATTAAATAGTTCATAATGCTGCCATTGTTGATGTTAATCTTCAAGGGAAATGTTTTTCACAGAAATCTGCACCATGTTTGTATAAAGCACTGTTTGCTTTTTTTGTTAAATATACTGGCACAGTTTTCTTATAATGTAATATGAATTTGCTGTTTCCAGTAATAGCCGTTGTTATATTTTATCAGATTATTAAATAAAAGGCTTATAAGAACTTGATCGGGATAATCTGGTTCACTAAATTGCATTGCTCAGGCAGATTATTTAAAATGTATCCTTATGGATTTTAGATCTGTTTCACTTTTTTCATGAAACTTAGAGCAAGCTAGTCTTTTTTTTCCACATGTGCCTCCTTCTAGGTCATATGAGTAGAAATGATTTGGCTATTCATCTGTCTATTCATTTTAAAAACTTGAATATTTAATCACGCAATCACAAGGCTGAACACCATATCTGCATTTCACTGGATCTTATGCTTATTGCCAGTATGATTATTTTGACTTCTTCACATTTCCAGAGTCCCTGGTTCAAGTCTTATCTGTTGGGGCTGACTATGGGAAGTTTACACATTCACTATGTGTCCCCAAAGATGTGCAAGTTAAGGTAATTTTGAATTCCAGATTGGTGCTGTGTGAATTTGTGGAGTAGAGGAGAGTGAGCAGACCCTGCAATAAACTGGCCCCTGGCCCAGAAATGGCTGCTGCATTGTGCTTAATGATACAGGGATAGGCTCGGGCCTATCATCAACTGGATTAAGAAGGACTGAGAATGTTTGATTATGTTATGTTATACTTCTACACTTCTAGAGTCTTTGGTTTGTATTCTGTTCCCAGTCCCTATCAGTGTGGATACACTTTCTCTTGGGGCCTCTGCTTTCCTCCCACCTCCCCAAGACATGTATTTGATTAATAGGCAATTCTAAATTTGTCTTGTATGAGTTAGTTCTTTATTTATATATGATTTTTCTATGACAGCCTTGAATTGAATTAAGAAGGCTTGATAATGGATGGATATCCAACCCTCACAACTTTACTGGCATATAATAATTTTTTGTCTTTTTAATTATGTACCTACAGTATCAAATGCTATTGTAACTTCAACCTCACCCTTTAATTTTGTCAATGTTTTTATGAAACCACTCCAGCTGTTTACCCCAAACAGGCATGTATGATTTTGCTAATTACAAAAGAAGAAAAAAACTGTCAATTATCTGGATATGATGCATTCACTTTCTTTTGATCTTCTGACAAGGCAGAGTTTATTTCAGGAATATCTGTCTATTGAAAAGAATGTTTTAATATTATGCCAATATTGGCAATACCGAAAAAAACAGACATATGATGTGGAACATCAAAATAAAAGACACCACCAAAAAACAAAATAAAGAAAGAAATGAAACACATAAGTAAAAAATAGAAGTACTGAGAAAACTATAAAATAAATGACAACATCACTGCTAATAAGAAGATTCCAACTTTAGTATTTTAGTAAAATTAATACAAGCTCATATGTGTTAAAAACAGTCCCAGGGCTAGTGTGAAACTTTCTTTTTTTTCTTATTTTAGTTCCAAGAACAACTTATAGTGTTGAAACAGCGACATACACAAGAAACTGTTTGAATATGTGATTTTGCTATGTATTTTTTGGATGTGATTTTTAAAGTAAAAATTAAGAGATTATGATGTCAGGCTATTTTGTAACTCTGTTACTCAGACATAACCATAACTGTAGCTATAAATGCTAGATTTGCTTGATATCTTGTTTCTTAAGTGCAGCATTTGGTCCCTACTAAAAGTGATTGTCATTTCATTTTAGTCAGTCACAAAAGGAAGAAATGACAATCACTTTTAGTAGGGACCAAATGCTGCACCTAAGAAACAAGATATCAAGCAAATCTAGCATTTATAGCTACAGTTATGGTTATGTCTGAAAGCTTATTCAAACTTAATTTAATCAGTGCCTCATTGCCAGCAACTTCAAAGAAATAAATAAATCTTGTCTTATAAAGTGTGCATTAAAGAAAGAAAGAAAGAAAGAAAGAAAGAAAGAAAGAAAGAAAGAAAGAAAACTGTATTCAGTTTATTTAGAATTAGGTCTATACTAAAACATTTCCTGTTTAAAGTCTGCTGGACAGAAATAGTACCAAATTTTCATATGTAAGAATGAGTCTGTTTGTTTGCTTTTCTATCTATCTGTGAAAGGGAACATGATCTGTCTAGGAAAAGGAGTTGTCCCTGTCTATGAAAAGGAAATTATTTCTCATTTTGAAAGAAAAAAGAATGAACATGAAATTGAAGAAAAAAGGAAAACTTTGTTCAAACTGAACCAGCATCTAAACATATCCAAATGAAATTAGACATGGGAATAGAAGGTGGGGTTGGGGGTGGGTGTCTGCACATTCAATTTCCAAGGGATGCATATGTCTTATACTGCAAATGTTTACTTCAGTGTGTGAGCCGTTTTGTCACATAGTAAAAAGAAAGGCTGCAATGCGTCTTTCTGTACAACTGTGCCTATGTCTTTTTAAGGAACTCCCATGGAAATACTAAAATACAGTTCTGGCTCACTTCATGCAGTCAAGGGGGCCTCATCTTGAAGCCCACGTTCCAAGGGCGCCACCTTCATGCCACCAGCCTGCTTTCTAATAAGCTAACAGACAGGAGGAGATGGGGCCAGAGCTTGTTGCCACATTCCAATAAGTTCACTGCTCAAACCTGCACTTCCAGTGAGCTTTTAAACTTTCTAATCACTTCTTCCTCTGCTGTACAGTACTGCTGTGCTCTGCTCTAAGTGGAACAATATTTTTCTTGTAAAAGTCCCTTTTAAATTGGTACTTTCTGCAGTCAATCAAAAAAGGATTTCTTTTTTATTATAAGAAAAAATTAAGGGAGGTCTGGATCGAAGGACTCCAAGGAAAGCAGAAAACTGATTAAAGTACTCTTCCTAACAAGCAGTAAATGCCTAGAACAAAATTAGGATTAATATCTTCTGAACTTTGGCTTCTGCTCTAAGTGATCTTCAGAATGCTCTGTTTCATTACAGACTGAAAGCTCTTGTGAGTTTGAGATTTTTTTTTTCTATTTATTTATTTATTTTTCTCTTTGTGGCAGCGGACAGCAAAACCACAGCAGCAGGCTTAACTAAAGAAAGTAAGTTTGAGGTCTTCTTCTTTGGCAATTTACATTACATCATTTTATGTAAAGAAATGTTTTGAGTATGTATTAGGGTTAGGAGGTTATTCATTTTCATTCTTCCAATTCTGTGTGGTCAGATGAGCTTCTCCTGAAAGAAAATACATGTTAACATAAGTATTATTTCTTTTCAGATAATAAAATGGTATTAATTTAATCCTTCACTTAAATCTATTTTTTCAACAGATTCCTATTTAAAAATGCTTTGCACAGGACGAATCTTTCAGCAGTGGAATTTTGCAGTGTTCTTACTTTGCTGCTCCATTCCAACGTATGGGCAAACTCTGGATGCTGTTAACATCAGACTGTGAGTTGCTGTTTTTCAAAATACTGACTTTTACTAAATATTTTGTTTCTTTTTTTTTTTTATTCTGTTCTGTTTTGAATTTTCAGTCTATATGAATTACTAATACTTGAAACTGAAAAAATGTTGGATGTTGTGAATAGCATCATATATGTATAAATTACATATAGACTCGTGTCCATGCATAAAGTATGTGCTTTATGTTATTATATCACACATATAAATTCACAAGGACAATTTCACATTTAAGTTGTTACACGTAAAAAACATGATTTATCCATCCAGTCATCTATTTTCTGACCTACTCAACCCAATGCAAGGTCACAGAGTGGTGTGGAGTTTATTCCAGCAGCACCAGGCAAAGAAAGAAACCAACATGATTCATGTCCTCTAGCGTTCAGGCACACTAATTTAAGAACAAAACATCTATATGGCTATGTATGTGTATATAATACACTCTGTATATTTCTTCCACATGTAGAATAAATTATATAATTAATTGGTTTAGATGCTATTTTTTCTTAACTCTGCTGCATGTATTATTAATTTAAATGTATTTACATATTAGCCCACTGTTTCAGTAAATCATTACATTTATCATGCAATTATCGGACAATATTTCAAAATGTGAAAATTCTACTTTTTCCCACTTTCTTATTTTTTTATTCTTGTGTAGTGTATGGTGGCCTATTTGGTGTTTGATTACCTGAGCCCTTCTTCTGGGGTCTCAAATTTGCTATTTATTTTCCCATTTCTTGCAAATCCTTAAAAGTTTCTTGACTTCAAACAAAACAGACTAAATATAATCCAACATATTCTTTTGTGAATCATATTAGTGTGTATGCTGGAGGAAATAATGTCAGGAGGTAGCAAGACTGACTAAAACTAATATTAAACAGCACAGAGATCAATACATCAGAAACCTTTGATCTTCACACAAAAAGTCAGAAAGATTCAGCAGAGCAGTAGTACAAGTTGCACCTGCCTGGCTGTCCACTTTACGCATAAATATGAATTTGACAATAACTGCAACACAGGATACTGTATATACAGTAGAAAAATATTGTTGTAAGAGCATTTAATTACTTCCTTAGTACTGGGAACTGAAACAGACATCTTACACTGATTTTTCTGACAAATTTCAGATGAGAGAGAACAAGAGAAAATGAAATACACATTTGTCAATAAATGTAAACAACTATTCCTTTGGGCTAGCAGGGAAATAAAAATCTTGGATTTAATAGATATGCATCAAACCCATTCTTTAATTCCCTTAATTTAGCATGAAATATTAAGCTACTGATAAAAATAACATTCTCATACTCACTTAACATGTGACACTGCTCAGATCATGTGGAGAGCTATACAAAAATAAACTGAATTGAATTAATCAAATCCAGTGTCTTATGGGTCCAGAACCTATCCACTATAGCACTGGACGAATATAAGGGCCAGCCCTTGACACAGTGCCAGCCCATCGTATGGCCCACTCACAATCACACAGTGCTAACTTGGAAAAAACAGTTAACCTAACAAGCACAGCACTGGAGATGTAAGAGGAAAACCAGCATTGCAGAAAGTATACCCCTATAGATATAGGGAGAGTATGCAAGTTTTACAAGGAGATTGCGCATAATTTGATCTAAGGGTACTGTACCCTTGTAACATTAGTCCTTCCCCTGGTACCACGGAGCAACCTTAATTTGAAAACTACATAAATCAAAGCATTTTTTATGGAATACTACTTAATACTCTCATATTAGAACTCTGAAAGTGTATTTTCTATAAGGTTCAGGAATTTAGAAGCATAACTAGTATTAAATAAATTAATAAGTGATTCAGTATCATTTTAGTGTTGCATTCTCTTCAGTGAAAATGGAAACAATCAGTCAAAGTGTAGGTTATCCCATGATTTAAAAGGATTAATTTCTGAGAAGTCAGACAATTATTCCATTTCCATTTAGGGATCTTTGCTGCATTTTTGTATTACCGTCATCTCTGTAACTACAGAATAGCAGTAAAACTATTTTTGTACTTCAGGTTTCCAGCTAAACTTTGGAAAGAAAAAGATGCAAGAGTGCTTAAATGCAAGCAAGGATTTACATCAATAAAATAATTTGCTTTGGCTAACATCATCTAGTTGACTTTATCTGTAATCTTTTCATGTTTGTGCTGCTACTAATGATAAAACAATGATGTCCTGCCACATATTTAACACATCTTCACTAGTCAAGGTCAGAAGGTTAGAATAATAAACACCTTTTGTTTTCACACATGTGGCTCATAGAACAGTACAAAGCACTAATAAACAGAAGAAATCCTTTTTACCTTTTTTATTCAAAGAATGACCAATATATGGTAACCTCCATTGAGGCCACATACTGCAAACTCAAAACAAATCAGCCACCAGCTATAAAATGAGGCACTTTGTCTAACTTTTTGACAGCACCCCTTTTAGCCAATGCAAGGGAAAGCTGAAAAAAGACATCAGAATTTCTTTATAATGGTTTAAGCTCTGAAGAAATTCTGAATTCTTGTATTGAAACTCTGCCGGGCATAACCTTAAACAATAATATATAAGAGACCTTCACCTGAATAACAATTCCAGTTTTTTTTACACCAATTTTGGGTTGTACGTAAATCTCATTGTTTAGGCATGACTAAGGTGGCCAAAGGGTTAAAGAATTCCAGGAGTCTATTTAGAGTCATTGTGTTCTCTACTAATTATTCATAGACCAACTTTAACATACATTTTCAAAGTTTCTTTATTTCTTTAGGAAATAGGTAAATAATGACTGCAAAACACTTGCACACTGACTAAACACTCAGGGTCTATGACTGCATATACTGTATATTGCTCGTCTAATGCATTGCATTAACCCTCAACCTCCAAAAAGACAATCTAAACTAAATCTTTAGAACAACTGCAGCTCAACATATGTGGCAAGCACACAACATCAAGAGATTTAGTTTTTCTTTCATGAAACATCAGGATGGGAAGGATGCTTGATCAAAGTGACTTTGATCATACTATGATTGTCAATGCCAGACATGGTTCATCTAGCATCTAACTAATAGCTGCTCTTCTGGGATTTTCATGCACTACACTTTCCATACTTTTACAAAGGTGAGAAAAAGTGAGATAAGCAAATAACATCCAGAGACTGGCAGTTCTTTGGACAAAAACACTTTGTTAGTGAGAGAAGTCAGAGAAAAATTACCACAACAGTTCTGTAAAACAGTACTGTGCAAAAGGGAATTTCCAAATGTATAATGTGTCAGAACATGAATCGTATAGGCTATAGCACCACAAAACTATACATTGTTCCACTCCTCTTACCTACAAAGATGAAGGTGATGCTACAGTGGAAATGTCATAATCAAATGGACTATATCACCTTGTAGGACAATATTAATTTCTGTTATAAGATGAAGATTGTGGAGAGTCAGAATTTGCTGTAAACATCATTAATCCATGAATCTATCTTAATCTGTGTTAACAATTCATTCTCTTTGAAGTAGCGTAATGGTGTAGCAAATTTTTTCTTAACATACTTCAGGCCACTTAATACCAGCTGAGTGTCATCTGAATATTACTATCGACATATACTTTGTTACTGATGATGTGCCTCACTTAGGGTTATAGTTTATGTTTTTTCAAAAGAAATCTGAAGGTAAATGATATATACCTTACATACAAATGTAATACCACAAACATGACAGTAACTTAAGTTTACATCCAGTGGCTTACACAGACCGCAGATTCCAAATCAATAGTGAAACTTTAGGATGAGACAGAATGGAATGTTCTCAAATGAATGTATGGACAAAAAAAATCTGTCAGGTCAGGTTGGGAGTCATGCACTAGTACATGTTACCGCACCTACCACAGGACAAAATAGCTCAGGATTCTGGTTGGCAACCCCCCAGGCAGACATGTGGTCCAGTCCCACTCCCCAGAAATGACCATCTATCTGCCGCAGCCAGGTGTTACATGAGTATCAACTTGACAGCATGGTGCTTTGATCAGGTGGTGGTGGCACAGATTACCACCACAGAAAACCGGAAAAAGAACAGCAGAGAAAGTAGGGGATAGTATGGATTTTGGAGCCACCATGAATGATAATGAAAATTAGAATCAGGATTAAGCTAAAATGAACCTATGAGAAAGCCATATTAAAATAATGTATTTTTAGCAGTTTTTTAAAGTGCTCCACTTTATTAGCCTGGCGAATTTCTATTGGCAAGCTATTACAGATTTTAGGTGCATAAAAGCAGAAGGCTGCCTCACCACTTCTTTTAAGTTTAGCTCTTAGAATTATAAGCAGACACTCATTTTAATATCTAAGGTTACGATTAGGAGTGTAAGGTGAGAGGCATTCTGAAATATAGGATGGGGAGAGATTATTTAAAGCTTTGTAAACCATAAGCAGTATTTTAAAGTCAGTTCTAAATGACACAGGTAACCAATGTAGTGACATCAAATCTGAAGAGATGTGTTCGGATTTTCTTTCCCTAGTTAAGATTATAGCAGCTGCATTCTATACTAGTTGCAATCGATTGATGTATTTTTGGGTAGTCCTGAGAGGAGTGCTTTATAGTAATCTAACCTACTGAAAACAAAAGCGTGAACTAATTTCTCAGCATCTTGCAATGTTATAAGAGGTCTGACTTTTGCTATTTTCCTTAAGTGAAAAAATGCTGTCCTAGTAATCTGATTAATATATGATTTAAAATTCAGGTCAGCGTCAATAGTTACCCCATAATTCTTTACATCTGTCTTGAATTGTAATCCTAATGGATGAAGTTTATTTCTAATACCCTCATTATATCCATTTTTGCCAATCACTAAAATGTGTTTTCTTCTTATTTAGTTTAGGAAAATTACTACTCATCCATTCAGAAACACACGTAAGACATTGTGTCAGTGAATCAAGAGAGTTCAGGGTCATCGGGCGCTATTTATAAATACAGTTGTGTGTCATCCGCATAGGTGTGGTAGTTTATGTTATGCCCTGAGATAATCTGATTTAACAGAAGCGTATAGATTGAAAAGAGCGGCGGACACAGGATAGATCCTTGTGGAACACCATATAGAATATCATGTGTCTTTGAAGTATAATTACCACAACTAACAAAGAATTTTCTACCTGCCAGGTAGGACACAAACCAATTTAAGACACTGCCAGAGAGGCCCACCCATTGACTAAGGCGATTTATAAGAATATTTTGGTCAATGGTATCAAATGCGGCACTCAGATCTAAGAGGATGAGAACAAGTAAACAGCTTCTGTCTGCATTTTCCCGCAAGTCATTTACTACTTTAACAAATGCAGTTTCTGTACTGTGATTTGTTCTAAAACCCGGCAGAAACTTATCAAGAATAGCATGTTTATTGAGGTGGTAATTTAGCTGCATAATGACTGCCTTCTCTAGGATTTCACTTAAGAAAGGGAGGTTAGAAATAGGTCTAAAATTCTCAAAAGCAGAGGAATCAAGATTATTTTTCTTGAGCAGGGGTTTAACTACAGCAGTCTTAAGACAGTCTGGGAAGAGCCCCGTATCTAATGACGAGCTTTCTATGTCAAGAAAACTATCAATTAGCATGCCAGATACTTCTTTGAAAAAACTTGTTGGTATTGGATCAAGGATGCAGGTGACACTCTTTGAGTGTCCCATGGTATAATAGTACAAGAAGATTTTTTAACTTTCTTTTCAGGAGCGACTATGTCAGCTGCAGCTCTCACTTTAGTATTAAAATTTTCCACCTTACTATTTACATTATCCTCACTATTGTAGTAAGAACTACAAACGGACTGGTTGCTTAGAATGTTTGCAAACTTTGAAGCTGCTGATGAATCAAAGAAGCGTTTTTTAACAATATGCTTCTTGTGAATTTTTTCTATCATTATTTCTATATTAAATAGTAAGAGAAAATAGTCTGATAAACCAATATCAACAAACTGTTTCACATCAACTTTTAGTCCTTTAGTAATTACTAAATCCAATGTATGCCCTGCTTTGTGTGTAGGCTGACTAATGTGCTGTCTCAAATCAAAACAGTCCAGGAGGTTACTGAATTCTTTTACTTTCAGGTCACACTGATTATTGATATGAAAGTTAAAGTCACCAACTATTAGGAACATGTCATAGTTCGTATTTATGATTGACACCAAGTCTGAGAATTCCTCAAAGAAAGACGCATTGTATTTAGGTGGTCTATACATGGACAATACTAGAGACTGAGAAACTCCATGAATAACAACTGCAAGATATTCAAAGGACTTGAATTTGCCAAAGCTGACATCTTTAGAATTTAACTGGCTTGAGTAAATGTTTGCTAAACCGCTGTTTCTTACCTTGGTGATCCGCATGAGCAAAGCTGGAATTTGGAGGCATAGATTCAATTAAAATAGCCGCACCATCAGAGCTAAGCCACGTTTCACTTAGTACAATAAAATTGATTTTCACTAATAAGATCGTTGATTGAAAACGTCTTGTTGGCTAATGCTGTAACATTTAATAAAGCCATATTTAATGTCTCAGAAGAGCAGAATTAAATTGTAGGAGCGTTATGTTTTTTCGAGATAGAAATTAAGTTATTTGTATTAGCACCATTCTGTGCATATTTTTTATTTAATCTATAGTCTGTTTTAATAGTTTAATACAATATTCATCCAGAGGTGTATGTGTGTAATTAAATTATTCGTATTCATGCCTAGATTTTATACAAACATTAAGATTGAGGTTAATTATTAGAGTATGAATGTAGTGCACCTTTGAAGAAGATTTTGGTACAGAATTATCATGTCCTGGCAAAGTATTTTGGAAAGGGTTAGGAGTAATAATAGAGAGTCAAGAGAGTAAAATTACCTTAGAGATGTTTTCGGAGAAGACCCAGGTGCCAAATCTATTAGGATGCAGACCATCTCACTTGAAGAAATGCAACCTCTCCCAGAAGAGGTCCCAGTTATCTACTATGTCATGTTATGTTTTGTCCCTGGCAGAAGCCTTTCAGCCAGATGTTTAAATGCCAGCAGACAACTGTAATACTCATTCAAGCTTCTAACCAGAGGTAAGGGACCCGATATGAAGATTCTTGCAGCCAGGGTCCTCTCCTTCATAGCTTCAATTAGTGCTGTGAAGTCTGCCTTGAGAGTCTCCGACTGTTGGTATCTCACATTGTTTACCCTGGCATGTATTACAATGGCTCCCACTGCCCTGTCGTTGTGCCTCTTGAAGACTGTCGTAGCTCTTCTCATAATAATTTGAACACGAGCACCAGGAATACAAGAGATAAAAGATTTCTGATAAGGGCATGAGATGTTTAGGTTTCGTACGATTGCATCTCCAATCACAAATACATTACCCAGGGCAATCTTGGGGAATGGAGAGGGTCGAACCGGTTCTGGGTGGAGATGCTTGCCTGTGCTGATGGAGGTGATCTAGCTTTAAACCCCAGCCTGCTTAGCTGAAACAGGCTGAGTTCCTCATTGTTGATGTTGTTGCTCCGGTGACAAGGCGCGGGGGTGAAATTCACTTGACCTTGAAAATGAGCAGCACTGCATGGAGTCGATGTTACTGAACCACGATTTGCTGTGACGATTTCAGATGTTGGGGAGGATTTTTCCAGTAGACAAGCCTTCAAATCCTTCTTCTGGACAAGAGTTTCTGGATCTGGATATCAAGAGCCTGGAGTTCCTCGACAATGCGATCTATCTCACCATCAGCCATTGTCTGCTTTCACTTCCTCTTTGTGCCCTAGGAAAGAATGAGAGAAGGTTAGAGTGTCCTCCAGACTACAGATGGTGTGTCACTTGCTCACAGATTCCTCTAACAAATGCCACCTCCCTCTGGGCACACTCGTAACACCAACACCAACACAACCCTCAGCAACCTTCAGCGTGTTGTTACGGAAGGTCTCCCACATCACATTAGGATCAGCAGTCACACCCAAATCTGTAAGTTCCTCTAACAAACTGTGGGCAAACTCATTAGAAAAAACCTGATCTTGCAGTCTGGCAAGGTCCAGCCTCATTCTCCTAGTAGGTGGTAGTCTACTGGACTTAAGCTGGATCGGACACCAGCAGAAATAGCCAATCCATCACAACAATAGATTCTCCCTGAGTATGACAACCTTCAGACTGACCAGACCAATAAGAGATCTGGCCTGTCCCAGGTCTGCATACCTCATAGAGTGCATCCACTGAAATGCAGAGTTTATGAAGCTCCTCTGACAGCAGAGAAAGATGATCATCACAGACAAGACGTTCCATGTGCTTACTTGAATGGGCCACCTCAAATCGGAACCTGAGTGCTGCCGTGCAGCAGGCGATGCTTCAGCATTACGCCAATTCTGATCCCCAGCAGGCCTGACCACATTGGCTCTACTAGCGTTTTTGACTCTTCTGGGGATAAAGCTCCTGAGGGCTTTCCCCCATCCCCTTCATAGTGCGAGCAGCTTACTTCCTATGAAGTAGACATACTCTGAAATCCATAGAGATCATTCATGAAACAGCATGGAAATTGTGAATATGTTTCTCTTGCAGATACAAATTTTAGACAACACAAATTAAATTTGACTTGACCAGAGGTATAGATCAGGCATTTGACTTTGTATTTAAAACATATGCATTTCGATTTATTTGTATCTTAAAATGGAAGAGCAGTCACCACATGTCAAGGATGGGTTGTATAAAGAAGAATTCCCTTTGCCATTTGCCCTCTCCTTCACTTGTTTTGCATCACTGCCACCAGACATTACACTGTAAAATGGCTTTTAGTACAGCATGAAGATAAAGAGCAATCATATCTTTTTATGTAACACCAGATTTTCATTATCTTAATGTAGAATTGCCACATTTTTGTCAGGAGAACCTCTAGATGTAATCCTCAGATATATTCTGACTAGCGGAAGCTATGCTGAGTATCATATTCTTATGACATGGTCAAAATAAACTACTGTATCTGTGTTTAATGGCACAGTCACTTTATTACTTATACATCTTCTAAAACTCACATTCAGTAGCACATGGAACAAGAACATGACAATACAGACAAATGACTAAACTAAACAAATATATTTTTGTGAACAAAGTATAATATGCAGTAGAAGTCAACATGAATTCATTTAAAATTAATCTATCATAACCAACTCTGTATAAGATCACAAAGAATGATATCTGTGGGTACAATAAGTTAAGACTGAAACTGTCCGTTGGCTTAAAACTTGTTAAGAAGGTTTAAAACAATTAGATAGAAAGAACATTTTGACCAGCTACTGTTTATCCTTGGAAACATGGATCTCTGACCTGAAAGTTGCAGATGAAATACTGCAAGTAGAGAATCCTGATTGAGAGGATTAACACCTGCTTTCCATGCAACTTTCTTCTTCTAGCAAATTTGGCTATTGGATCTTTGTTATTTTGCTGCTTTATTTCATAATATGACAGTTCATTCATATTCAGTTCAGTTCATTCCAGTCAAAGTTTTTTTAAGTAGTGTTGTAAATATGGGATTTAAGATCAACATTATGAGACAAATCATTTTGATTAAGTAGGCTCATCTGCAAATGTATTAATGTACCTTTAAATTTTCAAATTTATTTCAACATTCTCATGCTTATAAATTTTATACAAATCAGAAAGAGGACCTCATCCTTGAAAAGACCCATCTGTTCACTTCCAAGTAACACAGACAACCATTCACTTGCATTCTTCCCGACAAAATGGCTATTAGTCTTGCTACAAAGTTAAAAGCACAACTGAAACCTTCAGACCAACTGTTCTGTAACAAGTTAGGGCTGAATGGTATTAAAATTATAATAGTTGCTTAATGTGAGTTTTAACATCTTTCATGCTGTAAGACAAAAAGGTGAAATAACAGCAACTTCTGCTTCTCTACAGTACTGACACCTGAAACCAATGTCCCCTTCTATCTATTATTTTTTAGTTAATGTTGGAGCCCTGTCCAGGGTAGGTAGCCATAAATTTGATTGAGAAAGTAACAGTAATGTTTAATAGTAATGTTCCATTACTGATGAAGTAAGGGATATTGGGCTGAAGTCATGAATCATGTTTAGGTATTTATTTGTAGCTATTGGAATTGCCCAAATAGGATACAAGCCACATGACTCTGAATTTGATTAGGAGGGTTCAAACACAGATGGATGGACACCTGACAATAAGAGCAAAAAAATTCTGTCAAAATTCTGGAATTCAGCTTTTAAAGATATTTGCAATATTAGATAACCACTGAAAACCCTTGAAGATAAACTGATTTATAATAGATTTTAACTAATTCTGGCTCATTTATACATGTGAATTTCAGATTTGACTTACACATCCAAAAATGGAAACCACATATAACAAAATCAATTGTTTAGCCTTTTTATATTGTAATTTAGCTTTCATCATGAGCTCAAGTGTACTAGCTTTAAAGCTTCCTATACAGCACAAAGTTCTTCTCTCAGATTTACTGATTTGTCATGGACAAGTATTTTGTATCAGGGACAATGTTATATTACATTTAGAAATAATCACTTTTTCTGTTACTTTACATTTTGTCTGTTTCACAGAGCTGCAGTTTTTAAATCCTTAAAAACCGTATCTCTTGCTGGCAGTCTTGACAAAGCATTTTCTGTATTCTAAAATCTAACCAACTCATGGATGTTAACTCCATTTCAGGTGAAAAAAGCATTTTTTTCAAAACAATTCACTCCACTGGGTATCCCAGATCCTATTTCAAACACTTAGATATCAATTATAGGAAATAAGCTCTCACCAGAGACTCTACATTAATACCCACTGAATAAAAAAAAACATGAATGAAAGAACATTTCTGAAAAGAATATTTGACAATGACTCTGCAGTGCCTTATCCAGCGCAAACAAAAAGGAAGTATTCTAGTCTCTTCCTGATTCTGGAGTATATCATTCACAAAAGAAAGAACAGATCACGATTGTATTTAATTTAGGTAATTTGTTTCAAAAAGGCTTGATGAGTGTCATATTCACAAACTAGTATCCAGGAAACAATGTAATAAGAATGAAAGTCTGGTGTAGATAAAAAGGCTGCTGACACTGCACAGGCAAAATGTAGTCACAAGACAAGATCAAAGTAATTATGTAAGATTTTACCAGGTAACTGTATAAATTATTCACCATATGAATATACAATGAACGTTCTAATATAGCTCTATGCTTATTCAATAAATGAGAAATACAGTCTTACGGAGGATTAAGATCTTTACCCACACAGTCGTTATTTGCTGGATTAACTGACTGCTAATACTGTATGTATACCTGTGTGCTTAACAAAAGCATGAGTCGACTGCATATGAATTGAAACTGCAGTAATAGTACATTCAGAACTGATAAACTAATCTAACATACAGTACACATGTTCAAGATGTGGGAGGAAAATATTAGTACCCAAAAAAGAACCAATGCAGAAACAAATAGAAAGCACAACGACTAGACAGACAATGACATAAATGGGATTTAGGCTGTTTTAACTCTGTTGTAGCAGAATGTAATATATTTGCTATGGGGTCAGGTTCAAAACCTGGTGGTGGCTCTTTTTGATTGTTTTACACATCAACTTTAGATTTTCTTAGGCATTTTTGACTCCTCTACATGCCAATCTTATTGGTATCTGAAAATCATCCTAAAACATGGCTGTATTACACGTGGCTCTCACTTCACATCCAATTTTAGTGCTTGCCTTGCATACTTTAAACTAAAGATAGCCTTCAATTTCTCTTGATAAGAATAAAGATAGAAGACTATTTGGGTTGGTGTTGAAATGTATGAAAACATAGTGCACAAATGTAAATGCTGCTACCACACAGTTACAAGATACTTTGCTTAAATCCCATCTATTTCATTGTCTGTCTAGTCCTTGGGCTTTCTATTCATATCTGCCTAGGTCATTCTTTGGGTACTAACATTTTCCTCCCACATTTTGAAGATATGTATGTTTGGTTAGTTCAGTACCTCTGAACGGATGCACCTAAGAGGGACTATCATATCTTCCAGACTTGTTAACTTGCCTTGCTTCCAGTACTGAAGATTTTATGCAATTAGACATAGTATTTGGTTTTTGATTTGACTTGCAATACTTTATTAGTCCCCAAGGAGAAAGGGTCTATGAGGTGAAATTATCTATTTGACAGTGTTTATGTACATCATCTAAAGGTGGAGTGGTGGCTCTGTGGCTTAGGATCTGTGCTGGAATGTGGGAGGTTCAGATTCCATTTCTGCCAGAATGGGTCCTACTCCATTGAGCCCTTGAGCAGAGCCCCTAGCCTTATAATTGCTCCAGCGGTGCTGTATAATGTCTGACCCTGAAAGGTCACGCAAAAGGACAATTTCCCCCCAGGATTAATAATGTATATAAAAAAAAAACAATGAATTATATTTTCAACTGGATTTCATATGGAACACTTTATATAAAAACTGATTATTATACTAAGAAATTGATATTTACAATTTTACAATAAACGTACCTGAACACTGAATCAAAAAAATAAGAAGAGGCAAGGAAGACATTTGAACATTGCAGATTGAAAGTAAAAATATTTAACTCCAAAACACAACAGTTGTTAGCTTGAACTTTAATTTAGGGATAAAAGGAACTTTACAGAATGATATGGACAGCACATAAAAAGAACGGCACAGGGTGAGCAGAGACATTTCGTCCTACATGTGGTTTGTAATGAAAGGTCTTTGGATCAGCTTCAGTGATGCCTTCAGCATGTCTAAGGAGATGAATTATTGTCAACTAGTTGTGCGATGGCAGGCTGCGAGTCAATGTTTTTATTTTTGGTGGATTAAAAAGTCGGGATTATGGTGGAGAAGAAACAGATATGTGCTAAATTGGTCCTCATAGAAGCAGATGAATAGTGACATGTTGGCCAAGAAACACTAAAAGAATGTAAGTTCTTCAAAATGGTGGATAATTATTGCTCCATTCTTCCTTTCAGATCCTTTAGCCATTTCATTTAGCCTATTTTGCACTTCTGTGGATACATTTAAGTTTAAAAAAAATCAGTCATACACTTTTCACCCTCATTAACACTAGACGCCACCAATTCTGAATAATATAAAAAATTTGTGGATGATACGCATTAGCATTTTCTAACTGCAAATAATGTAAAGTTAGCAGTATGATTTAACAGTCTTCTGATTAAACAGTAGCAGTCACACACAGTTCAAAGTCTATAAACCTAAGACCTTGGAGCCCACCCCATTCCCTTTCTGCCACCAGGTTTATTTGCAGGGTGCAGGCAAAAGGAAAGGTTACCACACTACATTCTGTAGAATGTTTTTTTTTCTTTGAGAATTGTGTGGCAGAACTAACACAATCATGCAGAGAAAAGGGACTCAGTCTGAATCCAAGCATTAGGTGCAGATGTCCATCAGGATCTATGCCAGCTGTTACAGTGAAGGTCTTACTAAGGCATCTTGATTTATTTTAGTTAGGTGTGAGGATTGGGAACTTTGCTGATATAAGGTAAATACAATATGAAATTGTGACTGAATGTGTGCCAAACGTTTGCAAGGGTTGATTACTTTAAGTAAAAACACATTGCTGCAAGTTGACCTTGGGATTTTGTGTTGTTATCATTAACTTATAAAATAAAAGATGTTTGAGGGTGGATGCAATGTAAAAATAATTATAGGTTTTTTTGCATTAAGTCCACCGAACAAAACCAGATCGTTGTCAGCATGTGTGTCTATACTACATTCAGACACGCCTAATGAACAAAATAAGAAAAAAAAAGTTTAAGAAATCCTTGAAAACTTAGGGCACAATGATTGTTGTACTTTTTTTTAACTTGAGTTGGCAGGAACAACTGCGCAATTTTAATATTTGGCAGTTCAAAGTGTTAACATGTGTGGCAACCTCACATTTAGATATAAAAGAAAAAGTCCATTGCCCATACCTACAGGCACAGTTAAACACTATGAGGAAAACAATGTGAATGATCATTTTTAGATGACAGATGAAGATGGAAACTGCATAACACAATGATAAGGAAGTAGTCACAAAGGATGGATGGATAAGTGGATTTTAAATTCGGTATCTTATGGCTAGACAATGAGTCATATAATTATTGACATATTTTGTGTATTTTTTACACTGAAGTGTGTACTTTTATACTGGATTCCAATTTGAAAAAATGAACTAAATTATTAATGTAACTGAATACCATTGCAAAAATGTAGATCCGATGATCAATATTTCAGGAATATAGTAAGTTATTCATGAACACATGTAAAACCTGAAAAATTTTGTTTACTGTAGATAGCTTGTTAAAAATACAGTTATATTGATTAAGGTATATGTAAAGGTCTTGGTCTTCCAAATAATTTTTAATGCTTAACAACTATATTTGGTAGATGCAATACAGTTATCCAAGGAGACATTAAAGACTGGTATGCATATTGGTTGTTAACTTACTTTTTTTATTTCAAATGAACTATACTCAGCAAAAAAAGAAACGTCCCCTGACTTTCAACTGTTTTTACTTTCAGTAGACTTAATGTGTAAATATTTGTATGAACACTAAAAGAGTCAACACCATAAGACATAAACTAAAAATGTTTCACAATGTGTCCCTGAATGAAGGGAGGCTCAAAATCAAAAGTACCAGTTAGTATCTGGTGTGGCCACCAGCTGCTTGAAGTACTGCAGTGCATCTCCTCCTCATGGACTGGACCAGATTTGTCAGTTCTTGCTGTGAGATGTTACCCCACTCTTCCACCAAGGCACCTGCAAGTTCCTGGACATTTCTGGGGGGAATGGCCCTAGCCCTCACCCTGCGATCCAACAGGTCCCAGACGTGCTCAATGGGATTGAGATCTGGGCTCTTCGCTGGCCATGGCAGAACACTGACATTGCTGTCATGCAGAAACTCACTCACTTTTTGCCACTCCTGTCTGGTCCAGCGAAGGTGGGTTTGTGCCCATAGGCGGCGTTGTTGCTGCTGATGTCTGGTAAGGACCTGCCTTACAACAGGTCTGCAAGCCCTCAGTCCAGCCTCTCTCAGCCTATTGCGGACAGTCTGAGCTCTGATGGAGGGATTGTGTGTTCCTGGTGTGACTCGGGCAGTTGTTGTGGCCATCCTGTACTTGTCACGCAGGTGTGATATTCGGATGTACCGATCCTGTGCAGGTGTTGTTACATGTGGTCTTCCACTGCGAGGATGATCAGCTGTCCTTCCTGTCTCCCTGTAGCGCTGTCTTAGGCGTCTCACAGTGTGGACATGGCAATTTATTGCCCTAGCCACATCAGCAGTCCTCATGCCTCCCTGCAGCATGCCTAATGCACGTTCACGCAGATGAGAAGGGACCCTGGGCATCTTTCTTTGGCTGTTTTTCACAGTCGGTAGACAAGTCTCTTTAGTGTCCTGCGTTTTTAGAACTGTGACCTTAAATGCTTACTTTCTGTAAGCTGTTAAGGTCTCAACGACCATTCCACAGGTGCATGTTAATTAATTGATTATGGTTAATTGAACATGCATGGAAAACATTGTTTAAACAATTTACAATGAAGATCTGTAAAGTTATTTGGATTTTTAAAACATTATTGTTGAAATACACAGTCCTGAAAAAGGGACGTTTCTTTTTTTGCTGAGTATATAT
>JANRMT010062793.1:20410935-20423409 GCA_026402145.1 Polypterus bichir lapradei | reverse complement strand
TATATATATATATATATAGATAGATAGATAGATAGATAGATAGATTGGAAGTGATATAGTTTGCATATTTGTAGCTAGAGATCCACAAAGGGAGAAAAATGAGTGATGTACTGTATCTTAAAATTGTTTTACTTATGACAACCTAATATGTGTCATCATTAGAGGAAAATGATTAGAACTACAGGAATCTAATGCAATATATAGCAAGGGAAGAATGGGGGTGGAGGGGGAGGTTGTAAAGGAGAGGAGTGGATTAATAAGGTGGGATCCAGAATGTGTTGGCCATAAAGTCTTTTTTATTATTTGGACGTTTTCTTTTAAACCTGCATATGCTGGTTCAAGTTCAAGACTTTGTTAATGGCGTTTTCTTTAGACAGCCAAGATACTGCCAGCTCTAGGCACTCTTGGTATTGGCCCTGAATTTTACTTTCACATTGTCCCATATAAATGTGTGTCCAGTGGAACTTGTATGTGTATAAATCAGAGACTAATGGTCTTTTCTTCTGATGGCATTGTGATATTACTGTATGCTGGACAATCCGTAAAGTGTTTGTCGATTTGTGTACTATCTTGATCCCAGATCTGGGCAGAACGTGTGCTGTACTTTCTGACATGCCACAATGATAAGGAAGGGTGTGGTAAATGTGGTGAGAGGCCAGGTTGGAGTAGACTGTTGGCTGAGGTCTGGGGCATCTCCTATATAGGCATTGTTTAATAAATGTGTTGGGGTTGATGTGAACAAATGAAAAAGATAATTAGAAAGATATATATAAAATACAGCACATATTGTGCTCCAATAAACACTGGATATATTACATCTATTATGCATATTATATAGATTAATATTATATAGATTAATTGTAAGTAAAGTATAAAATTATTTAATTATTTTCAAATTCTCAACCAAATATTAATATGTATATTTCCATAGACCCCTGTAAATTATACCAAAGCACTTTACAGATTCAATAATGTATATACATTATGCATATGTGTATGTTTAGCAAAATATTATATTTTACATCTGATGTTAGGTCTACGTGATGTATTCAGCTTTAATTATTTCAAAAATAAAGAATCCTTGAATTCTGAATAAAAATGCTGCTAGGATAAGCTCTGAAATCAGCAAACGATTGAGCAGATTTAAAATTGGATCAATGGCTGGATAAGAAATGCACTTGTGTTTTTACTGTATATTACAGCTTTTATAAATATAAGTCAACAAACCAGCGACCCCACCACTTGCTATCACCTTAAGACACAACACTTCTTCAGTAAACTTAGTAATTAAGTCGGTGTAAGCCTGATTTCTAGCCAGTATAATAATAATTACTTATAATTTGTTATAAAGTAAATTTTATCTTTAGAAATTGTATATTGAAGTAATATATAATGTGTGCTGTTTTTGTTGTGTATGAAAAAACCTAAATGGCAATATTAAGCTTTATGTTTAAAAACATAATTTAAATGGAAATGGAATAAGCAAGCCCTTCTTCAGTAGGTTCTGCTCTGAGCTTGGGAAAATGTAGCCCTCCAGTCAATCAATCAGTAACCCGTGATTTTATAATACACCACTGAGGCTATTGAAAGGTTATAAGTAAATATTTTGAAAAGTTTTATATATTTTATACATTTACTCTGTACATTATAATCTTGTGAGCTGTTGGTTTTTCTCAAATTGTCTGGCCTCTTTTCAAAATTTCTTGCAGGTTTCGAGTTATTATTATTTTTTATTTGGCAACATACTTTGACCCAAGGCAACTTTCAAAATTATGATGTATATATTAAATTACAATGCTTGGAAAGAAACTTTAATGGTCAATTCAGAAAAAAATTGTATGGTATAGCATAAAAAGTATAGTACTGCTGTTAGCAAAAGGACTAGTTGGCAGAAAAGCAATGTTTAAAAAAAAATGTTAGGAAAAATTGAACACAAAAGACCAGAGAAGATATAAGAAATCCAGCACAAAGTTGAATGTCAGAGAGCTTAAACTGTACCAAGATGTGATGTGAAGAAGCTGGCTGTTAAGAGGCATCTGACTGTCAATAGACTGTGAGCACTAAACTCAGGCAGTGTACTGGAAATGAATGATCCTTTTTAGTGCATTTTGCAGAGGGTAATAATGAAGGTCTAAACAAGAACAAAGACTTTTTGGAAAAAGCATAATCAGAATCAGAAGCATACAGCGAGCTGTAGGCAGTGACATGCGGTGAGGTTCATGGCTGGTGAGGCACTGACTCCTTCAGAGTCAGATTTACAAATATACAGACCCAAAAGAGTAGTTTATTCACTATTCAATTGGCAGCATGCACATTGACTACTGGTTACGTTTCATATCTCATCAGCATTCTAAACACACACATAAATAAGGAACATATTTGGATAAGAAAGAACGTTACATTTATAGCAGTGAGAGAGAGCGCATTTGCTCTGCACCCTCCATGTGTTCTAAATTTGCACAATTCATACTCATACAATACAAATGAAAGTATACAGTGGTATATAAAAAAATTGGATTTCAATTTTGACCTTAATTTAAATATTTAGTTGTTTTTTAAAGCTTTAAGCTCTGATACTTTAATCAGTTTTAATACAGACTGTTCAACAAAAGGATAACAGGAAAAACAAAAGAATATTTTATTTAAGATCAAAACTAAGTTTTTAAATATTGGATTTTTTTTTCTTAGTCTGATCCCATTTTTTATAAAATTGAAAACCGTTTATGTTATTACCTTTATTTGTAAATGAAGTCCATGCGCCTATCCTTTGTGGCAGTAGGGGGCAGTAGTGCACCCTTGAACCCTGAGGTACAACTCCAGACACCAGGTAAAAGTCCAATACTTTTTTATTTTCTTTCACAGTGCACCAAGCACCCTCCACACTACTCATACAATTACACTAAACTACAATAAACACAATAACTCTCCTCCTCGCCCAGACACTTTGCTCCTCCACCTCCCAGCACAGCTCCTGACCCGGAGGTGTTCCTGTCCCAGCAGTCCACAGTTCCCTTTTCCTTCCGGGTCAGGGCAAACAGTCCTGTTCTTCACCCCGGGAGCACGTCGTTCCTTCCCGTCACGTGACCGTGACGTACTCCCGGGTTATAGGGCATCACAGAGCCCATAAGCCCCCCCACAGCGACTCCTGGTGGTCCCCAAGGTATCCAGCAGGGCTGTGTATAAACACTACAAAGTCCATAAGGCCCTGCTGGACCTCGGGGCACGATCCTGCTGTCGGGGGAGCTCCTCCTGGCGGCCTGGGGGTGCGGACCGGCATGGGAAGCCGGCAGTCCTCCACACCTTCTAGACAAAAATCTCTGTCGCTTTCTTGTAAAAGTCTTCCTTATTTTTCTTTAGTTTTAAAAGTCTCTCCACCTCAATGGAGATTATCGCCAAGAACAACAGCAACAAGCACCTGTTGGGATCACATCTGCCTCCTTTGGTGCTGCACAGTACTATCTGCCTCACCTTTCACTGCAGTTTTGTGTCCGATCAGCAAGACTAAATATGTCAAACTCATTCATTAAATATATTAGCCAGACTTTAGAAAGTCAGGGTGTATAATAAACATGTGTGCAAACATTATATTGGTGACATACATAGAGACAGCAACAGGCACTCACCAATTGCCTACATCAACCCAGTGTGTGAGGGATAGCACAGTCCGAGGTGAGGCTTGGCTAGTCACTGCAGCACCTCACGTTTCTCCCTTGTATTTGAACAGGAAATGCGCACATTCAGCAATTTTGACTATAAAAATTGATCAAAATTATTGGAATCATACAGAAAACAATTTTATAGGAAAGACCAGTGGGCATCATTTATTTTATGTTATCATTATTCTTTTTTTTTTTTACTTTTTATGAAAAGCCTCACTTGCCTCCCGTGACCGCAAGTCCCTGGCTATAGGTCTGGGCAAGATGTTTCAATTGGACCATAACATAGATCATTAGGATGGCAGCTACAAGGGACACCTCCAAAAATGAATTGCAATAATATGACCTAGAGAGAACAAATGACATAACAAGTAGTTAAATGACATAGTTAGTAAATAAAAGATGTGAAGAAGTAAAAAGCAGGTGTGGGACAGTGAAAATACACATTGAGTATACTTGGGAAAGTCACGTAGGGTCAGCTAGAGGATCTCTAGTGGAAGGCAAGAGAATGATATTACCTGGAAAAAAACTGAAATATGATTCATGGAGGGAGTATCACAAGAGATCAGACCAACATAACAAACCTAAGAACATCTGTTACTGAACATAAATCAGTTTCAAAAGAATAACTTCATTAAAAGTTGGAATGAAGAAAGTTTTGCAAGCTGATGTCGGTAGGAATGAGACAGATGGTGGTAAATTACAAATTAAAAAGTTTCCATATTAAATGTTACCAAGTAGCATTCGATTATATCAGAATTTGGACTGTGATAATGCCTATTGTCTCATTGGCATGTGGAGCCAAAAAAAATTTGCACAGACGGGAAAAATGTGTAGATGGAGCTCACACCCCTTAAAATTTATATCTGACAAAGAAAGAGTTCTACATTTTTAAAGAAATGAGCAAATAACACAAGCAATGATGTGATAAAACCATTGCATGATAATAATCAAAATCCATATGCAAATAATATAGCATAGGTCATTAATTGTGCATTGTAGTGGCACCAAGTGTAGTTATGGAGCCTCATAGTGGTTCAATATACTGCTGGTGTCCCTTCTCAGTGAAATGTTAATACTCTGTCTGTGTTTTATTGGTTTTTCACTGGGCATCTAATTTACTCTTACATTGGTTTTGCCAAATAATGGCTTTAAACTTGCAAGATGTGAGAGTGCAGTGGTTGAGAATGCAACTTGAATCTGCTCAGGTTGGTTCACTCATTTTGTATGATGCTATTGGGATAACCTGAAATCTTTTAAGAACGTAAAATGAACAATAGATTAATTAATGGATGGATGGAAGGATGGATGGATGGATAGATGGATACAGACTAAGCCTACTAATTCCTTCCTTTCCAAAATCTTTATAGATATATTGATAGGCCAGTCATGTACTAATGCAGTGAGTTTTTCTATTCAGCATGTGGCTCAAAGCTGTGTTCTATAAAGCAATGGCCTCATTCATTTTTCAGTGAAAGCTTGAACAGCTGAATTGTACCAGAGAGTACTCTATAATTTGTAATAGGATCTTTGCAGATAAGTACAGGAATTTGAGATATCTCACTTCAACAAAAGAAAGAATCCAGGTTTGGTTTGAATTTAATAACTACTCTAATTACCCAAATAACCACTCTAAAGTTAGGCCACTAGTGGGTTAGAGTTTATTTTTCTGAAACTGTGACAGATTGGTTTAATGGGTCAGAGCTGTGGTCTGTACGACTGGCAGCAGGGAATAATCCTTGCCAGAAATGGGGAGGAATGTACTGTTTCTTTAATCTTGTTAAAAAACTTCTTTTTGGAAAACCTGGGCTTGAATCCAGGTTTGAAACTTGGAAGTGGAACCTTTAAATTCAAACCCGATGTGATGCAGTAACCTATTAAACAAATAATATACCTTCTAAGTCAATAACATATATAAGGGTTTATAAACTTTACATTTTCTTTAAAATCTACATGTTGTTATTCTTCTCAAAATGACAGACTCTGCAGTGCTAATAGTGTACTAGACAATGCTTTTCAAATATATACAATTTGTTAAAAATATATGAGAAACAGATGGGGAAGGAGACAACGAAGGCAGAAAGCTTTTTCCAAGACGTCCAAGTCTTATTCAGCAAAAGATGCAGACCTGAGGAAAAGGTCTGCGGTGAGAGGAGACAGTCTGCTACAGGCATCCAAAGAAGTTCAAGAGGTTACTCAACCCAATAGTTTTGGTTGAAAAACATCCCATATATCTAACTATAGGGCAGGCTGCCATTAGCCCTAAAACATTAGGATCCAAGTTTATTAATTCAAACTTTTTAATTTACCTTAATGAAAAATATAAAAATGGCATGACTGCAACTAAAACCAGATATTTAAAATAATAACACTTACCATGACAAATACACAACATCAACAATCAACATAGTTTTTCATTTAATCCATTTTCATTTCATATGTTACTACTTTTTAGAAATATTCAGAACAGTACAGAGATTTATACAAATATGATACAGCAAAAATACCTATCTCTATGTAGTCATTGAGGTCATTCTGGCTATTGAGGTTTTTAATGCTGGTAAGCATAAGTAAGGCAGGGTTACCTGAGGACATGTAAGAAAAACAAGGACATTTCTTGGATATCCTGGAGAAAATACGCCAACCCAAGATTCTTGGAAAATCTCATTGCCAAAGTCTAGTTCCTCTTTAGGCATTTTACAGCCTCCAGGACTATAATGGGATCATCTTATGAGGTGAAACTGGAGACTTCAATGAGTTATGCAATGTTCTTCCAGTTTTTTCTGAAGTCCTATTCCAAGAGCAGGGAAATATATTTGGCCAAAGTAGTGGCAAAGGTAAGCACTACAGTAAGAAACCAAGATAAGAGAGACAGTATTAACAGTACTGAACAGGTACAAGTAAGATAATTTCATATCAACAGCTTCAGCTCCACCTTTAGCAGAAATGTGCTATACAAAATTTTTCAACCTTATGCTGAGAATGTTGGGTCATCCTCCATGTTGGCAAGCATATCATTCTAAAGATATAAGACCCAATGTCAGTATGGAGTTTTGAAAAGGGTGGAATTATAACTGTCATTTAAAAAGTGGGACCGTAAAGCTGTCAGAATCAGTTGTCCAAACGTTATCTTTATTATTTAGCATTATGTAACATTTTAATGTTGCACAATGATGATGTCATCAACTCCAGCATTTTTAGTTTTGTGTTTTATACAAGCATGAATGTGACATCATGGTGGCCATCTTGTTTAAGACTGAGGTACATGTTCAATTTTTAAATGTTTGTATCTGTTATGTACACAATAGTGTGTACAAAGATTATAGGGTTGACTAGGACCTGATAAAAAGAGTTATGACAAAATCATTGCCTTAGTCTATTAAGGATTCAATTAAAGTAAAATTAAAATTTCTCCTGCTGTATATGCAGAATTTATTCAATCTAACAGAAATGATTTTGTCATATTTAAAGTATGAATTACTTATTACTCATAGCCACTACACACAGTACATCACAAAAGTATAATTATGGTTATGCAACATTAGGATAAGAGTGAAAAAAAGAAGTATCCCCTAATGTCAATATATTGAGAGAAAAAAATGAGACAGCCTATTACAGTGGGTGCAGGGTGTACCACACCACTGAGAGAACTTATGTCAGAGACATTCCATGGTTTCAAATGAATACCTGCTTTTATTGATGTCACAGCACCAAACCCTTTGGTGAAAACAGTTTAAGTCCAACAGGTCCATCAGTGTAACCTTAGGTCAGCTGTTCTGTTCATCTGCCAGTCTGTGCCCCCTGAGAAAGACCAGAGCAAGGCTTTCTGTCTTAGGCAAGTTCCTTATGTGACATTGCCTTATAGCCTTTATAACATAAAAGTCAAAGTTCCTTCTCCCTTAACAGCTGGAAGTGAACTGATGCTGTATTTTTTTTTATATCAGTAGTACCATGTGATCACAAGGAGCTTGGCTCATCTGCTTTCCTTAGGTTCTCATTAAGCAGTCCTTGGGTTCCTCATTTTAGGTGACTTTAATAAATGTGGATGGCTTTCACTGGCTGCAGGGCCATTCAAGAAAAGGGCAGGCACTGAGGCATCAGTAGTGCCTCATCTGTTCTTCTGGGGCCTCATGTACAATGCCGTCCATAGAATTCACATTAAAACATGGTGTACAAACAAAAACTGAAATGTGCGTACACACAATAAAATTCAGATGCATGAAACTGTGTGCATGCCAAGTTCCGTGCACTTGCCCTGTATAAATACCAATGAATGTGAAATTTAACACATGTGCATATGCCTATAACCTCACCCCAACTCTTCCCAGAATTAAAATATGCACTGTTCAGTGTTTTGTTAAAAGACAATGGCAAAATCACGTGGAAAATCACGAAGTGGAACCAAGGAAAAAAATTCTATTTGTTGGCTTAAGAAGTGGTATAATCAAGAAAAGGAAGTTATGGAGTGATACAGCATGGCGGACGCACTTAAAAGATCAAGTTCAGAAAGTCACACAGTTCCCAAAATAAAAAAGAAGTGGTCAGATATCAAAGTCAACGTGAAAAGGCAAGTCGTAGCTCACCGTCTGTAGTCGTAGCTCAATGAACTAAGGTATATAAGGGCTGTACCATGTAATACTGACCACAATTTAAATTCATTGGTTAAAAAATAAATGTTGCATCTGATTACCTGTTTTTACATTCTGCTAATTACATTCAAATGAAGATGTAATACTGTCCAATTTGGCTGATCATTTGGTGGGTCAGTGTCCGGTTCATCATACCACATCTCTTCAGGTATGGGCAAGCAGGACACTACATGCCTGCATAATGCAATACACTTTCTGTGGACTATAGAGCAGCCTGCATATAGTGGAAATGTATTCTACTTACATAAGCAAATTCATTCCCTAAAGGCGCCTTTATAGTGTAGCATCAGTGCCGAGTGACAGAACGGATTGATTCTCTTTTCTTTACATGGCTATTTGAAGTGATTCGCTGTCTTTAAAAGAACTGTTTGCCTTTTGCTGCAATAATTGGAAAAAGCAACTTCGACTGTACAGAGTTGTAGTTTTTTACAGGTTTTCCAGCTATATAGGATGTAATGCCAGCTCATTCTTTAGGTGATTCATCCCTGGCTGATGTAATTTGTCCAGCGACATTACAGTAGTAATGTGCATGGAGCTGACTACTCCAATTACATTTGGGAAACCAGACATTGCTGTGAATTTCACTTTGGTGTTTCACAGTTCAACCACAGTGTAAGGAAATCTTATATATGACAAGCAAATAATACCATCCTATACAGCTGGCATGGTGATCTTTGTGAAATATCAGGACAGAAAGGTATAGAAGAAGATGATCCGCTGTGGCGAACCCTAACGAGAGCAACCGAAAGAAGAAGAAGAGGATCATATCGGTCAGCAAGTTCACGTTGAAAAGCTCTTGTGGTTAAAAACCCAAGAGTGGACAGAACTTACAAAGGAGCAAGTAGAGCTCAATTCCTCAAAGTCTGCCTTTGTAAAGCCACAATTCAGCACAGAGGATATCTCTTGGAAATCGAAATCGACTAAGAAGCCAGTTACCATCATCATCTATAAATATTCACTCTCTTCTCATTCTTCCATTTGCAATGTCTTCTAACAATACTAAAGAAGCTGTAGTAGGTGGAATAGTTTGGCCATTCCATTAACCATTATATTGTTACAGAATGATTACAATCAAGTGAATTAAATTTGTAAATGATATGCAATTAATTTCGGTGTATTTGATAAATCCTGTGTCATTGATACGAATATGAAAAAGAAAGGTAAATGACAGGGAAACAGCACTGCTTTGATGCTGGGTGCCGGCAGTTTGCAAAACTGAGTGGAAATGTGCGTACGCAAGGTAGGGGGATACCGCAAAAATTTACATGCCTTTAGGGCAAGTTTAGGGTTTATACATCTCCGTGTGCAAAGAAACGGGAGTACGCAACATTTTTGTGCGTACGCACCATTTATATATGAGGCCCTGTACTGTAGTTGAAGTCCAGACATCACAAAAAGAATGAACAAACCAAGACAATACCTAACCTGCAACAGGAGAGTTGTCATTAGATTTCTGCTGATATCAAAAATAATATGATAATTAAGGAAGTAAACCATCCAAGTTGACTGACAGATAAACTTGTTAAGACTTTACAACAGAATTTTGTGATCAATAATGTGAAAAGCTGCATTAACTGTAACAAAGGAAGCATAATAATTGTGCATTTCTTTCATTAGAAATTAATGTAACATTATTAGCTGCACAAGATTGTTTCTGCTTATGGTTCTGTGACTTGGTACAAAACCAATATTATTCCGAAGTGATAATTTTAAGATAAGATTGATGTTGCAAGCCTATACATTTTTCTAAAACTTTAGAGAGTTAAAATGAACTAAATAAATGTATAATCTGATGCAATTAAATGTCAAAACATGGCTCAAAATATGGCTTCTTAAAAAAAGATCTGACCAAGGAGGGAATCATAAACATTTCTGACCAGTAAAGATGGATTGATTTTATGTATCATATGGGCTCAGCGACCACATTTCAAGCCTCTGGATAAAACTGGCTGGAAGGAACAGGATTTCTTTTTCACAGATCACATTAATTAATAAAAAGGAAGAGCATCAAAAAAAGTGCAACTGATGATTTTTTACATTCCATTCTGATTATACGCTTTACTGCTAAAGCTCATTATGTCTTCAAATTTAAATATGTTTTGCTCAGTTTTGCTATATAAAAGTGTTTCATTTCATTGTTGCAGGAGAAGAGCGGTGTCAGAACATCAGCTACTTCATGACAAAAGTCGTTCTTTCCAAGAGCTGCAGAGGCGGATTTGGTTGAGGAACCTGTTGGATGAGGTGCACACCGCTGAAATCCAGGATTTGCCCAGTCGAACGACCAACCCAAAACCAGCTGGAAGTACCAAAAACTACCCAATTGGTCTAGCGGTAGATGAGGAAGGAACGTATCTGCCTCAAGAAACTAACATCCCTCAGATCTACAAGGATCAAACCATTAAAGTTAATGGAAAGAAAAAGAAGAAGAGCAGATCTAGCAAGCGAAGAGAAAGTGAAAAAAAAAAAAGAAGGGTCCGCTCAGTAAATATCTATGAAAATGGCAGCCACATTGATGGAGAAAGGTTTCCTTATACGAGCTTGGAAAAACTCGTAAATAACAGGAAGCATTAAAAAAAAGGCAAGTTGGAAAGTATTCAGCATATACTTACATATTTTTGTGATCATTTTTTGGGTCTGTACAAAAAGTGTATTTATACTGCGAAGGTTTTTGGTTTAGTTTTATTTTATTGACCTCTTTCATTATCTTTCACAAATAACTTTATGAAAAGAAGTGAATATTTACAGTGTATTTTAAAAATGGCTAACATCACATTTGGTAATCACTCAAAGCTTTTTACTGACACCACTCATGTTTTATTCTTTTATGGATGTCCAGGTTATTTGTTCACAAGTAATTTTCATAGCCACTACATATTGGTAGATGTTGCTGCATCATTACCTACACCACTGAATTATTCAAGTGATTTATCTGCAGTGTAATTGTGGAGTCATCACTAATCATCATAATGAAGGAGTTTCAAGGATGACATGATTGAATTATTTATTGTTTGCCCTTTCGTAATTTCTTGTATTACTGAAAATGCTTGTCACAGATTATGCTTGTTTTTTCACCAAGCTATAATATTATAAAAACAGCATCTCAGCGAAGAAGTAACATTTTTTAAAACTTATTTTACATATTTATTGAATGAAAATTAATGCTAACTAGCATGGTATGAAACGCATGACTTTATCAAAAAAGGTCTACATACTACTGATAATATCTGTGACAATTACCCTACCTGTACTCCACTAAAGAAATCAATAAAACAACCTTAGACATAAAAAAGACGGTATAATTTTGAACATGAACTTCATATTTCAAGTCTTGCCACAGCATGTCTATTTGGTTTAAGTCTTGAATTTTACAGTCCAAGAGTTACATTTTTCATGTTTTCCCCAAATGTGATGTGAATTTGCTTTTAAGTTTTGCAGAATGACCCAATAATGATTTAGCTCATGGATGAATGACTAGACATTCTCCTTAATAATTTTCTGATACAGAACATAATTCATGGTTTCTGCAGTCATGGCAAGTGGTTGAGATCCTGAGGCTGTAAAGCATCCCCATACCATCACACTACAACCACCATGTTGGATTACTATTATGATGTTCTTATTGCAGAATGCTGTGTTTGCTTTACACCAGATACAGTAGGACCTGTGTTGCTCAAAAAGTCCACATTTGTCTCATCTATCCCTGCAAAAATTTCCCTAGACTTGAGGATCATTCAGGTGCTCCCTGCAGGTAAAAGACAGGCATTGTATTCTTCTTGGTTAGTTCAGTGCTTTTTGTCTTGCTACTACCTCAATGATGCCCATTTTTGCTCTTTGCCTTTCCAGTTGTGAGGTCATAAACATTTACCGGTGCAAGAGAAGCCAGAATTATCTTATTATCATTTCAGACTCTGCACATTATTTAATGCAACAGGGTATCTCTGGAGTAATTTTGCGAGGCTGGTTACTACTAAGAGTGTTTCCATTTGGAGAGTATCATTCTCCCCATGGTCTGGGACAGAAATGATTTTTAAGTCTTTGTAGTACCAAACTGCCAAACTGATATACAGTATGTACAGTGGTGTGAAAAACTATTTGCCCCCTTCCTGATTTCTTATTCTTTTACATGTTTGTCACACAAAATGTTTCTGATCATCAAACACATGTAACCA
>JANRMT010062793.1:20369241-20410535 GCA_026402145.1 Polypterus bichir lapradei | reverse complement strand
ATGTGTTTGATGATCAGAAACATTTTGTGTGACAAACATGCAAAAGAATAAGAAATCAGGAAGGGGGCAAATAGTTTTTCACACCACTGTATATAAAAATCCCTTTGCTTTTTCAGTAATTTACTTTGATCGTACCATTATGTGTTTTCTGATACTTTGTTCTGACATCTTCACACTGACAGAATAGGTCAAAATAATGGAGCACAGCAGGCTGAAATAAAGCCTCTCATTGTTCAGTCAGCTATGGTAGTTATCACTTTAGTCTGGGTGATTTAACAATGGGACATTTACTTTTTTATACAGTGTCAGCTGTTGTTGGATCATTTTAATCATAAGGTAAATGCAATAAGAAAGAAAAACATATTATAAGATAAATATACCCTTTATGTAATATTGGATTTTTGGTGAAAAGCTGAACACATTTGGTGTCAGATGTTTGCAATAATAAAGGAAATCAAAAACAAAGAAATACATTTCATGGCTCTCTAAATGGCCTAGCTGATGAAATGCCTGGTTCATGTCTAAGTTTGATTTCTTCAATGGAGTTCGGGTAAGCTAACTGTTACAAATATTGTAAATTATATGTAGATCATATTTGTAAATTCATGTGTTGCGTATGTGTCACAGGCAATGCAATTATGTGCAAATTTACACAGGCTGATTGCTACTAAAGGCAGATGTGAACATCTTCATGAGCTAATGACAAAGTTACCTTGAGGCACAGGGTACAAGGTCCAATTTGCCCTTCGTCCTTAGAATAACATTAACTTCACATGCATGGTTAAGAAATATAATTTACGGCAGTGGACTAATTGTCATTATAGATTGTTAAGTTAAAAAAAAAATCTATAAAATTTCTTATAAATTCTATAATTAAATTGGCTGTTTACAAGTATATTTTAAAAGGAGAAATTTTTCTTTGTTCAATTACCTTTATGTGAAAACAGACATCCCACTGTCACTAGTTTAGGTTTCAATTACAGAAAAAAAATCAGATTAGAGCATAGTACACCCACAAGGTCTATATATTTTTTTAATTTTATGTGCCTACAGTATGTTTTCCATGAATACCCAAAATACTTAAATAAAATACTGTTTTGTTTATTCCGTCAAAAACAAAAACAAATATTACTGTATGAAAGAAGAACAATTACTTAGCCTACATTTCTCATTTTATTTATTTAAATTTACTGGTCAGCAAGAACATCTACTTTGTTTTTAATGGCTTTTTAATGGCTTGCCCAACAGTGCATTTCTAAATGTTGGTGCCTGAAAAATCTAGTGATTGTGTCTGTTGTTGCCCATATGAGTTTGATTTTTTTTCCAATGTCTGTTTTCCTCCAACATCCAGAACAACATAAAGGCTAGGTTAACTTGTGACTCTGGACTGACTCTATGTGTGTGTGAATGATCCCTGAAATGGACTGGTACCTAACTTATTGGATTATGCCCAATACTGGCAGGACAGGCTCATGCCCTGAACAACCCAGCACTGGATTAAACAGAATGCTAAAATGCTGCATTATGCATGATTTGTTACGATTACCTTTGATGTACGATTAAAGCACAACAAAAGGAGCTAGATAGTTACACATTACACCAACACTGTCCAAATAGAATTTCAAAAATTTTTTTTTGATAATCCAGGGGAAACACTGCATAATATGCTTTAGAAGCATTGTATTAAATCACAGGGTGAATCCAGGTGAATGAGACATCAAGTTTTGCCATGCTGTCACAATCACACTGACT
This sequence comes from Polypterus bichir lapradei, assembly GCA_026402145.1. Classification (NCBI taxonomy): domain Eukaryota; kingdom Metazoa; phylum Chordata; class Cladistia; order Polypteriformes; family Polypteridae; genus Polypterus; species Polypterus bichir. The sequence goes on along the minus strand of JANRMT010062793.1, from coordinate 20,408,783 downwards.
TTTGATCAAGAATCCAAAACTGCAATTATGGGTAATTTGAAGCCTTGTCTCTGTTCTTAATGTGACTAAGATGTATGACACATCTGTTTGTACAAGTAAAAAATGCAGTTTTACATATTTCGATGTATTTTTCGGTTATAATCATTTCAGTCAAAATTGCTTACAACATTCTAGTTTTTGTTCTTTTAGATAGTTTTAAATACTAAAATCGTGACTTACAGTAACAAAGTTCACCCTTTTTTCTATTGCCAATCTTAAGCCAATATCACCCCAGCTGAACCTCCAGCAACAAAACACTGAATAGATATTATGTACAATAAATGTCAGCATCTTATCATTTGCTGGATGTGAAGTTATTTTTAAAGGTTTTTGCTTGAACTGTAATTTTTTTTAAATGACTACATAAACTCATTTCAGCTCAATTTAGTTTATTGCTTTTAAGCTTACTTCACTTATGAACCCTGAATTCCTGAAGTGGATAACATACATTGTAGAATGCTATGTTTTGTTTATATTTTTTATTCTTAGCTATGATGTCCAATCAGAGTATTTGATGCATTGTTAGTATAGTTAAAATGAAACACAAAATGGCATGAGACAAAAACACAAATGTAATACTAAAAACTAAAAGTTTGGACTTTGTATAGTAAAATCAACATGTATAGTATACAGATAGTATGTAGCTGATTATATTTTAAGTTTGGAATACTGTGCATAAAAAAACTTTCATAATTATTAACTATATTGTAATTTTACAGAACAGATCTGTGTGCAGCATGAGACAAAGAAGAAAATATATGCAGATAAATAAAATATAGGCTTTGTATGACCGTAGAACAAAAAGCATGGGAAAGGTGCCATATAAATAAAATGTATTATTAGTATTATTAAAAACAAGCATGCATTACACACATTTGTTAGTCATCTTCAATTTCTGCATGTTTATTTAGTTATGGAAAGCCAGCGTGCCATGAGTGAGTGAGGACCCTTATTCTGCAGTTTCTACAATGACTATTCAGCAGTGCCATCTGCTGGCAGAGGGTAGATATGCATGCAGCAGGGGATTTTTAGGACTGTACTCTATGTAGAGGAGAGTCGGCTGTCTCCTCTGCAAGATATCTGTGAGCAATCTACTGAACAGCATTCTCTATATAAACACTCCCAAATTGTCAGTCGGGTACAGTTTATTCATTGTATCTCTTTGTCCCAGTTAGCTTATAATATATAAATTGCAGGACAAGAAGGCAGAGGTTGTTTACAACTTGATGATAAATGTATTTGCAAAAAATGGTATGATAAATACTGCATATACAGAATTGAACACTACCATAAATATAGAGATCATTTCCTGCTACACTGTATACACCTGAGTTTCATTTTTTACAAATTTCCACTTTTTTACTAATATCAATTAATTTCACCCACGAGAATAATTCTGTGATGTGATGGCCCAAGTCATAGCAGAACACATTTTCCATAACTTTACAAAACTGAGAGTTATTTCAACACTTAAGTCTTTTGGATGTTTGTTACAGTCATCCCTGAGTTAATCCAGTAAACATTAAACTCCATTCTATTATTATTTAAACATAATTTTTTAGGAATGTTGTTAGACATTATTAGACCACTATTAGACCAGCTTGATCCAGTTCAAGACTGTGAACATGGGGTTTATTCTAGCAGTATCAGTGGCAAGCCAGGACCAAAATCTGCAGGAGATGCCAGCCCATTTCTGGAGACACTTGCATACACACCTCCATAATCCATGTGTACACAGATAATTTAAGGGGACCAGTTCACTTCAAACACCCAGAGGCAAACTCATGCAGACATGAGGAGAACCAGGAAATCCATTCAGGGACATTCAGGGACTGGGATGGGATCTGAACCAGGACTTTAGGATTTTTAGGCAGTAGCACTACCCAAAGTACCATGCTTCTTTTGTTTTTTTGACAATTTTACATAATTCGTTTTGATGTGATTCTTCATTAAAATACTTATACAATACAATTGCACTGATATCCTACATTCATGCAAATAAGGATTAGTAAATTGCGTTATTTCTTTTTTTTTCAGAATTTGGTGGATATTCTATTGAATCATCTTCCCACAACGTCTTACAGTTTTCTGTAACTGACTGTAGAGAGAGTGTTAGAGAAAATATTTATTGTTTGTAAATATTTAAAATGCACCAATATAGTAATAATATTTAGAGCAGTGGTATTAAGAACAATATTAAAAAAGATATCTCTGTTACTGTCACACACACACGTATATACATATATATAAAGGTGAGCATCTTCAAATGCTGGTTTAGTTAAATGCAACTCTTGGCTGAGTATCTGAGCTATGATTTGTCCATCATGGCAGTGATTCTTGCATTGTTTACCTGAGGATGAAAACTTAAACCAGAGGTGGGGGCCTCCGATCCATAACAGTCTTTGTTGTCATCTGACTTTCACTGAAACTTAGCAAGGTATAACTTTTGTGCAGAAGGACTTTCAAGATGGAAAAGTTAAAAAAGCACTAGACTGTTGACCTTAATGTGCAAGTTTGGACATTACTGAAGTAATTTATCTGCACTCAACTTTAAAGTTTCCTGCATGGCAAAAAGATTACCAGAACAGTGGTATGAGAAGATTGTGATAACAGCCTCTTTTCTGCATCTTAGCTTTTAAAATAAGTCAATACAATTTTAATGGCAATTGAATGTGATCAAGCATATATTCATTTAAGTGTTTTTAAGTGTTTTCTGAGAGAAAAAGAAAAACATTCCTCCTTCCATTTTTATGGACCTGCATTTTTCCATTTGAGGGTTGCAATATATATGAGTAGAAAACAATATAAAATCATTCCTTGATGTGGCTCTGATGCCACATCGGTGCACTCACCAGGAGCACTCACACAATCGCACATACTATAGCATCTGCAATCAAAACCATAAAACACCTTTGGACTAAAAAGTAGAAAACAACATCTCTGGAGGAAATCCACATGCAAACTACATGCAGAATTGAATCAGAATTCAAATTAAACATATCTGTTTTTCTTACTTCTGGCTATGTTAGGCTGACTGGTAGTGTCCAGTTATAATTGACATGTTGCACTAGGGCAGGCTTTGACATGCTGAAGAGTTGCTTGCTTTACTATTTGTAAAAAAATATTCTTCTTGTTGAATGTGCTCAGTAATGATTCGACATTGTTGTAACTGTTAATATTAAAGAACATCAATTTAGAATTACATGATTAATAAAAAACAGAGCCAAAATTCAGCGTCAAACCCTGATTTCCCACAGTTTGTTCTATTTGCTCAGTTTTTTGTTGGATTGATGAAGTGAACTCGCCTGTATATGTATATATGCAATCATGTTAATTGTTATTGTAAGATGCGATAATTTATTTTGTTTGAGTGGTGTATTTATTTTGTAAATGGATCATGGTGCTGCTGACGTTCTATATTTTTGTTACATAATGCACTTTAGATATATCTATCAAGTAAGTTTTTATTTTTTGTTGTAATAAATTGTTTTGTGTGTGTGTTTTGGTTTGGTTTTAATGAAAATTAAACTGGGCTGCATTTTTCCTCTGTTGACTCAGAATTAATGTATGCAATGTCCAATGAAGCATATGAGAAGCTTAAAATGAATGGTGTCTTTAATGCAAACCTCTTTAGCAGCCTCGACTATTTATGCTCAATAACTGTCAATATTTTGTTATAATCTAATGAAATGTGCATTTCAGATTAAAATTAACTGAAATATGATTCTATAGATTGTCTTTATATTGGTACAACTAATAACATGACACAGACAAACACAAGTTTAAGTTTCTAGAAAGATTCTTTATTTGTGTGATAAATGGTCACAATATGAGCTGAAAACTCGGAACAAACTGACCATGTTAAGAAAAGAAATGTGCAGCTTTAATATGCATTTACTGTAAATACAACAAAAGAACAACAGATGAACTTTATTCTAAAGGCATTACTCCACATTTAAATGGATACTTCATAGTTGTTTTAACAGTTCTAGTGCAAATAAAGCTCATGCTTTTGTAAAACTACAAGTTTTGTTTTTTTATTCTCAATTGGTAAAGGTGACAATGCTCCTTCTCTTCATAATAATCTGGTTGTTCTGGTTAACTTGGAAATCCAGACTTTAAACTAACTTCAGAAAATGGAAACAACATACCAGACAAGGCAAGATGGATCTCCCAAGATAAGGCATTAGCTGCATTGTGAAGAATGACAAACACACACCAACACTGTCACACTGTCACATTTCACTTCAAAAAATAGACAGATGACACATAAGGAGTGACTAGTGGTAGATTTTTTTTTCAAATTTCTTTTAATGAACAAAATACTTTTAAAAAATACATATCAGAATATAAAAAGAAAATGTAAAAATGCACAAAAAAAAATGTAATTAAAAAAAAAGGAAAATGCACACCAGAACCAAATTCAAATTATTATAATTTGAAAACAACTGATTGGTTAACACAATTACAGTCACAAGTCCAAAAGTAATTCCCCTCCAGCATCAAAGAAGAATATTCTCTAACACCTCAGAAGCATTTGAAAGTATTGATATTGTTAAGGAGTTTATAATACACAAAGATTACTTTAAATCTGCTGCTAAATCAATCCTTAAATATCAGAAATGCATCAATTCTTAGTGTATTCTTCTCTTCCTGATTTTTTAAAATAGCTAATTCCACCTGCTCTAGCAAAAATGGTACAACTGAAGAATAGTTCCTACTTTTCTAAGAAGTCACTACTTCCAAACCAAGTACTTCCTGAAAATGACAAATCTAATTCCTTAAAAAGAGAATCGAGGAACTCAAATAGTGGTGTGAACCAAAACCTTTCTTTTGAAAGAATAAACAACAGGAGTTAATCACATAAGAATAAATATCAAACATTATACAGTAGAGGACCAACTTCTTTTCTATAAGCGATTTATAAACAGCTCCCAAGAAGGTATATCTTGTAGTGCTTAATTTCAAAAACTCAATAATTTTAAAAAGATCCTAATACATCTTTCAAGTCAAGAAAACATGATACATTATCACGCAGATTGTATAACAATACAGTTTGCTGCCAAGACAGCTAAATAATGTTCCTTCAGTATCAACAATCTGTAAAGCTTTTTCCTGAATAATTAGAGTTTATAATAACTACCAAATTTACCAAATACCAAACTTGCTTTTAGTGTGGAAAACTCTCCATACATTAAGGCTCCACATACTGTATAAGTAGTGCTCCTAAGTTTGAAATGCCTTTTGTTGCTGGCTAAGAAAAAATTCTAACAGACCTACTGACCTGAAATCCATTTCGGGAGCAATATAAATTACAGTTTTCCAATACTTTCTGCCCTGATCAATCAAACAACCAACCTTATAATAAGATTTTATCAGTAAAGAGATAAACGTTACAGATTTTAAACATATCATTCCAAACTAATAACTCCTTCTAAGAACCAAACTATTTGGTCACATATACACCTCCTTTCTGTATCTTTAACTGTCATTTCAAAATGATATTATGATAGAAATCTGGTAAGACTGATAAAGCAAAATCATTTTTTATTAATAAATAAAAGATGTGGTCAAATTTCCAGCAAAACCCTCAGTATCTTTTTCAATAATACAGTTGGTGGGTTAGTGCACAAATGCAGAAGATGAGGTTATTTGCTATAAAAACCCTTCCATGAAAGTACTGTACCTCCTCCACTACAGTTTGCTTTGTACCTGGCCAGTTTTCAATAGCTGTACCCAGCAGTGATATTTTCATAACGAAAATGAGAACTAGAACTAAAAATATTGTTTTTGTTTTACAAGAACAAGGACTGAAATTAAGGCAAACAGAGAAACTTCATACAGGGACGTGCAGTCTCACCTGTCATCATGAAAAGTAAAACAACTAATAATGATAAAATAAAATAAATGTGTCCACTGGTTTGTGCTATAAATTTGTTTTCTGTATGATTCTAATAATTTTTATCATTTTTATAGTCAAAGTTGCTGAACTTGCACATTTCCTAATTAAATATTGGGGAGAAACACGAGGTGCGGCAGCGACGAGACAAGATGAGCCTCGGACTGTGCTCTCCCTCACACACTGGGTTGATGCATGCAATTTCCGCGTGCCTGTTGCTGTCTCTCTGTATGTCACCAATATAATATTTGCATACATGTTTATTATACACCCCGACTTTCGACAGTCTGGCTAATATCTTTAATGAATGTGTGTGACATATTTAATCTTGCTGATCGGACATAAAACCGCAGAGAAAAGGCACAAGGTGAGGCAGACAGTACCCTGCCGCCCTGAAGGGGGCGCATGTGAGCCCAACAGGTGCTCGTTGCTGCTGTTCTTCTACGCAAAGGCTCGGGGCGCCAATAACTTAGCGATATCAGAAGTGCACTGCACCAGTTGGTTTATTTTTATTTTTTTTTCTGACTGACTGCCAAAATGGACTTTTACAAGAAAGTGACGGAGATACTCATGGAGCATGATTGGCGCATGAACTTCATTTACAAATAAAGGTAAGGCAATAAACGGTTTTCAATTTTATAAAAAAAAAAAAAAAAAAAGACTAAGAAAAAACACAATCCAATCTTTAAAAACTACATTTTCACCTGAAATAAGATATTCTTTTGTTTTTCTTGTTATCCTTTTGTTGAATTGTCTGTAGTTAAATTGATTAAAGCATCAGAATTAAAAGCTTTTAAAAACAACTAAATATTTAAACTAAGGTCAAACTTGAAATTTGTTTTTTTGTACACCACTCTATACTTTCATTTGTATTGAAAAAGTATGGATTGTGAAATTGCAACGGCAAATTTAGAACACATGGAGGGTGCAGAGCAAATGAGCTCACTTCGCTCTCGCCACTATACATGTCCTTTCTTAGCCAAATATGTACCTTACCTATGTGTGTGTAAAGAATACTGATGAGATATGAAACATAACCAGTAGTCACTGTGCATGCTGCCAACTGAATGGTGAATAAGCTACTCTTTTGGTTTCATATATTTGTAACTCTGACTCTGAAGGAGTCACCAGCCATGAACCTCACTGCTTCAGTACTGGCAGCCGAAATCATCAACATACAGTCTGCTGGAGCCAGTGGCTGAGGACCTCATCTGTGCATCTACATTACAGGTGCTCTTCAAGCGAATATTTTCTCTGTGTGGCTATCGGTACAATGGACGTAGTTGCAACATGAACAAATCTCTCGAAATGCATGCTTGTTTAAAGCTTAATGGCAACATGCTTGCACAGACTGGTTTCTTGGGTTAAAAAATTTGATTTTGCTCACTATACTCATTAGGCCACTTAATCTGATTGATCGTTGATAGTCAAGCTGTGTTTAACGGCATTATGAACTGTGAGTGTATTTTATTGACTGAAACATAACTTACATTGAAATTTGTGTAGGCCAGCATTTGTGGTCTTACAACAGAAAAAAAAACTAAAATTGCACTAATATTATGTAAAAAAGCCAGAACTAACTAAAATAAAAACTAACATTTTAAACACAGAACTAAATTAAAAAAAAGGTTGACTCCACTGATAACTAAAACAAATTAAAAATAAAAATTAATAGTATAAAATAAAATAAAAACTAAAACACACAATTAATATCAGAACTGAAATATCACTGGTCCCACCAGTGCCGGCGCCACCATTAAGGCAAATTAGGTATTTGCCTAGGGCGCAGATTATAAGTGGGGAAACACAGCAACATGGGTTAGCTACTGAACAGTCAGTTGGCGCACTAATAAGCTTGGCCTAGGGTGAAAAATAACCTAGCACCAGAACTGGCTGCACCAGAATCCGCAATAAAACATCAAAGTATTTAAAACAGACCTGTTTTAATTACCTTGCCTGAACATTCTGGAGGATATGTGCCATCCCAGTTTATGTGTTGTATGTTAATTAGAACATCCATCCATCCATTATCCAGCCCGCTATATCCGAACTACAGGGTCACAGGGGTCTGCTGGAGCCAATCTCAATTAGAACATGCAAGTACAAAAATTCACTCTACTCTGTACACATGGCAATAATGAATCTGTAAGGTAATGACACATAGCATTGACATCAGAATATGATATAAATACTGAAATATCCTAAGTATAGGCTACTACCTTGGAGGACTTACTAGGACAGCAAACAGTGGTCAAGCTCACAAGTCACCACCCAAGATGAGGCTCTACTGATAATGAAAATGACATACTGGACAAGGCACACCCTTGGTAAATACCCCTTGACACTGGAAAGAGAAAGCTCAATTCACCATTAGTTTCAAAATGCCCCACTCTTTTGAATATAAGAGTTTTGTAAAATTCAGAAAAGACTGCCCAAACGCAAAAGCCTTTAAAAGTTTAAAAATGTACAGATGACCAGCGTGGCCAAAAGTTTTCTCATGAGCTAGAAAAATGAAAAAAGCCTTAAGACCGTAAATCATGGAAGAAGCTACTAGATCACAAACAAAGAAAATAATTTCATTGATAGATCTTTTTGGTGCACAGTATGTCTGCTTGTATGGAATGAGACAATCCATTACAGTCCTCAAGCAGTTAGACAAAGTTTTCAAGTCAGCTGGGATGACGCAAGTCTCCCAAATGGAAGCAAAGATTGCTTGCAATACCAGGAGGGCAGCCTTACCCACCAGCCTGGAGAAATTCACCCTGGATACCACAGATCCCTGCAGCCTACCCTACCCTCAGTTGGTTCACCACCTGTGCAATCACAGAGAGATTAGGAGGTTCACAGCTAATTGGAGGATTATCCTCAAGAACTGTGGACCCAGAAATATTCAATGTCTGTTAAAAGTAGCCAGCCCAGTGGGACACAACTGCAGTGTCATCTGTAAGGACCATTCCATCACCCACTCTGACTAAGACTCTCCGAAGAACAGATTTGCATGTGTGTAATGTTTTGATTCCTCTGTAAGCAGGTCTTGGGTCACTAGACCACAGATGGTGTGTCACTTGTTCACAGATTCCTCTTAACAAATGCCTCTTTATCTGACCTCAAGAGCCCTCACAGCCGTCCTTCTCGGTTCCCGGTACAGACTGGTGTTGCCATCAAGCTGTGCACTGCGACTCCTCTCAATGATATCCATAGTGCCCTGCAAGGTGAAACACCTCCTTCTGGGGACACTGGTAACACCAACACAACCCTCAGCAACCTTCAGGGTCTTGTCACAGAGGTTTCCTACATCACATTAGGATCGGCAGTCCCACACAAGTCCATAAGTTCCTCACACAAACTGTATGCAAACTCATCAGAAACAGCCTGATCTTGGAGTCTGGCCAGGTCCAACCTCATTTTCCTAGTAGGTGGTAGCCTACTGGACCTAAGCTGGATATTCAGAGTATCAACAACAAGTCTCTGGACATAATTCACAAACTAGGCACTTCTGTAGACCCTGCGGTTTTGTATGCGCCTCCAGCATCTGCCCATGAGGATGTGATCAATTTCCTTCATCACACTACCAGTATTCCATGTCCAATGATGTGGCTCAGGGTGATGTAACACAGCTTACACTGTGAAACACGTCCTCTCTCATCACCTGCACAGAATCCCTTGAGGAACACAGTCATCTGCCTTTTTTAAGTCCACAAAACATATGCCTTCTCTAAGTCTCCAAAGTATGCAGACTGATTTGGCATACTCCCATGCACCCTCCAGGATCCTCATGACAGTGTGATAGGCTGTATCACAGGACTTTATGAGACTAATAACTAACTAGAGCAATTTGATATTTGTATAGGTTAGTTATAAAAAGAGAGCACCTACCTGAAGGGAAGTTAAGAAGGCTTCGGGAGTATATAGCTGTGGTGGTGGTATTGAGGCAAGCCGTGGGTGGAAATGTTGTTGGCAGTTTTGACGTTATTGAGGAAGCCTGTCATTCACGTTAATACTCTTGCACTTGCATGGCGATATCCCGGTGTTACTTCATGTCATACTGGGGAAGGATGTCTGTGTGGCTGCAGGAGTTGCTGCAGGGTAACTGGCTGAAAATGGAGGCACATAAACCAGTGTGAAGAGTAGCATTATGATTAAAAAAAAACTTCCCAGGGAAGAGGAAAAAAAATTAAAGCAACTTTGGGAAGGTGCCTGAAGCTGGAGATGTGTGCATGTGAGAGAGTGTGTGTGCTGGTAGTCATGCACGTGCTTTCAAATAAGATGCCCAGAACATAGAGAGACTTCTGCCTAGATTGAGGCTATAGGGGGTGGAAGGTCACAACTGGCATCACTGACAGGTTGGTGTTGGGCTAGAGTTAATAATTGGCCAGGTAGTTCAGCTTGGCAGATAAAACCGAGAAGTACCCAACAAGGGTCATCTTTTGACCATCTGGTGTTAGAGAGAGAGGGTAGCTGAGTGATTCTAACAGAATGATCCTTTTGAGCTTTCCTGTATATAGACTTATTTATTTATTTTTTACCGCTTTTCTTGTGTTTTGTGCTTGTTCCATTTTGTTTACTTTGATTTTGATGACTGTTTTTCTGTCCTGTTGATTTTTGTCCTGGGAGAAGGAGAAAGAAGAGAAATTGTCTAATTGTGTGTTTTTTCTATTTCTTTCTTTTTTCCACCACTTTTATTTTAGAACCATGTAAATTCTGTACAGATTCATCTTCACTCATTTTTGTTTATTGTTGTTTATATTCAATTAGTGTCATTGCAGAGGACTGCAAATATTTTGAAGAGCATGACACTAGAGTTTTTGTTTTTTTACTGGCACTTTAATAAAGATGTGTTTGTTTTCTTTTGAATATTTTTGGTTCTGTGTCTCCAAAATACACTACCGTTTGGTTATGTTACAGATGTCCAGAACCTGAGTGTGTGCAGAGGTGTCAGTGCACAGGGCGTCACAGTTGGTAAAAGCTTGTTCAAAATTCCATGGCATGGACGGATTCCAAATTTACTCTCCTGGATCTGAGGTTCCACAATTCTAATCATTACCTACTGCTTCTCTGTGCAGGTTAAATACTAGAAGGAGAAACAGTGAGACAGAGTGGAAGTGACAAAAAGAGCCCTATTATGCCAACAAAATCCCCTTCATTTCTCCAAAATAACGGAGTTGAGCTTTGAAGGTTCTCAAAGTACTTAATTTTACCATTCTACTTAGCAATTTATTCCATGTGTGTGTAAAAACTTTTTAACATTTCTCTGCGCTTGACCGGTTTCCTTCTATGTTACTGTGTTCTTGTTGAAGAACTCATTTTAAAATAACAACTGAGATTATTTCTTTCACAATTTTGCTTAAACTGAGAAGTGTCAACTCCTAATGTCTTTCTTGATAGGACATGTCTTACATGTCTATAGCTCTCTGCATCTCACTTGGTAAAATGTGTAGCATATTGCAGACAAAGCATGTTGACTTTGGAGATGTCCTAGGAAGTTACTCCTACTACTTTTCAAGTTACACACAAAACAGCAGTCTACAGTTCAGATGCAAATAAGGTTTAAAATTGGTTTTCATCAAAATGGAAAACTTTAAATAAAGTAAACTATGATCACAACAATCAGTGTGAAAATTTGAGCAATCCAATTCTAAGTTACTCTGGAGTTTAAGACCATAAATCTGATGTAATGTAACTTTTGAGACTGAACCCCTGGACATTTTCAACCAAGTGATCTGTTTGGACCTAGTATTTTGCCACACATCCAATAACTCATGTTCTCCAACACAAACTGTAACGTCTCTAATGATTTCACTAAACCCAGATGATGATAATTCCTTTTTAACAAAGCATTGTCAGTACAAACACCGTGTTCTTCTTACCACACTAATGGCATCCATCTGTACACTGAACTTTAAAGAGCACCCTTTAATAACTTCAATTGATGATCTTGAAATCAGAATAACTGATTTAAGAAACAGAATTGCAATCCCTTCGCTGATCCTAAAGCCATGGTTGGTTCCAAAAATTATACCACTCTACCTGATAATGTAAAAGGGTGTAAGTTTCTTGCAAGAACAACAAAATGATTTTTTAACTAAATATTCAAATAGTACAAACCTTTGCCTCAGAATCTCTACAACTGTTTACATATAAAGTACTCAAAGTACTGGAGAACATTGATCACCGAGACACTCTCACTATTACTACAACAACATTTATTTATATACTAGCAAAATACCTGCACTTCGCAGCGGAGAAGTAGTGTGTTAAAGAAGTTATAAAAAAGAAAAGGAAAGGAAACATTTTAAAAATAATTTAACATGATTGTCAATGTAATTGTTTTGTCACTGTTATGAGTGTTGCTGTTATCAAGGATTTGATTATCATTATTTTTTTCAATCAGGTTCGTATTTGGAGGATGTGTTGTGTTCAAGTTACATTCCGTGTTTGTCAACCGTTGTAAAGATAACAGGTTTCATTCATCGAAATGTTCACTACCCAAATCGGTACTCGTGAATCTAAGATGTTTAACAGGCATTCCTGGTATTATCTTGTGGATTTTTCTGCAAGTTTTTGGCGGCAGCGTCACAAAGTTATTTCCGTCTAGCTGCATCAGAAAACGTAACACGACGTCTGACACGCCTCCTTTTTACTGTTTTCTCACAGCTTGGATTGCTGCTGTCATAATCGGTTTGAGTTTCATGGTTTGTTTCAGTTACATTAGTATTTGCAGGACTTATTGTGTTGAAGTGACATTCAGCATCTGTCAAGCGTTGTAAGCATACAACCAGTTTCATCGATAACTTCGCATCTAGCTTTTGAGAGTTTAAACATTCATAAACATCAAAGTGTCCACTACTGAAATCGTCACCTGTGAATCTAAGATGTTTAAGAGGCATTGGCGGTTGTCCAAAGGTGTAAAATATTTGGCCATTGCGGTACACTTGAAAGCGACAACCGAACAATTCAGCGGCAGCCATCAACTCACATGCAGAACCATAGGTGAAGGGCTTAAGCATTTCACTCATCTAGTGCTCCTGTGTAGTATAATTATCTCCTGTACCGTCATCAGTCCACACCTTGAACCTGTCCCAGTCATTCAATACATAAGACACAATGTCCCTCCGGATATCAAGAGTGAGCCTGATATGGCCGTGCAATATGTAACACAGAGAATGGAAAAGGCGGGTGCCATCTCCGGGCATGGAAACCACTCGGTAAGTGACAGTTCTTTGATTGATGGTGATCACCTCGATAGACATGTTAATGGGGGTACGGTTGGAACGATAAAGGAAATGGGTACCTGAACAATGTAAAGTAAGTCTAAAATACCTACACAATAACTATAAGCGTAATAAACGAACAATAAAACAGCGGAGAAGCCGTGGATTAAATAAAAAGGCTGCAGTTATCAGCACAATAAAACAGCAGAGAAGCCGTGGATTAAATAAAAAGGCTGCAGTTATCAGCAAGGAGACATGAATACTGTGGCAAAGCAAGGAAGGGAATGAAGAGACCGGAGCGACGGGCGGCCTTAATGGGCAGGCACTCAATTACGTGGGAGGCATGGTGATGGGGGACGCAACTCCGCCTCACACGGCGACCGAGCTGCAGGCTATGGCCGTATATATGTACGTAAGTAGGATTCAGTTATGACCGTTATGCATAGAATTTCGAAATGAAACCTGCTTAACTTTTGTAAGTAAGCTGAAAGGAATGAGCCTGCCAAATTTCAGCCTTCTACCTACACAGGAAGTTGGAGAAGTAGTGATGAGTGAGTGAGTGAGTCAGTGAGGGCTTTGCCTTTTATTAGTATAGTTATAATACATTTTTGTACAACAATGTAGCTCAAAGTGCTTTACAAGAAGACAAAGAAAAACTTACAACATAAGAAAAACAATTAAGATAAGACAATAAAATGAAAGAATAAGTAACAACAAAACAAGGTAAGGACAAATGGGTTGGTGGACAGAAAAAAATGAAAAAAAAAATTCCGGTTAGGCTGGAGAAAAAACAAATTTAATTCAGAAGAGGTTCCAAAGCCAAAAGACTACCCAGCCCTCAGTGGGCATTCTACCTAAAATAAATGTTCCTAATTCAGTCTTCTTTTGTTTTCATGCTTCACATGATAGAATTCTGATGAAGTTGGTCTCATGGACAGATGAGACACCCCACTTCATTTCATCATCGCCACCACAGATAAACTGGAAAAGACATAAGAGAATAGTGGGAATTACTGTATGTGTTTCAATAAAAGGCCATTTCTCAACCCAAGTCCAACTAGTTCACTCAGTCTGCATTAATACCTTCACCTGATTTTGTTTCTTTTCCTTTGTACACATTGTAACTGACTCCTCCTTCTCCTCCATCATGAAAGACCTAGGACTGTATACCTAACAAACCCAGTTTAAATTTAGGTGTGCATCAAAACATTACTTATGCTAATGTGTCAATTACAGCCAGCAAGGGTTAAGACATGTATTATAAAGGCAATTTCATCTCTGTGGTCAAAACTATTTACTGTATAATGATTCATAGTTTGGCCATTATCTACTTTTCTGCAGCAGTCTGTTTCATTATCTTGTAGCGAGTTTCACTAATTACAATGAGAGGTCCCCAACACACAAGACCTTCCTAGTCTATGTAAGGGTTTAACTCCAATAAGTTTGGAAATAGACAGAACCTTAGTCCTAATTACATCCCCTTTTCTGATATTGACTTTTTCAAACAGAGAAAATAACCACCCATTGTCACACACATGCGATTGGGAGACAGCTACAGTAAAGGGCCTGAATGATAGTAATTCCACGCCAGACCAGGGGGTGGCGGGGTGCGCTAACTGTCTCTCTCAATCTCTTGCAGACCATCCACGGGAAATCCTGCGGGATTCCAGCACCACTGATGATGTTACTACCGTTTTCCGGCGCCAATGATGGCATTACTTTCAGGTCATGGTACCACAAATGATGTCACTTCCGGGTCCTGGCACCACAGATGATGTCACTTCCGGTTCCAGACACCAATGATGACGTCACTTCCTTTCCCTGGCATATAAAGCTGCCATCTTAACTTAATAGTTCAGTTCTGTTTTGGACTCATATCTGTGAACATCTCTGTTTAATTCAAACCAATTTTGCAGCCAAGGAACAATAGCCTATATACGTGGCTGCCCAAAACCTTTTTGATGACTTTGTGCAGTTCTTATGACACCATATATATATTGTAAAATTAATAAACCTTGATACCAAAAAGAGGTTTGGGGTAGCCATCCGTATACTTGAATAAAGCTTTGTCAACACAGAAGTGTACAAGTTGAAGTCCAAACAGAATCTGAGTAAAAATTGAAGATGACTGGCTTTTAAAACAGGTTGGCAGAAGTAATATTATTTGGGGCCGGAACCAGAAATTACGTTTTTGGACTGGAACAAGATGTGACATTCTTGTAGCCGGAGCCGGAAATAACGTTGTTGGGACCGGAACCAGAAGTGATGTTCTTGTTGGGCTAGAACCGGAAGTGAGATCATCAGCCCGGAACCGGAAGTGACATTATCGGAATCAAGCAGAATTTCTCGTGTCTGGGCTGGCCTGGCATGGAATTACCTTCTTTTGGTCTTTCAAGTTGCCTCCCATGTGCACGTTTGTGACAATATATATAACCCACTCATTCATTTTAACCCACTGTAAACCTCCTCCAGTCTCTTTTTAAACAAGTGTCCTTATTCCTATGTTTGTCTCAAAGATCCAACTAGCATGGGTATTTTACAGTTAAATCCAGATTACAGTTGAAGTGGTACAAATGGGGAGTTTTCCTTTTAACACTAGAATCCCTGAAGCCTATGAAAAAACTCATAATCCTTAAATTCCTTCACACCTTCCTCATCAGCATCATTTGTCGATCAACACAAGCAGCAAGCAGCCTGCTAACTCAGGCAAAAAAATTCTCCCAGCTCAAGGCTCTTTATCTGCGTGTGAGGTGGCTGGAGATGTATAGGGTAAATAATAAATCATTATTTGGAATACATATATTTCATGTGTGTTCCGTGCCTAGAATGATCTGTGTACGTATAGAATGAAAGGAAATGCAAGGCAAGAAATGTTGAACACATGCATAAGGCAGAAACTTTTTCTATGTTATACTAATAATGACATGAATTGTATAATGTGTGAAGAATTTAGTACATATATCAAAAAAACAGTCAGTCAGTCATTTTCCAACCCGCTATATCCTAACACAGGGTCACGGGGGTCTACTGGAGCCAATCCCAGCCAGCACCGGGCACAAGGCAGGAACAAATCCCGGGCAGGGTGCCAGCCCACTGCTGGGCACACACACACACACCAAGCAAAATTTATGATCACCAATGCACCTAACCTGCATGTGTGGTATAGCGGGTCCACAGTTCGTTGAGCAAAGGCCATTTTTTTTTTAAATAAATAATCACCGATCTCGCGGCGGTTTGGTGAGGGGGCGTTGTTGTAGCAAGCCGAGGGGCAGTCAGCGGTGTGGGCGTTTCTCACCGAGTGCACAGGTGAGGAACTGCCCACATCCATGATTGCTCCCAAGGCTAATATGCTACAGCTGTGATGGCCCCTCGCGTTATTTAAAAGAAGCGCGAGTCGGTTAAGGGGGGAATAAAAAAGATCAGGAAAAGAACGAGAAAGGAAAAGAAGACGGAGGTTACAGGGAGCGAGGAAGCAGGCGGTGCAGGAGAGAGACAGACACGCGGTGCGTGCGTGTGGTGAGCGCACGAACGAGCGCTGGTGGGCAGCTGTGAGGAAGCTGGGTGTTAGGCCGACACCCAGGCGTTTGAGTTGACGTTGCTCCCGCTGAGCGACCACGTAGCGGGAGTGATCAGAGGAAAGCGACGAGCCGCGGAGGGCCAGAAAGGCAGCGGAAGTTGGGAGGCTTGGTGGTGGAGTCCCCAACGTGGGCGACCTGGCCGTTGGTGGACATCAAGTCTCGGGGACTGGGATGAGTGCCAGACCGGAGCCAGGGATTGGGAGGTCTCCAGTCTCGTGTGTGTGTGAGAGAAGAGGGCAGATGCAGAGAGCGTCTCGCCTGCTGCAAAGCCCAATTGGGAGAAGCAGGTGAGACGCTAACAGAAAAGACGCTACCAGAAAAGATGCACCGGATTTGTTGTTGATTTTAAAAGACTGCTTCCTAAGGAAATGTTTTAACCTCTGAATTTTAACGGATTGGTTTTTTCTATTTGTTGATTTTAACCTCCACGTTCCTTTTAATGGATTATTTATTTATTTTTGAACTTGAAAGCACTGCACTATTTATTTATTGAACACTTTTGTTTTGATGATTGCCTTTTTAATAAAAGCACTGTTGCATTTTTTTTTCAACCATCCCCTTGCTCAGATGTTATTGCCTTCACTGACTAGCTCACTCGGTAACATTACTGACGTTCTTGGGTTTAAGTGCTTCCAACAGCAATGGGAGCGTGGAGCCAGAACCCGCATCGTCACAGCATGTCTTTGGACTTTATGAGGAAACCGGAGAACCTGGAGAAGACTCACGCAAACACTGGGAGAACATGCAAACTCAACGCAAGGAGGTCTCCTTATGGCGAGGCAGCAGTGCTACCACTGCACCACTGTGCTGCCCTTCAAAAAAACATGCGCATTTTATTCAAGAATATAACCAAACTAAATAAAAAAGTCATTTAATTTACTTATTGCTGTCAATGAGTTAAAAACCCTAACTCAAATGTCAATCGCCAGAAAGTTGAGAGGATATTCTTGGATGGTGCAGTGGTAAGAACTGCTGCCTTATAACCAAAAGGTTTCAGGTTTGAGTTGGGCATTTTGAGTAGTGAGCTGCTATCATTATTACTATAATATAATAAAATCATACATTTGATTTGAGTCTAACACCCGGTGTAAATTTGGCTACTTGTAAAAGTTACAGCTTTTTTTTTATTATTCAGTTTTATTCAGTAAGTGATGTTCACGTGATACAATGAACTTGCCACTCCTTCTCTGAGTTGGAGTTGGAGTTATCTCCATTCATTTCACAAGAGCAGCAATGACCACAGCTGATGCTGTGGTTGAAGCCTGCTCAGAATTATTTGTTTTACTGGTAATCAAAGATACGATGTCCCGTGACCGCTATCAGACTATCATGCAGCATTTGCGCTTTGACAACAAAGACACCCGTGTAGAATGTGTGATAAATGACAGGTTTGCTATGATTTCGGACATCTGGCAACATTTTGTTGAGAGCTGTATTTTGAGTTACAACCTGGGACAAAGACTTCTCGAGTTTGTGGTCATAACGATTATGGAGCTGTTTCTGGACAAAGCTTTGTCACATTGCTTTCACTGGCTAATAGACTGCTGCACCACAACGCAACTCTGCTTGGCACCATAAGTAAAATGGT
Organism: Polypterus bichir lapradei; assembly: GCA_026402145.1. Lineage (NCBI taxonomy): Eukaryota > Metazoa > Chordata > Cladistia > Polypteriformes > Polypteridae > Polypterus > Polypterus bichir. The sequence continues at coordinate 20,390,468 of JANRMT010062793.1, read as the reverse complement.
AGCAGAGGGTAATGTAGTGATATAAGACAACACCTGTAAAATATTTAACCATTTAAAATCTGTTCAGTTTTTACACTGTACATTTCTCTACATACATTCAAAAAAATCCAATTTAGGGTTGGGGTGGAGTAGCCTGTCCCAGCAGTTAATGGACAGTTAACCAAACCTACATGTCTTTGGGGATATAGGTTTGATCATCTACAGCAAAAAAGTGTGAACTGTATATGGATATTGTCTAGGTATAGGATTCAAATCTGCTATACTGGTTCAATGATGTTGGCGAGGCAAACACTGCACCAAAATGCTATCTGCCTTCACAAATGTATAGGCAATTAAAAAAATAGGTAGTGCTGAACATGAAAACAAAGTGTAATATGCACATATAAAATATGTAAATCTTAAAGGAAGTAGAAGGTTACTTTTTACTTATAATTTTATTCAGTGTTCTGTATTACACTTAGACAGAATGGCAGATTATTTTATTCTCCAAAATTTGAAAGAATGTTTAGTGTAATGGTCTCACTAGTGTGCTGTCCTTGTCTCAGTTTTCTTTATTTTAGTTTGTTCATTTCTAATTTTTTGTTAATTATGGAACATGTATTTGTGTTCTTGTTAATTTATTTCATTTGAAAGCTCGCTTTGTATTTATTTTTTTTAAGTGATTTTGTAATTATCAATTATGTCTCTTTCAGTCTGCTTTGATTTATATGTTAAATCTAAGGAGGTAAGGCCCCCTGCTTGAGGCCTATGGTTCAAAATGCCCAGCATTTTTTGGCAGATATAACCTATTCATACTAATGTAGGGCAGCAGGCGCTGGAAGAAGACAATACATATCAAAAGAGGGTAAGATTAGGTGTACTGACTGGACAGGGTTACAGCAGTTTAAAGTAAGACAGAATCAGAAGATGCATCCCAGTAGTAATTGGCCATTTGAGGTGTTTTTTGTTTTGAATTATCCACAAACTTGGACAATTAGAAAGTGTATGACAAGCTGACCCTGTGCTCTGACACCATGGGTATGAGAAAACTACATTTGTTTGTACCTGTACAATGACAATATCATTGAATCATTATCATTATGATCTTTACACTGTCATTGTAAAGACATTTTCTGTCACATAATCCTGGCTGTTCTGCCAACAACAACCTTGCAACCCAGCATCATAAACAATCATAGCACCCATAACAGAATGGTGCTGTGCTAAGAAGTACTTCAAAACTAGTGCTAAGTACTAACTAAACTAATAAATAAAAAAAAATACACAAAATTGACAACTTGATTTCTTAATATCTAAGGCCCCTAGAATGGTATCTTCTTGTAGCAGCCAAGGAAAGGGTTGACAAAAATATAAAAAAGTCTAGATAACACCAACAGAAACACTATATGGACTAAAAATTAGTGATGTACTAAAAAACATACAGCAATTCTCCGACAGAATTCTTCAGGGCAGGGAACTCAACAGATGCTAAAGACACTTGACCTTCTACTCAAAGGCATGAGGGCACAGTAAGCTTGTAGAAGCCACATCACTGACATGTTAATAGGTAGCAACACATTCCCCAAATGGGGCTATATTTAAACATAAAACCATGTAGAAATTTCAGGTATCATCCTACTAGCCTACATGTGGCAGCACATGGTCACTTGCTAGAGAATTCGATGTTTGTATTGCCCATTTAGGAAGGCACACAATCTAGAACAAGAGTGTTAAAAGTTACTTAGAGCTGAGGATCAGGAACACCAGGTGCAATTCAGGGGAGCTCTAGCTTGATATGCACATAGGAAGGAACTCCGAGTCCAGCTCAGGGCGGCAAAGGAGCAGTACAGGAGAAAACTGGAGCAGAGGTTGCAAAATAACAGCAAGAAGGAAGTATGGGATGGGATGAAGATCATCACTGGCTGCAGCTCGAAGCAGGGTGCCACCATCGAGAGAGACATGGATAGAGCAAACCAGATGAACAACTTCTTTAACAGGTTTGACCACCCTAACCCACTCGCACCTCGGAGTACTGCACCATCCACCCATCCTTCTGCTGGTACCAGCATAGGAGAAAGTTCCCCCCCCCCTCACAATTACAGCAGTGGGTACCAGCCCAGGTAAGCAGAGAGCTGAGGAGACTTAATGCCAGCAAAGCACTAGGTCCAGATGGAGTATCGCCATGACTGTTGAAGGCCTGTGCGCTGGAGCTGGGGAGTCCTCTACAGCGCATCTTCAACCTGAGCCTGGAACAGGGGAGAGTCCTGAGGCTTTGGAAAACATCTTGCATCACCCCAGTCTCAAAGGTATCACGTCCTAGTGAGCTGAATGACTTCTGGCCTGTCGCTGTGACATCACATGTGATGAAGACCATGGAGCAGCTGCTGTTTTACCACCTGAGGCCACAAGTCCGCTACGCCCTCGACCCTCTGCAGTTCGCATATCAGGAGAAGGTGGGAGCGGAGGATGCCATCATCTACAGTATATGTTACACTGATCACTCTCCCACTTGGACAGAGTCAATGGTGCTGTAAGAATTATGTTTCTCTACTTCTCTAGCGCCTTCAACACCATCCAACCTGTGCTCCTTAGGGACAAGCTAACAGAGATGGGAGTAGATTCATACCTGGTGGCATGGATCGTGGACTGTCTTACAGACAGACCTCAGTATGTGCGTCTCAGGAACTGCAGGTCTGACTTTGTGGTCAGCAACACAGGAGCACCACAGGGGACTGTACTTTTTCCAGTTCAGACTATATACATCGGACTTCCAATACAACTCAGAGTTCTGCCACGTGCAAAAGTTCGCTGACGAGACTACTATCGTTGGCTTCATCATGATTGGGCAGGAGGAGGAGTATAGGAACCTAATTAAGGACTTTGTTAAATGGTGAGACTCAAACCACTTACACCTGAACACCAGCAAAACCAAGGAGGCGGTGGTGGATTTTAGGAGACCCAGGCCCCTCCTGGACCCTGTGATTATCAGGGAAGACTGTGTGCAGAGGGTGCAGACCTATAAATACCTGGGAGTGTAGCTGGATGATAAATTGGACTGGATTGCCAATACTGATGCTCTGTTCCTTAGAAGGCTGGTGTCCTTCAACATCTGCAATAAGATGCTGCAGATGTTCTATCAGACGGTTGTGGTGAGGGCCCTCTTTTACGCAGTGGTGTGCTGGGGAGGCAGCATAAAGAAGAAAGACGCCTCACACCTGGACAAACTGGTGAGGAAGGCAGGCTCTATTGTAGGCATGGAGCTGGACAGTTTGACATCCGTGGCAGAATGACAGGCGCTGAGCAGGCTCCTGTCAATTATGGAGAATCCACTGCATCCACTAAACAGTCCCAGACAGAGGAGCAGCTTCAGCAACAGACTGCTGTCACTGTCCTGCTCCACTGACAGACTGAGGAGATCGTTCCACCCCCACACTATGCGACTCGTTAAACGTTAACATTATACAAAGTTATTGTCTGTTTCACCTGCATTTTTATCACTCTTTAATTTAATATATACTGTATATAATTTTTTTTTATCAGTATGCTGCTGCTGGAGTATGTGAATTTCCCCTTGGAATTAATAAAGTATCTATCTATCTATCTATCTAACTAAGGGGAGCTCTAGCTTGATATAATTGTATCACCTCTCACCTAGTGTGATATTATGACTAGGTTTCTGTTCCAGGCTTAAGTGTGTTTTCTTTTATTTGTCATCTTTTAAGTACTATTTTGTAAATGTTACAATCACCGACCCTGAAAAAGTCTAAAACAATCCCCCCACACTTATATTTGAAATTTGTTATTTTAAAAGTTCTACGAGTGGCTCCTAGAGGGTTAGAAAGACATTCATGATCAGCAGCCTCAAAAAGGAATAAAATAACACTCCACATGCCTATTTTACTGATCCCCATTTTTTCGAAGTTTTATGAAATGTAGTATCTTTGACCACTTACATCACATTACAGGCTGGAACCCTGGGGTCGGTTGATGTGGCCTGTACAAGTTCAAGTCGTTCTGATCATGTTTATATTATCCAAAAATGGCCTAAAAATTAGGGTTTTTCAGGTCTTGAGGGCCAAAAAAGGGCAATATCTTAAAAGGTAATGTCTGCAGTCAAGACCAGACAGAGACATATTGTTCAGACATCCATATCAGAAGGGACAGAGCCACCTGAATAAACCAGCTATAAATGCAACCCATGCAGAGTGTTGATGGGGTTGGGGGAACAGAGTACTGACTGTCACCACTTTGGTGGTGCCTCTTTGCTGCTAAAACCTTTTGATTGGGTGCATGCTTCCCTGCAAACCCCAGATTAGATTCTGGGTTTGATCGGTTCATGGAGTGCTGAATAGTGTAGCATGAATGTGTGGGCATTAGACATGACACAAGACAGTATGTTTAGCGACATGGACATTGCTGTGGAAGACCGGTGGTGGCATGTAGGTTTAAATTTTTTTTTGAGAGTAAAAATGTTAAATTATTTAATGTAAAGTATCCTAAAAATATATGGAAACATTTGTATAAAATAAACAGGACATATATTCTGTTTTCTATCTTTCTTTGTTTTTTGTCACCAAAAGCTATTCACTTTCCCTTTAGGAACCCACAAAAGCTTATTCCCTGCTGCAGAAGGTTCAATTCAAAGCACTTTTGTCTTCTTTGATTTTGCTTTTAATTAATTGTGACAAAAAGAAGGAGCTAGTGATTCAGCCTGGAACCTAGTAATAACAAAAAGACACTAGAGGTGGTATAATTGTAAAATTAATAATAAAAGGAAAGCAGAATAAATAAGAATGTAAATTATTAGGAGTATATTATCAAAATAATAGATAATCTAAGAAATATATACCATAAGTGCTTCTTGGAAATAATGAAACAAAAATTAGACCCCTGACAATAAGCTCCCAGTGTGTCACCATTATGAAAAGAACCAGCATTGGAGCTCTAATCAAGATCTAATTCCAAGTTAAGCCATAGGAATCCCATGTCCTATGAAAGTCCTGGGGCAGAACTCATGAAAGTTGCCCCAGGCATCCCTGCCATATGTCACTTGTTGATTATCAAAAACTTCACATATGCTACTTACTATACTGAAGAACTTCTGCAAAGTTAAAGAAAGTCCACCACCATACTGTCATCCCATCATAAGCCAGTCCCCAGGTGGTGCTGGCTTAACTGCACTAAGACATCCTGTCAGCTCAGCTGTACTGAACCAAACAGAAACAGACAATCACAGCCTTGCCTAGCCCATCTTCTACAAAATATGAAGGTCTGTTGACTATGGAACTGAACTATAATGAAATAAAATTTCAAGATATAACAGGTCAAAGAATGTAAGAAAGAAACAATAGATCTCACATGCATTGCTTGATCTGTCTAGGGACAGTTTTCATCTGGTTTTCATTACTTCAGCAGCCTGACTAGTTTACTCATTACTTTAAACATGGCCACTTTATGGAATTTCTCTTTTGTGGATTGCAAAAGCAATAAATATTTAATTCCCTGAAGGAACATCTAGCTTACATATTTTATTGAGAGCTTTTAAATGTCTTGACAGCATCACCAGAAGAGGTCTTACACAATATGTATTGCAGCAATTCATTTTAATTGATATGAGCTGAATTATATAAAACCTTGAAATCTGTCACATGGTAGATTATAGTCTTTAGTTACTTCTTTGAACATGTCATTACACATTTTTAACAAAGACTAAGGGATGTGCTTCAAAATAAAATGAAGTCTTCTTATTTTTCATGTAAGCCACACATGTGAGGAGATGTGACTTTATTATTCCTATGACTGCTTTAGTCAAACTTGCCTTGGACAAGTAAATAAAACATATTGAAGATGGTACTTTCTGTTGAAATTCAAAACTATTTTTTAATCAGGAAGTTTTACTGTTGGGTTATGGTCTTACAAGTATAATCAAACTTGTAACCACGGAGGCAGAGCAGGTAGTGTTACTGCAATATTGTGCTTATATTCAGTACTGCATAGTGTTTCTTTCAGTACAGTTTTCTTGATTATGTAATATAACATGCTCAGCCCACTTACGTCAGGTCAGGGACACAAGACAGGAGCCAACTCTGGAAAAGACATCAGTTCATCACTGAGTTTACTTACATGCCCACCAACACTCACACAGACCCAATATGGAATTGCAGATCAATGTAGTACACCTACATTTAGAAAACAGAAGTGCTTTAAAGGAAAACCAACAGAAACATGTGGGAAATGTGTAAATGAGTTAGCTTGGGATTTGAACCCTGAACACCAGATATGTGAGGTTCTAGCTGTAATCACAGTTAGTTTACTCTGGAAGAGACCTAAGATGACCCTGTTTTCACTGTAAGACTCATTATTGCTTAGATATGAACATAATTTACCAAACCCCCACTATAGCCCTAGAATGTTTACATTCACCAGTCACAATCCAAAAACAAGCAGAAGAGAAGGCTTACACTTTTATTTCTATGTTATAGATAACTGAAAAATTCTATTGTATCTGAAGTAGAAACAAAGTAAAATGAGTGTGATAAATAATACCAAATATATCCTGTATGAATAGCAGCTCATCTTGCTCGGAGTCTTGCTAGGAGTCTTACTAAGCTGACTGGTTGATGGATGGATTAAAATGATAGAGCTTCTATTTCCTTGATGTATATTTTGGGCAAATGGGAATGTTGTAGTTTAGGGCTGAGTCCCCTGTCATGTTTAGGCCTTTGATTAGTCCTAAATAAGTAGGATTTATGTTCCTAAAACTTCTACTGAATCAGTTTTTGACTGCATCCTTTCGCAGCTCAGCTTTTACTGGTTCTGATCTGATTTTGACTGTGTAGAACAGGCATACATATTAGAATGGGTTTTTCTTAAGATTTATTACTGGGTAACAAGATGTACAGCAAGTTTTTAAAATATAAAACTAGGTAAAACTAAAGACGGTATTTCTTTATGTGTCATTTACATTAAACAAGGAATTGCTGATTATTGGAAAATGTGTGTGTCTTTTAATCTTTCTTATGTACACTTAATGATTTTAAATATTCTTTTAAATTATGAAGAACAGTATGGTTTGGTAAAAAAAAAAAAAAAAATTATAATGCCTACAATTTCCATATGTTTAATTGCAAAAAATATACAATTAAGATCTTAATTATAATTTGTGGCAGAGGGGAGGGATGTCTCCCCAGGGTAAAAACAAATGGGATACATTTTTTTGGCTTGCAGAATTTCAGCATAGGATTTAAAAGCAATGATGTGATCATTGTGGACTGCCCAATATATCTTACCATGTGCACATGCTAAATTAATTCACTTTGTTTTTCATTACCTGAAAAATAAACACTGCTTAAAACCATTCTTAAAAATATGAAACATTATTATATCATTGTGTTGTTGTTTGTAACCAGCTTAATCTTGACCAGGGTTATGGGGGTACTGGAGCCTATCCCAGTTAGCATAGGACACCAGGCAGGAAGAATCCCTGGACAGGGTGCCAGTCCATTGCAGGGCAAATACACAAACATATACATGCACTAGGACAAATTTAGCATTGTCAATTCACGTAACCTGGCTGCCTTTGGATAGAGGAAACTGCAGCACCTGAAGGAAAGCCACACAGACATGGAAAGAACATGCAGACCTGCTCTCTTTACTGCACGACAGCAGTGCTACTACTGTGCCTCTGTGCTGCCCCATTTTAATTAGTAAACAGCAAATTAATTCAAAATGTTTTCATGTACACAGACTTCTTAAAGCTGTTTTTCTAATTTATCTAAATCAGGTTTGTCAGAAAATCACTTTGTCCGTTTTAAGACATTTGCTGTTGTGAGAGTGCATCAGCATTGGGTGGAGACATTAGCTAGATTAATAACACTTCAGGAAGAGTAATATTTAATGAACCAGTCAAATTAACTCACATTTCAAATGTTGTAAAGTCCAGATGCTTTTATTATCCAAATCTTTCTCTCTATTTTTATATTTGCTAAAATTTTCACTTTACCTTTCTGAATAAAATTTATTATTATTAAAGTGAACTTAGAAAATTAAGATTATTATTATTTCATAATTTCTGTAAAACAGCCTTTGTTCTCTTGTTTCCAAGCTGCCTCACATAACTAACAAGGCTTTGCTGTTACTTACTGTTACTTACTTTTGTACTAATCCAGAATTTAGCACTGAATTGAACAGAAATAATTACTCATAATCATGAATGGCTGTGTGCCATTCATTCCTGTACCATTCTAATATCTGTCATTTGTGCTTTTTGTAATGAACATTTTTTTTATTTAAAAAGCACAATAAATGACGTAAATGTAGTGTTTGCTAATTCCATTTCAGAAACTAGGCATTTTGTAATTGCAGCTTGGCTAATTGTGCATCCTCACCATTATGTCCATCCATCCATCCATTTTCCAACCCGTTGAATCTGAACACAGGGCGCAAGGCAGGAACCAATCCCAGGCAGGGCGCCAACCCACTGTAGGACACACACACCAAGCACACACTAGGGACAATTTAGAATCGCCAATCCACCTAACCTGCATGTCTTTGGACTGTGGGAGGAAACCGGAGTACCCGGAGGAAACCCATGCAGACACGGGGAGAACATGCAAATTCCAAGCAGGAAGGACCCTGGAAGCAAACCCGGGTCTCCTAACTGTGAGGCAGCAGCACTACCACTGCGCAAACGTGCCGCCCTCACCATTATGTGCTTCCATTAATACATTACAGCTTGTATAGCTAGAGATTTACTCCTTGCTTCAAACTGTGTGAGCAGAGCCATACATATGTCTGGGAAATTGCAGACATTTTGAAACACAAACTTAATTAATTTGACTTTGAAATGAACATGCAGACAAATACATTTTCAGATATCTTAAAATTGACAGTAATTCCCATTGAAAGAATATGAAATTTTATAGGAAGTTATTTTGAGATATCTGAAAATGTATTTGAGATATCGTGAAATGTGCAGAAAGTTATTTTAAGGCCTGAAAATGTATTTGTCATTTCTCAAAACGCACAGGAACTTATTTCAAGATATTTTAAATTCCATTTAAGATATTTCGAAATGCATTTCAGTTATCTCAAAATGCAAAGACGAGTGGGCATGTAGAAAAGAACTGAAAATCTCATACTGACCTTTAAATATTTGGACACTCTTGATATCCTTCTGCTGTGAAACACTCTGACCTGTCATTGTTTACACAAGTCTTAAACAACTATTATCATACACTGATAATTTCTGTATTATCTATATCTATTATTCATTTATTATATTACATATCTATTGACTGTATTTATGTATCTAGATTGCAAATACCATGCATTGCATCAATGTTCATATTGCTAACTACACGTCAATATTGCTGCTACTTCTTTGTCTTGTCTTTGCACAATTTCTTGTCTTGTTTGTGTTTTAATTTTAAATTAAAATTTTATTTTTCATTTATTATTTGCCTGCGGTTGGCTGGCACCCTGCCCGGGGTTTGTTTCCTGCCTTGCGCCCTGTGTTAGCTGGGATTGACTCCAGCAGATCCCCGGGACCCTGTAGTTAGGATATAGTGGATTGGATAATGGATGGATTTATTATTTGCACGTCATGTTGTTACTCTGTGGACCCTGAGCTTCGCAATTTCGTCTATCTGTATACTTGTATATGGTTGAGATGACAATAAAGTTCACTTTGACTTTGATATCTTTTCAAGATATCTTGAAATATATTTGAGATATCATACAATTTTTTTTAGATATCTTAGAATACTGTAGATGCATTTTTAGATATCTTTAATTCAATTTGAGATATCTAAAATGCATTTCCAGATATCATAAAATGTATTTTGAGATATCTCTAAATGTTAATTTGGCTTGCTATACAATCTGAATAATGAGCCCTTAACTCTGTGGTTTTTAGCAAGAAAAATGGCAGTTATTTAATCATCCACTAGTGGAGGCCAATTGCAAGGTAGCTGCTTTTTACTTGAAACAGTTCAGAGCTTTAATACCTAAACTATATATTTTATTACTTTCTTAAACTTTTTTTCTACATATTAAATACTAAGTTTGATTATCAGTGTTTTAAAATAAAAATACCAAATTAACAAAATCATTATCAAGAAACTTTCAGTGTAGGATTTCTTATACAGTAAAATTAGAGAGCAACAGGGTTATGAAAACTTTTGAAAGGCACTGTGTTTTGATATTCTGTCCACAAAAATCCTGAGCAAAAGTGGAAAATATAATTCTGCAGTTTCTGTGATGATCTGCTTATTAGCCTTTAAGTCTCCATTTCACAATGTAGAAGACTGCATGTGAAGAGCTCTGCCTCTACTCATGTATGCTTGCTTCCTTTTTATAATTATTATTTGCATGGTTTTTTTTTCTTTGACTTTTAACCCCTGCTTTTTATAGCATTTTATATTACCCTTAGATATATAGTTGTTCAATCATTGTTACACCAAAACTACTTTATTGGCTTTGTTTTTTTATTCTTGCTCCCTGCATTTGATTTTTAACAACTTGATTGCTGTCTAAATAATTATTTTTTTAGTTTAATTGTAGCTGTAAGCTCACTTCAAAATGAGAAGTATTTCAATGGGTAAAGAGTATGAAGTAGTAAAGCTTTGACTCCCCCAAGGGTAGTCAGCTGTAACTTTGGAGGAGTCATACATCTACTTTAAACAAATTTGAAAACACCACAGACACAAATCTTGGTGCATAAACACAGGTTACGACATGGACTGCAACAACAGCACTGCATTGTTGTGGAAAGTACAAATGATGTGAAAGTGCATTGAGCTTTCCAAAACACACACACAATTAGTAAATCCTGAAAATGAACAAAAACAACACATGGCTTCTAAATGAGAAAATAATGAAGATTTGGCCTGGCAACTTTATTTAAGCATACTTAGACATTTGTTGTGCCATTAGCCATAGAGACAATGCTATCAAACAAGATGCAACATTTTAACTATATCTCTTACCTTTGAAATGACAAAATTGAGAATTTATTACAGCAAATGAAAAATGTAATTATTCACGATACACTACTGAAACCTCTTCCATCAACTTTTTAAATGTATTGTCAGGATGCATTATTTATACTATCTTAGGGTACAACTAAATTAAAACAGTGTTTTCCTATAACCTTATTTTAAAAGAGTAAAAGCTCCTCCTTGAACCGTCACCTTATCGTGGTGGAGGGGTTTGCGTGTCCCAATGATCCTAGGAGCTATGTTGTCCGGGGCTTTATGCCCCTGGTAGGGCCACCCAAGGCAAACTGGTCCTAGGTGAGGGATGAGACAAAGAGCGGTTCAATAAACCTCCGATGAAGAATAAAAACCTTGGACGACGTTTTCCCTTGCCCGGACGCGGGTCACCGGGGCCCCCCTCTGGAGCCAGGCCTGGAGGTGGGGCTCGATGGCGAGCGCCTGGTGGCCGGGCCTGCACCCATGGGGCTCGGCCGGGCACAGCCCGAAGAGGTAACGTGGGTCCTCCTCCCCATGGGCTCACCACCTATGGGAGGGGCCAAGGAGGTTGGGTGCAGTGTGAGTTGGGTGGTGGCCGAAGGCGGGGACCTTGGCGGTCTGATCCTCGGCTACAGAAACTGGCTCTTGGGACGTGGAATGTCACCTCTCTGAAGGGGAAGGAGCCTGAGCTAGTGCGCGAGGTCGAGAGGTTCCGGCTAGATATAGTTGGACTCACCTCGACGCACAGCTTGGACTCTGGAACCAATCTCCTTGAGAGGGGCTGGACTCTCTACCACTCTGGAGTTGCCCCCGGTGAGAGGCGCCGAGCAGGTGTGGGCATACTTATTGCCCCCCGACTCGGAGCCTGTGCATTGGGGTTTACCCCGGTGGACGAGAGGGTGGCCTCCCTCCGCCTTCGGGTGGGGGGAAGGGTCCTGACTGTTGTTTGTGCGTATGCGCCGAACAGCAGTTTGGAGTATCCACCCTTTTTGGAGTCTCTGGAGGGGTTGCTAGAGGGCATACCTTCTGGGGATTCCCTCGTTTTGCTGGGAGACTTCAATGCTCACGTGGGCAATGACAGTGAGACCTGGAAGGGCGTGATTGGGAGGAATGGCCCCCCCGATCTGAACCCGAGCGGTGTTTTGTTATTGGACTTCTGTGCTCGTCATGGATTGTCCATAACGAACACCATGTTCAAGCATAAGGGTGTTCATATGTGCACTTGGCACCAGGACACCCTAGGCCTCAGGTCGATGATCGACTTTGTGGTCGTGTCGTCGGACTTGCGGCCATATGTCTTGGACACTCGGGTGAAGAGAGGGGCGGAGCTGTCAACTGATCACCACCTGGTGGTGAGTTGGCTTCGATGGTGGGGGAAGATGCCGGTCAGACCTGGTAGGCCCAAACGTGTTGTGAGGGTCTGCTGGGAACGGCTGGCAGAGTCCCCTGTCAGAAGTAGCTTCAACTCCCACCTCCGGCAGAACTTCAACCACGTCCCGAGGGAGGTGGGGGACATTGAGTCCGAATGGGCCATGTTCCGTGCCTCTATTGTTGAGGCGGCTGACTGGAGCTGTGGCCGCAAGGTGGTCGGTGCCAGTCGTGGCGGCAATCCCCGAACCCGTTGGTGGACACCGGCGGTGAGGGATGCCGTCAAGCTGAAGAAGGAGTCCTATAGGACTTTTTTGTCCTGTGGGTCTCTGGAGGCAGCTGATAGGTACCGACAGACCAAGCGGAACGCGGCTTCGGTTGTTGCTGAGGCAAAAACTCGGGCATGGGAGGAGTTTGGAGAGGCCATGGAGAACGACTTTCGGACGGCTTCGAGGAGATTCTGGTCCACCGTCCGGCGTCTCAGGAGGGGGAAGCAGTGCAGTGTCAACACCGTATATGGTGGGGATGGCGCGCTGCTGACCTCGACTCGGGACGTTGTGGGTCGGTGGGAGGAGTACTTCGAAGACCTCCTCAATCCCACTAACATGCCTTCCAATGAGGAAGCAGAGCCAGGGGACTCTGAGGTGGGCTCTCCCATCTCTGGGACTGAAGTCACCGAGGTGGTCAAAAAACTCCTTGGTGGCAGGGCCCCGGGGGTGGATGAGATACGCCCGGAGTTCCTTAAGGCTCTGGATGTTGTAGGACAGTCTTGGTTGACACGTCTCTGCAACATCGCATGGACATCGGGGACAGTGCCTCTGGATTGGCAGACCGGGGTGGTGGTCCCCCTCTTTAAAAAGGGGGACCGGAGGGTGTGTTCCAACTATAGAGGGATCACACTCCTCAGCCTCCCTGGAAAAGTCTATTCGGGGGTTCTGGAGAGGAGGGTCCGTCGGATAGTCGAACCTCGGATTCAGGAGGAACAGTGTGGTTTTCGTCCTGGTCGCGGAACAGTGGACCAGCTCTACACCCTTAGCAGAGTCCTGGAGGGTGCATGGGAGTTTGCCCGACCGGTCTACATGTGTTTTGTGGACTTGGAAAAGGCATTCGACCGTGTCCCTCGGGGAATCCTGTGGGGGGTGCTCCGGGAGTATGGGGTACCGGACCCCCTGATAAGAGCTGTTCGGTCTCTGTACAACCGGTGTCAGAGCTTGGTCCGCATTGCCGGCAGTAAGTCGAGCCCGTTTCCAGTGAGAGTTGGACTCCGCCAGGGCTGCCCTTTGTCACCGATTCTGTTCATAACTTTTATGGACAGAATTTCTAGGCGCAGCCAGGGTGTTGAAGGGGTCCGGTTTGGTGGACTCAGGATTGGGTCACTGCTTTTTGCAGATGATGTTGTCCTGTTTGCTTCATCAGGCCGTGATCTTCAGCTCTCTCTGGATCGGTTCGCAGCTGAGTGTGAAGCGGCTGGGATGAGAATCAGCACCTCCAAATCCGAGAGCATGGTCCTCAGCCGGAAAAGGGTGGAGTGCCCTCTCAGGGTTGGGGGAGAGATCCTGCCCCAAGTGGAGGAGTTCAAGTATCTCGGGGTCTTGTTCACGAGTGAGGGAAGAATGGAGCGTGAGATCGACAGGCGGATCGGTGCGGCATCCGCAGTGATGCGGGCTCTGCATCGGTCTGTCGTGGTGAAGAAGGAGCTGAGCCGTAAGGCAAAGCTCTCAATTTACCAGTCGATCTACGCTCCTACCCTCACCTATGGTCATGAGCTATGGGTAGTGACCGAAAGAACGAGATCGCGAATACAAGCGGCTGAAATGAGTTTCCTCCGCAGGGTGTCTGGGCTTTCCCTTAAAGATAGGGTGAGAAGCTCAGTCATCCGGGAGGGGCTCAGAGTAGAGCCGCTGCTCCTCCGCATCGAGAGGAGTCAGATGAGGTGGCTCGGGCATCTGATCAGGATGCCTCCTGGACGCCTCCCTGGTGAGGTGTTCCGGGCACGTCCAACCGGGAGGAGGCCCCGGGGAAGACCCAGGACACGCTGGAGGGACTATGTCTCCCGGCTGGCCTGGGAACGCCTTGGGATTCTCCCGGAAGAGCTGGAAGAAGTGGCCGGGGAGAGGGAAGTCTGGGCTTCTCTGCTTAAGCTGCTGCCCCCGCGACCCGACCTCGGATAAGCGGAAGAAGATGGATGGATGGATGGATGGAAAAGAGTAAAAGCAAAAGAATTAAAAAAAACCTTTAATAGAGAGCATTATTACAATACATTAAATCTATTTCATGGCTGACCTTTTGATTATCTTAATATTTTTTTCCCATGGAAAGGATAACCAGTGTTTCTTCAACTAAAGATTACTTTATTAGAAACTCCCACATTTCCCCAAAAGCTGACTATTCAGTCATATTGTCACAATCTGGAAGATGTTTAATAGTGACAAAGAAAAGGAAAATTGTATATGTTAAAGGGATAACCCAAAGGTTTATTCAAAACAAAAGTAAAGGTTCATAATGATGTTTATGATGTCCATCTAATGAACCTCAAAATGAAGCTTTACTTCTAAAACTAGACCTTAAAGCTACAGAAGAGGCCTTGAAATCAAAATCAGCCTAGGCCCAAAATCTAGAAGGAGTCTTCAAATGAACTAGACTGATAAGACAGTGGAACTGTACAACCTTTGACATGGGATTTATAAAACCTAGATATGCACAAAACAAAAAAAATCAAAATGCGTGTGCACAACTTTCCACACAAACTTTTGCACTTATAAAAGAAAACTAGATGGGAGATCTGTGTATGTTTATTCAAATCATGCATGTACAACATTACAGAGAAACTTGAAAATGATGATAACCCTTGATCAAGTTGGGAAATGCAGCCAAACTATAAAATAATTCATGTCACTGAGCCACTATTATAATATGCTATGGCGTGACAACCACATAACACGTTAAAACTGAGGAATATGACGCACAGACTCTATTTTAGTTCACATTTAACAGGGAAAATGCTGCATATTTGCACTGAGGAATTGTTTTGGTTTTTCATAGTTTTATCATGTACCTGTTGTCACTTCTCAGGGAAGTGACCAAAAGGTCAGGAATATACCAGCGAAGGTTTACTCCATCAGGCTCTACATTCAGTTTTCGTATTATGTGGGTGTACATAATGTACATAAAACATAATATGTTTTTGCCAACATAAAAAAGCAATTTGCAGCAGTGTCCAGCTTTCCTAGCATAATTGGATCACTATACTGCACTCTTATTGCAATAAGGACACATGCAGAGAATGATAAGAAGATAAGACTGATAAATGTGGTGGCTCAATGACCTGGGTCAACCCATGATTCATTTATGACTGAACCCTCTCACGGCTGTACTACAGTAATCATGTCATTACATGTGCCAGGTCATAGTGAGTATCCACTCAGATGCTGCTGCCATATGCTTTTCCCCAAACTCCAGATGTTATGATTTGGAGTCCCAAAAAATCATTGTGGGGCCTCCTAAAAGGACCATAACTGCAGGGCCATGACTGCCAACCTCCAACTTGTGAACATAAACAGCAACAAAGTACTGTATCTTTATAGATCAAGGATGTATTTGAATAAATAGAAAAATACAATCAAAATGCTTAAAAGAGCAAAAATTCGCAAACATGCATTACCTAACAGGGAGCCCTACAGCAAACCAGTCCAAATCTATAATCCAGAAGAGAAAACCAGGGACAGAAGCAAAATACTTTAAGAAACCAGAAAATCCAAATAAAAATAACAATACTTACAATTCCTTCAAAACATTGTTCTATTGATTTGAGCTTACTAGGCTGTGGCCTTAAACAGCCAGAATAAGGGTTCCAAAGGAGTTTTGCCAGGGTGGCCCTGCCTCTTGGAGCTCCACCCACAAAGCACAAAGAATGGAATCATATTTAATGACACAGTACATACATTTGTAAATGATGGAAAATACATAACAATATAAAAAATAATAATTCAAAAATAACTATCAAACATAAAACACACAAAAATACGGATCCATACACATAACGCCAGAATGCAGAGGAAAGGCGCTACAATGCCATTTTTGCACTTGTTGTGGTCAGTTGTGTAGTGCAACATAGTACTTGATATGGCAGAAGGGAGGCTTCCCTACCAGCCAATGAAATTCTGAAGCATCTTGACTGCATATTTCTAAGGCTGATTAGTATCAGAGGCGGCCTTTGGGGTGTGCGGGGCCTAAGGCTGACCAACTCAATGCGAGGCCGGTTATGTCAAACGCTGTTACCTTTATGTGTGGACTGTATAAACTTGCATGCAAATTTAATAAAAATAATGTTAACATACACCAGATTTTCTCATTACAGTATTCAGCTAAATTTTTGCAAGATAACACACAGACTTTATCAAAATATAATGATATAATCTATTAAAAAAGTGCACCACGATCTCTTCCACTCATGGTGTTGGCAGCGATATGGCTAAACCAGTAATAAAAAGTTGCTGCGTATTCCACTACCAAACATTTCCAGCACTGTTTCAACGAGGCCTGCTGTAGCAAACTGAATCAGACTGAACTAAGAAACAATGGTAGGCTCTCCAGACACGAATGAGTCATAAGCGACAAGCCATCAGTTGTTCCCAAGTCAAAACAGAAGCCAACCCAGCAAATATTGGGCTATGCTTATTTTAGGAAGGGATTATACTGGAGACCCTTTTCAGGTGATGAAGGTGGACTATGGAATGTTTTCAAAGATGTACATGTACGGAATTTGACCTTGAAGAGGGATTTTAAAAGGGTTCCTCTTAGAAGCATCTCCAATATATATATATACACTGGAGAATATAACTTCACAAATCCGCTCAAACGGGACAAGCGGACCTCAAAAGCAGGGCCCCCTTGCCACCCCCAAACGCCGCTCTTAAATAGTATTGGCCATATATGGTTATTTCAGGGTGGTAACCAAGCAGAGTTCAATGTACATTCACAAGATGATTATGATTTTATAAATCACATTTTTTTTCTTGCAATATGCAGTTTTCTGTTTTTTGGCATTTGCATATTTTCATGCATGAATTCATGCAAAGCTTTATAAATGAGACCCCTAGTCCATAATTACAAAAAGAAGTTTCTTTCTTAAATAAATAATTTGTTAAGGAAAACTAGATAACATAAGTTCACAATTCAATTATCAAAATCCAGAAGTTAGAGCCAAAGTCTAAAATCTAAGAATAAAAAAGGAGAACTTACAAAATTAAAAAAATTTAAACGTGTTTTATTGTGAAAAGGTTGGATAGTGAGTTGCTTTAAACCTTGTATGCATGTTACTTTTTCAAGAAAGGCACTATATAAACCTACTAGATTTTTTTTTGTATTGGTAGACAAGAAATGCCTCCACCCTAAGCAAATACCTTTGCCTTCTATCCTTGTATTAAATGCGCACACCACAATACTCAAACCTGGATACTTCAACAGTGATAGACTGCACACTTCTGGGACTACAGCTTTCCTTTCAGCTTCACCTCATTTACTGATCTGGTATCTCTGCAGCTCAGAGCCTCTACCCCAGATCTCCAAAGTACCTGAATTTGTCTTAATGGACAGTCATCATGATTTTAGTCAGATAATTCTTCTGCAACTCTAATTCTAACTATAGTGTAACGTGGTGGAGCTATGGAGGTCTATAGCTAGACTGCATTTGTGCCCACTTCAGTCAACTCTGGAGCTCCAAGTAGGTGGAGTTGACTCGAAAAGGCACCAGTAGAGTTTAGAAATCCAAAACTTCATTTGGTTACAATATGGTAAGGATAAGGGTTTTGGGAGGTTTATCTGGCTCAAATACTGCAATGCCAAGTACTGTCAGGTAAGTTTAGTCCATCTACTAGGAGCTCCAGGGTGGAGGCTCTGGGCTGCTGACATAACCCTAATCCTTGCAATAGTTTAACTGGTGGGGGAGATTTGAAGGTTTGTAGCTAGACTCTGTTGGTGCCCATTGGAGTCAACTACTTGTAAATCAACTTAGACAACCCTTAGGAATCATATCCACCTACTTGAGCTCCAGGGTGTAGGCTAAGGGCTGAAGAGATATATACTTGAGTTTTCCACCACTGTGAGAGCCACATAAGAGTGTCTTCTTGCATCTCAGCAGGACTGGGATTAGGAAGTAAAGCGATTTCCAGCTCTGTGGTGATTGCTAATGTCAGTGAAAATTTGGTTGTTTCAATGATAATGTTAACAGACATTTACATATATAGAGTATATACAGTATATACTTTACAGAGAAATCAGACATATCAAACACTAGGAATTAATAGCTAAAAACATACAAACTGAGGAATTTAAATCAATTTCCACACAGCAAGCTTCATTTTGCAAAAGTATTCCATCCCCTTGAACATCATAATTTTCTGCATAACAAAAGATTTGTACACATATTTATCCATTCAGTATTTTTACTGTGAACTCTCATGCTGTAAAAATACATTTCCAAAGTCAAAAAACTATTTTCTGTAGAAGAAGAAGAAAAACTAAAAGGTTTGTGTTTGCATAAGTATTTAAACCTACGTACTTTGGGAGTTCCAAGTTTACACAAATGACAAATTAATCACAAACAACACAAAGGTGACAGTCATTTGACCATAATTAAACATAATTAGTTACTACAGTACTTGTGAGTCATTTATATCTCTCTGGAGATGTTGGACAAATATGTTTGTATATAGCCTTGAAAAGTTACAGAGTTTTTAATCTGTTCTTCTTATGCGGGCTGAGATGCTCATAATTGTTGTTAGGCTGTTTTAATTAAGTGGCCAGCTTCATATAAAGTGCATGTCATTGTTTGAACCTCTTTAAGGTGAGTGTTATTGAAACAGAAGAAAGGAAATATTTGAAATGCAGAGATAAACTCCAAAAATGTGAATGGCATTGAAAGAATTGAGAACTACTGTGTGTCCAAGTCTTTATTCTTTTACACTGATGGCAGACCAGTGAATAATGCTCAGTCAGAAATATAATATTTTCCTCAGAAAAGGCATCAAAACTGCTTTAAAGTGGTTATTCTAAATGACTAGTCTGATCAGAATCTCATGAGCTGCTTTTCATTTTGTTTTTTAATGTTACAAATTAACCATAAAGCACGTGAATTGATTCAACTACATTACATGACCTTCAAGCCCTTTTTCTTTCCAAAATTACTAAACTAAAGTACATTTGTCAGACTTAGGGAAATGTTATTAACTGGTGGGAAATAGACAGACCACAAAAAGGTACTGCCAATTTTATAACTGAGACAAAGGCCTAAACATTTTTACTTAATCAGCACACTTCTTAGGTGTCATCTTTGACATCAGTTCAACGTTTTCCAAACACAAAAAAAACAACTTTTTTTCCATCTAAAAAAATATGAGGACAGGCATAACCAGTACAGTATATAGAGAAACTAAATAATGCATGTATTTCATCTTTATTGAATGTTACAATGTATTATTCTCAGTGTGATCTGAAGACAGAACTCTTTACCTGTGAATGAGTGGGAGACATGGGTTTTCAATTCAAAAACAAAGAATTATTTGTTGTGTATTTCATGTGTACCTTTTATGCTGTATTTCCCAGAAGTCAGAATTAATAATATCTCAGCATAAATGCATGTGTTTTGCACATTTATATAACATGAGTAACGTAAAGCTTTTTCTCTATTCCATGGACGTTTTTCACATCATTTGCCCTCAGACAGTACTGGTCCCATTATGGTCTATTATATCATGTATTCTCTCATACTGAATAAACACATGAGAATAATAAATTACCCTGGCCATTACTATAAACTACATGGGGTAAGAAATGGTTGCGCCAAATGCTCAGTATGGTCTTGAATGTCTTGAATGTCAAGAATGGTTTTGACAAAAGAATTCTATGGCAAGCTGAATTAACTGCCACAAGAACTCTTAAATGGACATTCTTTTATTACATCAATTGTTGGAGCCCCACCATGTGAGTCAAAATATTATACATGATCTGATCTTATAATTTAAATTAGGAGGGCAAGCTCCCCTGGCGCCTCTGGCGCCCAACCCCCAGTTGCGGCCAATCTGCCGCTAGCATTGTGAAGAGGGAGGCTGAACGCACCCCAAGGTGACGCAGTCACTCCTCCAGAACCCCCTCATAATCGGTGATACAATGGGAAACAAATACAGTTTTTTTTTACCTCCTCTTTGCTCAGGCTGCTGCTGGCTTGCATTTTGCACGGTGCTTCGAACATTTAAAAGCCTGTACTGCAGCTGTCCTACTCTTTGTCTTTTATTTCCAGTCCCGGGTGTGGTTAAATCTCTTGGCACAAAGTCTTGTCTTGCGGGACATGAGTTTTTGATATTTTTTAGTTTATACCATACCATACCATACCATTTTTATTTGTTGAGCGCTTAAAAACACAGCATTACAACTGACCGAAGCGCTGTACAGTTAAAAAGAAGCAAGACTAAAAACAAAATATTAAAAACAAACATTAAGAGAGAATTAAAACAGAGATACTATAAACAGGTCAGAGGACCCAATAAAATAGAGAAATAGGAAGAAGCAAGTGGAAATGAGACAGGTTAAGAATTAAAAGCCAATGTGAAGAAGTGTGTTTTTAGGCGTGATTTAAATGAGGCGACTGAGGCGGCTTGCCTAACCACTAAAGGTAGGGAGTTCCAGAGACTAGTAATTTACTAATTTAAAAAATGGAAGAAGAATCTGAAAATCTAACAACACCACATTAAAGTTTGATAAATTCTGAAAAGAATGATACCAAACATATATACTCAGCAAAAAAAGAAACGTCCCTTTTTCAGGACTGTGTATTTCAACAATAATGTTTTAAAAATCCAAATAACTTTACAGATCTTCATTGTAAATTGTTTAAACAATGTTTTCCATGCA
>JANRMT010062793.1:20339947-20369231 GCA_026402145.1 Polypterus bichir lapradei | reverse complement strand
GCTCAGACTGTCCGCAATAGGCTGAGAGAGGCTGGACTGAGGGCTTGCAGGCCTGTTGTAAGGCAGGTCCTTACCAGACATCACCAGCAACAATGCTGCCTATAGGCCCAAACCCACCTTCGCTGGACCAGACAGGAGTGGCAAAAAGTGCGTGAGTTTCTGCATGACAGCAATGTCAGTGTTCTGCCATGGCCAGCGAAGAGCCCAGATCTCAATCCCATTGAGCACGTCTGGGACCTGTTGGATCGCAGGGTGAGGGCTAGGGCAATTCCCCCCAGAAATGTCCAGGAACTTGCAGGTGCCTTGGTGGAAGAGTGGGGTAACATCTCACAGCAAGAACTGACAAATCTGGTCCAGTCCATGAGGAGGAGATGCACTGCAGTACTTCAAGCAGCTGGTGGCCACACCAGATACTGACTGGTACTTTTGATTTTGAGCCTCCCTTCATTCAGGGACACATTGTGAAACATTTTTAGTTTATGTCTTATGGTGTTGACTCTTTTAGAGTTCATACAAATATTTACACATTAAGTCTACTGAAAGTAAAAACAGTTGAAAGTCAGGGGACGTTTCTTTTTTTGCTGAGTATATATGTAGGTTTTAGAATAAGCCCAATTTAAAGCGTGATAAAAAATCTGACATAAGGATTTTATATATATATAGAGTAGATGTCCTGGTATAATCGCAGGCAGTTTCAAAATTTTTTTTTCTCTTACAGTAACATATAACATTATTATTTTTGGTTGGAGTATTTCTTTAACCTCTAAAGCTTTAAATGGCTTTGGACCTATTTTTGTAACACAACCTATCAGAACATTATGATCTCAAGATGCTGGTCATCCAGATGTTCTAACAATAAATAAAACTACTGTGTGAGGCCAAGCCTTTAGCTTTGAGCCTAAACTGGAATTATCTGCCTGATTCTATGAGAGATGCCACATCAGTGTCAACATTAGGTCTAGCGAAGCCTGATTATCCGTACAAATAAGTAGAACTGTCGATGGAGTATTATAACACCAGGGATATTGGGAAACTTGGGAATTTAATGTGCTTTATCTTTAATATTGTAGAACGCCAAGAAGGAGGAGGAAGGGGGGAGTTATTATTAGGTATCATTGTAACTGCCAACAAAAGTAAAAAGATATACATTTCATAAATCGGCTGTTTCTTTCTCATGTCAATGCACTCATGTAGATGTTGGAGCAACAAGTTGCCATGGTCAAGGGTATTCTCTCATAGAGTATAGATACATAGCTTCAGCTTTGTGCACTTGCTAGCTAAGGCTATGATTTCCGATCATTTTTACCACATCAACAACACACCGTTTCTTGCAGATTGTTGGAGGTGACAGCAGTAAAACAGATAAAGATCTTTGGACTGGTAATGTACAAAATGATCAAAGCTTATAGCACCTTTCTCTACATTCCTTTCATCTACCTGAGTATCTCTTTCTTTATCCTCCTCAGCTGTTGTTGCCTTTGTCATGTGCCCAGAAGTACAGTACAATCCTTTTCCAACTCTACCATGGATGTTGCAGTTGAACTAATTTCCTCCCTTCCACAAGACCAACCTCATCTTTAATAATAAATAAATTAAGTTATAGGACTGCTACTATATAGTGTGCACTGCTATGCACCATGGTTATGAGAATTTGAAGGACAATTTTTAAACTTTAATTGTATGCACAAATTCATCATTCAATTAATTATCTAACCGACTTATCCATTTCAGGAACACGGAGAGCTGGTACCTAGCTCATCAGCACTTGGTAAGTACACATCTCTAAACCCCAGAGCCTCCATCCTGGAGCTCCAAGTAGATGGAGTTGACTCCAATAGATGGTCTAAGTATGTGAAGTTGACCCTAATGGATATCAATAGAGTCTAGTTGCAGGTCTCCAGAGCTCTGCCTGGTTACACTATGGTTAGAATTAGAGTTTTAAGAGAGTTATCTGGCTCAACTACTGCAATACTAAGTACTGCTGAGTAAGTTAACTCCACCTAACTTGAAACTCCTGGTTGGAGGCTCTGTGCTGCAGAGACTCCTGACTTGCACTGGACACAAAGTACAAACTAACCCCGGAGAGGGCACCAGTTCATCTCATGTTATACTGATTCCCATGCTCTATCAATTTAGGGTCACCCATTAACCTAATGTACATATCTTAGGGATGTCAAAAGAAATACTGAGCATCTAGAGAAAAAGAATATGCAAACACACAGAGCTGAGATATAGGTTTTGAGTCTTTCAAACTCCTTCCCTCGTATTTTGTCCTAATTGTTTGAATGGGTTTGATGTAATAGGACTGATGGTTTATTTTGTTTCAAATTCATAACCAGTCAAATTGCCCATTACCTGTGTACTATACCTAGATTTCTCTGACTTTTCACTAATTTGGTTTTGTCTCTTTTTTTCATAATGTTTTAGCAAATTTTAGAATCAGTTCTATGATCAGCTCCTTTTATCCAACCATCAATTAAGTCAGGAAAATCCCATTTTTTCCTTTTATTAATTGCTGTTTGTTTCTTGTTAATGCTTCCCCTGTACTCTTTTCTCTTTTTCTAAAACAACTGTGTATGTTATGCACTTGTCCTGTAGCTCTTCCTGTACTCTGTTAATCATTTAGCTTTCACATTTCTGTTATTGATGAATTTTCCTAAGCATTTGTATT
The DNA here is from genome assembly GCA_026402145.1 of Polypterus bichir lapradei. NCBI lineage: Eukaryota > Metazoa > Chordata > Cladistia > Polypteriformes > Polypteridae > Polypterus > Polypterus bichir. The sequence goes on along the minus strand of JANRMT010062793.1, from coordinate 20,366,560 downwards.
GATTTAAGTCAAGCAATAACTCATGAATGGTAACAATAAAATTCAGTAGAAATACATAACATTAAATATATTAAAATATCTAGCAATAGTTAATGTTTAAGCATACTGCACAAATGGATGTTGTACAGCATGTAATTCTAACTATATTAAAGTTTTTGAAAGAAAAAGTCTACTGCTTAATAATCCAAGTCTACGTTAAACAAGAAAAACAATAAAATAAAATATCTGAACCTATTAATTCAGTTTAAGGTCACGTAGATGTAACTTTTCCTGGCAGTAATGGGCCCATGGCAAGAACTAAACCCAGAGTCACACACAATCATGCTGGGCAAACTTAGAGTCGCAAATGAACCCAACAAACACGTCTGCAGAATGTGGTAGGAAAACTGAAGTACTGAGAGAAATACTGAGGGGACACTGGGAGAACATGCAAACTCCATATAGATAGACTACAAATTGAACTCAAGCCCCAGGGACATTAACCACTGCACCACCATCTTATTCATTCCAACCTATTTCTGTATATTAAATACAGCAGTGTTCTCAACATCAGTCGCTGCAGAACCAAATTAATGGGGCATTTTGTTGAACACTTTCTTGTGGTGTCACATACACCATTGTCATTAAATATTCGTTGCTCATGTAAAAGGATCTAAGTATTCTAAAATCTCACTATGTCTTTGTATACTGCAATAGAAATTTAACTAAACTATAATTATTTATTAGATTAGATTAGATTAGATAAACACTTTTAATTCCAGGGAAAATTTAGATGCATACAGCAGCAGAAACGTAAATACAACAATACAGACTCATAGAACAAATAATGCAGTCAATCAATGGATATATAAATAAATAATATATATTATGCCAAAATAGCAAAATGAACACAAATGAATTTAAAGAACATAAATTTTTAGTCTGGGATGTCGGGAGGAATCATTGAATTTCCTTAGAACAGTGGGCAGTAAAGATTTTCAGAGGTGCTTCTTAGCGTATCAAGGAGGAAACTGCCTATGGCTAAAAGTGGTCCATGAGACCGCCCCCTGGATGGGATGGAAAGGACTTTTCATGATGTCATCCAATTTTGCCATCATACTCTTTTTCACATCTGCTTTCCTTGTGTCCAGGGTTAACCCAGTGATGAAGCAGACTTTCCTGATACGATCATTCAGGCATTTTCCATCATTTGAACTCAAATTGCTTTCCCAATTTACAGTTGCTACTATGGACTGGTAAAACATTTCCAGCAGCTTGCTACATACATTGTCATGCTTGGGTTACACAATTGCACAGATTTGTTCCTCACACCCCCTCCCCACATCTGGTACCACTTGTCACGTTTGTGTTACACAATTGCACAGATTCATTCAAAGTTTTCAAGAAACTTAAACTTTATTTGTAAACAGCATAATAAAGCATAAAGCAGAGGATGTCTTGGGGAGATGTGAGACAAGGCAATAAGCAAAAAGGACAGGTGCTGTACAGGCTTTTAAATATACAAAGTGCTGCACGAGAAGCATATCATGCGACACAGCAGCAGCAGCAGGAGCAGCCCAGCATCTAATGGAGGAAAGAGGAGGAAAACTGTATTTGTTCCCATTGCAACAGTGTTCAAGATGGGGCCTCGGAGGAACGACCCCGTTCTCCAGGAGTGTGCAGAGCCCCCTTCTTCACAACATCAAAGGACCCATGTCCCCTCAGGAAGTACAATCTGCTCTGGTTGTTCTTGTACAGCACTACTGTGTTGTCAGACTGGTCCAGTACACTGTTTACATGAACCCCTACGTAATATTAGCTCTGTATGACTTTCACATTCTCCCCATGAATGATAACTGGTTTCAGAGTCTCTTTGGCAAGCTGGAACTCCACCACCAATTCTTTTGTTGTGTTGACGCTGACCTGCAGGTGGATCTCCCTGCACCAAAAGCTAATAGTACTAAAACTAATAATCCCATACATTTTCCAGATATTAAAAAATGTGAAAATCTGAGAGGGTGAAAAAAGATAGTTATCTCTAGCTCTATCTTGAAGTGCTTTCTACATTGGTTCCAGACTCTGAGTGAATGAAGGACAATTAGTTTGATTGATTAGGTTGATAGTATATTGACGGTAACCTGTATTTAATGGGGCACAAAGCAAGGGATATAAAGAAGTACTGCAGGATTTATTTCTATTGCAGACCAAGCTTGTAGGTGTTCATCTATTTTTTGTCAAAGTCCAGGCTTTTACAGCTTGTATATTTGTTGGCCAATAATAAAACTGAAAGTTAGGCAGAGCCATGCCACCTTCTGCCTAGGTTATTATGGGGTCGCCCTTTGTATGCGTGGATGTTTTGAATTCCATATAAATGAGGTTATGATTGAATCTAATTTCTTAAAAAATGATTTGTTAATGTATCTGGGGATGCTTTGAAATAGAAAAAGAAGCTTAGGAAGGATATTCATCTTGACAGTGTTAATTCTCTCTACTAAAGTGAGATGAAGGATAGACCATCTATGCATGTCTTGTTTAAATTTTTCCATGCAGACAACAAAATTTTGTTGAAAAAGAGCTTCATGTTTACTTGTGATATTTACCCTAGGTATTTAAACTGATCTGCAATGATAAAAGGGAAGGTGTCCAATCTACTGCAATGGTGTGTGCTAGAGAGTTCACTGGAAAAAAGCACACTTTTATTCAAATTAATTTTAAGGTTGAAACTCTTTTCATTTATTTGGAAATTCTACTAGTGTTGTTAGGACTGCAGGCACAGTGTTTTGTGGATTGGATATATATAGTATCATATCATCTGCATTAGGTGATATTTTCTGTTCTAGTCCTTCTCTGATAATCCCCTTTATTTCAGAAGCATTTCGAAATTGAACAGCAAATGGCTCAATGACAATTGCAAATAGCAGTAGTGACATGGGACATCCTTGTCTAGTTCACGTTCTAGTTTTATGTAGTCTAAAATAATGGTGTTAATACAAACTGAGGCTTCTGGACTGGTATACAGTAGTTTTATCCATGCACATATGTTCGGGCCATGCACAATTTGTGCAATGTAGTGAATAGGTAGTCCCATTCAACCATATTGAATGCTTTTTCTGTATCCAGAGATAATAAGATCTCTGAGATGAGTTGTTAGACTTTGTGGGTGAGTATATTTCATTAAACAGGTGCTGAAGATTGGAAGCTAAGTGCCAATCTTTGGTCTTGTGATATTACCGAAGGAAACACTTTCTCAATCCCTTTAGCTAGAAGTTTGGAGAGCATCTTAACATCATTTTTCAGAGATGAGATTAGTCTGTATGATGCATATTGAAATAAGTCCTTATTTTTCTTAGAAAAGACAGTAATTAATCCTTGACAAAAAGTTTGAGGTAGAATTTTATTGTCTCTGGCTTCTATAAATGTTGCTAATAAAAGGGAAGCTAACTTGATTGAAAATTTCTTATAAAATTTGGAAGAGCAACCATCACCACCTGCTGCTTATGCACTCTGCTTATACACATTGGCTGTGTAGATATTTATCAAAATCACTTTACAATGACATAAATTACCCATAAAGATCACATATCGTCCTTCAGAATCAGAAACTACATCTGATACTACCTAAAATTGATCTATGTATTATAATTCCCACACCTCTAGTTTTCTTTGTAGAGCTGGAGGGGAATATTTGGCCAGTCCATTGTCTTTGCAACCAAAACGGATCCTTGCTTAATAAGTGGGTCTCCTGTAAAAATACTATCTTGGCATTTAGACCTGTTAGATGAGAGAATACTTTCTTTCTCTTTAATTTGTGATTGAGACCTATGACATTACACCTCACAAAGTTCACTGGTCATAAAGACATTGCTTCTGAACTTTTGTTGACATTTTGAAGTCTTAAATTAAGGTAGTAAATTATTACATAAGATACCTTTACCCTTAATTTCTAGTTTTGCTAGGAGTTATTTGTTATGAGGCCTATTGTTGTGCTGGTGTTTATAATTGTGGGAGTAAAAAGGATAGATTAAAAATAGCTTGCTTTCTTTATCTTCCCCATCAGCCCATTTTGCCTGCTCACACCCTCATTTTGCCTCTCCATGTAAGATCACACTTCACAAAGTCCCAGTCCTCTGACATGGAGACAGAGCATGTCCAAAACAAAACAAGCCCCCCAGCAGTGGTGTAGAAGGATTCAAGTAAGGATATCTATTGGCAATACAGTCCTAATACTATAAACCTGGAATATAATCTTAAACAGTCCCAAAAGAATAAACCCAGGGAATGATGTTAGGCAGTGCCCATGGAGAAGCAGATAATGTATGACAGTACAATCCTAATACAATAAAACAATGCCATGGTGTTAAACAGTACCCTTTGGGAAAAAAAAATTATAAAAATAAAAAATAAAAATAAAAAAATATAAGTCAGTAAGTAAAAAAAGATATCTCAGTGTCCTCTCCAATTATTTTAGAGAATAGTTCAGCTATGAATTTCACTGGGTTTGGACTTTCACGGATTTCAGGGACATTTTTGATTCTGATATTATTCCTTCTGTATTCCTTCCATATTCCAGTGCAGATAGTCCGTCTCCAGGTACTTTGCATTTGGAATTTGCCGGCGTTGCTTCTTCGTCAGCAGTAGATGCCAATTGTTGAGCTATTTCAATACAAGTCATGAACGTTTGCTTTTCCTGTATTTTTTCCTTAATTTATTCTAGCATTCCTTTAAAGGTTGACTCAAAGCAATTACTTAAACATTTCTCCTGGCCGTTAATATCCTGAACCAGCTTCTTGTTTGTCTTGTTTATGTCCTTTATATCTTCCTCATATCCTTTATGTCCTTTATGTATCCGAGAGCAGCAGTTATTGTGGTAATAATTGCGGGGATCATTACCTCTAGCTCTGATAATTTGCTTCGGTCTCCTCCATGAGCCACAGGCAGAGGGAGTTGGCGCTGCTAACTCAAGAGAGATAGTTGACAGCAGGGATAGTAAGGCCATGCTTAGTTCCAGGGAACCTTCTGGAATCGATGAGTTCACCTGACCCAACTCATTTGCAGTTTCGTTCCCACTTATATCTTGGCTGAAGCCAATGTTGCAGTGTCAAGGACCCAGTGACCTATTCTTTCACTTTTCTGCTCCAGGTCAGTCTCTGGCAGGCCATATTTTGAACTTATGGCCTGATTGGACTTAGGTGAAGCATTGTCTTTTCAATTTCTTTCTGAGCCCTTTTTCTGCAACTCAGGCTTGTATGTACTTGCATTTACTTTAACTAAAGTATATTAGGGTCAGTAAATACAGGATACCTGAGGATGTTAGCAAAAAAAGGGAAAATAACACAGCTGCTAACAGAGTTCCATCTCAGATGTCCATCTCCCAAAATGGATGAGACCAAATCACTTAGAGGTTTGTACATAGATAATGCCTTTGCATCCTACAAACAATTACACTCCATATTTAGCTTCCCATTAACACAACATTTACACTATTTCCAAATTAAAAAGTTTACTAAATAAAATCTGCCCAATATTCTTCATCTCTTGAGGACTCAGGCTGCATTTCTATAATATATAAAACATTTTAAAGTCCCTTCCTTTCACAGATCCAAGAGTAAAGTGGGAAGGGATATGTTACACAACATTTCAGAAAAGGAGTGGAAGGCAGCCATGCACAGAATTAATTCTAGCTCCATATGCGCAAAGCATACAATTATTCTACTTAAAATTTTTTATCGAGCAGATCTATCTCGTTTAAAATTGTCCAAAAGATTTCCAGGGCAAGATTCAACCTGTGAATGCTGCAATCAAGCTCTAGCCTCATAGGGTCATATGTTTTGGACGTGCACCAAATTAACATCATTCTGGGCCAAAATCTTTGCATGCCTATCAGACAGCCTTCATATCACAATCACTCCTAATCCATTAACAGCTGGGTTTGGTGTACTCCCTGATGGGCTTAGAGTGGAGAATGACAGAAAAACTGTAATTGCCTTTACTTCACTATACTAGCACATACTGTAGACTCATTTTGCTCAACTGGAAGAATCCTAGCCCATTTCTTTTAAGTCAGTAATTAACTGATGTTATATACTATTTGAAACTGGAAAAAATCTAATTCTTACTTAGTGGATCTGTTCAAAACTTTTTTAAAATCACGCAGGATCTAATCAATAGAATTTTAGAATAAGCTTTTATATTGGAGAAAAGGATTCTCCTCCCTCTTTTTTACTCCTAAAGTTTTGGGTTGTTGGCCTTCTTGGGTGGAGGTTGAACTGAATGTAGTTTGTTAAATTTGACTTGTTTGAATGGTTTTAATAAATTTGATAAAAAATAAAAATAATAATGAAGCACATTGATCCTTAATCTAAATTCTCAACACTCCCTAGCCATTTTCTCTATTGCTTACTTGTTTCTGATTTTGAATTTCACATCTTTTCCAGTGTGTGTTTGTAATTCCCACAGCTATCACATTGTTTGATCATTTGATCACTTTTTCTTTGGGATTCTAGACATTGGCTCTGGTTCTCATTATAGATTTGTTCAGTAGAGTTTCCACCTCTTTTGCATCTGTAACTTCATTTTGCTTAGTTTTTGTTTTTAGTTCATTATTTTGTCTTACCCTGTACCTGCTTTTTGTTCATTAATTACCCAGTCATTAATTTTTAAATTATCTATATTGTTCAATACTGTGGTAATGAATTAGCATTACTAATAATTTTGGTTATTTGGAATTTTTAAATTTGAGTTCATTGTTACCAGTTATTTTTTAGCTTAAATTATTACATTTGGAAATAAATTACTGAATATTGATTATTGAGTCACTTGAATTATGTAATAAATTAAATTACAATGAATCGTTGGGTTTGGGAAGACTTTATGGTTCTTAGGAACTCTTGTTCATGCCACAATATATCTGAATTAACTCTACACAAAAAATATTATTATTATTATTATATGTCATAAAGCTGCTGTTTACTGTTTACCTAGGCTATTCTGTCTTTTTATTGATTTATTTTGGCTTTTTGATATTTGACTGCCAGAATGCAAAACTCTGTGGTACCCATTTGAAAGTTGAAAAATTTAATTTATAGTCACTGCATTTTCTGAATAGAGCTAGACAAGAGTTCACATTATGATAACATCAAAAATGAAATCTGAAATGCAGGAAAAAAAGCTTAGTTGGCTAAAGAAAGCAAACAAACAAACAAATAAATACTGTAAGTGCTTGAATACAGAGAACTCTACTAATAAAGATCTAATATACCACTAAGAGTCAGGCTGAAACAAAATATGATTTTCTGAATAAGTTAAAATATCAAAAAAACAGTATGTCTGTCTCTAGACAAGCTGCGTAATTCATTTAGTTGCGTTGCCAAGCAATATATTATTTATTACTTATTAAATTAAAGACACATTACTGTATAATACACTACATTCTTGCCAATCATGGTTTTGCTCTGCCTTCCCTTTTGTGGTGGCCCCATGTTGGATTACATATAGCTAAATCATACCAGGAGCAGAAGAGTTCAAATTCCTGGTTCAATGAGGTGAACTGGAATAAAAACTGTCAGATTTGGAAGAAAAGCAATAAAGAAGGGATGACGGAAAAACAGAAAGCTGCTCTTGCAGCATGTGAGGGATCCCAGGTTGCATAGATGACCATAACAATTTTACCATAATTCAAGTTGCCAGACTGCATGGTTAGTGGCAGTGGTTAGTGTTGTTGTCTTGCAGCTCTAGAGATCTGGGTTTGATTCCAAACTTAGGTTTGTATGAAGCTTGCACACTCTTCCTGTTGGGTTTCTCATCCTATATCCAAAAGATTACTATCAACTCTAAATTCAGCTGGTATAATGCAGTGTGGAGATGTGGGTGAATGTAACCCATGACCTCAGTTTGTGAGACTCAAGGACAGTGTCTCTGTCTTGGATGTGAGCAACACTGGAGCACAACAAGGAATGGCCCTGCCTCCTTTTCTCTTCACCCTGTACACCCAGGACTATAAATATAACACTTAATGTGTAACACAGTGCGTAGAATTCACACTAAAACATGACGTACAGATAAAAAGAGAAATGTGGGTATGCACAAAAAACTCTAGATGCATAAATATGTGCTTACACCAACTTCCACGTTCTTCCGCTATATAAATCAAGGTCAGCATGAAAAGTAACGCACGTGCACACACCTACTGCCCCACCACGACTCCTCCCAGAATTATGCCTCTTTGAATATGTAAATCAATATAAATAGCCCCTTATGTTCAGCGTTCTGTGAAAAGAAAATGCCAAAAGCACAGGGGGAAAATTCAACAAATACCAAGTAGAGGCAAGGAAAAACATACTATTGGTTGGTTTAAGTAGTGGTATAAACAATAGAAAGAAGTTAATCAAGTGACAGAGTGGTGGAGAAACTCGAAAGTTCAAGTTCAGAAAGTCACAGAGTGCACAAAATAAAAAAGAAGTGGCCAGATATCAAATTCACCGTAAAAAGGTGAGTTGTAGCCCACTGTCTGAGTGTCATTTGGAAGCATATTAAGGTACAGAGAAAAGAAAACAAAGTAGGAACACAATGGAAAAAAAATGTCAACTTTTTCCATTAAAGTAGAAAGTCATAAACTTCATCTTAAAATCGTTTAATTTACTAGTTTTTCAAATCCCATCGTAACTAAAGTAGTACATTAAATGCTTCGTATTTTATGTGTTCTTCTATGTATCACTACGTGCTCATTAAACCGGCTTTCTCTTACGCCAACAGGACACAGAATACTTTACATTCATGATATTACAGCTCTCTGAACAATTTAAATACTAAGATGTATACTTGATATCATTTTCATGATGATAGGAATTAAAGCATGTATTACACATGTGGGCACAGTGGTGAAATGGTAGCAATGAGCAACCCTCGATGAATTAATTTATTGCAACAGTACTGCCTCTTTCAAACGTACTAACCCCCAATTCCTGTCCTTCCTTTTTTTTCTCCAGGTAACCGATAGCTACATAATCAGCTCTGCAATAGATGTCAAGCCATCTGTAAGCTTAGAACACTGATTCTTCAAAACTTTTAAGGAACATTGAAATATCTTCATTGTACATGTTTAATGTTTCCATCAATCTCTCCATCCAGGGTCATGCCAGTCCCAGCAAGCATACAGCGCTAGGCAGGAACAATCCCTGAATGGGGAGCCAGCTCATTGCTACCACTGCGCTACCGCACCCTTACTTTTGATTATTAATAGTATACATTATTTAAATTAAGTTAAAAATGTATCTGTATAATGTAATAAATGTACATTACTGCATTTCATCTTAAAAATATCAAGAGCCCCAAGAAGATAGCGCTTGGAAATCTAAATCGACTTAGAAGCCAGTCATCATCATCTGTAAATACACGCTCTCTTCTATTAAATTAAATTCCCTTATTGTTATTGTATGTTACAATGAGATTCAATATGCAGATCTTCCATAAACTTATTTTCCTCTACAATGATAAAATAACAGTAATAATATGATATAAAAACAATGAAAAATATACAATATGAAAGTACATATACTGCAGATTGCGCAAATGATTAATAGTGGCTCAGGTTGTACAATATTACAACTATAGTACAAGTTTACAATGAGGTAATTGCACTTATAAATACAAACAGTTCTACTGGGAGCACTTGATGGAATGATTGAGTGCGTTTAGAGCTCTTAGGATGAAACTGTTTCTGAACAGCGAGATCCCTACAGGAAAGGCTCTGAAGCGTTTGCTGTATGGCAGAAGTTTAAATGGACTGTGCGCATGGCTGAGGCAGTGTGTGCTAGATGCTGTATCCCGATAATCCTCTTTCCGTTCAGCTTCTGTAGAGCTGTGATTTCACACTCAGACACACTGGGTTAAAATACTCTGAGTGATACACTGAGAATAACAACACTAAAGCAGCTATGGTATTTGGACCATTATATTGTTATAGGTTGATTATAATCAGATGCCTTAAACTAATAAATGATATGCGGTTAATTTCAGTGTATTTGATAAAGCTGTGTCAGGAATGTGAATCAAAAAAATAAAGGTAAATCAAACAGGAACAGTAGCACTGCTTTGATGCTGGGTGTCCCCAGTTTGCAAACGGAGCCGAAAAATTATGTACGCAAAGGACTGAGCTGGCATGAGAATGTGCATGGCTTTACACCAAGTTTAGTTTTTATACATCGTGATGGAAGCGTGAAAATAGCCATACACAACATTTTGTGCATATGCACCATTTATACATGAGACTCCACGTCACATTCACTAATTGGGGATTAATAAATGTAATGAGACAGAGGAACAATCAGGGAAATTTTCAGTGTAAGATTTGGATGTAAGATTTCACCTATATGAGAAGAGAAGAGAATTTTCTGCAACGTAACATCAGTAAAACCAAGGAACTGCATATTGACTTTTGCTGCAACAAAATGCCTCTATACCTGGCCACAAATCAGAGAGTGGATGTCATGGTGGAGTATTGCTACAAATACAATTGGGTCTATTCAATGACATGCCGGAACTGGTTTCATAATAAAGAGGAATACCTTTTAAGAAAGGGTAGAATAGGTTCCTTTTCTCTGGGGACTGTGCTCCTTTAATGTGAGTAGTGACATCCTTCACATCTTCCACAACTATGTGATGACCAGTGCAGTTTTCTATGCTATGTTGTGCTGGCCTGGTAACATCACTTCAAAGAGGCCCACCAAATCAATGAGCTAATTTTAAAAAGGCAGGCTGAGTTATGAGACCTCCTGGACATAGTAGTGAAAAAGAGAATGAATACAAAACTATGTGCCATTATGAACAATCCTGAATATACAATTTTCACAACTAGCTTTAAGTACTTTCAGTCAATGAGTTATTCAGCAGAAGTGTGCCTTGAAACACTACTGGGACACCTTTATGCCAACATTATTACACCTGTGTAAGGTCTCACTGTTAGTGCTCTCTTATCTTTAGCCAAGCTAAAAGTTTTTTTTTTCTTTTTTCTTTAATTCTATTCCCATCCAAGGGTGGTTCTTGCCTTGTCCATACAACTACCAGGACATTTGTTGGTAACCCCATCAGCCTATAATTAGCAGAACAGATCTAGAAATTGAATGGATACAGAGGCAGATTAGTTATTGTACTCATGTTACCACTCTCTGCATGTATAATAAAATAGCCACATTTTTTATTTATGACCCAAATAGTTTTCTTATCATTTATTTTCAGTGCCATGCAATGACAGCATCATGTTTAATATTTTATAATACTATGTCTCTGAAAGTGCAAGTGTGTATGATATGCCTAGTACAATACTTAGGTGAATTCAATAAATAAAGCAAATATTAACACCATGGTAGCAAGCACTATCTTGAAGATGGCTGCTAGTGTGTACTCACTCAACCCTGATGGGTGGGGGAAAGGGCATCAGGACAGTTTGATTTTTGTTCTTTTTCATATGTAGCAAGGTAGAACTAATCTCTTAACAGCTACCGTTTGTTTATCTTTCGGAAACATTAGTGGGTTAAATGGAGTGTCGCCTAATGTATATGGTGCACCTTATAAAGAGCACATTTACTCATGAGGAACAGCAAAAGACATTACAGTTTGGCCAAAGGAAACTAAAAAGCTCTTTAGTGTGCAGGTAATTTTGTTTTAAAATGAAATGTACATTTTCTTAAAATAGATATCCTTCATACTTAAATACATATTGTTTGATTTGTTTAGAGACAAATCTAGGGTAAGAATCTATCTATCTATCTATCTATCTATCTGTTTAATGGGATATAAATTAAATGTTTTTTGAAATACTAAAGTTCTGCCATAGCAAATCCAGTCATTTTTTGTAATGCTACTTAGATGTAATGAATTATCGAGTGTTTTCTCTTGCCCAATGCTTCTGCTCTAATGAGCATTAATTGAAAAGAGCAGGTTTAGAAATGGATGGATGAATGAGTGTTAATGAATTTATTTATAATTTGTATGGGCTTGAATTATTGAATATTAACAAAGCATATCATTAAAATAATGTACACATCAATAGCTACAAAATATAATTCTCTAATGTGAAATTTCAATTTTCATCTAACTAATTTTTCAATTATCCATTTGCAGGAAGAGTGCATTGAGAAGAACAAACTACAGAAGAGTGTGAGAAATGCAGAGTCTTGTGAATTATGGTCTCATATTTGCCTCCACATGCGGCTTAATTCTAGGAATTGGATTCTGTGCCAATATTCTTGTGTTCTCCCTCTTTGCTCGATTTAACTCATTGCGCAAGAACTGTTTGGATCTCATCCTGTTAAATATGGCACTGGCAGACTTTCTTAACCTTTTACTGTTACCATTCACCATACACATTTCCATTTACCGTAACTGGTCCCTTGGAGACACTTTTTGTAAGATCTACCAGTTCTTTTTAGCTTTTTCCTTGGCAGCCAGCACCTATTCCCTATGTGCAGTTTCATTTGCTAGAGCCATGATAATCATCAAGCCTCACCAACCACCAGAAATTAACTTTGTCATTTTCATGCTGTTTTCAGTCTGGGCACTCAGCTTTTTTATTAGCTTTCCCCTTAGGATTTTTGCCACTAATGAAACTGGAATGAATGTTACCTTCTGCTTACCCACTTTGCATGAACATCACTACCAGGTGGTTCTGGGACAGTTTACATTCTATTACTTATTTCCCATGTTAGTGATTACCTTCAATTACATACGATTGGCGAAATTTCTTCACAAAAGTCCAGTGATGTCCAGGGTAAGTTCCAGGAACACTCGCAGAGCTTCCATCATGATTTTCCTTGCTGCTGCCACATTCTCAGTATGTTGGCTACCAGGATATATGTTGGAGTTATGCGTCTATCTTGGATTATATTGTCACAGCACAGTCTGGGATACATTCTACTTTATCTGCACTGTTCTACAGTACCTTCATCCTTGTGTTAATCCTGTCCTGTATGTCCTCCTGTCAAAAAGGTATCGGCATATCAAAGTCAGCTGGCTTCTTAACTGCAGCAAAACTAAAGTACAGCCACAGATTATCAGCATCACTGAATGACTATATGAGAGGAGAAGTGGAAAAACAAATGCTACTGTGTAAGAAATGAATGGGTAGAATCCCGATAGATAGATAGATAGAACTTTACTCACAGCTATCACATGCATCCATCAAGTTTGCAGTACTTTTTGTGAGCTACATGCCCCTGACTCTGCGTTTCAGACAGCCTATGAGATTCAGGAAAATATGATGAGGCAGTTGATGGTGATTCCAACAAAGGATTTTACAGAGTGTTTTGAACAGTAGAACAGACACTGGGAGAACTGTCTGAGGTACCAAGGTGCTTGCTTTGAAGGGGACTGAGGCATCATAGTCCTATGTACATGTTTCTTGTATCTTGCACCTTCATCGATAAATGCATCTATTTTTCTTATTACATGGCTTGATACTTTCCAGACAGACCTCAGAGTCCAACCTTTAGAGGCAACCAAAAAAAATGATTCCTGTAGCTGTCAATTAGACTTCTGCACTTATTCATTCTTACTGATTAAAGTGCTCCAGCTGTGTCAAGTCTGAAGGGCACCTTCTCCAGACTGCATGTTTCAGTTCTTTCTATAGGCCACTTCAGAATATTTCAATGCATTATTCTTAGCAATTCAGTTTTTAGCTGTGTGTTTTGGGTCATTATCATGTTGGAGGATCCATGATCTGGGACAGGGACACAGCTTTCTGACACTGGGCAGTACGTTTCCCTCCAGAATGTCTTGATGATTTTGAGATTTCACTGTTCACTGCACATACCCAAGAAACCCCATGCCAGACGTAGCACCAAAATATAAATGAAACTCATTCATGTTTCACAGTAGGTGTGATGTTCTTTTCTTTGAAAGATTCAAATTTTCATCTATAGACACAGAACTGATATGACTTAACATAAAAGCTCCAGTTTAGCTTCTTCTGTCCAAAGGACATTGTCCTAGAAGTACTGTAGCTTGTCATTATGCATTTTAGCAAATTGCAGTCTGGCTTATTTATGTTTTTCTTTCAACAGCAGAGCCCTCCTGGGCTTTCTTCCACAAAGCACAATGTCACTAAAAAAGCAACAAACTGTGCGGTCAGACGCTGATGGACCTTGACCATGAAGTTCAGCTTGTATTTCTATAGAAGCTGTTCCTGACTTTCTGTTAACTATTCTCATTACCTTTTTGCCCATTCTGGGGTAGATTTTCATCTTACGGCTGTGTCCAGGAAGGTTGGCTAAAGTCCCATGGGCTTAAACTTAATAATATTTGCAACTGTTGTCACTGGAACATCAAGCTGCCTGGAGATTATCATATAGCCTTTGCCTTTAACACTCTTGTCTATAATTTTTTCTTTTGCTTTTTCTGGTCCATGTTCAGTGTGGGTCACGCAATGATACCAAAAAGCAGAGTGACTACTTTTCTCTATTTAAATAGACTGAATGACTGATTGCAGGAGGTGCTGCGGCTGAGGACAACTTACTGACGTGCTAATGTCAACTTTGTAAACAAAACAGGCAGCTGAGAGTTGCTGAGAGTTTTGTTTTCCTTTAGAACAATTTATTGCTTTTTTTTTCACCCGCACAGGAGCAAAAGTAGCTGGGTGTTTGGAGGTGCACTTGGAAAAGGTACTTGAACTTGTATGTGTACTTCTTGTTATCTGTATTTGAACTAGCATTGAGGAGGCAGGGTGGAAAGCAGCAGTAACCAAAATCGACATCTGTAAGTACGCAACCATGTCATAGCAATAAATAGTTAATAAGTAACTGAAACAGTGATTCCCCAGTTTAAAAAAAAAGGCCACAGCTGACTTCAAAACAATAAAGAGGAAGGCTCAGCAGTGCATAAGTTAGGGTTGTAAGAGCAGATAAGACAGTAAGAAATTAACTAGCAGCAGCTATTAACTAAGCAAGTTTTATTTCATTATTTATTTATTTTAGATTGAACAGTTCTTAGCGGTTCAGGTGACAGCGTAAGGGTTCATTAATACAGGGGAATATCTTTTTTATATTCTGTAAGTGCCTTGAGCATGGGAAAGGTGCTTTATAAATAAAATGTATTATTATTATTAATATTATTATTATTATTAATATAAACAGTGCGAGTGGAGAGCTTTTAAGTAAAGAATAAGAGGAGCGCAAAGTTAGAAAAACAGACAGAGAAAAGTAAAGTTAACCTCACAGAAGGACAAACAGCAGGCAGTTGAGAGGGAAAACATTACAGGAGTTTAAGGGGACAGAAGGTGTAAAATAGCTGTAGCAGTTCTATAATCTCTTTTCTTTGACTTAAATTTTTTATCTTACCATTACAGTTAAATCATTTAATATTAATTAAAATAAAAAGTTAAGGCAGTTTTAGTAATCACAAATCTAATTTTAATAATGAGGCCAGTGCAATGCAAATCCTGTTGGATGTTGGACTTTTTAGATGATGGCTTGGAAGAGCCAGTCGTCTATGAGGGCTACATCTGCAGGAGATACAAGCTGATCCAGCACCTCGAGCTCAGGGTCGCAAACTGGAGGAGGAGTTAACTGGCCTACATTGTAGTAGAGAATTGACCCAGATAACAACAACAACAACATTTATTTATATAGCACATTTTCATACAAAAAATGTAGCTCAAAGTGCTTTACAAAATGAAGAATAGAAAAATAGAAGACACAAGAAAAAATAAACATAAGTCAACATTAATTAACATAGAATAAGTAAGGTCCGATGGCCAGGGTGGAGAGAAAAAACAAAAAAAAACTCCAGAGGCTGGAGAAAAAAAATAAAAACTGTAGGGATTCCAGACCAAGAGACCGCCTAGTCCCCTCCTTTAGAGAGACAGTGTGCACCCCTAAGGTGATGCGGAAGAAGATTCTAGATCAGACAGGTAAAGATATGTGAGTCACAGTCACAAGGAGTAAGGTAAAGGGTGCACACTCTCCTGGGGCATCAACCTCAGAATTAGAACTGTCATACCATTTTCAGGTCCTTGAGGAGCTGGATGGTGTTTCTGATGATTCTGAGGTAGTTGGCAAGTATGAGGAGTCCAAATGGGCCACCTCAAAACCAGTTCCCAGAAAGAGAGAGGTAGTGATAGTTGGGGACTCAATCATTAAGGGGATTAAAGTACAGGTTTGCTCTAGAGACAGAGAGTCTCACACTGTGTGTTGTCTTCCAGGTGCACAAATGGGGGACCTCCTTGGAAGGGTGGATAGGCTCTTGGTCAGAGCGGTGATGGATCCAGTTGTCATTGACCATGTTGGGACAAATGACATACATGAGGGTAGTCTGTCAGTTCTGCAATCCAAATTCAAAGAGTTAGGTGCCAGGCTAAGGAACAGAACTGACAAGGTAGTCTTCTCTGAAGTTCTGCCTGTGCCACACACCAGTTCAGATAATATTAAAAAGACTTGGTGCAAGATACAAGGGTTTATGGGGTATTGGGACTCCTTTTGCAACAGATGGGACCTATTCAGCCATGACAGGTAAGATCACCAATGTATTGGGGAGCATGAGTAGGCTAGTTGAGGTTTGTATAACCAAATGAATGGTGGGAGGGGGTAAGGAGTTTAGGGAAGGCCAGCTTTGGAACTATACATGGAGGAACAAACGACAGTGTAGAAATAAAAATATGTAGTAATGTAAATTCTAACCCAACATTGAAATGTAAAAGGAGTAGCACATTAAAAATAGCTTGCCTTAATGCTAGAAGTATCAAAAATAAGGCAAGAGAGTTGGAGTTGTATGTAGCAGAGTATAATTAGAATATTACAGCAATAACGGAAAACTGGATAAATAACAAAGATGGGGATGAGTATAACATATTTTTAGGAAAGACAGACAGAACAGAAAAGGTTTAAAATTAATAAAATTAATAGGTCATTTCAGAAAAGGTGGTGGGGTTGCTTTTTATGTCAAACAGAATTTAAATGCATGTCCTCTTCAGTAGGACAATGAGTCCCATCTTAGTGAGGACATGCGGCTTCGCCTGGAAAGCATTAGGGAAAGAGGCCTTATTCTAGGAGTGTGTTATAGACCACCCAATGAAGACAGTAATTTCAACACACAACTTTTTATCCATCCATCCATTTTCCAACCCACTGAATCCGAACACAGGGTCACTGGGGTCTGCTGGAGCCAATCCCAGCCAACACAGGGCACAAGGCAGGGTGCCAACCCACTGCAGGACACACACAAACACACTCACGGGCCAATTTAGAATTGCCAGTCCACCTAACCTGCATGTCTTTGGACCGTGGGAGGAAGCCGGAGCACACGGGGAGAACATGCAAACTCCACGCTGGGAGGACCTGGGAAGCGAACCCAGGTCTCCTAACTGCGAGGCAGCAGCGCTACCACTACACCACCGTGCCGCCCCACAACTTTTTAGTAATATTAAAAAAAGACAAGTTTACAGGAGGATATTATAGTCATGGAGGACTTTAACTATCTGAGTATTAACTGGGATAACCTTGCAAATGGAGGAGAACAAGAGCAGGAGTTTTTAGAAATAATCAGTGACTGTTTTTTAACTCAGTATGTTAAAGCAACGAAATGGGGTTTAGAGCTTGTCTGGATTTAGTATTTTGTAATAATCAAGACAGAATTGATGGTGGGAGGACCTGGGAAGCGTCATTAAAAGTTTCCCTGTGGAATAAAAAACACCAGAACAACAGTTTTCTGGAACAATGGACAGTAGCTGACAAATATTTTATTTTAAAAATAACACAAAAAATAAAAATGATTTAAAAATCTGTTGTCACTAACTAACAACAGATTATAAAGTCAAAGCGTGTACATAACTTAAAACATAGAGGATGAGCAATTTCATGAATTACCCTGAAAATGAGCAAAACCACAAAAGTTCTTCAGTGGACTGTGAAGGTGACAAAAGTCACACCAGTTTGTACAGCAAGGATGAGCAAGTCAAGCAGCTTTGTTCCCTAGGTTAATCAGTTTTAAACAATGGAATAGAGGTTATGCCCCAAAATAGTTAAAAGATCAGTTCAAGTAAACACCGAAGGTGTTACTGTGAATAAGAATACAACATTTATGACAGAAGTGCAGCAAGTACTGTTTTATGACATTATGTCACAACACCTTTTCTTGCACTTTTTTAATCCTTAAATGTGGTCTAATTGTTAGGCTGTGCGTAGTCACATCAGGAGCAAAGCAGGAGTCAGCATTGGATGGGGTTCCAGTCTGCCACAGGACACACTTACTGACATACCTCACCTTTCACTACAGTTATAAAGAAATTAAAAATAAGCTATGCCTGTCAGTAAATAACCCTGTGTGTATCATTCAGATGGTGAGGAATGAATACTGAAAGTGATCAGATGATTGCATCAGATGAAACCCCACCACAGTTTAACAGCACCTGAAATATGTAATTGAAGCCACTTTGCCTTTTACAAAGGTGCCACAGTCTCTGAACTCGCTGTAACTCACCATTAAATGTGACACTTCTTTCAACTTAAAAAGTGATCAAACATTCCTTGTTATATTTGCACAGCTTGTGACAGTTTCATGTTTCATGCTATATTTGCATACATTAGTGAAACTTGCAGTGTACTGCCTCAAATAAAGGGTTGTTGCATGCAAACTGAGCATTGTGCTGTCATTTGAGCCATATAACATTGGTGATGAAGATGGAGCTTTCGTTCCCACCACCTTCTGTATTCCTTGCATTTCTAGGCGGACTTGCTGGATTGAATCTTTTGAGACTTACTTAACAGCTGTATGTCTAGATATATGGACGTAGTGCGCAATGCTTGTGAAACAGCCATACTTAAACACTGCCTAAGCACAGAAGGCCAACGCATCTTTAAAACCTTCAGAACTCTGGCTGGATATTCTGCATAGATTAGCCTCCTGGGATCTCATTTCTCTAGGCCTCAAAGTACCATCATCAGCCAGGGGAGTCAGTCCATCAGTTCATGGCTGATTTGTGGGATTTAGCTAGCTTTTGCAAGTTCCGTGAGTTACAAGATGAATTTGTCAGGGACCAGATAGCGGAACATGCCAGTAACTATAAAGTTTGTGAAAGACTACTGATGTCACCAGATGATACGATTCTTGTGAAAGCAATCAACATGGCATTTCAAATTGAATAAGCCAACGAACTCATGACTAGACTTGCCATTTCTTTGGCTCAGCACCAGCCTGTAGCAAAGCAACTGACTGAAGACTGTGTTGCCGGCAGGGAGAGGCTTTCCTTTCAGCACAGCTGTGATATTCACTGTACGAGGCAGTGCCAATCTGTTTCTAGACAGCACTGCAGAAACTGTGGCTTCACTTGTCATAAGTCTAGAACTCTGTGCTGCCCCCATAGAATGTTATACTCACAGGTGCCAGAACTGCAGGAAGCTTAACCGCTCAGCTCCCGCTTCTTCAGATCAAATGTAACAATCACCTTCTACTAAGACTGCTTTAACAACCTTTCACTCAGCAATCTCCACAGCCCTCACCTTTAAAACTTATACTTTGCAGTGTGTGTCTTTCTCTGCAGTTGGATACTTGGGAGGCGATGTCTCTGCTTAAATGGACCACTGTCAAACAGCTTTTCTCTCACCTAACTCTCACTGCTCTCTCTGTTGTACTATGCAGTTATGGCAGTGCTAAAATTGAAACAGTCTGCAAACTCTCCCTGCCTGTACGCTATGGCCAAATCTACTGGCCTGACTTCATATTTCATGTTGCCTGCCATGATGCCAACTTGTTAGGCCTGAACTTATTTACAACTCTGGGATTTACACTCCTAGACACTGATGGCTTCAGCTGTTCTCATTGTCAGCTCACCATATCTTCAGCAATGACCCACTCTTTTCACAGGTTTGAGTTTTCTCTCAGCTTTTAACTACCAGTCACTACTTGATCCTTCCCATTCGCACTGTCATCGAACATTTGAGTTCTCTTGGCCCTCCTGGGGGGTGTAGCTATGGAACGGCACAACCCTTTGGAGGCCGACATCACCGAACTAGTTAATGCCTTGTCTTGAGTCTCAAACCTAGTGATAGCAGAAAAAAACAAAATAAAAAAACATGCAGTTTATGCCTCTGCATCGACCTTAAACCATGAACAAAGCTGTAATACCTGGTAAATACCCACTACCAACTGCTGAGGAGCTTACCACTCAGTTAAATGACTCTAAGGTTTTTCCAAAATTGGACCTTCACTAGGGATACCAGCAGACTCCTCTCCACAGAGATTTAACTGTTCTTGTTCACACATAATGGGATGTTTTGTTACACTAGGGTCCCGTTTGGCTTCAGCTCTGCTCCAAGCTGTTTTCTGAAGGCGATGTCTACTATCTTTGCTGGAATTCCTGGGGTGGTCATCTATTTGGATGATATTGCTTGGTATAGCTCAACTCAGCTGCCCATAATGAATGTCTACACAGACTGTTGCATTAGGTACCCAACTGTTCTACCTCTGGACCACTAAGAACTGTTCAATCTAAAATAAACAAATAAATTAAACTTTTCAACCTTATCTGCTCCTACAGCCTCTTGTGCCCGAAGGATGGCTGCTTACCTACACACCGCTGAGCCTTCCCCCTTATTGTTTTGAAGTCAGTCGCGGACTTTTTTCTTTTCTTTTAAACTAAGGAATCGCTGTTATGATGTGGTTATTTGCTTACAAATGCCGATATCAGTTACTGCTACTTTCTACCCTACCTCCTCGATGCTAGTTCAGATACAAATAACAAAAACAAGTACACGTACAAGTACAAATACAAGTAACTTTTCCAAGCACACCTCATAACACCCAACTACTTTTGTTCTTGTGTGGGTGAAAAAAAAACAAAAAAAAACCTTCTAAAGGGTAAAAAGCTTTAAAAATTACCACACGGTTCCATATTGGCAACCAAAACCCAAGTTTTTAAGAGCAAAATGTATTTTTTTTATTTAACTCACACCACAGAAAACACCAAAAACTCTCAGCAGCCTCTCGCATTTGCAAAGTTCACGTCAGCATGTCTCAAGCCTCAGCACGTCAGCCTCCAGCCTGGCACTGGGCACAAGACCCTTAGAATTTACCACTGGTTGGAAATTCTGCAGCAGTATAATTTTTCATTATAGTTTACTCCTGGCCATGAAAATGTAGTGGCAGATCTGCTGTCCAGTACTTTTCCCTGCTCCACCACAGACCCAGGACATGACAGCAATGAACCAGAACTTGTTCAAATGGTCTCCACTCTTCACATTGAGCCCCTGTCTCTTTACAGGAGTTTCAACAAGCCTCTGAACATGACCCCTGTACTCTGCTGTGGTCTTTCATTCATATAGTTTGGCCCTCTATGATTTCTGAGGAATTGTCTCAATTTGTCTTATAAAGCTGTGTCAGGGATGTTGATCTAAAAAAGAAAGGATAACCACACAGGAACAGTAGCACTGCTTTGACACTGGGTGCCGCCAGTCTGCAAAACCGAGCGGAGAACTGTTGTACGACAGGGTATGAGGTACCGTGGAAATGTGTGTGGCTTTATGCCAAGTTTAGGTTTTATACATTGCGATTTGAACGTGGAAACGTTCTTACACAACATTTCTGTGCGTACGCACCGTTTATACCTGAGGTCCCTGGTCAGTGGAAAGAATAGTTCTCCTGCTCTGCTCCCTCTACAGCCTAAAGTATGGCCAGAGTGGCCTTGAGAACACCTACAGCTGTTTATTTGTGGAAAGTATACAGAATTTTAATCCAATATTTTTAACCAATACATGGTAAGTTTTACAATTTAATACAATTATATACTTAAATGAAGTTGTATCAATGGATTATTAAAAGTATAAGGAAAAGGACTAAAGGTAACTAAATATTAACTAAATGTGACTTAAAGCTTAAGCCCATGTGGGTTGCTTCATCTTAAGAGGAACCATCAAGGTAATTAAGAAGGTTAAAATGAAGTAAATGAGTAATAAACACCCCCTTAAAAAGCAAGAACTAACTAGTAAGAAAGCCCAAACACCTCTATTGTGAAGCAGTGATAAAATCAATGGAAAAATCCATAGAACACACCTATAGTGTTTAGAATAATGGAGGAATCAACATGTACAGTATACAAAATTACTGGTGACTGTAGTTGATTGGTTAAGTTGATAGAATTCTGCATATTAAGAGTCAGATGACATGATGTATTAGATAATTAGGTAATGTTAATAGAAAAGTATAGAAGGAAATGAATTGTTTTATCGATTGCTCACTCCATGGAGTGAGACATTTGTGCATACCTATGTGCAAATGAAGAATCTTTCTGTATTTTCATCTGGTCTCCGAGAATGATTTTTTTGAAAATAGAGGGAAGTTTTTTCCACAGCATAATTAGGTGAGCCAGTCGGGAGAAAGAAGAGGCTCAAGTCTCCAGAAAGTACGGCAAGGCTCTGCGATCTGACACAAATGTGGCACCCACAAAAGGTAAGCATTTTTGCTATTAAATTGTTTGTGTTGGTTTCACAGGGATTTCACCCTTCCAAAGGAGAAGCAGTAAGAAGCTTCTCTTTTTGAACTAAAAAGTGCACAAAGAATAGTGAAAATGCAGAATGGAGGGATCAATTGAGAGATTATTGTAAATAAGTTTGTTAATAAGGGAAAGCCTATAGAGTGCTTATAGGCTGCTGTGATACTGCCTGATACAGTGGAAGTGTAATATTGGGGGACCCAGTAGGTAGACGCAAGTCCTCGAGTACCGCTTCATGGTAGGTTTATTCTTTCAGTAAACCTAATGTGGGGCTGAGTTAGAGACAAAAAAATGTCTGTTTAATCATGCCCCAGTGGGTTATTTGGGTCTTTGGTTCATAGTTGTAAGGTATTATTGAACTGATCACTTTAGGGGGGAGACCCGGAGTTGGCTAAACGGGAGGCTGCTTTAGTGAATTACACTAGGTAGTTCCACTGGAGTGTGTGGAGAGCAGGTGAAAATCTTATTGAATACCACTCTAAAGCTCAGGTCTGAGGGTGTAGGTTCATTCTTTGGTAACTGGCTATTGTGCTAGCAAATTAACTAGGGAGGGTTCTGTTATTCTGAGCGTTTTAGGCTTAAGTTTGTTTTGGTTTGTGGTACACATATTAGGTGTTTGCTACAAACCCTGGTGCCAGGCAAGTTTGGATGGGTTATCTCAAATACTGGATACTGGACTAGGATTAATTTTTACTACAAGTGAAAGAGCCTAATCATTTTGTATGAGGTAAACCCTAGGAGGCTCCAGAAGAAGTGTCGAATAGCATTAGCAGAACTTTGCTTTGGTGGAAATGCCAAGGAAGCATTCAATTAGGGAGGGCAGAATTAATAGGTCACTCAAAGAAAAAGAAAAATATAAGAAAGAAAGAAAGAAAGAAAAGGTTAAATATATAGTATAACTCTGTGATTAATGGTCAATAAACACTTCAGCCCAGAGAGAGAGTGAGTCCAGGTTTAGAGAAGAAAATAAAATTGTATATCCTCTTTCTGTTTGTACAGGTTTTCTAAGAAAAAGAATAGGACTTAGACTAAAAAGTTAGGTTTTTTGTCATTGGTATGGGTTTTAAGGTTTTTGTTTTCTGTGTTGTGATTGTGTATTCTCTTTGTGGCAGAGTAGACACTATGGAGCAACTTTTTGCTGGAATCTGTAGCAGTGTTCGACATCATATATGTAGATATGTATATATATGTGTCTGTGTGTATATATATACAGGGGGTTACAACGTTTCGACATACAACGTTTCGAGTTTACAACGCTCACTCCCATAAAAACTTAAAAAAATTGAGACATGAGAAGGAATAAAGGAAAGGATTTTTTTTTTACACTCATTTTTTCTGTTACTACAGTACAGTGTACAGTACAGTATATTTATGTCTTTTTCCTTTTTCTGAGGCTTACATTTTGTGTTTTTATGTTCTAGATTATGATTTTGCAAATGTGTTAAGACAGGAAAGTTACTTAGGCTAGAGTGTGTTTCGACTTACACCAAAATTCGGGTTACATCACTGTTGTAGGAACGGAACTGTGTTGTAACCTGAGGACCCCCTGTATATATATATATATATATATATATATATATATGTGTGTGTATGTATGTACGTATGTGTGTATATATATATATGTAGATGTGTATATGTATATATATATGTATATATGTATGTATATATATATATGTATATGTAGATATGTATACATGTGTATATATATATGTGTATATGTAGATATGTATATATATATATATGTATATATATGTTTATATGTGTGTGTGTGTATATATATATATATATATGACAGCAACACTCATAATAGTAACAAAACAATTACATTGACAATCATGTTACGTTATTTTTAAAATGTTTCCTTTTCTTTTTCATAACTTCTTTAACACACTACTTCCCCGCTGCGAAGCCCGGGTATTTTGCTAGTAATAAATATGTAAAGCAAAAGACCGGTCTTAAATTTGGGAATGAATGTATTTAAGTGGTATAAACAAGAGTAGTTAATGCTCAGTGGCCGAAAGAAGGACCAGGAAATGAAAATGTTGTGGTGTTATCAGTGGCAACAGTAAAAATTCACGACTTGAGAGGAAGTAGACTGATGGTCTAGAAGGAAGCATGATGAGATCGAAGATACTATAAACACACAGTAAAGAAGGGATCGGTTCAAATAAATACTTAAAAAGAATTAAATGTGGCGTGAAGTTGCACAAGTAAGGAAACAGTGCAAGCAAAAGACTTGAGAGTTGTCATTAAGAGAGATGGAAAAGGTGTATGAAAGGAATGAAAGATGAAAAATGATACTTTATAATTATTGTATGACATGTTGAGGGAAAATGTTACAAGTGATTAGAATATCTTGAAGGAATGCTCTGTGTGTTTGAAAATATTGTTCTTTGATTAAGGAATGTGTATCAAGCATGGGTAATACTATTGTGTGTGTCTGCTTACTTGTTAAATAGGTTATAAATTTGCATATATATTATATACTAGCAGAATACCCGTGCTTCGCAGCGGAGAAGTAGTGTGTTAAAGAAGTTATGAAAGTAGTGTAGTAGAAGTAGTGTGTTAAAGAAGTTATGAAAAAGAAAAGGAAATATTTTAAAAATAACATAACATGATTGTTAATGTAATTGTTTTGTCATTGATATGAGTGTTGTTGTCATCTCTCTCTCTCTCTCTCTCTCTATATATATATATATATATATAGCAAAATACCCGCGCTTCGCAGCGGAGAAGTAGTGTGTTAAAGAAGCAATGAAAAAGAAAAGGAAACATTTTGAAAATAACGTAACATGATTGTCAATGTAATTGTTTTGTCACTGTTGTGAGTGATGAGTGTTGCTGTCATATATATAAATATAAATATATATATATATTTACACACACACACATAAACATATATATATACATATCTATACATATACACACACACATATATACATAAATATATATATATCTACATATATACACATACATATACATACACACATACATACATACACACACATATATACACACAAATACATATATATATACATACACACACACATATATAAACATATATATACATATACATACATATCTACATATATACACACACAGCTATTTCGTATCAGTGCAAGACGCTGCTTGTTAAAATGGATAACTCCCGCTCTTACGTGCAAGTCTGCGTGGATATTATGAACTATCGTATTTGTTCAAGTTCTATTTAAATTTTAAATAGAAGGAATTTTTTATTTAGTCAACAGAAATATCTTTGGTAGGAATGGTAAAAACAGACAGGAATATTATTCCTGAATAAATCAACTCAAACCTTAAACAACTTATAATATTTTGCTCTCCATAAAAATATATCCTGTCTAAATTATACAAGTTAGAAATAAAGTAAACGTTAAAAGAACAAACATTCAAATTTCTTTACTCTTATGTAATTTTATATAAAAAATAAACTTAGATTTTAAATATCCCAAAAGATTTTGCTCTCCATAAAAATATATCCTGTCAAAATTATACAAATTCAAATATGAACATGCTGCATAACAAAACCTGGAAATATAAATAAAATGTGTTCCTTTCAGCAATAACAAATCAAATCATTCAGTTGTCTTTGCTCATATGTCATTTTAGAGCTGGACGCCTGGCATCTTTTTTTGGCAACAAGTTAGTTTATGTTTGGTGTGAGGTTCTGTGTTGTGGAGATTCTCAGGATGGACTGCAGGTGCTCATTAGTGAGGCGACTCCTGTGTGCTGTTTTGTTAGTCTTTATCACTGAGAAGAGCTTCTCACACAGATATGTGCTACCAAACATGCACAAGGTTCGAGCCGCATGTAGACGGACTTTTTTTGTTCTTCAAAGTCACCAAAGCGCCGTGCGCTCAGTTTATCAGCAAAGTGCGTATTTGGGAACACCGTAGTGACGACTTGGTTCAACATTACTTGGCAACAGGGAAAGTGGGGCAAGTTGCACTGGTGCATTTGTGTCTCCCATAAAAGCAGCTTCACTTGAAATCACTTTGTGATTGTGCACGGGTAAAAACGTCCGCTGAAGTGTCAGATTCTTATTTAATTCTTCTGCTTTCTGTATCTTCTGCATTGCATTCAGGTCTTTCAGGTTACCCTGATGTTTTGTCTCATAGTGCCGTCTTAGATTAAATTCTGTAATTACA
>JANRMT010062793.1:20268192-20319947 GCA_026402145.1 Polypterus bichir lapradei | reverse complement strand
GTGTTTGGGGTGGATGTGATCAGAAAGGCACTGATAATTCCAAAGACCGGTCGAGAAAACTATTGGAAAAAGGGATTTTTCTTATAATGCTTTATTTTCATGTTAAAGCAACTGGTCGTTTTACTTGGCTACTGAAAATGTATTTTGTTCACTAATGCTTTAGTGTTTAATTAAGAATTACCTGAATATTTGATCATTAGTTTAAGCAGAAAGAGTAATTAGCTCTGCTATTTTAGTTCAATGAACTTCGGATGTGCAGCAGAGTGCCCCGCTGAATCTGAACACTGGGTCACGGGGTCTGCTGGGGCCAATCCCTGCCAACACGGGGCGCAAGGCATGGAAATACCCGATGAATCCGAACACTGGGTTACGGGGATCTGCTGGGGCCAATCCCTGCCAACACGGGGCGCAAGGCAGGGAACCAATCCCGGGCAGGGCGCCAATCCAACGCCGAAACAAATCATAATTGGGCTTTTCTGTTTTTAACTTTTTAATTAAAAACAGTAAAATGATTTCTAATTATCCCCAGTGTTAATAGAAATAATTTTAGTTTTGAATAGACAGAAAATATCAACATTTTGTGCTAGTGTAACAGTGAGTGCTTTTACACGTACGTACAAAACTGGGGTAAGGTGTGCAACCTGCTTTCTTATAAATCTCCGTTTAAATGCACAAGTGTACTTACAGTTTTCCTTTGTCAAAAGGCTCCTAGGTGATAGAAATGAGCTAAGCAAAAAATAAAAAAAAAATCACTGACCGCAGCAAATTCTAAAACACACGTGGAGTCTGTCTCTCTTGTGCGGTATGGGGTTACTTTTAAAAATAACTTCATTATATTACTCACGCGTCTAAAATCACCCGGACTTTGGGCTACTGTTCTGTATTAAAATAATTACATTTAACAAAATGAATAAAAACACCGTTACAGTAAGCTTCTGGAGTCTGTCTCTAACCGGTTGTTCAAATGAGTTTCGTTATCTCAGCCTTTAAAAAACAGGCGGCTACGTACAGAGAGTGGCCGTTTCGAAACAGTAGGCATTTCACAAGCGGGTCCCTTCTACAGGTAGTTCAGAATACTTTTATTATGTCAGAGTTAATGCACCACTGGCCTGCGCTTTAAAACCACTCCTGAATATTCTCAGAGGAGAGGCCCCTGTTTGAATTTTCAGACGCCGAGACAAAAACTACTTGATTGGATTACCCGTTTCGGTATGAAAAACTACTATTGTTTGCTTCAGTCCTATGAATTTGTACATTAATCGTCGTACACGTAGATAGAAAAAAATGTTGCATCTTATATTATACGCACGCATGAGCGCGCTCACGCACGCACTAACCAACTTGGAAATATTAAGGATTCAGCCATCCGTTTTTTACAAACATACTCGATTGGCGCCTATAATAATCATGAATAGTCTGCATGAAGAATAGTTATATTTTATTTCATCCTATACAAAGATAAAAGAAATAATTTTTCAAAGAAGTTCATATAGACGCTGGGGGGCTATGTGCTTTGGAAACAGTTGAAAAAATGACCGACGTATTCGTGGCTTGCCAAAGGGGGTTTTAAAGGCCTCTAGTTAAATCAGCACACTCCACTATAGCCTCGTGTGCTTCCTTCTAAAGCTCCGTTTAAATGCACAAGTGCATTTACAGAGTTTTCCTTTGTCAAAAGGCTCCTAGGTGATAGAAATGAGCTAAGCAAAAATTAAAAAAATCACTGAGCACAGCAAATCCAAAAACACACGTGGAATCAGCCTCTCTTGAGCGATGTGGTGTTACTTTTAAAAATAACTTCATTATATTATACTTACACTATATAACGTTTTTAGGTTACTCATTTTGTAAGGGACGGGAGACATGGGCTGGCATCTCGACATGTACAGGACATGGTTCAGTACTCAGCCAGGAGGTCAATGTAATTAAGGAAATTAGGGTTTTGCTCTTTTTTAGTAACTGTCTTTTGTCTGATTTTAGACAGCCCTGAGGAAAATAAACCCTAAAGTTAAGCTCTGTATACAGTATATGTGAACATTTTTGGCATCAGCCACCAAGCTGTACAGGCTAGATATTTTAGACGTCTCAAACATGATTTGAAAGGGAACTGCGGCATACGTCTGTGTGATTTTTACAAGGCTTATATATCAAAATATATTTGTAAAGCGGTATTTTGGAAAGTGCTTTATGATGGCCGCTGTTTGCCAATCATTTGAACCGGAATATATTTAAATGGGGATGAAAAAAGGTTTTAGATCAATTTTAAAACATCTCTCTTAATAAAGCGGTATTTTGGAAGTGCTTTATGTTTACCAATCATTTGAGCCGGACACAAGCCACGCTCATTGCACCGCGTCTTTGGAATGTCTTCTAAAAACATCCTTTGTTTTACAAGCTGCATTCCACAAGGTAAGGCAATTTTTCACATCGGAGGCAACCTGTTGCCTAGGAGCTATGAATCACTCCCCTCCTTTCCTCCCTAACCGGTCACACAAACACCTGCCATCTCTGGGCTGTGAAGCGCGCACCCCCCACCACTTTACCTTCAGGCGAACGCCGCAAGTATTGGGAAAAGGTCCTCCGTATTCGTGGCTTGCCAAAGCGTCTTTACAATGATGGCATATTGAAGGCGATCTAACTTTTAGACCTATAAATGTCTAAAAAATAAAATCTAAGTTTGGGGAAATACTTTTTATACACCTAGGATAGCTTTTTTAAAAAATAAGCCATTTAAAAAGGGTGCTGTTGCCTATTATTTAACTGTGTGATTTTTACAAGGCTTATATCAAAATATATTTAAATGGGGATGGGGGAAAAAAAAAAGGTTTTAGACCAATTTTAAAGCATCTCTTTATAGAGTTGTATATTGGAAGTGCTTTATGTTAATGTTTACCAATCATTTGAACCGGAAAATATTTAAATGGGGATGAAAAAAGGTTTTAGAACAATTTTAAAGCATCTCTCTTTATAAAGCGGTATTTTGGAAGTGCTTTATGTTTGCCAATCATTTGAACCGGACACAAGCCACGCTCGTTGCACCGCGTCTTTGGAATGTCTCCTAAAAACATCCTTTGTTTTACAAGCTGCATTCCACAAGGTAAGGCAATTTTTCACATCGGACGCAATCTGTTGCTAGGTGCTATGAATCACTCCCCTCCTTTCCTCCCTAACCGGTCACACAAACACCTGCCATCTCTGGGCTGTGAAGCGCATTTCTGTATCCCCGGAGGTCCGACCTGTTTAAGGCTATGGCTTTAAGATTCAAGGGACAAATGCCAGCGTGGTTTCGAATCCCGCTTCTGGTAAATATTTGTGCTCCATTCACTCTGGGATTATCTGAATACAATTCTAACTTTTAGAAAACTATTCCCCATGCTTTCGCGAACTGTTTCCTTTGGGTCAGCTGATTATTTAAAATGGCAGGTGATGGATGGAACAGGGTTTTTTTTAAAGATATACAAAATATACATCCGAGGCTAGCGTCTCAAACGTTCTTTAAAAGGTCCCTGTTGCCTATTATTTAACTGTGCGGGTGATTTTTAAATCCTTTAACTTTAAAAGTTACACACGTAACTTGTTCTCCCGGACTGATTCGCTGCGCCAACGTGCGAGCTTGATGCGCGCTCCCGGTCCGGGTTAGGGTGGGGGGTTGACAAGCATGCGCTCGCAGAACACAGCAGGGGGTGGGGGGTGTTTCTGTCAGCAGAGCTCCGGCCTCGTACAGTTTGCAGCTATAGACCTCACAGGGCCCTGCAGGGGGGCTGTCGGGCTCTCTCTCTGTCTACACAGAGCCTGTCAGTTTTGAGAGACAGCACAAGCTGCTAAAAGCCGGGCTGCTTTATTTCTGTGAGGTGGGATGCTTGAATCACCGCTAAGGCTGTTTTTGTACTGCAGAATATGTCTGTGAGATGGAAAAAAAGCAGCTTGACTTAGTTTGAAGCAAAGACGAGATGTTTTAGTTGCGTGTTCATCTTAAAATCGTAGATAGAACAAAATGCTTCGCTTTTTATACCGGCCTTTCAGAACTGACAGGGACGTGTGGGGGACAGGGAAGTGTAGACAGAGAGCCGGCAACTCGTCTTTCGACCTTGACTGCATGTGCGCTTGGAGCTTCGACCCAGTGGCATCTCGGGGGTACACGCAGAGGCTGTCTCAGCTCTCACGCGTCAACTGTGTAGAGTGAGTGAAGGGACAGCTTGTCAGTGCAGAGAATGTCTGGGGACTTGACTCAGATTAAATAAAAATGGTTTACAAGTGCTAAACTAAGGTTTACATCTTTAAAGTCATAGATTATTTTAAATAATAGATAGATACAGGAGTTCTTACCCAAACCGTAAAGGCAGGCAGCTCTGCCCCTTGAAACGCTTGTGCGTGTGTCTTCGAGAGAAGCGGGGCACCAACAGGTCTGTAACTGGCCTGGATTTGTCAGGACATGCCCCGGGCATTCCTGTTCATGGAGGGGAGCTGCTTTTGACAGTTTGTTTAATTAAGCAGGTGCCTGTGGGATGAGTTCAAACAGGGGTCAGACATCCATCAAAAGGCCCTTGACAGTTTCCTGAGCCAATCAGGTGCCAGAGGGCGGGTTCAACGAAGGGACAGACATCCATCAAAAGGCCCTTGACAGTTTCCTGAACCAATCACGTGCCAGAGGGCGGGGGCTAGGTCACGTGGGGGTAGACGTGACGTCAGCAGGGGGCGGGAATTCCGGTATTGCATCAGCAGGGCGGGGACTTCCGGTATTGCGTCATAGGGAGCGGGCTTAAGGGTCATAAATCATTTTGACATAAACCCCATGCATATAACTTACTCGTAAGGAAAGCAATGGAATAAAGGAGTTTGAAGAAAGAATGCAGGCATAATGTAGGCAAGTTGTTACACATGTACAATGGACTACAGATTTTCCTGTACCTGCTTACCAAAGTGGTCTTCGGGAAAGAAAGGGCCCAAAGCCACTGAAAAGATATGGTATGGGTGAAAGTCAGATGGCAGTTTTAATTAAAGGGAGAAGAGCACATTATGTTTCATGGGGGATGCAAGATTTAGAGAGCCTGGCTGCCTCCTGACATACATTAGGGTGGAGGAAAATAGATTAGAGCATCTGAAGAAAAAACAACGGGAAAGTTGCTGCCGCTGGCAAGAAAAGTGGGTACTACCCATATGGAGAACACACTGGAAAACTCTAACCTTTCTGGCATCCTAGGCACACAAGTGTTTGAACCAAGTACTTTTAACCCCCCTTTAAAATGATATATGGAGGGTCCTGAGACAGGAGTATCCTATGAAATTTAACATGAGAACACTAAAGGCAGAGGCAGTAGGAGACTCTGAGAATCCAGCTGCTTATGTCCACAAAACAGAAAAAGACCCAGAGGGGGACCCACTAATGACTAAACCATTTAGAATGACAATACTTAAATTGCTACCTGCTCTAGTAAAAAGTAAATTGGAAGATACAGTGGGACTGAACTTTAAACTCATAGAGAATTCTGTGACCATATCACTCATGCTGTGGAAAGTATTGTAAAGAAAAGTGAAGAACTGGAAACAGATGTTCAAAGAAAGTTCACTCAACTACAATTGGGGGAATTGGATGATCAAAAATAAGAAGAGCAAACTCCATTAACAATTCTCTGGAGAAAGACAACAGAACAATGGCACCAGTGGTTTCTCCAGTCCCTGCTCAATATCCAACACCTGTGAAAACTCCCACTGTGTAACTGGCTCCTGTTAATGTATATAAGTAGCAACAAATATGGGGCCAACAAACAGCCAAATTATAAAAATAGAGTGGGAAACATTCCTGTTGCATCTTGGACATGTGGTCAGTTGGGACATTTGCAAAAGAATTGTCCAATAAATCCGTGGTCACAAGGTTCTAATCAATTGCCTAGGATAGAGGTCAGTTTTCTCGAAAATGGAACCAGAAAAATCGGTATTCACAACAACCCACTTTTGGATATATGAACCCATGGTTCAGGTTCAATCAATAACTCTTGCATTGCCCAGAGGGCCCTACTTGGGTAGGTCAGTACTCTGTGTTAACAAAGTGCTTAGATAAAGAATGTGACGGTACGGGTCGGCTCTATGCTCCCTCTTCTACAATGGGAGTCTCTTGAACCCAACACCATTAGTACTGTAACCGAAATGAGCGTGGCAGATGAGGACAAAACACACCAAGCAAGGGGGTATTGAAAAGTGCTCAAGTGCTTTTATTAAAATAAACAACATTGTTCAAAAAGTGCAGTGCTCAAAATGTTCCATAAATAAATAATCCATAAAAGAAGTGAAAATCAGGGGTTAAAACACAGGCAAGAAACTTTTTTTTAAAAAACAGTAGCCTTAGTGCCCCTTTAAAACCGACTCCTCCTTGTCTAATCTCTTCCCAGATCTTGCAGACCGAGGAGAAGTCTACCAGAAGACGCAGACAACCTTTTATCCTGACTCGTGTCCCCATTGCCACTTCCTTAGCGTTCCACGGGGAGCCCCCGCACCCTGCTCTGTTTGTACCACTGCCAGTCCGTCAGCTCCTCCTAGCATGGGCTCCCTGTCCACCCACTGCTGCCAGTCCAATGGATCTTCCCAGTGAGAGCACATTCCTGAGCACAATGGTCACTCCTGCTACTTGGTCACTCAGCTGGAACGATCATTCAGCCCCTTCCTGAGCGTGCTACTTCGTGGGGCTCCATACCCATCCGTCTGCTTTCTTTCACTTTAACCTCCTTTTCTTTTCCTTTAGTTCATTCTTTTCATCTCCTTTTTTTAAAATTCTCTCATTGCTAGCACTCCTGCTTCCCTTTGTAAATGGAGGGACATGGCACAGCAGCAGCAATTAGCAGCTCATGGCGTCACCCTGAAGATGAGAGTCCGGTGATTATTAATTTAAAATGCCAATCAACCGTGGACCTCACTTTACTACAAAGAACCAATGGTGAACATTGAAATTGAAGGGAAAAACATCCCTGTGATGACAGATATAGCAGCCACATACACTTGTGTCAAAAAGAAGGACACAAGCCACCTTCCTATGCCTTGCAAATATGTTAAGACAGTAGGATTCTCAGGACGACAACAGTTAATTCCTCTAACGTTTCCAGTGCACCTTTGCACAAATGGACTAGTTGCCTAAATCTCTATACTAATCTCAGACAATTCATACATCAATTTGCTAGGGAGAGATGCTTTGTGTAAATTAAACGTAAAAATCAGTTGTATCCCAAGGGCATATACATTGATCCAGAAGGTGTTCAAAAACAAATTGTAATGCAAAGTAGGAGATATTGACAAATCTGAATCTGAGTTTTGGGGAAAAGGTGGATTGCTTCTAACAGCTACTCTTCCTAAAATTTGAAAACCCACCTTAGAACATCATTGTACAATTTGAAGTTCAGACAAACTCGAGTCTGCGATGACAGCAGCATATCTTCAATTTAAAAATACATTTAAAAAACTTAAAGTAACTTATGGTAATAAGTCAAAGGCCAAATCAACAATATTAATAATTAATAGAATAATATTAATGACTGCAAAAAAAAATCAAAAACTGTCAAAAGAAAGGGAGAGAGAGAGAGCGTGCCCGTAGAAAGGCTGCTATATGGCAGAGCACCAGGAAGAATTTTAAAGCAATCAAAGTCATTTTTATGAACATTATTCATTAATAACATATCAAAGACACAATAAAGAAAAGTTAAAGACCTTGACCTGTAGTAAATTATATATGACATATGTATGATAGTTTTTCAGCTTTTCACATATCCCACATTTCATTTTCTTGAGCAGTCCCTGATTTGATTCAATTACTTGAATAGACAGAACACTGAAAGAGGGTCATGCTTAAATTGGGGAGTTAGCATGACTGATGCATTACTTTTACAAAACATTTTTTCTGTGCCATTTTAACTGTGATACTAAACAAAGTTTAGGTAGTGTGCCTGTATAAACAGTATAACCAGTTGTAGCAGACCATTAATCAGAGAAAGGAAAGAATTAAAGAATTGATGGACACATTGAGATGAAGCACATCTCAACATCTGCTCACAAAAACACATTTATGGATTTTTTTTAGTATGTGCTGAAAAGGGACACACCTTTACTACTTCTGTTCCATATTGGCTAGAACCCAGCTGAAAAAGTATATGCAGCACTTGAAAGCCTAAATGAACAACAGGTAAACAGACTTAGGCATGAAAATTCAAAGACCTCAGCCTCCTCATCTTTGTGTAAATGTGGTTTGCACTAGCATGAACTGGCACAGCTTTTTATCCTTTGGGGAAGAATATAACCTAGCACCCTGAGACTCAAAATTGAGTAAACAGATGATATGAAAACTGGCATGAAACAAAAATAGGGTTGCTTTGTAAGATTTGTCCATTCCCTTTAGCCCTTCGCAACTGTAGAGTAACTCTTCAGCCAGAAGATTCTGGAGCTCATCTGGATTTCTCATTTTAACTTTATGGCTACTCAGCAAAGGCCACATGGGGTTAAGGAGAGGAAGGTCTTGTTAGATAATGTATTCACATAATGGAACCTAAAAAAGGCACAAACTCCAAACATAAAATCTACTTTGCTGTTGGCACACATGAGAAAATGTTGCAGAGATAGATTTTGTCTTTTGTCACCCAACTCTCTGAAGATGGGAAGCTCAATATTCATCCTAAGAGGAAATAAGCCAATTACAAATTTAATTAAAAAACTGTGAACAACCTAGATGTGCAGTGAATTCAGAAAATATTTGCTTTCTGCACACTTTATTGCGTTGTAGGTTTAATTTTAATAGATAACATTTGCTGTTTGTGCCAATCATTTTATACTGTATTTAATAACTCACAAGGTCAAAGTAAAAACATGTTTTCAGAAAGGTTTGCAAATTTTAAAAATCAAAAACTAAAATTTCTCATTTATGTAAGTATTCAGACTCTTTAATATGGCTCTCCTAATTGTGGTCAAGTATATCTTGTTTACTTTAATTATCCTTGAGGTGTGTCTAGAACTTAATTTAAGGCCACCTGTTATATACTAAATTGATTGGTCATTGTAAAGAAAAGCACCTACAGTTGGTAATTGGGACAAACAGAGTAGCTAGAAAAGAAATGCATTGGTTAGAGAGGTAACCAGAAAATCAATAGTCACTCAAACAGAACTTCAAAAGTCCTCTGCTGAGATGAGAGAGAACAAAAATCTCAGCTGCACAGGAACTGATGTAAACCAATCTTGAGTAAAAGGCTTACGACAACCTAGTTGGAGTTTGCCAAACAGCATGTTAAAGGACTATAAAAGCATAAAGAAAAAGATAATCTGGTCTGGTTACAGCAAAACTAAGCTTTGGGTTGAACTCTACCTCCAGACTGTTTCTCTCCCTCATGTATGTTGTTGTCCTTGCCTCTTGCACCAACCTCCAACTGCAGTATGTCTCATATGCAAATAATACTGGAACAAACCCACAATGAACTTCAACAACAGCAGAATTCTGCAGCCATTGAACAGGCACTACTATCCAATAAATAAGCAAATCAGCATCTACTGAACTATTTGTTGGGTTGGAGATTCACTATTGTCACCAACCCTGCTTTGTTTAATTGATTTTGTCTTTGAATGTCAATTTCTGTCACGCAAACTTTGTATATAGCCATCAGGATTTGCAGTAACCGTCAGGATTTAATCGATATTGGATTACAGTATAAGTGAAACGCTATAAACCATTTACAGCAGATTTATGGCATACCAGAAGATATAGTGAGAACACCGGGGTCGCCCTAGATTATTATCGGTCCCAGTAAGCGACTGGGACATTGAAGGGAGAGGAAACAGAAGTGGGGATGCCGGTTGGGTCTATGGGCTAGGCTAAGAAAACAATCCCACAAACCTCTGTTACCTAGCATCTTTCTCACCAAAGTAAGAGTGATTACTTATAAAATGGATGAGTTGAAGCTACAGATTGCTGCAAATAATTTCATCTAGAATTGTTGCTTGATGATCATAACAGAGACTTGGCCTCACCTGCAAATTCCCAGCACTGCAATACAATTAGTGGACCACACAATCCACTGGCAGGACAAGAAAAACACAGGTAAGAACAGAGGGTGTGGCTCTAAGTATGTGCACAATGACAGGTGAATTAACAGTGGAGTTACAGACAGACATTGCTGCCTTGACTTAGAAGTTCTGTCAATCATTTGCATTCTTTTTAACAAAATGTAGAAATGTAATGTCATTTCCAGTAATGTGGAAACCAAAACTACACATAGTATTCAAAAAGAGCTCATTTAATACATGCAGCATCTGCACAAAAGTATTCATTTGAAAATGTGATTCAAAATTTAAACACTCTGAATTGTTCAGCATTGTAATCAAATATTTCATTAAGAAGAATAGTTTCAGAATTATTTCTTTCATTATTAAATTGATTTTCAAATCAAATATTTGTCACACACAAAGTACACATACAGTATGGTATGTAGTGAAAGGCTTAGTTGCTGAACTCCAGTGACTGTGCCTTTTAAGAAGATTATAAAGGAACAATAACATATGACTTCATGTTTAAGGCTTTTTAATTTGTTGGATTTTACATTTAATTGTAAATCTACACATTCAAAATAAATAAATAAACAAAAAAAATTGGCACCATCTTCCAAAACCTTATAAGCTTCTTAGCAAAAGGGAATGTTGTTTGAGAATCTCATTGAAAGTTTATAATTGAATTTAAAAAATATAAAAATGTGTTTTTGCAACAAACATGTTTTTTTTCTGTACAATGTTTCGTTCTTCAGTAAATTAAATTTTAATAAAACTTCCTCCATAGTCAAAAAACTATGCAATGCACATTTTCAATAGAACACAATTAAATTACTAGCAAAAAACAATCCTTAAAAGTATTTGCAGAGTTTCATTGGTTCTTTAATAGAAACCGCAAGCCCAAATAAAGAAATAGGATAACTATAAAAATACTGCTTTAAAGTTCAATAACATTAGGTAAATACAGGGAGCAAAGCAGCATATTTCGCCCAAAAGGTGGAACTTTACAGATGCCTTCCCACACATCACAGAAAATATCATATTTGAGGAACATTATGTGCTCAAAACTAGATGGCAAGCGGATATCCCTGCTCATTATATAAATTCCATCATTGTGAAGTGTGCAGGTTAGGTTCAACCCAGATTTAGAATTGATTGCTTTCAAGCAGAGCCACTGTCGTGTTGAAATGTTATAGGACTGCACAGTAAGCATGTCTTCTGTCTGGCTGGTCTTTTTGTTTGGTTCTATCTTGTGGGTGTACCCTCCAACTAAGTAAATTGTGTCTTCAACAGAGAGCATTTGCTGCTTGCGCACGTGGAAAGAACAGGCCTGAAAGCTGAACCAGCTGTCAGAAGTTGGACAGTAGCACAGTATTCTCATGTTCCGATCTGGAAAAAAGAAAAAGAAAAAAAAAAAACAAAACAGTACACACATTTTAGGGAGTTGCTTTACATAATAGCCATTAATTATAATTTTTTTAACCTTTATCAGCAATTTGCATTAAATATACCCATAAAGTACTACTCAAAATCTGAGAAAGCTTGTGTTACAATGTGAATCAACAGGTACACAGGCAAATCTTAAATTAAAACACAGCCAAATGAAAATGAAGACTTTTACAGAATAAAAGTTTGACATAACAGTCTGAAGCTAATTCTATTACAGTACTGTATGGAGCCACATACTATACTCTGCACAAAGCAAGAACCAGCACTAGATGAGAAAACACTACATAGTGTACAACTGTTAAAGTGAATAACACCTCCACTCAATCCTTCCAAACAATAAAACAATTTGATTTGCAAAAGGAAACTGCTACATTTCAGAACATTTGTATGCACTTCCTTATAAAAGAAAATAACTGCCTTAAATTATATAATAAAATGAATTATAAGTCGGCCATTTAATTTTTTCGTTTTTTTGTAATCAATTGTTTATTTTATTTAAGTCAAAAATAAGTCAAAAGTTCAAATTGTGTAATCAACATGTAAAATAGACCCATACAGCATCATTCACCCACAATTGCAACCATTCCTGCCCTTAGCCCAGTGGCATACCACAAGGAACCATGGCAGTGTTAACTGACCAGACCACCACACACTATCCAGGTAGTGCCTGCATCATGAGTCCCTGCAAATAAATGATTTAATACACAAGATGAAATACACAACATAATACAAAATAATATCAACATAAAACACTAATATAAATACTAGAAACAAAAAGCTTTAAATTAGAAAAACAGACAATAAACCACAATAAAGTACAAAAATACATATACAGTACAACAAAATCCCTGAACAAGTAACAGAATTTGTTATACAATCATTCTGAGCACCTGGACTAGAGACAGTAGGTTAAATGCCTTCCAGGACCAATCTATTTTAAATTTAAATATTAAAAAATATATTTATTTAGCTGATCTAATTAATTTAGACTCAGAATATCTTTATTGTGAAAAATAAAATATGAATAACTGAACAAGTAATAAACATTGTGGCAAAAGGTACTATATAGGTGTTGACCCAACACAGACTGACAACTGAGGCACAGGCAAAAAATAAACAAATATTTTATTTTGTCTTCAGCTGTGGGGCACGTCTTCCCCGTGTCCCACAGGCCCTGAACAGTCCATCAAAACACCAAAAGAAAAACACCCAAAACACAGTCTTCTTTCTCCTCCACTCCGCCCAGGAAGCTTTGTCCTCCTCCTCACGACTCTGGCGCTCTGAGTAGTGGCTGTAGGCTCCTTTTGTAGCCCTCCTGGAAGTGCTCCAGGTGGTAATTGGCCTAATTAGCAGGGCTTGGAGTCGGTAGATAAATTCTTCGACTCCGACTCCTTAGTTTTCAGTACTTCCGACTCAGACTTCCAAACGCCTCTGTATTTAATATGCTAATGAATTTTACATGTAGATTGAAGGAAAGCAACATACACGTCATTTAACCATATAACTACTGGCTAAGAAACTGACTCTCTACTGTATTAGCCAGTTAAACAAATGACAAAAAAATGAAAACAATAAGGTTTTATTTATTGTTTTTATCAAGTGGCTATAAAGTAGTAGCATGCATAAAAATCAGTAACAGGAACTTTACCAGTTCAAAAAACATAAACTACATTCTTCGGTAGTTTTAAAGCAAAAACAAAGCTTAACTACATGAACAAAAAACAAAAACTGGAAAATCTAAAACAGTTTATATATTAAATACAGTTATAGAGTAGAATAGCTGTTACATGCAACCCAAAATTAACTCAATGCAGTGTTCTAAGAAACAGAATGGCTTCTGTCAGATCCTCTTTCATAGAAGCGCTTAAATATGACTTACCGTAAATACCCACATATAGGACACATTTTTTTTCTTAAGAAGTAGGCCTAAAAACCCAGGTGCGTCTTATACATGGATACGGTTTCTCTTTCGGTTTGTATATGTTCAGTTTCTCCCTGTGCATTTCCTGTGCAGCGAGCGAGTGAGCAAGAGAGAGAGAGCACAAGCGAGCAAGAGAGAGAGAGCGCGACACATACACACACAGGTGCGGGAGAGAGAGGCACACACACAGACAGAGGCGCGTGAGAGAGAGGCACCCACACACACACGCACTAGAGTGAGAGAGGCGCGCACGCACACACACACACAGGCGTGCGCTAGAGAGAGGCACACACAGGTGCTCCAGGCTCGCGAAAGAGAGAGCAAGAGAGGGAGGACTGGACGTATAAGATAGAAATGGCTTGCTTTTGTTTTCAGTTCTGTTTACAGCGATTGGTTCATAGCGTGCATTGTGGCAATGTTACTTTTCTTGATGGTTTATTAAATTACAGATTTTTTCAAATATTCATTTTTTTTCCCTGTGCTTAAAACTCATTAAAAAAAAAAATTAAAAAAAAAGAGTTTTTAGCGAGCGGATCCTAGCACTATAGCGCAAACTATTGCAGTGTTAGTTTTCTCTGTTGTTCAAGGTTTTCTCAGTGTTATTCAATGCGTGATGCTCTCGGCGCGTAGACGGGAGTGTCCATTAGACTTTATGATCGTGTGTGCGTGTGTCAGTGCCCCTCCTTTGCCTTCGATGGCTGTGTGATGGGGACAGAGAGGAGTGGTTTGAATCCAATTTGAATTTCAAGGTTTGTTTTCAAGGGACAGTCAGTTAGCAGTGCTTCAATTGTAGCTACTGGGGTATGCCTCAGTCCGCGCGCGATTAGCCGTTGCCCCCGCACTGGCATTTCACACCATTTGAAATGAAAGTATTTTTCAGGTTTAGTGTTGCTAATACTGTATCGATTTTGGAGAATGACACGGCCTTTGAAAGCTCGTTTTACAATACATCCACCTGTATGCCTTATTGTAACGTTTGGAAATTGTTTTATTTTGAATTTGCACGTCACCGATACGTCGTTTTCTAGTATGTTTCTCGCTCTTTGTTGTTGTTCAGAGAGACTCCAGCCTAACACAAACGCATGGATACAATCACTGACGCTGCGGCAGCAGCTTTTAATTAGTAACTCAAAATCAGGATGCATCCTATAAACAGGTACACAGATTTTTCCATGGTTTTTAGGGTCAAAAATCCACTGCGTCCTATACATGGTATCGTCCTATATGCGGGTGTTTACGGTAAATATGATTATTTTTAGAGCTGAGCTGAAAATAGTCTTTCAACACTGACTTGCTGGCTGTTACAGTTCTAGCCACTAAGGTTGGGCGGTATCCAAATTTTGATACCATCAAACCTCCTCCCTATTTTACCTCGGTATACGGTATTACCGTGAATAATAAAAAAATTGTGACGTAAGGCTCAGACAGCGTCACCAAACTGTTGGCTTGTGCCTAAACCGTTCAGAAACTGAATATCAAACACTAATACTGAAACAATAACAAAATAACATGCAGAACAATATTAACAACTTTTATTAGCAACAAATAGCAGTTTATAAAAAAGTGCAAATACAACAGTCAAAAAGAATTAAATTAACATAAACATCCAGAACAG
Organism: Polypterus bichir lapradei; assembly: GCA_026402145.1. NCBI lineage: Eukaryota > Metazoa > Chordata > Cladistia > Polypteriformes > Polypteridae > Polypterus > Polypterus bichir. The sequence continues at coordinate 20,304,957 of JANRMT010062793.1, read as the reverse complement.
TTTTCGCACTGAGACGCGCTCACAAATCAATTAAATTAAATCACACCGCCTGAACAACTTTTAATAACAAAGAAGAGCAGCTTATAAAAAAGTGCAAATAGACCCACAACAGTCAACCAGAGTTGAATTAACATAAACATCATCCATATTATAAAAAGTATTGCAAAGCAATAGTCTGTGACGATGCGGGTTCTGGCTCCACACTCCCATCGCTATTTAGGAAGCTCTTGAACCCAACACCGTCGGTAATGTTACCGATGAGCTAGTCAGTGAAGGCAATAAACATCTAAGCAAGGGGATGGTTAAAAAAAAGTGCAACAGTGCTTTTATTAAAAAACAGTCAACAAAACAGGTGTTCAAATAGTGCAGTGATTCCAAGTTCTTCAATAAATAATCCATTAAAAGAAAACGTGGAGGTTAAAACAATAAATAGAAAAAAACAATCCTTAAAACCAGAGGTTAAAATGTTCCTACGGGAAGCAGTCTTTAAAACAACAAGAAGTCCGGTGCCTTCAATTAAAACTAGCGTCCCTCTTGCTTCACCCATCAGGGCCCGGCAACAAGGGAGACGCGCACTCTGCAGCTGACCTATTTCCTGCTCCTGCTACTGCTGTCAGTTGCCTGACCAATCCTTGGCTCCGGTCGGCTCCTCCGGACAGCGACTTGGGAATCCCTTAACGGCCAAGGCTCTCACATTAGGGACACCGCGTCCCAAGTCCCGACTCCCGCTAACTTCCGCGGAGAGTCCTGCACCTTCCCAGTCACTCCCGCCCTACAAAACAATCTTCTGCGGGGGCGACCACAACCACTTCTCCCGGGTGTTGGCCAAACACCCAGGCTGCCTTCAGCTGCCTGCAAGCGTTCGCTCGCCTGCTTCCTCCTGCACCGACTTGCTCGCCTGCTTCCTCCTTCCCTCTAACCTCTGTTCTCTTCCTTCTCCTTCATTCTTTTTCCTCTCTCCCCCAAAACCGACTCGCACTTCTTTTAAATGAAGAGGGGCCATCACAGCTGTAGCATTAGCCACGGGAGCAATCACGGATGTGGGCAGTTCCTCACCTTTGCACTCGGTGAGAAACGCCCACAACCCCGAGCGTCCCGCGGCTCGCTACAACAACGCCCCCCTCACGAAGCCGCTTCAGGTGCGGTGATTATTTATTTAAAATGGCCTTTGCTCAACGAGCTGTGGACCCACTATACCACATAGTCCTAAACCAAAAGCTTCTTTCCAGTCTTCTTTCCAATATTGTTTTTAACGTAAACCAAATAAAAATACCTGAATCAATTAAATAAATAACAATAAACACAGTGCGAATAGGAACGAATGGCAAGTGGCATCAATCTAGTCAAGATTTTTCGCTAGAGAAACCAGCATGTTTACTTTGTCCGGCTTTAACAGGGCACGTTGTGGACCGACAACTTTACCTGCGGTGCTGAAAACCCGCTCGGATGGTGTGCTTGTGGCACAGACGCACAGGTACTTTCGTGCCACTCGCGACATCTGGGGAAAACGCCCGGCAGCATTTTTCCACCAGAGAAGTGGGTCCTCGTCTCCTTGAGTAACTGGCTCCAAACAGTAGGCTGTTATTTCAGCTCTGACTCGGTCCTCTACGGTGCCGATGCCGACAGGACCTGCCATTGCATCAGACTTTTTTTGCAGCATACTTCCCAGAGTCATCTTTTTTCGTGAGGGTGCAGGTTGCGCCTCTCCCTCTTCCACTCTGATGGCCACTGGACCTGCTGCCTCTAAGCTCACGATCTCAGCCTGTAATTCAGCCTTGGTCTCAGCCAATGCGTTGTCATCCGTCTCATATCCTCCACGGTAATGAGGGTCGAGGAAAGTGCATTTTCACAATATTTTGCGCACTGAATTGGATTCATACTTGGCCTCCAGCTTTGTTAGAATTCCAGTTTTGATTGACTTTGTTAGCTGGAGGTCATTTTCTGACGGAGCCAACACATTGTCCCTGCAGAGCTATAGTATGGGGAGGATACAGGAACTGGTCACATAATTTTCTCCTGACAAAATATCAATGAAGTCACCGACTGGTTTCAGTGCTTCGTGAACAACTTTCAAGACGTCCATGTCCTGCCAGGTCAGGGACAGGCTGCTCCTTCCGTCATCAGACAGGACATGTCTGTCTGATCGCTTGGGCCTGCTCGAGGATACACTCCACCATTGCCAGTTTGGAGCCCCAGATGGATGGATGAATTAATTAATGAATGATGAATAAACGATTAAATGAATGAATAGGCCTAAATAAACAAATGAATGAATAAATAGGCATAAATAAACGAATGAATGAATAAATAGGCATAAATAAACGAACGAATGAATGAATTGGCCTAAATAAACGAATGAATGAATAATTAGGCCTAAATAAATGAATGAATGCATACATAAATAAGTCCATTAATGTATATTATTCCATTTGGTCAAATTTGCATGCACATTTATTTTAGGCTAAATAAGCCCCTTATGCACATCAAGCCTGCATTTATTTGATAAAAAATACAGGAAAAAAATTACAATTTAAAAAATGGTTTTCTATTTTAATATAGCCTACTTTTCAATATAATTTTTTAATGTGATGCAAAGCATATATATATATATATACTAGCAGAATACCCGCGCTTCGCAGCGGAGAAGTAGTGTGTTAAAGAAGTTATGAAAAAGAAAAGGAAATATTTTAAAAATAACGTAACATGATTGTCAATGTAATTGTTTTGTCACCGTTGTAAGTGATGAGTGTTGCTGTCATATATATATATTATATATATATATATATATATTTACACACACACATAAACATATATATATATATACATATCTATACATATACACATACATATATGTAACCGACTCGACTCTGCTTTTTCCTGCGTTGTGTAAATAATTATCACGTAGGGACGTTGGGTTAGAACACAAGCTTTTATTTTCCTCTTTCAGTAACCCCTTTGCAAAACAAAAAGAAAGAAATAGACAGAGCGTCACATGCACGTCTTCTTCCCTCTGCCCCTACAGCGTTCACCGCGCTTCTCGCGTTTTTATACAAACACATTACATATAAAACTATTTACCAAAAAATTACTCCAATTTCCAAAGAAAACTATTTACAATACACATAGCTTTATACAAAAAAAATCCTAATTTTATAATTATATACTCTTAACAAATGAAAAGGAAATACTGTATATATATATATATATATATATTTATATAGCATACCTTTGCAAAACAAAAAGAAAGAAATAGACAGAGCGTCACATGCACGTCTTCTTCCCTCTGCCTATTAAATAATAAATTAAATCGATTATAAATTAACACAAAGTAAATGAAAAAAAAAAATAAATATCGGGAAAAAAACTGAAACCACAACCTACCCCTACAGCGTTCACTGCGCTTCTGGCGTTAAAGCCAAAAATGCCGTGCACGCAGGTTGTGAGGTGTGACGCTAATTAACGCTCGTGCTACAACCGATTATATTGTTGGTATACTATAAACTATTTACAGGGATCAACACTTTTGGGGAAGTTCATAACAAAAAAAAAATGAATAAATAAATAAAATTATAGATAACATTTTACACTTTGCTACATATATATATATCTACATATATACACATACATATACATACACACATACATACATACATACATACATACATACACACACATATATATATACACAAATACATATATATACACATACACACACACATATATAAACATATATATACATATACATACATATCTACATATATACACACACAGCTATTTCGTATCAGTGCAATACGCTGCTTGTTAAAACGGATAACTCCCGCTCTTACGTGCAAGTCTGCGTGGATATTATGAACAATCGTATTTGTTCAAGTTCTATTTAAATTTTAAACAGAAGGAATTTTTATTTAGTCGACAGAAATATCTTTGGTAGGAATGGTAAAAACAGACAGGAATATTATTCCTGAATAAATCAACTCAAAACTGGTGCATTTGTGTCTCCCATAAAAGTAGCTTCACTTGAAATCACTTTGTGATTGTGCACGGGTAAAAACGTCCGCTGAAGTGTCAGATTCTTATTTAATTCTTCTGCTTTCTGTATCTTCTGCATTGCATTCAGGTCTTTCAGGTTATCTTGATGTTTTGTCTCATTGTGCCGTCTTAGATTAAATTCTGTAATTACACCCACATTAGCTCCACAAATGAGACACACGGGTTTACCGGCAATGTCAGTAAACATATACTCAGCCTCCCATCGGTTTTTAAAGGCTCTATTTTCAGAATCAACTTTTCTCTTCGGCATCGTGTGGGCTAGCTTCGCAATAACTTGCAGCGTCACAAGCTAGACTTGATTAACGCGGTAAGTGTTCGGCAAGGCAGCTGAAGCGCTGCATTATGGGATCTGTAGTTTATTGTGTTACCAGCGCTTCATATACCCGGGCCATTAATAACAATAATACAGTATATAAAATGATCTCGCGGGCCGGATATAATTACACGCCGGGCCGGATGTGGCCCATGGGCCTTGAGTTTGACTCATATGGACTAAATAGAACTTGAAAAGAAATATTTTTTGGAATGTGATCGCGCAAGTCAGTACATCGAGCCCGCGTGCTATTGTGGTTTTGCTTGTGTGCTTCAGTAAGTTACTGTCCCCTCGCTCTTACTTTTTTACCGTTCATCTAATGAATACACTGAGTATGGCTTTACCAAAACAATCATTGATCGCGAATAAAGTATTCATTATTCATGAAGCTTCAATAGGTGAATAGGTGATCTGTATTTCTGCGTTAACCGCATGCTTTTTCATACGTCTCAAACTAAGGGGATGCGAGGTTAAAATAAATCGAGAAGCGCGCGTACATACTTAGTGCATCCCCTCTCAGGAATCGAACCTCGGATGTGGGCGCTACAGGCGAATGCTTTACTATCGCGCCACGGCGTGTGGTTTATCTATTTGAGCGTAGCAGTGTAATTCAGTTTTTGTTCAGCACTCTTTGGAACTGTTACTTTTTGTCTGCGCACTGCGTCAGTTCACGTGAGCCGCTGAATATGGTTTTATATGTCACTCGCTCGCTTCTAATTGTTTCGCTGCCTTCTTAATTATATAATGCATGTTTTCTAAAGTGCGTTTTGTAGCTCTTCCTGGCTTTCTACGTAATGCGTGATTACGTGAGAGGGGTGATGATGTCATACGAAACTCCGCCCCTCCAGCTGAACTCCATTACAGTAAATGGAGAAAAACAACTTCCAGTTATGACCATTACGCGTAGAATTTCGAAATGAAACCTGCCCAACTTTTGTAAGGAAGCTGTAAGGAATGAGCCTGCCAAATTTCAGCCTTCTACCTACACGGGAAGTTGGAGAATTAGTGATGAGTCAGTCAGTCAGTCAGTCAGTGAGTGAGTCAGTGAGGGTTTTGCCGTTTATTAGTATATATATATATATATATATATGCCCCTTTTTTATTATTTGAGCCCCTGCCCCTGAGGAACTCTCTGCACGTTTTATGCTTACCGTTATGAGACTATGTTTTGGGAGTCCCAAGTCCACTTGCTTCTTGTGGAGTTCATGCTTACGTTGTCAGCTGTGTGAAAAGGCCCCGACAATATTACGGCATAGTCCGAGGGCACGCTCGGTTTTTTGCCTCTGGTCATGCAATATATTTGTGACAGCCAAGTTTAGATTGTGACCGAAGCAGTATAGTCACGGCCAATGCAGGAACCTGATTGCGGCATGAATGTTGGCAGCGTTGTCAGTGGTTATGGCTGAAAGTTTTTTCTCGTCAAGTTGCCATTCCTGAAGTGCAGCTCTGAGCGCAGCAGCAAGATTGTCCGCTGTATGACTCTCAGGAAAATACAAAGTTTGGAGGCATTTGGATTCAAGTTTCCAGTCAGTTGTAATAGTATGGACAGTCAGAGACATATATGGTGTCATGTTAACTGACAACCACATGTCAGTTGTTAAGGAATAACTGTCTGCCGCTGACAGCAGCACTTGAACATTGTCTTTAACTTTACTATATAAATGTGGGACGGCTGTTTGTGAGAAATATTTCCGTCCAGGCAGCTCGTACTGGGCATCTAGGACATTTACCATGTCCGTAAAGGACTTTTTTTCCACTGTGTGGAAAGAGACCATTTCCTTCGCCAAGTATTTTGTCACTGCATCAGTACAGGTTTTCCAACAGACACTGTCCCTTTTGTACTTTGTTGCTTTCCCGAAGGCCCCCATTATCGTCGGCTGCGTACTGGCGGTGGACCTAGATGTTGTTGGTCCTGCATCGGGAGGCGTTGAAACTGTTGCACTGAGTGAACTCGGGTCCATCCTCGCAGCAGTGAGTGGATGGTGGTTTCGTATATGCGACCTTAGGTTCGAGGTATTTCCATCTCTCGCGGTCACCTTTTTGTTGCACATTTTGCAAATTGCCTCGTCCGTATTTACCGCCTCTCCCTTCTCGTTCGGTTGAAACCCGAAATACTGCCAAACTGCAGAAGTTGTGTTCTTTTTCGAGACCAGATCACTTGGTGCGCGACTCGCCATCTTTCCCCACCTCTCTCTTTCTCCTCCACGCTGTCACGTGATGACAACCACACATACGCATTTTTAGGCATTAAATAAATTATATTTAATATTTAATCCTTGTCTCCTATATAAGTGCATTGTTTTTATGACGGTATAACGGTATTGAAACTGATACCGTTGCTATTTTTAGATCCCGCGGGATACCATATTACCGCCCAATGTGGATCAACAAGGATGGCTTATTCTACAGTCAGTTTCGATGAGTGATCATACTTTTCAACTTCTTTAAATTCTTTAAAACACTCCTGCTAGAATCTCTTTATTTGGACATTTACTGGTCGTTTATCTTTCACGCATAGGCAACGTTGCTTTGCTTTTAAAACTTCCATTTTGTCCAAGTAAAATCAAATTCTAATTCTTCATTTGAAGAGGATGATCCTGAGTTACCAGTGCTTATAGCTTCATCTAGTGAATCCCTTAATGCAAACTGCTACATCATAGAGTGCCTTTAGGAATCTGGTCACTGCTCAACAAAATTCGGCTCATTGGATCAACATAAATAGCAGGTAACAAGATTTGATTATCCAGTAAGAGACTCTCTCTTTTCTTCATTTAAGATTCATTGACATCAGCTATTAACCCTCCTCTTTTGTTCAGGCAATATGTCAAGCTCTTCCATCCCAAGAAAAATTTACCGGGTAAATTCATATTGCAACCTCTTGGTGACAGTAAAGGGGTAGGAAAGTAGACTTTCCAGTTCTTTTACTTGTGCCCACTGACTTTCAGTTGTTAAAACATTTTCATTGTCCAGTTCTTCAAGAAAGTCTTTTTTAGTTCAAGCAAACGCTTTACCATTAAATAAGTGCTTCCCCAGCGTGTTGTTTGATCCAAAATGGCTCCTTTTCCTGCACGTCTTTTCAAAATGGCATCTGTTTTGGAGGCCCTGGCTGCAACAGTTACTTGCCTCAATTTGCCAGTTAGAGTAGCGACGATCTTTCAACCCATCTCTTATTGCAAGTTGCAGAGTATGAACAGCACAATGCAGATGTTGAATAGTAGTAAGCTTAGATGCTTCTTCAGCAATGTTATCCAAAATTTCACTATTCTCTTCGGTTTCACTTTCTCCAATACTTGCAGAACTGTCTTCCTCTAATATCTGTTTGTCACTTTCTTCATCTACTTTATTCATTTTTTTCAATTGTGCTTAACATATTAGAAGCATTATTGGTCACAATACAGAGAATCTGTTCCTTTTTAATTTCAAAATGTTCTAGAACAGGTGGTGTGCAACGTTATGCTTAAATTCAGCCCTGGGTGGGAGCATATGTGGAGAGTGCAGACAAAACCCCTGAACACACATCAGGCCATAGCACACACCTACACCTACATAATTACACTTGTTTCCACTCAAAACACATTATATCTAAAATAAAATAAAAACACTTTTTGTAATGCACCATAATCCAGATTACAATGTGTGAATGTCAATTCTTACATCAGAGAAGTACCTAATTATGACTACTGTTTTTGAAATGGGACATGCTGTATTTTGTTTTTCATTACAATTTAAATTTATTAGGAGGCAGAGTTGGTACATTAAAAAATATTAACTTTAATTTGCCTTTTATAACAGCTTTATGAACATATAAAAAATGATATAAAGACAAATCTATATTGATCCACATTAACTGAATACTGCCTCAGCAAAAGCTATCAATCCAAGTCCTACAATACATACAGCCTACTAAAGAAAGCTTTCACACTTAGGACTGATTTTCAAAAATCTTTTTGCTACAGAAATCACTATTTGTGGATACTTTTTAAAAAAATATTCTAATGAAGAAACATTATTCGTATGAAACAAAACTATCACCTACATCATCTATATCAAATGCACAGATTTTATCCTGCCACCAACATTTTATTATGTTTACATATATTATATTTAGTATTCCTTAAGCATAGTATTGTTTAATCTCTGCTAATACAACAAGAATACACCAGAAGAAATATGCCTACAGTGCAGAATCCCATTATCTCTACTAGATGCAACAGTTCCACTGTTTATAATGATGGGGAGGATATTTACACTTGCAGCTGCACTCAGTGATTGTGCTTTAAGTTTGTCTGCAATGCACACAATAAATGCTGCACATGCAATGTCATTGTCATACATGTTCGACACATCCAATTTGTTCTTTTTGATTAGGAAGATTTAGGAGGCATAATTTATGAAGAGTAAATCCTTTCAAAATTTTATTTTTAGTTATTTAAAGTCTTATCAACAGGTTTTTTCCTTCTTCTTTCCCGAAAGGTGCGAAAGACGGCCAGTGTGGTCTTGGACCTTTGTCGAAATTCAGAGGTAGAGGATAAAATCACCTGTAAATGGCACCTAAACTCACTGTTGCATTTTAGTTTGATTCTTTTTTTTGTGTGGATGGTGTAGAAAGAAAGGAAGATTGTTCTTTAAGGGTTTGGCAAAACAGCATACACTGGTTTTGGCAACAAAATTCTCAAAAAAGGGTCCAGATTAAAATAAATGGGGAAAAAGTTTAGTTTATAAATGCATCATGTCTAAACATAGTTCAAGATGAGACAAAAAGACTATTCTCAACCACTGGGTTACGACTTGCTGCCAGTGGGTTGCAAATGGAAGCAGTTTTAGCCAGCAAGTTACTTAGGTCAGCCACAGTGATTGAAAACATTGCATAATATTTTTCCACATTTTTAACTGTGCTTGTTTCACCACTGGGAACCTTTTTTCCCTGCTATTCTAACTGTGCTAGAATAACCCTTCAAATGCTGCCTGTGGGTTATCAAGGAGCTTAAAAGGTAAAACTGGGTCCCAAGGCCAAAAAGGCTGCGAAAAACTGCTCTAAGATAAATGATGTGATCCAGGAAGACAAGGAAATTGTTATCCCAAAGTAGCCTAGGAATTTACTAACTTTGATGACATGCTGCGTTTATCAAAGCTTTTATTTAAACTTTGTGAGAGTGGATGAAATTGTATATAGCAGCACCCTGGCTGATAGGAATTTTAGACTCTATGTCAGCATTTGCCCAAGGTTGCAGATGTGGGAGGAAGTAATATATAATAAATACCGTTCTTACTGGATCAGTTTTATTACATTTATAATTGCTCACAGCTACAGTGCCTAGTAAGCACTTCCTAAACACACCTTCTTTGATTCTTTGAGCTTAAACTTTCTTCCTTTCACTTCTCTAACGCAGATGGCCTTCTTTTGCATAAAAAGGTGTCTCAACAACGACAAAAATACATCATAAAGGTTTGGGGTAGCCACTCGTATAATATGCCTTGGCTGCAAAAGTGTTAAAAATAATTGTGAGTTTTTCAAAAGACTGAGTCCAAAACAGAACTGCCAGTATAGAGACAAGATGGTGACTTTAAAGGCCAGCGCAGTGACGTCATCGGGCCAGTGACCGAAAGTGACATCATCAGAGGCGCCTGAACTGGAAGTGACATCATCGGAGGCACTGGAACCGTGCAATATTTTCCCAAGAATGGTTAGTAAGGGATTAAGAAAGACAGTTCATGCACCCTGCCTCCCCCTGGTCTAGCATGGAATTACTATTACTCAGGCCTTTAAGCTGTCTCCTGCTTACACATGCGTGACACAGGCATGCACCTTTTCTACATGAGACTGCAGTCAGCACCGTGGGAGTAGAGCATCAGAATATCCCACTTGCTAGAACATTATTAATGAAAAATAACAAAATTAAAAAAAGGTGTCAGACAATTTTCTTTTTTCTACTGCAACACCAAATTTTAATAAAATGAATGGAAGCACTTTTTTTGGGATATTTAATTTTTCTATTGGGGATTTACCCCTAAATATTGATACATAAAAATGCCCTTTCTTAATGGATTCCTACTGTCCTAGATGGACCATCTTAGCAAATTTCAGCTTTTTAGGCAAATGTAAAATGCTGCTTTTGTTGATGCATGCATAAGTGTCTCATTCACTCAGTTTACTTTGTGACAGACAGACAGACAGACAGAGAGATACATGATAGATAAGCGCACAAGTAATGGAGCATTAAGTTAAATAGCACATGAGTAATATCTCATCTGGAGTACAGTGTAGGGTATTGGTTACTTTACCTATTACAAAAAAAATCCAGTAAAGAGCAACTAGGATCATTCAGAGACTAGCAAGGTGTGAGCTATGAGGAAAGGCAGAGGAGGTGAACAGAGATTAAGAGGTGATTTGTTTGAACTCTTTAAAAATAAGAAAGGAAATAGTACAGTAGATCACAGCTGTTACTGTACAATTAATTATTTAACAAGTATAAGGGGAACAGTTGGATATCTATTAAGGGCAGATTTCAAACAAATGTTAGAAAGTTTTTCTTAACACAAAAATCACAGACACATGGAATAAATTACTAAGTAGTGTGTTGGAGAACAGGACTTTGGGATCTTCAAACCTCAACCTGATGCTGCTTTAGACAATGTAGGTGAATACGATGGATAAGCCTTTTGGGGCTGAATGACCTGTTCTCATCAAAATTATTCTAAATGGTCTAATGACATACAGTTCTGGTCAAAGCTTCCACCACAGATTCCTTTCACCATGCAACCACAAATATATACGTAAATTGATTAGGGGACTTTAGAAATGAACCCTAGGAAGGATTTGTATTGTTTATTTTTTGTATGTTCATCCCTAGCCTGCAAAAGTTTTCCCCATATAAATTGTCTTTTCTTTACACATCACAGACATTTTCACAGTACATTAATTGGGAATTTATACTGGGCTGGGTTGTGTTTAAGTGTACCTGTACCTGAATTGGGAACTAGGGCGAGGCGATATATCAAGATTTTAAAATACACTGGGACATAAATAAAGTAGGATATGGATTGAGCCAATATCGTTTATATCGAGTTTAAATAAAATTTTGTTTTAACTTTGCTGAGAGCTGTTTTTCCTCAATGCCTGTTCCAGGCTTCACTGCTGTGCTCTACTAGCAATCCCACCCCCATTTGTTCTTGCATGTCAGAAAACAACTGTCTCGCAACATGGAGGGGCATGATACACAAGTTACAACTGAAGACGAATCAGTATGTAAAAAGAAGAACAAAGGATCAATTATTTGGAGGTCACTTTTAATTACTTAAAACAGTGGCACAAAACTCAGTAATGAAGATGCTGTTAAACTCTGTTCTACTACTGCAGTTACGAAGCATTCGGCACTCGAAATGCCTAAACCATTTCAGACGACATTGCAAGTTTCTTTTACCCAGTCTTACCATGCTACTTGGCACATTTTTTTCATAAGGCATTACTGGGGCAGTTTCTTACAACATAGCAAAAGATATGCTTCCCGTCTCAACATTGGAAAGGGATGGTTTTAAAAGACCAAAACTTTGCCAAAGAACCACTGCCTAACATGTAGATTCAAGTCAGACTTACCCTAACTAACCTGATCGCTAAACTAAAACATTTTACGGTGACAACTGATATGTGGTTAAACCGCACCTGCGAGCCATATTTAAGTGTAGTTATTCATTTCATTGAAGAATGGGTGATTAATATGTGTGTCTGCAAACAAATTATTTCCCTGAAAACCACACTGGGGAGCACACAGCTGAAGCTCAGCAAGATACCCTCACAAACAGGAAGTTGAATGAAAAGAGGCTTACTGCTTTTATAACTGACGATGGCAGCAAAGTTATCAAAGTGATGCAATTGCTGAAGTGGCATTGGATGCAGTTCTTTGGGCATCTACTTCATCTGGCAAGTTTCAATCTGGTAAGTGCAAGTTTAAAAAAAAAAAAAAAAAATTACTCTAAATTTACCAAAAACAGAATTAAGCAGTAAAAGTGAGTTTTAAACTGCTTGCCTTTACAGTGAGTTATGTCAGTTAAACATATTACTTATTTCATGAAGTTTAAATTAGCTACAACATAAAATCCCCTTAGGCTAGCTAGACTTTTTTTTCAAAAATGAAATGTGTTTTACAAACTTATTAATTAAAAAACAAATGTTTTAAAATTGTAACAAATTACAATACATATTAATCAGATTTCTTTAGGCCTAAGTGAGCTTCGTTTTAACATAAATGAAAAATACTAAAAAGTAAAAGCATGTCTTATTACAGAACATGGCATAGATGAAGACCGAGTGACCTGGAAGTTTCTTCATGCAAAAGAATTGTCAGCAACTTCTCCTACATCTGGAGGAGGAGGGAGCTGGCTGAATTTCAGATGTAGTTGGGTCTGCCTGTTCACCAGCTCATCACAGAGACACCAACACACTGGCGATCAAGGTAGAAAGTGATTGGGAGGGCTCTAGAGCAAGAAAGAAAACTTTCAATAATCTTCATTTAGAGGTGCTTGATGTGGTCTAGAAAGATCTGAAACCTCTTTAAGAATTCACAGATGCACTGTCAGGGGAGGACTGTGTCACTCTTTCATATGTCCAATCAGTGCATCATCCTGGTGCATGATGAAGGAGACAGGGAGCTTGGTAAATCCATCAAATCTGCCATTGTGGATTACCTGATTGAAAAGTATGTTGACTCTTCATTCAGCAACCTGTTGGAGTTGGCATCATTTGTAAATCCACAATTTAAATCCACTTATAAATGCAGCTGACAGGATCAAAGCACTAAAGTTTGGAGCTGTATTGGAAATGGCAACACTGGTCTCTGAGCAGAGCTGCTGCAGCACAAGTGACTCAGCTGTGATCAACACTATATCTAAGCCTACAGAACAGCCGACACGGCTTTTCTGAAAAGAAAAAAAAATCCCTTGCAAGCTTTTTCACACAGACAATGACCTCCAACTGCCCTATAGCATCAAAGAGACAAACAATTGAGAATGAACTGTCCAACTACACAGTGTCAGAGCCAGCAGAGCACAAAGCAGATCCCTTTGCATGGTGGAAGGAACATGCAATAACCTTTCCCACTTTAAGCTGCCTAGCACAAAAATACCTGTGTGTTTCTGCCACGAGTTCACCATCAAAGAGGGTGTTAAGTTGCAGAGGTAATACTGTCAGTTGTCACAGGGCATCATTGAAGCCTGAGATGGTTGACAGGTTGGTATTTCTAACTCAAAATCTTTAGGCTTAGATGAAATGCTTCGATAAGGCTATCTTAGTAAAACCTACTTTGAAAGGCAGGTGACTTTACAAATTAGTGTTGTTTGCACAGTTGTTTACAATATTTTGTTAAGGAAAGCCTAAATGCAGTTGTTATTGGCTACAGTTTGTTAACTCATTTGTTAAAACAGTGAAGAGCAAATTGTGTTCTTAACCTGGAAGCAGATACAGCAGTTTCTTAAGGTACTGCGGATATAATGTAAAAATATATTTATTTGTTATGTATTTCAACCTTTATTTTGATATATAAATACATTCTTGTAACATCTTGTATGGTTTTGTCTTACAAATGAAAGCCAATTCACTTCATAAAAAAAATATATATATATATATATATATATATATATATATATATATATATATATATATATATACACCGCCATTCAGCCAAAATATATTGAGATATGATTTTTTTTTGTCTATATTGCCCAACCCTACTGGGAACCCACTTAATTTTGGTTCTGAGCAGTACTCGTTCCAGCTCCCTAAACTCCTGTACTAAAGGCAAGAACAGAGAATAGATTATGAATAAAATTACAATGGTATGAGACAGAAAAACAAGTGTATTGCTAGGCTGGACAACAGCAATTCTAAAACTGTTTAGTGAAAAATTATACGTAATAAATACATTGGAATGCATAGCAATTAAAGAAAGAGACAGCTATTTTACATCTACCATTCCCTGGATTTCTTCAATGGCAATATTTTATTGGTGACTGATGCTCAGTCATTCCTTATCGGAAGCTCCCAGACTTGACATGGAATTTCCAAGTTCTAAAGGTCAGTATACAAAGGAACAGATGAGTGGCAGACCTGAAGAAAATGATTATAACTCAGTAAAGATATGAAGCTCAAGAAGGCAGATCAATCCTCGATTCTGTAAAATCCTGGTCTGAAAACTGTCAAAAAAGTAAATAGCGTATAAAACATTAGGTCATGGTCCCAGACTATAATTGCTTATTTATAGACCAATGGGTCTGTAATAGTATATGTTTCATCTCATGGAAAAAATGTAGCTTCAACAAGACATATGGTCATTTTCATACTACATTAAAGTAATACAAAAATCTGAAACACACCTGCCAAGAAGACACTTGTTTGAAATTTCTGGTAGTTGTTGACTGACTGGTTAACAAAATATTCATTCATTCATTCATTTTCCACCACTTATCCAAAGCTGTGTGACAGAGGCAACAGTCTTAGCAGTGAGGCCCATACGTCCTTTTCCCCAGCCAAACTTCCCAACTCATACTGCGGGATCCCAAGGTGTTCCCAGGCCATCTGGAAGAAATAATTCTCCTAGTGAGTCCTAGGTCGTCTTCCACAGGGTCTTGAAACAGCTAGTCACACCCATAAAACCTCCATTGGAAGGTGTCCAGGAGGCACCCATATTAGATGCCCAATCCACCTCAACTGAATCCCCTCAATGCAAAGGGTCATCAGCTCTACTCCAAGACTCTCCCGGATGTCTGTGTTGCTCACCTACAGTGGCCTAGGGTGTTCTGGTACTCTCTAAGGGAGAGTCAAGCCATCCTGCAGAGAAAGTTAATTTCAGCCACATGCACTATCAATCTCATTCTTTCCATCATTACCCAAAGCTCATGATCATAGGGATGTAGATTGACTAGTAAACTGAGAGTTTCACCTTCTGGCTCCTTCTTCACCACTACAGAACGGTATAGCGACCATATAACTGAGCTTAACACCCCAGACTGTCTATCGATCTCACCAACCCTTTTCCTCTCACTTGTGAACAAGACCCCTGGGTACTTAAACTCCTCCACTTGAAGATGTAACTCATATCCTACTTGGAGAGAAGAATCCACATTTTTCCTACACAGGACCAAGGTCTCTGATTTGGAGGTGCTGATTTTCATACCTTCCGCTTCATACTGTGTCGCAAACCATCCCAATATGTGCTGGAGTTCCCAGCTCAATGAAGCCAATAGACCCACATCATCTACAAAACGTAGTGATGCAATTCAAGGCCCTGAACTGGACCCCATCCCCTCTCCAGCTGTGCCTCAGCATCCTGTCCACTTAATACTAGAATTACCAGAGCCAACGACACAACTCGTAAATCTAGCCCACCTTAAATCCCTTTGCACCTCTCCATCAGTTTTTTGTCTTCTAAATGTGTCGATAAGCAGCAAGCAGCCTTCTATATCATCCCCCACCACTGTCTCAGAACGGGCAAGAAGTTTTTCCATTTCCTGCCATGATTGATTATTTGAGAGTGAGCTACCCAGAATTGTAAGGGGAAATAATTTGATGCGTGTTTTGTGTCTACAACAATCTATGTAAACACATCATTAAAACAGAAACGTTTTTCACGTTTTAGTAATAAATGACAAAATATAGACATAAACTGTATAATGTGTGAAGTCTGATGGCCAAATATCAAATAAACACTTTCACAAAATGTGCAAGTACAATATGACAGCTTCCGTGGTGCACTGGTTAGAACTGCTGATTTATAATCCAGACGTCGTGAGTTCAAAATCACCTACTTACCGTTTTGAGTAGTGAGCTGCTCTTATTGTTAATATTACACAATAAAAATTTACATTTGATTTGTGTCTGTAACAGCCGGTGTAAATTTATAGAACTTGTAAAAGTTAGCGTTTTTTCAGTTTTATTCTCTCACTCACGTTCACGCTTCCACAACACCTCCCTACACCCCTCCCCAAACCTTCGATCTGACGCCGTTTTCAGATAAAAATGTGTTCTTGACTGGGAAGAATTGTGATGATTTTATATAGCACGGAACCAACCTCTCTATACTTTTCTGTCCTCTGCATCTTCTGGAGTTTGTTTGTTATATCATGTCTTTATCAGCTGTAAATTTATGGTATTTCTAAAAGTTAGCTTTTTTTCAGTTTTATACTCTGTCACGTGTACGTCCTCCCTCATCCCCCCCTTATGATCTGACTCTAACAGCGTTAGTATAAGTTCACACCCGATCTGACGCTGTTCGTTTTCAAATAATATTGCATTAGTGCGATGCTGTTTTCTGATTGGTACTATTCAGGTCATAAAATGATTTCTTCAAAATGTCACAAATATTTGTGTCTTTCTTTTTTTTTTCCAGTGCTGTGTTGACATCGTGCACCAGAAGGCGTGAGCTTATTCAGTGCAAGCAGGAACACGCAGGTGGCTGGTTGCTTGTGCTATAACAAGCTTGACTTGGCGGCATTCAACACACATGTACTGTACAAGGCATGCACGGGGGCCACTGAGAAAAGAAGAGTGTTCATGGCTCACCTTGCAGAGGAGCTTCGTAGTCGCTTCTTACAAGAAAAGGCAATGGATAAAGAAAAAGAGGATGCAACATCAACAAGCTTCTGTTCCAAGACTGACACTTCCCCAGCCCCTTCAGTGTATTAGTAACCACAGCAAAGAGAGAAGTGTGTACATTGCAACAGGTACACATGTCGTAAATGTAGAAAGGACGGTCCTTGCGTTTGTGTGAACTGTTAACATTTGAATCTGATGATTGCATATAGCGCAGAACTGACCACTCTGTATTATTTGTTCCTCTGCACGTCCTGGAGTATAAAAGAAACAGTACCATGCACCAAAATGCGGAGACTGCATGGGTAAGATCAAAAAAAAAAAAATGCGGTCATCTGATTACAAGTTCAAGAAGGCATGCGAATGAATATGAATAATATGAATAATGTTGCATCAGTGCCACAATGTTTTCTGAAATGTACTATACAGGTCATAAAATGAGTTATTCCAAATATCATATATACCTATGTCTCTGTTTTTTTGTTAGTGCGGCTTTGACATCATTTACCATAAGATGCATACTAATTCAGCGTGAGCAGGAACACTCGATAAAACTGAATAAAAAAAATTTCAAGTGAGGGTGAGAGACGAAGCAGGCAGATTCACCAGCGTTTGTGTGTCAGCTTTTATCCCTCCACATCAGAGAATTTCCAGTTCCATTGTCTCAAAACACCACTCACATCTACAGTTATTCCCAGTTGTAAGAGCCATTTCCTACTTACATAAATATTTTACTAAATGACAATGCATAATCAATGGGAGGTTCCTATAACCCCCATAAGTAGAATTGAATTGGTATATTCTAGCCAATTCTAACAGCTCTGACAAAACATTATTCTCAGTTAGTGACCAGCCTTGCCACGTGTAAGGTGTAGAGGGCACATGGTTTTAAACCGTGCCTATGTGCCTTTTGAGTGTGTGAACTAACATGTAAGACAATGCGCTTATTTAAGTGCAGAGCCGTATGCTTAAAGTGTACAGAAGAAGCTAAGAATCTTTAAGTATAGAAGAAGTAGTAAAGAAGTTTTAAGTACAGAAATAACTAAGGTTTCTCAAGAAAAGCTAAATTTAGAGAAGCTACATTTTTCCTTTAATTTTCACTAAATATTTTTAAAACAAACTTTTGGATTGAGAGATTTCTTTTCAGCACGTAGGTCTCATAATAAACATTTGAATACAATACACCCCATGTCTTTCACGTAGGCACCCCTTTATTTTTTGTTTCGGTCACGTCCAAAACGTATCCTTAGGGTATATAAACCCCTGGGTCTGGTTAGTTGTGGTATGTAGAAATTTGAACCTCTGTCTACGCGCTTCTCTTTGTCTTGATCCAACCATGGGAATCACTCGCCTTTTTACAACGAGGTACGTCCAGTAGAAGCCTTCAAGAAAGCTTGCTCACCCCTTGTCGTTTTTTATGTGGATGTGCCGAGTTGTTTAAGCTTTCTGCGGCCGCGTTGCACGGACAGTGTGCAGTGAGGCAGAAAAGCTACACTAAAGTTTAAAACCTGCCTAAGATTTAAAGCTTGAAAACTGACTTAGATTAAAAGAAAGAAACCTGAAACCGGTCTGCGACGAAAGAAAACAACAACAACTTGAAAAGACTCGACAGGTACTTAAAGTACCTAAAGTACGTAAAGGATTTTCAACAAAATGAGTTTAACTGTGAAATTGCAGAATCAATTATCAAGAATTGGTTCTCCGTTGTAAAAAAGGAATATGAAAGGCTAAATGATGAACTTTTATCTTTCCAGATCATCGAAAATACAAGCAGAATGATACAAAAGGATTTTGATGCTAAAATGAAAATTATACGTATGTTTTTGGGATATACAATGGAATGGATTATAGATGTGAGTCGAAATAAAAGCCTCAATCGGCAACCAGACTTTTCTGCTAACCAATTCAGGGATTACAGAACGAAAGATAAAATGAAAATTATACGTATGTTTTTGGGATATACAATGGAATGGATTATAGATGTGAGTCGAAATAAAAGCCTCAACCGGCAACCAGACTTTTCTGCTAACCAATTCAGGGAATACAGAACGAAAGATGACATTTTTGCTGCAGTTAAGGACTCCCAAATCTCCGCAAAAACTACAAGTTGCGCAAGTACAGCGGCTGCTTCAGTTAGTGCCCTCAGATCTCAAGAGGCAGCACACACTGTGCTGTTGGCTAAAGCAGAGAACCAAAAAAGGCAACAGGCTCTAGATATGGAAGAAGCACAGTGGAAAGCTAAAAGAGAAACTGAGGAAATACAGTTGAAAGCTAAAAGAGATCAATTGGCGTTGGAAGCAGCTATCGCAGAATTCAATGCAAAATTGAGAGCTCTTAAAGGATGCAATCGCAGTCCAGGTAAACTGAATCCTTATAATGTTCCTCAGAAACCAGATATGAAAAATGTAAAACCACATGATACAAGTATTTGTGACTTTCTGTGTAAAAATGAAAGTAAAAACAATCCTCAACAATGAGGATTTATGATAAGCGCTACGATCAACAGAAAGAACAACAAAATAAGACACAAGCGTCTAATATACCCCACAGAAAGGTTCCAATATTTGATGGCGATCCATTGACTTATATAAACTTTATCAGAGCATTTGATCGAGCTATCGATCAGGTGGTAAATGATCCTGGAGACAATTAGAGTATTTAGTACAATTTACCAAAAGCATGCCTAGAGACATTGTACAGAATGGTGCATATCTGCCGCCAGCAGAAGGGTACAGAAAGGCCAGAGATCTGCTTGAGACCCTTTATGGAAAGCACGTACAAATAGGGGATGCCTACATGAAGAAAGTCAGTAAGTGGTTTGCAAATAAGATCGGGTGACGAAGAGAGCTTAAAGGCATACACAATCTTTCTTGATAACTGTATGAGTGTTAAGTCTGGTTTAAAAAACGGAAATGAATTTGATAACAATTTAAAAATCCTTACAATGTCATCAAAGCTTCCTCAAGAACTACGAGAGCTTTGGCAAAGTATAGCTGCAAAGATCGAAAGTAAAACAGAAAGAAGCCCAGAAGCCCGTTGATCTACTGAACCTTCTGGTGGAACAGGCAACATCAGCTTTGAATCTCATGTACGGCTCAGCTCTACAAAGCCATAATTTCAAGAAGGAAAAGGACAAGACTGATCAAGGTAAGTATCCTGTGAAAGGCGTCCCGAGCAGTTTTGCTGAAAACTTTTCTGCTGCTGACGAAAAAAGGGATACAGACACCTCAGTCAAAAAGGCGAAGATGGCTGGACGTACAAGTGTTAAAGCTCTTTTTTGCAATGAAAATCACAATCTTAACAAATGTAGTGCAACTCAGAAATTAACTTATGAAAGTAAAATTCCATCCATCCATTATCCAACTCGCTATATCCTAACTACAGGGTCACGGGGGTCCGCTGGAGCCAATCCCAGCCAACACAGGGCACACACACATCCACACACACTAGGGACAATTTAGAATCACCAATGCACCTAACCTGCATGTCTTTGGACTGTGAAAGGAAACCGGAGCACCTGGAGGAAACCTTCGCAGAAACGGGGAGAACATGCAAACTCCACGCAGGGAGGACCCGGGAAGCGAACCTGGGTTTCCTAACTGCGAGGCAGCAGCGCTACCCACTGCGCCACAGTGCCGGCCCTGAAAGAAAAATTGACTTTTTGAAATCTAAGGGCTTATGCTTTAAGTGCCTTAAACAAGAACATCTTAGTAAAGACTGTGAAGAAAAGACTAAATGCCAAATATGCTCTCATTTACATCCAGTCATTTTGCATATAAATAAGGAGATAGATAACGACGATAAAGCCACACCTCCTACAGAAGAGAACGATAAGTTGGAAAAGAAGAACATTTCTTCTTCCCATATTTCTGTAGAACCACTAGAGACTTGTACTGTTACCGAGGCCGGTAAAGACTGTGTCTTAGCTGTGGTTCCAGTCAAAGTTAAGTTTGAAACGAGTGAAAAATGTGTAGAAACATATTCTCTAAAATACTTTGGCAGCTCAGTTACATTTTGCACAGAAAGTTTGCAAGAGCAGTTAAATCTTTCTGGAAGAAAGTCTCACATCTACATCAGCACTGTAGAAAGGGCAAAGTAAATAGACAGCAATTAGTAAAGTGTACAGTTTTAATGGGGTTACAAGTCTGGGGGGTAGAGGAAAATACATTTTTGATTTACCAGAAGTGTTCATACTGAACTCTGTACCAGTGAAAAGGGAGAGCATCCCTATGCAAGAAGATGTCAAGAAATGGTCTTATCTAAAAGACGTGCATCTACCCCAGATAAATGCTGACCAAAGCAATAATATTGTTATTACAATTCTATTATTAATATTATTGTTATTAGGTACAAATGCCCGTAAAGTCATGGAGCCATGGCAAATCGTACATAGTGAAGGTGAAGGACTTTATGCTGTGAAAACATTCCGTGGGTGGATTGTTAATGGATTGATAAAGGGCTCAGACAAAGAAAGACTGTAAAGTAAAGTTATTCAGTCAAACATGTGACAGTAATGGAGGTAGAACAAATGTTACTCCAACAATACAATATAGACTTTCCGGAATGCAGTTGTGAGGAAAAAGAGGAAATGTCACAAGAAGACATTAAATTCATGCGCATAGCCTCAGATTCTGCCAGGCTAGTGGATGGACACTATTGCATTAATCTGCCTTTTAAAGATGGGACATTTAAATTGCCAAATAATTGTTGTGTTGCAGAACAACATACTATTAGACTAAAAAGGAAACCTACAAAATATCCAACATTCCATAAGGATTACAAAATTTTCATGAAAGACATTTTAGACAAAGGACATGCCATTAAAGTACCCACTGGACAACTGACCCTTGAAAAAGATAGAGTGTGGTACAACCACCACCATGGAGTATATCATCCAAAGAAAAAGAAGATCAGAGTGGTTTTTGACTTACCTAGGCTTTTCTCTAAATGAACAATTGCTGAAAGGACCTGATTTAACTAATACACTCACTGGAGTTCTTACAAGATTCAGAAAGGAGCTAATTGCTCTCATGGCAGATATTAAATCAATGTTTTATCATGTGAAAGTTCCAGAAGAAGACGTTTCCTGTGGTGGCCTGGAGGTAAACTAAACAATGGACTAGAGGAATACAAAATGACAGTGCATCTTTTTGGTGCTACTTCATCACCCAGTTGTGCCTCTTATGCCTTATGAAGAACAGCAGAGAATGCAAGAGGCACAGCTCCAGAGAAAGCAGTTAACACTGTGCTGCATAACTTCTATGTTGATGACTGTTTAAAGTCAGTTGCTACAGAAGAAAAAGCCATAAAATTGGCCAAAAACCTTCAATTCCTGTGCTTAAAGGGATGATTTTATCTTACAAAATGGATTAGTAATAGCAGAGCAGTCTTGTTGTCCATTCCTGAAGAAGACAGAGCAATAGATCAAAAGGACTTAGACTTAAGCCAGTGGTGCCGAATGTGTCGATCACGATCGACAGGTACATCGCAAAGGTAGTGCAGGTAGATCGCGTTGCATTAAAAAAAAAATGTTTTTAAATGTTAGTCTATCATATATCCTACCTATGGCATTTGCCACTTGATTGATATACAGGGCAGCCAGTCTGAGATCTCTTTTCTTCTAACACACTGGTCATCCCGCACGCACGATCAAACACGCGAGCTGCTGCAAAACACCAGCTATCTAAGTGATCTAGTTAGCCTTCCAATTTATATTGACTAAAGAAGGGATTTAAAAAAAAAAATTGTTGTTTATGGGCGGGATGTGGAATCGGAAGAGGATTTTTTTCTCTCACAATGTCACAAACGAAGTGTGTTTGTCTGATCTGTCAATCTATCATTGCTATTCCAAAGAAGGAAAATGTGGAAAGGCACTTTCGAACTGTTCATAAAAACTATGAAACTGATTTCCTTCAGAAAAGCGATCTGAGAAAGAGAAAGGAGAGGGAACTAAAATTGCAGTTAATCAGACAGCCGTCATTTTTCACTCGGCTGAATTCAATAATTCCTTGACTGCATTATTCGGCTCTACTTATTTATACGAGTCAGCCTTTTCCCACATGAAGATTATTAAATCCAAATACTGTAGTGACGATAAATGTATTGAATTGTTATTGTGCCATAAAGGTTATTCAGTTACGCAAGGTACGACAACATATATTTTACATATAAAGTATACTCGGTATATTATATACCGTAAATACCCGCATATAGGACGATACCATGTATAGGATGCAGTGGATTTTTGACCCTAAAAACCATGGAAAAACCTGTGTACCTGTTTATAGGACGCATCCTGATTTTGAGTTACTAATTAAAAGCTGCTGCCGCCAGCGCCAGTGATTGTATCCATGTGTTTGTGTTAGGCTGGAGTCTCTCTGAACAACAACAAAGAGCGAGAAACATACTAGATGGCGAAAACGACATATCGGTGACGTGAAAATTCAAAATTAAACAATTTCCAAACGTTACAATAAGGCATACAGGTGGATGTATTGTAAAATGAGCTTTCAAACACCGTGTCATTCTCCAAAATCAATACAGTATTAGCGACGCTACACCTGAAAAATACTTTCATTTGAAATGGTGTGAAATGCCAGTGCGGGGACGACGGCTAATCGCGCGCGGACTGAGGCATACCCTGGTAGCTACAATTGCAGCACTGCTAACCGACTGTCGCTTAAAAACAAACCTTAAAATTCAAATTGGATTCAAACCACTTCTCTCTGTCCCCGTCACACAGCCATCGAAGGCGAAGGAGAGGCACTGACACACGCGCACACGATCATAAAGTCCAATGGACGCTCCCATCTACGCACCGAGAGCATCACGCATTGAATAACACTGAGAAAACCTTGAACAATAGAGAAAACTAACACTACAATAGTTCACGATATAGTGCTAGGAACCGCTTGCTAAAAACACTTTTTTTTAATGAGTTTTAAGCACAGGGAAAAAATGAACATTTGAAAAAGCTGTAATTTAATAAACCACCAAGAAAAGTAACATTGCCACAATGCACGCTATGAAGCGATCGCTGTAAACAGAACTGAAAACAAAAACAAGCCTTTTCTACCTTATGCGTCCAGCCTTCATCTCTCGCAAGCCTGGAGCGCCTGTGCGTGCCTCTCTAGCGCGCGTCTGTCTCTGTGTGTGCGTGTGCGTGCCTCTCTCCCACGCGTCTGTCTCTGTGTGTGTGCGCATACGTGTGTGTGTGTGTGCACGCACCTCTCGCGCTCTCTCTCTTGCTCGCTGCGCAGGAAATGCACAGGGAGAAACTGAACATGTACAAACCAAAAGAGAAACTGTATCCATGTATAAGACGCACCTGGGTTTTTAGGCCTACTTCTTAAGAAAAAAAATGCGTTCTATATGCGGGTATTTACATTATATATCATTTTTAATGTAGGTAGATCATTTTGACCTGGTCATTTTAAAAGTAGCTCACAAGCCAAAAAAGTGTGGGCACCCATGACTTAAGCCATGATTTGTTACCGGTTGAAAGAGCCTTAGGTGTTCAATGGTGCACACAAACTGAAAGTTTTAAATTCCAGGTAAAGCTGCAAGGTAAACCTGCTACTAGATGTGGTATTCTGTCAGTGGTCAGTTCAATACACGATCCACTTGGATTTTTAGCACCAGTCATATTGCCTGCAAGCTTATTTTAAGAGAACTGTGTAAAGAGAAATATGCATGGAATCAAGACGTGAAGGTTAAGTATGTCCGGCAATGGAAAAAATGTATGGACGATTTGCAGCAACTTGTGGATTACAATGTAAACAGGTGCATCAAACCACCTGGATTTGGTCAAATAATGTCTGCACAAATGCATAATTTTGGAGATGCTTCAGAAAATGGGTATGGCACTGTTTCCTACCTCCTTCTGACTAATAAAGAAAATAAGAGACATTGTTCATTTATAATGGGGAAATCAAGAGTGGCACCACTAAAACCTGCCACTATACCAAGGTTAGAACTTACAGCAGCAGTGGTAGCAGTCAAAATGGACAAAATGTTAAAACAAGAACTACAGATTCCCCTGCAAGAGTCAATCTTTTGGACTGGCAGCAGCACCACTGTACTAAGGTATATTGCAAATGAAAATGCATACTATAAGAGAACTCACAACCCTCACAATGGAGCTATGTCGCATCTGCACAAAATCCTGTGGATCAGGCATCAAGAGGATCGACAATAGAAAGCTTCATCAAAAGTAAGACTTGGATACAAAGCCCGAACTTCCTGCTACAGCCGGAGTATGAATGGCCTAAGAGACCGGATGAAGTGGACCTGCTTATTAGCGATGATCCGGAAATCAAAATGTGTGTAGTAAATTTTGCAAGTGTAGAAGAAAAAATTGAACTAGTAAAAAGACTTGTAGAATACTGCTCAAAACGGTACAATTTAAATAAAGCAATAACTTGGTTCCTTGGGTTCAAAGAAGTGCTACTGCGTCTGAAAGATGAGAGAAAGACAAATTCAATATACAGTCAGTCAATCTGGACACAGCCCAGAAAGACAAAAAACACTAATCTCAGAACATATGAAGGAATACAAATCGACAATGAGGTTGAAGCCACTGTCTCTAAATGACTTGACTAAAGCAGAAAAACTTATTCGTCTCAGTCAACCACAAGAAACAGCATGTAAAGAAAGGTAGTAAAATCAACAAACTGGATCCAGTCCTGCAAGAAGGAATTTTGAGAGTTGGAAAAAGACTCAGCAAATCTGGTATGCCAGAAAAGGCAAAACACAATGCAATCATTCAGAAAAATTCACATATTGCTACTCTCATTATCCGACTCTTTCATAAAGAAATTGGACATTGTGGGCGTAATTACAAGATGCTACACCCTGTAACTCCTGGGTAAAGGGTCAAGTTATAAAGACAATGCCAGATGCAAAAGGGGCAGTTAGAAGAGTTTGCGTGCAGACGAAAACCAGCACACTGGACAGACCTGTGAACAAAACTGTGCCTGCTCCAGGAAGCAGCAAATGATTGGAATGATTAATTTTACTTTTTGCATGCTTAATTTCAATTGGGAACATCTGGCAGAGTCCCCTGTCAGAAGTAGCTTCAACTCACACCTCCAGCGGAACTTCGACCACATCCCCAGGGAGGTGGGGGACATCGAGTCCCAATGGGCCATGTTCCGTGCCTCTATTGTTGAGGCGGCTGACCGGAGCTGTGGTCGTAAGGTGGTTGGTGCCTGTCGTGGCGGCAATCCCCGAACCCGTTGGTGGACACCGGTGGTGAGGGATGCCATCAAGCTGAAGGAGGAGTCCTACTGGACCCTTTTCTCCTGTGGGACTCTATTGGAAGCTAATAGGTACCGGCAGGCCAAGCGGAATGCAGCTTCTGTGGTTGCTGAGGCAAAAATTTGGGCGTGGGAGGAGTTTGGGGAGGCCATGGAGAACGACTTTTGCACGGCTTTGAGGAGATTCTGGTCCACCGTCCGGCGTCTCAGGAGGGGGAAGCAGCGCAGTGTCAACACTGTATATGGTGGGGATAGTGCGCTGCTGACCTCGACTCTGGACGTTGTGGGTCAGAGAGGGGAGTACTTCGAAGCCCTCCTCAATCCCACTAACATGCCTTCCAATGAGGAAGCAGAGCCTGGGGACTCGGAGGTGGGCTCCCCCATCTCTGGGACGGAGGTCACCGAGGTGGTCAAAAAACTCCTTGGTGGCAGGGTCCTGGGGGTGGATGAGATATGCCCGGAGTTCCTCAAGGCTCTGGATGTTGTAGGACTGTCTTGGTTGACACGTCTCTGCAACATTGCATGGACATCGGGGACAGTGCCTCTGGATTGGCAGACCGGGGTAAGGGTCCCCCTCTTTAAGAAGGGGGACTGGAGGGTGAGTTCCAACTACAGAGGGATCACACTCCTCAGCCTCCCTGGAAAAGTCTATTCGGGGGTTCTGGAGAGGAGGGTCCGTTGGATAGTCAAACCTCGGATTCAGGAGGAACAGTGTGGTTTTCGTCCTGGTCACGGAACAGTGGACCAGCTCTACACCCTTAGCAGGGTCCTGGAGGGTGCATGGGAGTTTGCCCAACCAGTTTACATATGTCTTGTGGACTTGGAAAAGGCATTTGACCGTGTCCCTCGGGGAATCCTGTGGGGGCTGTTCCAGGAGTAAGGGGTACCAGACCCCCTGATAAGGGCTGTTTGGTCCCTGTATAACCGGTGTCAGAGCTTGGTTCCGCATTGCCGACAGTAAGTCAAACCCATTTCCAGTGACAGTTGGACTCCGCCAGGGCTGCCCTTTGTCACCGATTCTGTTCATAACTTTTATGGACAGAATTTCTAGGCGCAGCCAGGGTGTTGAGAGGGTCCGGTTTGGTGGACTCTGGATTGGGTCACTGCTTTTTGCAGATGATGTTGTCCTGTTTGCTTCATCAGGCCATGATCTTCAGCTCTCTCTGAATCGGTTTGCAGCTGAGTGTGAAGCGGCTGGGATGGGAATCAGCACCTCCAAATCCGAGACCATGGTCCTCAGCCGGAGAAGGGTGGAGTGCCCTCTCAGGGTTGGGAGCGAGATCCTGCACCAAGTAAAGGAGTTCAAGTATATCGGGGTCTTGTTCACGAGTGAGGGAAGAATGGAGCGTGAGATCGACAGGCGGATTGGTGCGGTGTCCGCAGTGATGCGGGCTTAGCATCGGTCTGTCGTGGTGAAAAAGGAGCTGAGCTGTAAGGCACAGCTCTCAATTTACCAGTCGATCTACGTTCCTACCCTCACCTATGGTCATGAACTATGGGTAGTGACCGAAAGAACGAGATCACGAATTCAAGCGGATTAAATGAGTTTCCTCCGCAGGGTGTCTGGGCTTTCCCTTAAAGATAGGGTGAGAAGCTCAGTCATCCGGGAGGGGCTCAGAGTAGAGCCGCTGCTCCTCCGCATCGAGAGGAGTCAGATGAGGTGGCTCGGGCATCTGATCAGGATGCCTCCTGGACGCCTCCCTGGCGAGGTGTTCCGGGCACGTCCAACTGGAAGGAGGCCCCGGGGAAGACCCAGGACACACTGGAGGGTCTATGTCTCCCGGCTGGCCTGGGAACACCTCGGGATTCCCCCGAAAAAGCTAGAAGTGGCGGCCGGGGAGAGGGAAGTCTGGGCATCCCTGCTCAAGCTGCTGCACCCGTGACCCGACCTTGGATAAGCAGAAGAGGATGGATGGATGAATTTCAATTGTGTTTGTGTTTTTACAGTAGAATTTAAGTTTTAAGTCTAGTTTAAGTTCATTAAAGTAGAAAAGGCTCTTACTAAGTAATGTTAAAGTAATTGATTTCTGCCCTAGCATAAACAATTAGGGGCCGGATGTGTAAGAGCCATTTCCTAGTTACATAAATATTTTACTAAATGACAATGCATAATCTATGGGAGGTTTCTATAACCCCCATAAGTAGAACTGAATTGGTATATTCTAGCCATTTCTAACAGCTCTGACTAAACATTATTCTCAGTTAGTGACCAGCCTTGCCACGTGTAAGGTGTAGAGGGCACATTGTGTGAATTAACATGTAAGACAACGCGCTTATTTAAGTGCAGAGTCATACGCTTAAAGCCTACAGAAGGAGTTAAGAACTTTTAAGTACTGAAACAATAATAATGTTTCTCAAGAAAAGCTAAGTTTAGAGAAGTTACATTTTTCCTTTCTTTTGCCTTTTATTCTACATGTGTAACAACTTTTTCTTTATTCTTGTGTAGATTATTTGCTTTTAAATTTCACTAAATATTTTTAAAACAAACTTTTTGACTGAGAGATTTCTTTCGGCACATGTTATACCCGTGCTTGAACTTGCCTTATGCTTCGGTGGCTACACCAGTTTCAGATAAAAAGTAACGGTCTCCGCATTTTGGTGCACGGTACTGTTTCTTTTGTACTCCAGGACATACAGAGGAACAAATAATACAGAGAGGTCAGTTCCGCGCTATATTTAATCATCAGATTCAAATGTTAACAGTTCCCACACACCCAAGGACCGTCCTTTCTACATTTACAACATGTGTACCTGTTGCAATGTACACACTTCTCTCTGTGCTGTGGTTACTATTACACTGAAGGGGCTGGGGAAGCGGCAGTCTTGCAACAGAAGCTTGTCGATGTTGCATCCTCTTTTGCTTTATCCATCACTTTTTCTTGTAAGAAGCGACTACGAAGCTCCTCTGCAAGGTGAGCCATGAACACTCTTCTTTTCTCAGTGGCCCCCGTGCATGCCTTGTACATTACATGTGCGTTGAATGTCGCCAAGTCAAGCGTGTTATAGCACAAGCAACCGGCCACCTGCGTGTTCCTGCTTGCACTGAATAAGCTCACGCCTTCTGGTGCACGATGTCAATGTAGCACCAGAAAAAAAAAAGAAAGAGACAAATATATATGACATTTTGAAGAAATCATTTTATGACCTGAATAGTATCAATCAGAAAACACTGTCACACTAATGCGATATTATTTGAAAACGAACAGCATCAGATTAGTGTGAATTTATACTGGCGCTGTTAGAGTCAGATCAGAAGGTGGGCTGAGGGGGAGGGGTGAGGGAGAACGTAAACGTGACTGAGAAAATAAAACTGAAAAAAAGCTAACTTTTAGAAATACCATAAATTTACAGCTGATAAAGACATGGTATAACAAACAAACTCCAGAAGATGCAGAGGACAGAATAGTACAGAGAGGTCGATTCCGTGCAATATAAAATCATCACAATTTTTCCCAGTCAAGTACACGTTTTTATCTGAAAAGAGTGTCAGATCAGGGGTTTGGGGGGCAGGAAGGTGTTGTGGGAGCGTGAACATGAGTGAGAGAATAAAACTGAAAAAAAAAGCGCTAACTTTGACAAGTACTATAAATTTACAGTGGCTGTTACAGATGGATATCAAATGTATGTTTTTATTGTATAATATTAACAATAAGAGCAGCTCTCTATTCAAAACAGTAAACTTGAGAAGCTGCCAGCATCAAACCCAGAAGCTTGATTGGGAGTCAGCAGTTCTTAGCATTGTACCACGCAAGCTGTCGTATCAACTGCCTACCGTAACCTGCTTTCTTTTTTCTTCGGTTAAATTCTTGAATAAAAGTGCACTTGTTTTGTTATACTTGTACCTTTTGTGAAAGTGTTTATTTCATATTCGTATTCAGGCTTCACATATTATAAATTTCATGTCTACATTTTGTCAACTATTACTAAAATATGAAAAACTTTTCTGTGTTAGTGACATTTTTACATAGATTGTTGTTGACATGGAACACACATGAAATGTATGTACTGTATTCCAAATGACGATGTACTTTTTTACCCTATAAAGCTCCAGCACTTCTTTGCGAATTGAATTCCGGTGGTGGGCGGGGGGATGGGATACCAGGCTGCTTGCTGCTTATCGACACATTTAATGACGGAGAGGTGAGAAAGAATTTAAGGTGGGCCGGATTTGAGTTTTCTCGTAGGCTCTGGTAATTCTAGTGTTAAATCATAAACAAGACAGGAGACAAAGCACAGCCCTCGGGGAGTCTCACATCCACTGGAAACGGTGCTGAGGTTTATCCAAGTGTGCGGACACAGCTCTCACTTATTAGGGGACATGGAAACCCATACTCTCCTAGCACCAACCACAGAATCCCTCAAGGAACATGGTCAAACGCCTTCTCTAAGTTTACAAAACACATGTAGACTGACTGGATGTACTCCCATGCTCCCACCAGAAGTCTCACGAGGGAAGAGAGCTGGTCCACTGTTCCAAGGCCAGGACAGATTCTAAATTGCTCCTCCCAGATCTGAGGTTCCATGACTGGGTAGAGGCTCCTTTTTAGTACCCGGGCAAAAGCTTTCCCAGGGACACTGAGAAGTGTGAGCCCCTGATAGTTGGAGCAAACCATCCTGTCTCCCTTTTATAAATGGAGACCGCCACCCCAGTCTGCCCCTCCAAAGGCAACATTGAAAAGGCGTATTATTCATGACAGCCAAACAATGTCCAGAGCCTTTAGCATCTCTAGGCGGATCTTATCCACCCCAGAAGCCTTGCCACTGTGGAGCTGCTTAACTACCTCAGTGACATCCTTCAAGTAAATGATCATTTATCCCCCTTCAGCTTCTGACTCTGTCTCCTCCTTACAGGCCATGTTCATCGGGTTCAGGAACTCCTCAAAGAATTCCTTCCACCACCAGACAACATACTCAGTCAGCACCTCTCCACCCTTACTGAGAACAGCCTGGGTGAATACGTGTCTTCCCTTTCTGAGTTGTCTGATGGTTTGCCAAAAACTGTTTCAGCCAAATCGATATTCACTTTCCATGGTCTCTCCAAAGTCCTCCCACACCTGGGTTTTTCTTTCCCTGACTGCCAGAGCTACAGCCGTTTTTGGCCAGTCAGTACCTCTCTGCTGTTTCAGGAGTCTCCTGTACTAACCATACCTCACCTATGGTGTTCACCACTGGGTCATGGGTTACAATCTTGAAAGGCACCTGTGGCCTTCAGCTATTTGCAGTTACTTCCACAATGGAGGCCTTGAACAAGGCCCATTCAGACCCAGGATGAGGAAAACTCAGTTTCAGAGGTTGGCATTGAAAGTGTTCTGGACAGGTCATTCTCCCCATAGTCCACCCACATTACTTGCTTGGGCTTTATCTAACCCAATTTGCCACCAGGTGATGATCAGTTGACAGCTCTGTCCCTCTCCCCACCAGAGTGTCGAGAACATACATCCACAAATCTGATGAGGCAATTATAAAAATTGATCATAGATCTTTGGCACCAAGTACATTTATGAGCCACCTTATGTTCAAACATGGTGTTTGTTATGGACAAATCACCTCCAGCCCAGAAGTTCACTGACAAAATTACACTCAGGTTTAGATTAGAGATGCCATTCGTCTCAAATCACACCGCTCCAGGTGTCTGCATCATTACCCATGCGGGTGCTGAACTCCCGTAGAAGAACTATTAAGTACCCAAACGGGGACCCTTTCCAGGATCCCCTCTAGTGACTCCAAGTAGGCCTGGCACTCCGAACTGGCAGTTGTTGCATAGACACATATGGCGGTCAGAGCCCTCCCTTCTATGACCTTCAGCCACACAGAGACAGCCCACTTCTTCTCTGGGACAAACTTCAACATGGCATCGACCAGGCAGGAACTCAATAAAAAGTCTACTCCTACCCGACGTCATTCTCCCAGGCAATTCCAGAGTAAAGGAGAGTCCAGGCTCTTTGCAGAGGTTTGGTTCTAGAACCAAGCAAGTGGTTGGACGTGAGCCCAACTATATCCAGTTGGTGTCTCTCTGCCTCACCAACCTGGCTACTTCCCCCAAAGAGAGGTGACATTGAACATCCCAAGAGTCAGTTTGTGTGTCTGGGTTCCAGTCCATCAAGGACCTGCCCTCCACCCAGGTCACACTATACCAGGTCCCTATTCCTCCCAGGAGGTGGGTCCACAGGAGGGCAGTCCCACGTTAAGTTTTTGGGTTGTGTCATTAGGCACTTGCTTGCAGGAACTCTTCCAGGCTTGGTTCCTGTAACCCTATGCCGGGCGAGGTACTCTTTTTATCTTTATGAAGCTGCATTACTAGGGGCTAAGAATCGCTCTTTGTCAGACCCCTCACCTAGGACCAATTTGCCTTGGAGGGCCCTACCAGAAGCTTCTGCATCAAATAACATAGCTCTCAGGGTCCTAGAATCACCATCTTAACACGGTGGAGAGGTCTGAATGCCCCTGTGACCTGGGCTAACAAAATATGCATGCAAAAACATGTTAGATTTTTAGGAATTTAAAATACCTCAGCAATTTTACTAACATTTTCAAAATTAATATATACTGCAATGTTTGTTTTATAACCTTCACATATAGTATGTACTCGAAGATCAAAACCAGGAAAATTCAGTCATTTGGACAAAAAGAATTAAATCATAAAATGACCAACACACAATCATACTGGACATTTTTAAGCTAACAGATATTGACAAAAGACACATTCAACAATGCAGGGGTACATAATCATGCTGAATTTTTAATAAAATAATATTCAAGAACTAAAAAAAGGATCATTACATGTCAAATCAACTGATTTTCCAGAAATCCCATGCACTTCGTCTCACAAATTTGTGAAAAAAATACCAGATGTACCCACATTAGAGAGAGAGAGAGAGAGAGAGAGAGATAGATAGATACTTTATTAATCCCAAGGGGAAATTAGGGTTAAGGTTAGGATACACCCTGTTGTTATAATAAGTTTGTTATAATATTAAGAATTGTGTCACTGCATCTGTTTTAACTCTTTTTAAATGTATTTTTCATTCTTTTTCTGTGTAACATGCCAGGCAGAGCTGAGCCAGATTTAGCATAGAGTGTCAGCATTCAGAATTGCTGGGCCAAGCAAAGCATAAAGACAGACAGGGACAGCTGGAAGGGTGTGTTGTAAGCACTAAAAAGGACTGAGTGTTATTTGAACCGACTGTTTGATGATCAGCACGAAATTGTCTGCCTTGTTTGGAATTGTAATGGGAGCCTGAGCGTGTAGAAAACAATATAAAAGAGCTTGGAGCCTTGCCAACTTTGAGAAACTGTGTGGACGAAAGATATTGGTCCAAAATCCACCTCCGTTGTGACAAAAAAAGCAGTTTCTACACGACCGGGTCCCCAAAAGAAATCCTCGGTGAAATGAAGCTGACCTGTTTCTCCTGTCTGTACAGCAACGTAAGCCACATTAAACAAGCTAAGTATATTCTGCCTTTTCTGTGACTTTGTCGCCGCCTATCGCTGAAAAGAGGGATATCGCCGTTATTATTTATAATTATTTAAATACAGGTTTATTAAAACGCTGCAATATAAAAGAACATATTTCCAAGGAGCTAACACTCCCATCGGAAACACCTGTAAAATTATTTTGATGTAAGATCAATACTTTCTAAGATACAGACAATTGTGTGAGGGGACACAGGTGTCAAATTTGACATGGTTTTATTTTTTCATCAATTTCACAAGACCATATCCCAAGAACTTGAAAACCTAGCAGACTCAAATTTTGCATACTCGTACCTTTATAGGTATAGTACGTAATGAAATTTTTGGTCCAGGTGACACCACTTGGTAAGAGCATACCTTCAAAAATAGAAAAAAAAATTGTATTTTTGGCTTTGCCATGAAAAAAAAGGGTAACTTTTACAAGTACAATACTATAAATGTACACGGTCTGTTACAGATGCAAACCAAATGTATGTGTGTACTGTATAATATTACAATAAGAGCAGCTCACTACTGAAAACAGCAAATATAGGAGGGAGTCAGGATCGAACCGGTGATTCTTGATTACAAGTCAGCAAATCTTACCGCTATGCCACGGAAGCTGTTGCATCGTCCTTGAACCTTTTGTGAAAGTGTTTATTTGATCTTTGGACTTCAGGCTTCACACATTCTATAGTTTATGCCTATATTTTGTAATATTTATTACTAAAATATGAAAAAGTTTCTGTTTTAACAATGTGTTTACACAGATTACTGTAGAAACAGAACACACATGAAATGCATGTGTTCCAAATAACAATCTATTATTTCCACTCTGAAACTCTAGCAGTTCACTCCCAGATAATCAAAAAAGGCATGAGCTGGGAGAAGTTTGTGAACATTCTGCGACGGTGGGGGGATGGAATAGCAGACTGCTTGATGCTTGTGTCTTAATCGGCACATTTACAGGACAAAAGACGCTGATGGAGAGGTGCGAATAGATTTAAGGTGGGCCCGATTTACGAGTTTTCTTGTAGGCTCTGGTAATTCTAGTGTTAAGCACAACACATGAACAAGAACTGCGTGATTTATCATTATACTAGCAGAATACCCGCGCTTCGCAGCGGAGAAGTAATGTGTTAAAGAAGCAATGAAAAAGAAAAGGAAACATTTTGAAAATAACGTAACATGATTGTCAATGTAATTGTTTTGTCACTGTTGTGAGTGATGAGTGTTGCTGTCATATATATATATATATATATTTACACACACACACACATAAACATATATATATACATATCTATACATATACACATATATATACACACACACATATATACATACATATATATATCTACATATATACACATACATATACATACACACATACATACATACATACATACATACACACACATATATATACACAAATACATATATATATACACATACACACACACATATATAAACATATATATACATATACATACATATCTACATATATACACACACAGCTATTTCCTATCAGTGCAATACGCTGCTTGTTAAAACGGATAACTCCCGCTCTTACGTGCAAGTCTGCGTGGATATTATGAACAATCGTATTTGTTCAAGTTCTATTTAAATTTTAAACAGAAGGAATTTTTATTTAGTCGACAGAAATATCTTTGGTAGGAATGGTAAAAACAGACAGGAATATTATTCCTGAATAAATCAACTCAAACCTTAAACAACTTATAATATTTTGCTCTCCATAAAAATATATCCTGTCTAAATTATACAAGTTAGAAATAAAGTAAACGTTAAAAGAACAAACATTCAAATTTCTTTACTCTTATGTAATTTTATATAAAAAATAAACTTAGATTTTAAATATCCCAAAAGATTTTGCTCTCCATAAAAATATATCCTGTCAAAATTATACAAATTCAAATATGAACATGCTGCATAACAAAACCTGGAAATATAAATAAAATGTGTTCCTTTCAGCAATAACAAATCAAATCATTCAGTTGTCTTTGCTCATATGTCATTTTAGAGCTGGACGCCTGGCATCTTTTTTTGGCAACAAGTTCGTTTATGTTTGGTGTGAGGTTCTGTGTTGTGGAGATTCTCAGGATGGACTGCTGGTGCTCATCAGTGAGGCGACTCCTGTGTGCTGTTTTGTTAGTCTTTATCACTGAGAAGAGCTTCTCACACAGATATGTGCTACCAAACATGCACAAGGTTCGAGCCGCATGTAGACGGACTTTTTTTGTTCTTCAAAGTCACCAAAGCGCCGTGCAAACTCAGTGCGCTCAGTTTATCAGCAAAGTGCGTATTTGGGAACACCTTAGTGACGACTTGGTTCAACATTACTTGGCAACAGGGAAAGTGGGGCAAGTTGCACTGGTGCATTTGTGTCTCC
Source organism: Polypterus bichir lapradei (assembly GCA_026402145.1). Classification (NCBI taxonomy): domain Eukaryota; kingdom Metazoa; phylum Chordata; class Cladistia; order Polypteriformes; family Polypteridae; genus Polypterus; species Polypterus bichir. The sequence goes on along the minus strand of JANRMT010062793.1, from coordinate 20,268,898 downwards.
CATAAAAGCAGCTTCACTTGAAATCACTTTGTGATTGTGCACGGGTAAAAACGTCCGCTGAAGTGTCAGATTCTTATTTAATTCTTCTGCTTTCTGTATCTTCTGCATTGCATTCAGGTCTTTCAGGTTACCGTGATGTTTTGTCTCATAGTGCCGTCTTAGATTAAATTCTGTAATTACAGCCACATTAGCTCCACAAATGAGACACACGGGTTTACCGGCAATGTCAGTAAACATATACTCAGCCTCCCATCGGTTTTTAAAGGCTCTATTTTCAGAATCAACTTTTCTCTTCGGCATCGTGTGGGCTAGCTTCGCAATAACTTGCAGCAACGCGGTAAGTGTTCGGCAAGGCAGCTGAAGCGCTGCATTATGGGATCTGTAGTTTATTGTGTTACCAGCGCTTCATATACCCGGGCTATTAATAACAATAATACAGTATATAAAATGATCTCGCGGGCCGGATATAATTACACGCCGGGCCGGATGTGGCCCGTGGGCTTTGAGTTTGACTCATATGGACTAAATAGAACTTGAAAAGAAATATTTTTTGGAATGTGATCGCGCAAGTCAGTACATCGAGCCCGCGTGCTATTGTGGTTTTGCTTGTGTGCTTCAGTAAGTTACCGTCCCCTCGCTCTTACTTTTTTACCGTTCATCTAATGAATACACTGAGTATGGCTTTACCAAAACAATCATTGATCGC
>JANRMT010062793.1:20182687-20195060 GCA_026402145.1 Polypterus bichir lapradei | reverse complement strand
GAAGTTGGAGAATTAGTGATGTTTGGAAAATTCAATATGGCGGCCGACAGTGGCGTCATACCACCGAAATAAGTACGTACATCGGTTTTGGTTAACGTAGGGAAGCCACCTAAAAAATGTCTTGACGATGGGGCCATAAATAAGAAAGTTCAACATGGCGGACGTTATCGACTGTTATGAACGTTACACGTAGAATTTCGAAATGAAACCTGCTTAACTTTTGTAAGTGAGCTGTAAGAAATGAGTCTGCCAAATTTCAGCCTTCTACCTACACGGGAAGTTGGAGAATTAGTGATGTTTGGAAAATTCAATATGGCGGCCGATAGTGGCGTCATACCACCGAAATAAGTACGTAAATCGATTTTAGTTAGCGCAGGGAAGCCACCTACCAAATTTCGTGAAGATGGTGCCATAAATAAGAAAGTTCAACATGGCGGACGTTGTCGACCGTTATTGACCGTTATGACCGTTACGTGTAGAATTTCGAAATGAAACCTGCTTAACTTTTGTAAGTGAGCTGTAAGGAATAAGCCTGCCAAATTTCAGCCTTCTACCTACACGGGAAGTTGGAGAATTAGTGATGAGTCAGTCAGTGAGTGTGTGAGTGAGTGAGGGCTTTGCCTTTTATTAGTATAGATGAGCTCTTTAAGACACATTCAGACTATTCCAGACTGCTCATGTCAAAAAAGCTTATAATTTGTTTCAAATGTTTTTATACATCACTCCACTTTTTCATGTGGTTATTTACTTCATAATTAACTTTCTTTATTTATTTTGGCACAAATGTCCTTACCATCGTGACTACCAGTCTAGTTCATATTCTAAAGTCCAATATTTAATGTTCTTCCTGAATCAGGAGGAACACAAGCCTCACTTTTAGTGTCAGATAAGGTTCATAACAATAACCGGCTAATGTTAATTAGCCTCATACTAGCCGATGTTAAATAATGTTTTCTCCAACTCTTTGCAAACCCTTGGAACTGCCTACATAGATGACAGTTTAGCTGATAATATATCGCAGAACACGTAGGTTCTGTTGTAGTGTGCAGTGAGCTTGGGGTGATCCCTTGTTGATCCGGTCTCAAGATGTTTTTTAATCTCCTCTATGACTTAGTATTTGTACATTTTAGTTTGTACTTTCTTATCTTTGTGATAGGGGCGAGTCAGTGTTTCATTTTGGAATAATAATGTCGAGCTTAACTCTGCCCCTGACTACGATCCCTACACAATCCCTGGTCCTTGGACTCGTATTCAAGAAGTTTGCAGACTCTTGGAATCACAGTTTAAACTTACATCCCCTTGATCCTGAATGCTGCTAAAACCAAGGATGCTTTTTCACAAACAGAGGGAAAAGCAGTTTTCAACGATAGCTGTCCCATGTCACCTGGACTACCTAAAAGAAAGAATAAATCCTCACAGTTTTAGTAAAATTTTAATCCTTGTGCTAACAAATAATAGATATGATGTAACTGTTCACTACAACATTTTCCATCCTGATTGGCCTAACGTGTCCAAAGCCTAATTATCATCAGCCCTGTAGTGTACCAGCTCCTATAACCTGCTATAACCATTCTTATTTTCAGGGGCTCATAACTGATGTAAAATGGAAGGCTCTTACCAAGCACTCACAGAATTTCTAAAACTTTGTATTATACAAAGCCCTCTGAGTACCAAAATGTTTATAACCTGTTGATGAAAATGCTGCTTTAAATTAAAGCCTGAACAAGATAACTGTTTTCTAATCATCATATAAAATGCTTAGTAAATAAAGAGAGACTAAATACAATTTATAATAAAAATGGAACACCTATGGACGGCTGAATAAACAAGGGAATCTAACTTAGCTTGAAATGCCGCAGAGTGCTTTACAAATAAAACCCCACACAGTGGTTCTCAAACTCGGGGCGGACCTCGATAGGGGGCGCGAAGTAACAAAAAGGGGGCTCAAAGATGTGAAAAAAGAAAACAAGAATCGAAAATATGAAAAATACATCTATTGAACCCAAAACAAATTAACTTAAACCACATTCTGATACAGAAAAATGTCAATAAAAGTTAAGTAGGTATAATAAAAGTGTCATGAGAATAAAATCTGATTTTTTCATGACTAGCAGGCCAAAGATTTGGCCATTTGAGAAAAAATAATCGTACATTTGTGTTGTAAGCAGAATCTGAATGACTTGGGCTGGCAAGAAAAGATATAGGATAGAAGATATCAGATGTCTCCAGTTCCTTTAGGGACTTTATACTGGCTATTATCATTTAAAATGAGTACAGAAATTAAGTTCTATGCTGTGTTTGGGGTGGATGTGATCAGAAAGGCACTGATAATTCCAAAGACTGGTCGAGAAAACTGTTGGATAAAGGGATTTTTCTTATTATGCTTTATTTTCATGTTAAAGCAACTGGTCGTTTTACCTGGCTACTGAAAATGTATTTTGTTCACTAATGCTTTAGTGTTTAATTAAGAATTACCTGAATATTTGATCATTAGTTTAAGCAGAAAGAGTAATTAGCTCTGCTATTTTAGTTCAATGAACTTCGGATGTGCAGCAGAGTGCCCCGCTGAATCTGAACACTGGGTCACGGGGTCTGCTGGGGCCAATCCCTGCGAACACAGGGCGCAAGGCATGGAAATACCCGATGAATCCGAACACTGGGTTACGGGGATCTGCTGGGGCCAATCCCTGACAACACGGGGCGCAAGGCAGGGAGCCAACCCAACGCAGAAACAAAAATCATAATTGGGCTTTTCTGTTTTTAACTTTTTAATTAAAAATAGTAAAATGATTTCTAATTATCCCCTGTGTTAATAGAAATAATTTTAGTTTTGAATAGACAGAAAATATCAACATTTTGTGCTAGTGTAACAGTGAGTGCTTTTACATGTACGTACAAAACTGGGATAAGGTGTGCAACCTGCTTTCTTATAAATCTCCGTTTAAATGCACAAGTGTACTTACAGAGTTTTCCTTTGTCAAAAGGCTCCTAGGTGATATAAATGAGCTACGCAAAAAATTTAAAAAAAATCACTGACTGCAGCAAATCTTAAAACACACGTGGAGTCTGTCTCTCTTGTGTGGTATGGGGTTACTTTTAAAAATAACTTCATTATATTACTCACGCGTTTAAAATCACCCGGACTTTGGGTTACTATTCTGTATTAAAATAATTACATTTAATGAAATGAATAAAAACACCGTTACAGTAAGCTCCTGGAGTCTGTCTCTAACCGGTTGTTCAAATGATAGTTTATAAAGCAAAAATGTTTCGTTATCTCAGCCTTTAAAAAACAGGCGGCTACGTACAGAGGGAGGCCGTTTCGAAACAGTAGGCATTTCACAAGCGGGTCCCTTCTACAGGTAGTTCAGAATACTTTTATTATGTCAGAGTTAATGCACCACTGGCCTGCGCTTTAAAACCACTCCTGAATATTCTCAGAGGAGAGGCCCCTGTTTGAATTTTCAGACGCCGAGACAAAAACTACTTGATTGGATTACCCGTTTCGGTATGAAAAACTACTATTGTATGCTTCAGTCCTATGAATTTGTACATTAATTGTCGTACACGTAGATAGAAAAGATGTTGCATCTTATATTATATGAGCGCGCTTACGCGACTACACACGAGCGCGCTCACGCATGCACTTGAGAATCAACTTGGAAATATTAAGGATTCCGCCATCCGTTTTTTACAAACATACGCGATTGGCGCCTATAATAATCATGAATAGTCTGCATGAAGAATAGTTATATTTCATTTCATCCTATACAAAGATAAAAGAAATAATTTTTCTAAGAAGTTCATATAGACGCTGGGGGGCTATGTGCTTTGGAAACAGTTTAAAAAATGACCGACGTATTCGTGGCTTGCCAAAGGGTGTTTTAAAGGCCTCTAGTTAAACCAGCACACTCCACTATAGCCTCGCGTGCTTCCTTATAAAGCTCCGTTTAAATGCACAAGTGCATTTACAGAGTTTTCCTTTGTCAAAAGGCTCCTAGGTGATAGAAATGAGCTAAGCAAAAAATTAAAAAATCACTGACCACAGCAAATCCAAAAACACACGTGGAATCAGTCTCTCTTGAGCGATGTGGTGTTACTTTTAAAAATAACTTCATTATATTATACTTACACTATATAACGTTTTTAGGTTACTCATTTTGTAAGGGACGGGAGACATGGGCTGGCATCTCGACATGTACAGAACATGGTTCATTACTCAGCCAGGAGGTCAATGTAATTAAGGAAATTAGGGTTTGGCTCTTTTTTTAGTAACTGTCTTTTGTCTGATTTTAGATAGCCCTGAGGAAAATAAACCCTAAAGTTAAGCTCTGTATACAGTATATGTGAACATTTTTGGCATCAGCCACCAAGCAGTACAGGCTAGATATTTTAGACGTCTCAAACATGATTTGAAAGGGAACTGCGGCATTCGTCTGTGTGATTTTTACAAGGCTTATATATCAAAATATATTTATAAAGCTGTATTTTGGAAAGTGCTTTATGATGGCCGCTGTTTGCCAATCATTTGAACCGGAATATATTTAAATGGGGATGAAAAAAGGTTTTAGATCAATTTTAAAAAACATCTCTCTTTATAAAGCGGTATTTTGGAAGTGCTTTATGTTTACCAATCATTTGAACCGTACACAAGCCACGCTCGTTGCACCGCGTCTTTGGAATGTCTCCTAAAAACATCCTTTGTTTTACAAGCTGCATTCCACAAGGTAAGGCAATTTTTCACATCGGAGGCAACCTGTTGCCTAGGAGCTATGAATCGCTCTCCTCCCTTCCTCCCTAACCGGTCACACAAACGCCTGCCATCTCTGGGCTGTGAAGCGCATTTCTGTATCCCCGGAGGTCCGACCTGTTTAAGGCTATGGCTTTAAGATTCAAGGGACAAATGCCAGCGTGGTTTCGAATCCCGCTTCTGGTAAATATTTGTGCTCCATTCACTCTGGGATTATCTGAATACAATTCTAACTTTTAGAAAACTATTCGCCATGCTTTCGCGAACTGTTTCCTTAGGGTCAGCTGATTATTTAAAATGGCAGGTGATGGCTGGAACAGGGTTTTTTTTTTAAAGATATACAAAATATACATCCGAAGCTAGCGTCTCAAACGTTCTTTAAAAGGTCCCTGTTGCCTATTATTTAACTGTGCGGATGATTTTTAAATCCTTTAACTTTAAAAGTTACACACGTAACTTGTTCTCCCGGACTGATTCGCGCTCCCGGTCCGGGTTAGGGTGGGGGGTTGACAAGCATGCGCTCGCAGAACACAGCAGGGGGTGGGGGGTGTTTCTGTCAGCAGAGCTCCGGCCTCATACAGTTTGCAGCTATAGACCTCGCAGGGCCCTGCAGGGGGGCTGTCCGGCTCTCTCTCTGTCTACACAGAGCCTTTCAGTTTTGAGACCGAGCACAGCCTGCTAAAAGCCGGGCTGCTTGATTTCTGTGAGGTGGGATGCTTGAATCACCGCTATAAGGCTGTTTTTTTTACTGCAGAATCTGTCTGTGAGATGGAAAAAAGCAGCTTGACTTAGTTTGAAGCAAAGATGAGATGTTTTAATTTCGTGTTCATCTTAAAATCGTAGATAGAACAAAATGCTTCGCTTTTTATACCGGCCTTTCAGAACTGGCAGGGACGTGTGGGGGACTGGGAAGTGTAGACAGAGAGCCAGTAACTCGTCTTTCGACCTTGACTACATGTGGGCTTGGAGCTTCGACCCAGTGGCATCTCGGGGGTACACGCAGAGCTGGCTCAGCTCTCACGCGTCAACTGTGTAGAGTGAGTGAAGGGACAGCTTGTCAGTGCAAAGAATGTCTGGGGACTTGACTCAGATTAAATAAAAAATGGGTTACAAGTGCTAAACTAAGGTTTACATCTTTAAAGTCATAGATTATTTTAAATAATAGATAGATACAGAAGTTCTTACCCAAACCGTAAAGGCAGGCAGCTCTGCCCCTTGAAACGCTTGTGCGTGTATCTTCGAGAGAAGCGGGGCACCAACAGGTCTGTAACTGGCCTGGATTTGTCAGGGCATGCCTGTTCATGGAGGGGGGCTGCTTTTGACAGTTTGTTTAATTAAGCAGGTGGCTGTGGGATGAGTTCAAACAGGGGTCAAACATCCATCAAAAGGCCCTTGACAGTTTCCTGAGCCAATCAGGTGCCAGAGGGCGGGTTCAACGAAGGGACAGACATCCATCAAAAGGCCCTTGACAGTTTCCTGAACCAATCACGTGCCAGGGGGTTTGGTCACGTGGGGGTAGACGTGACGTCAGCAGGGGGCGGGAATTCCGGTATTGCGTCATAGGTAGCGGGGCTTAAGGGTCATAAATCATTTTGACATAAACCCCATGCATATAACTACTCTTATGCCCTCTTCTATTTCTTCTTTGTTTTGATCTATATTTACTACAGTCTCCACATCATTATTCTCCTGGTCAGTTTTATCAATATCTGTCTAATTAATGAGATCCTTTTATCTTGGTTTCAAAACCTTTTTAAATTTCTCATGTACTTCTGGTCTACCTTCCTGTCTTAGTGCCAACTTCTGGTATTGTTTTCCATACTCATCAAATGCCCTTCTAACTTCTGCATTTGACTCCTGTTCTACTAGATTATTCCCTTGCCTGTTCTTCCAGTTTGTTCTTGCCTAGTAGTCTATGTACTGATTGCCTCACTTAATTCTTGCCTGTCTTCATTGTCATCTATTTGTATTTCTGACTTAAATTCCATCTTTCCTGCAGTTATTAGTACTCATTTATTTCCTATGAAGGTGGTGCAGAGGGAAGCTCACTCTCCTCTTTTCCTTCTCTACTAATTCTAATGGGCTGTCTGATCACGCTTTTGTTCCTATTTCTTATTATGCCTTTCTTATTATATCCCTTGGTTAATAATTTTTAATTAACGTTCCATTTTCCTCACATAGCACTACATCAAATGAGCCCTTTTCTGGCCACTTAGTGTTAAATTCTAGTGTTCTCTTATACCATTTTTTTGACACGTCACAAATTCTGTCACTACACAGGGGAAACTTATTTCCAATTACATTTACGGGGATTTCTTTTTCTGCCATCACTAAACAGTTTTTTTTTTTATTAGATTCAATTCTATTTAAAATAGAGTCTTCTTTAATGTTATGTCTGTTATGTCAACCCAAGCTTTTTATTGATGTTAAAGTTTTCTGCCACTAGCTGTGCTCCTTGATTTGTATCTGGATTTCCCAATTTCACAAACTGCACACCCACCAACTCTTTGCATAAGGCACTTTATCTGTGTTGTGCCAAATAAATACTTTGTTTTGCTATTTTCTATATTGTTAGGCCCAACAAGCCATAGTATTAAATTTGTCCTGTATTGCCACCAACTATTTTTGTCTGTATAACCCTAAAAAATAAACACTATCCCAAAAACCTTTTTTCCTTATACCTTGTTCTACTAATTTTAAAAATTTTGTAATGTATTCTGCAAAACATGGTATCTAATTTTAGCACATTTAATCCTAACACCCAAAATCATACTATTTGTGTCCTAATGTCATATTTAATCCTAATGCAAAGTTCCTAATACAGTAATATTGACATTTGTTCCATCCTTCTGTATCAATTACTGTTACACAAATAAAATTAACATCTATCATGAAAAACAATGGTTATTTAAGCAAATGGTATATTTTACTTTTTGCAAGAGTCTTGTAGTTTAAACTGTATCTTCACCTAATATTAACACTAGAATTACCAAAGCCTAAAAAAAACTTGTAAATCCGGCCCACCTTAAATCCGCATCTCTCCATTAGCGTCTTTTGTCTTGTAAATGTGTCGATAAGCACAAGCAGCAGGCAGCCTGCTATACCATCCCCCAACCACCGCAGAAAGGGCAAGAAGTTCACCCAGTTCAAGCCTTGATTATCTGGGAGCTACCTAGAGTTGTATAGGGGAAATAGTTTCATGTGTGTTCCGTGTCTACAACAATCTATGTAAGCACATCATTAAAACAGAAACATTTTTCATGTTTTAGTAATAAATGACAAAATGTCGATATGAACTGTGTAATGTGTGAAGGCTGAAGTCCAAATTTCAAATAAACACTTTCACAAAAGGTGCAAGTATAATATGACAGTTTCCATGGTGCTGTGGTAAGAAATGCTGACTTGTAATCAAGATGCCACGGGTTTGAACCTGGGTGTCTCGCAAATTTACCGTTTTGAGTAGTGAGCTGCTTATTAATATTATTAATATTATGCAATAAAAACATACATTTGATTTGCGCCTGTAACAGCCAGTGTAAATTTAATGTAATTGTAAAAGTTAGCATTTTTTTTTCTTTTACTTTTATTCTCTCAGTCATGATCACGATACAACCCCCAATACCCCCCACCTCCCCCTCCCAACCAGATCTGATGCTGTTAGTTTTTATTTTAAACAGAGAATAACTATAGATGTGAGTGGTATTTTGAGACAATCAAACTGGAAATACTCTGATCTGGAGGGATAAAAGTTGACACACAAACACTGGTGAATCTGCTTCTTTGTATCTCACTGTTACTTGAATTTTTTTTTATTCAGTTTTGTTGAGTGTTCCTGCTTACGCTAAATTAGTATGCACCTTATGGTCCACGATGTTAAAGCCGCACTGACAAAAAACGGAGACATAGGTATATATGATATCTGGAATAATTAATTTTATGACCTGTATAGAACATTTCGGAAAATATTGTGGCACTGATACAATATTATTCATATTCTTTTGCATACCTTCTTGCGGTTGTAATCAGTGACCGCGGTTTTTTTTTTCCCCGATCTTTCCCATTCTCCACATTTTGGTGCATGGTGGTATTTCTTTTGTTCTGCAGGACATGCAGAGGAAAGAATAGTACAGAGAGATCAGTTCGGCACTATATACAGTCATCAAATTCAAATGTTAACAGTTCCCACACAGCCAAGGACTGTCCTTCCTACATTTATGACATGTGTACCTGTTGCAATGTACACACTACTCTCTATGATATGGTTCCTATTATATTGAAAGGGCACCTGACACTGACTGAATTTATTTAAAATTTGACCACCACCCGCAGACCTCACTTTACCAAAGAGTGGTGTGGAAGTTACTGTATAGAGCCATGTTCCATGGAGGTTCCTGTAGAAATTAAAAAAAAAAAAGTCTAGTTATTCTGAAGCACAAATTTGTTTGTCTCTGTGTTCACTATACCCTTCTGCTAAATGGATGGCAATAGAACACCAGTGTCCTCCAGAGAACATATCTCAGTCACCATAACAGACAAAAGTTAAGAAAGAATTACACACTCTGGACTGGTAATTCCTACTTAATTTAGAAATGAGTTCAAAATAAACTAAAACAATTAAGATCCACATTCTTGTTTTCCATTTTCTAATTACAGAATATCATACAAATATATGCAGTTTTGGGATATAAATCATCTAAAAAAGAATTTATATTTGACTATATCAAAGAGAAGCAGGATAATTTGTATAAAATATAGAATCATTTCCCCCATTACGTTCCTTAAATTATTTCAGTAGTTATGTAGATCAGTAGAAATTTAAAACTTAACAGTCTGTTTATACATATTCTAGCTATATTTCTTTTAGCTGTTACTTTTCTACCAATAAAACTAGCACATGCATTACTACCTTAGGCTTTAGAATTTAACAAGTGTCCAGAATATTTCATTAGAATTTCAAATTATAGGAAATAAAACTAAACCTTCCATCAGGTATATAGTCGTTCAAACACAACATTCTTTTCTATTTTACATTTAAAGTATAGAAGTAGTTTCTAACACAAGTGGATGGGAAAAATAAATCAATATCATATTGTATCAAATGCCGTATAATTTATTTAAAAAGCTCTCAGGATAGTTAATGCATCACGTCATTGCATGCAGGTGCTTTAAAGCGAATATTCTAATATATAAAACTTAATTATGTTTAAATATTGTGATTTCATGTACACGTTGATTTAATCCGAGGTGTTTCTTGCATGTTTCCAGATAGTTGATTCTGTAGGGAAAAGCACAGTCTACCTTTTTTGTTAGTTAATCCTTTTGTACAACATATCTTAGTATGGGCCACTACCTAGATTGGAAGCTAGTGCTCATCATCAGGTTCCTTGCTATTTTAGAGAATGTGTCTCCATTTTACTTTAAATTTAATTTAAAATTACTATAAGAGCATCCTTTTATCAGAGTATTGCCATTACTCAAAAGGAAGGTAGTGCACATGTTATTTTTCATTGCAATTAATCATATCATTTTCAGTTTGAATTGAGAGCTCTTTTAATTTAAGCATCATATATATGTTCCCAATTTTATGCAGTCTTATCAATCACTTCATCCTTTCAAACAGCACCACATATTCTCACAAATTGTCTTTAAACAATTATATTCTGAGACTCTCTTAAACCTTGTTTACTACGCTACAGTCACAGAGATCCAACTGCAAAACATTCTCAAGGTCATTTAAACGGTCTTTAACACATTTTAACATACTCTATTATTATTATTATTGTTTAGCAATTACTATTTAAAACATTTACACAATCTTCAGAGCATTTATTTCATTCCACATATAGAATGTAAAAGTCTGAGCCTTTATTTCCTGTTGCTGGGCAACTGTGCTAATTACTGCACCATCATACTACTCCTAGTTAAATTAAAGACTCACATAAAACATTTAAAACAATATTCATTATTTATATATATATATATATATATATATCCTAATAAACGGCAAAGCCCTCACTCACTCACTCACTCACTGACTGACTGACTGACTGACTGACTCATCACTAATTCTCCAACTTCCCGTGTAGGTAGAAGGCTGAAATTTGGCAGGCTTATTCCTTACAGCTTCCTTACAAAAGTTGGGCAGGTTTCTTTTCGAAATTCTACGCGTAATGGTCATAACTGGAAGCTGTTTTTCTTCATTTACTGTAATGGAGATGAGCTTGAAACCCGTGGGGGCGGAATTTCGTCTGACATCATCACGCCTTCTACGTAATCACGCAGTACGTAGAAAACCAGGAAGAGGCCCAAAAAGCGCTTTAGAAAACATGCATTATATAATTGAGAAGGCAGCGCAACAATAAGAAGCGAGCGAGTGACATATACAACCATATTCATGAGTTCTGCTACTTCGGAAACAAAGCACGATGTAAACCTACACTTTAAATTAAGTTCATAGACAGGCTGCCGCTGGCGTTTGTAATTTAGTGCCTGCCCATATAAGGCCGTCCGTCAGCGGCAATCCAATAGCAAACTGCCACGGGTAAATATTCACGGGTGAAGGACTGTGCTTATGCAGAGGAAGATGAGATGGTCAGGGTGGTGTTTGGCACAAACTCAGCGAAACTGCGAGAGAAAGTTTTAAGTACCGGGACTTCGGTAGCATTAGATACAGCCATGGACATAGCACGACATGGCAACAGCACAGCTGGGAACCTTCGATGCATGTACACCGAGCGGCTCACGTGAACTGACGCAGTGCACAGACAAAAAGCAACAGTTCCGAAGAGCGCTGAACAAAAATCGAATTACACAATTGAAAAGGCAGCAAAAAAATATGAAGTGTCTGATACATACAAACATATTCATAACTACTGCAGAAACAAAGCACACGGTGGAAAAAGTGAATGTCCCGCTAAAGGAAGACAGTGTTAAAAAAAAAACCCGTGCATGCAGTGTGTCAGGTCTCAGATAAAGAAGACGACGAGCTGTTTATTGATGCAGTAAGAAACGTGTATATATATACCCCGATCTACATACTCGAATAATGAATACTTTATTCGCAATCAATGATTGTTTTGGTAAAGCCATACTCAGTGTATTCATTAGATGAACGGTAAAAAAGTAAGAGCGAGGGGAGGGTCACTTATTGAGGCATGCAGGCAAAACCACATTAGCACGCGGGTTCGATGTACGAAAAAATATATCTTTTCAAGTTCTATTTAGTCCATATGTGTCAAACTCAAGGGCCACGGGCCACATCCGGCCCGGCGTGTAATTATATCCGGCCCGCAAGATCATTTTATATACTGTATTATTGTTATTAATGGCCGGGTATATGAAGCGCTGGTAACACAATAAACTACAGATCCCATAATGCAGCGCTTCAGCTGCCTTGCCGAACACTTACCGCGTTAATCAAGTCTAGCTTGCAAGTTATTGCGAAGCTAGCCCACACGATGCTTAAGAGAAAAGTTGATTCTGAAAATAGAGCCTTTAAAAACAGATGGGAGGCTGAGTATATGTTTACTGACATTGCCGGTAAACCCGTGTGTCTCATTTGTGGAGCTAATGTGGGTGTAATTACAGAATTTAATCTAAGACGGCACTATGAGACAAAACATC
>JANRMT010062793.1:20163280-20174270 GCA_026402145.1 Polypterus bichir lapradei | reverse complement strand
CTACACGGGAAGTTGGAAAATTGGTGACGTTGGAAAGTTCAATATGGTGGCTGACAGTGGCGTCATACCATCGAAATAAGTAAATACATCGGTTTCGGTTAGCGCAGGGAAGCCGCCTACCAAATTTCGTGAAGATGGGGCCATAAATAAGAAAGTTCAACATGGCGGACGTTGTCGACCTTTATAGACCGTTATGTGTAGAATTTCGAAATGAAACCTGCTTAACTTTTGTAAGTAAGCTGTAAGGAATGAGCCTGCCAAATTTCAGCCTTCTACCTACATGAGAAGTTGGAGAATTAGTGATGAGTCAGTGAGTGAGTGAGTGAGTGAGTCAGTGAGGGCTTTGCCTTTTATTAGTATAGATATGTGTATATTATGAGGGGCCGTTCAGGAAAAAAAGATTGGTTCGTAAATATATACATTGGTTCAGATATATATATCGGTTCAGATACATTGGTTTGAATATATACATTGGTTTTAATACATCCGTTCAGATATATATTTCGGTTCAGATATATATCATTGGTTGGGATATATTGGTTGAGATATATACATCGGTTTGAATACATCCGGTCAGATATATACATTGGTTTAGATATATTGGTTGAGATATATATAAATTGGTTTGCATAGATCCGTTCTGATATATATACATTGGCTGAGATATATGTACATTGGTTTGAATACGTCCATTCAAATATATACATTGGTTGAGATACAGTAATCCCTCGCTATATCGCGCTTCGACTTTCGCGGCTTCACTCTATCGCGGATTTTAAATGTAAGCATATCTAAATATATATCACAGATTTTTCGCTGGTTCGTGGATTTCTGCGGACAATGGGTCTTTTAATTTATGGTACATGCTTCCTCAGTTTGTTTGCCCAGCTGATTTCATACAAGGGACACTATTGGCAGATGGCTTAGAAGCTACCCAATCAGAGCATGTATTACATATTAACTAAAACTCCTCAATGCTATAAGATATGCATCCCGCGCGGTGCTTGATTGTTTGCTTGTCTCTGCCTCTATCTCACCCTCTCTGACATTCTCTGCACCTGACGGAGGGAGTGTGAGCAGAGGTGCTGTTTGCACAGAAGCTGTTTGCTTAAAAGATACTGACGCGCCTCTAACAAATGCTGCTTTATTGAGGTGCTCGGCATATTTAAAAGCACAAAAGCACATGTATTGATTTTTTGATTGTTTGCTTTAATCTCGCGCTCTCTCTCTGACGTTCTCTGCGCCTGATGGAGGAGATTTGAGCAGAGGGGCTGTTTCAACAGAGGCTGTTTGCTTAGAAGATACTGAGGCTCCAGCTTTACTTAAAAGCACACGTATTGATTTTTTGATTGTTTGCTTTTCTTTGCGAGTGCTCGCTCTCTCTCTTAAATTCTCTGCTCCTGATGCAGAGACTCATTTGAAGAAAAGATATATTTGCATTCTTTTAATTGTAAGAAAGAACTGTCATCTCTGTCTTTTCATGGAGCACAGTTTAAACTTTTGACTAAAGGGTGTTATTTCATGTCTAGAGGGCTCTAATAATGTTAATAGTGTGGGAGAGTTTATAAGGGCTTAAAATATATAAAAATAACCATACAAACATATGGTTTCTACTTCGCGGATTTTCACCTATCGCGGGGGGGTCTGGAACGCAACCCCCGCGATCGAGGAGGGATTACTGTATATATATATTGGTTTATATACATTGGTTTAAATATATATATTGGTTAAAATAGATTGGTTTAGATATATACATCGGTTCAGATACATCCGTTCTGATATATATATTGGTTCAGATAGATCTGTTCAGATATATACATTGGTTGGGATTTATGAGCAGGCACAACGCGGCCACCCATGTTTAGCAGCTCCCTTTCGCTTCATCATTGCTTCAACACTGTTGTAATTATTGTGCACATTTTATACAAGTAGCATATGCCTGTCTGTCGCGTTTTGTTTTGTAAGCCCTCTTGGTTGGGGGTCCTCGATTTCAAAGCACTATTTTTCCTTTCATTATTTAAAACACTCGCACAGATACCCGCCTCTTCGCCTCGCTCCGTCCCGCCCCGGCTCATTGTACCCGCCTCACTCACTCCCTCTTTTCCCACCCATGACAGATTCTTCTCAAAAGCAGAGTTACCAGAAAGCATCAATCGCAACCACAGTACCTCCCATTTTTTCACCTCATGAGACGCTGGTTTAACATTGGCGGAAAGCCGCCCGGTGATATCTGTTATTCCGTATTGGCAGCATTTCATTAAAGGGTGATCTGCTTCAGCAAGGAACTTTGTCCTGTTTGCTGAAAGGATGTTATGGAGGAAAACACTGGAGTTGCTCTGTTTCTTTAAATGTTGATCAGGGATCAAAATGACCAGAATATTCCCGCTTCACAAATAACTGATGTTTAACTGTTTTTATAGTAAAACTAACAAAACCACACACAAGCACGTACACGCTCACACACACACACAAACACTCAGACTCACAAATCGTGGGTCGCACGTACTACTGATTAAGCATATCTTTCAAGCGCGATTATTTTTTCACCCCATAAAACAGATTCTTCTCAAAAGTTGAATTACCAGGAAGCATTGATAGCAACCGCAGTACCTCCCATTTTTTCACCTCAACAGACGCTGGTTTATCATTGACCGAAAGCCGCCCGGTGATTTCTGTTATTCCCTATTGGCAGCATTTCATTAAAGGGCGATCTGTTTCAGCAAGGAACTTAGTCCTGTTTGCTGAAAGGATGTTATGGAGGAAAACACTGGAATAGCGCTGTTTCTTCTGAATGTTTATCAGTGATCAGGGACCAGAATTATCAAAATATTCCTGCTTCACAAATAACTGATATCTGTTTTTATTGTAAAACTGAGAAAACCACACACACGCGCGTACACAACACAAACACTCAAACTCACAAATCGTGGGTCTCACACACTACTGATTAAGTGTATCTGTCATGGACGATCATTTTTTTCACCCAATAAAACTTTAGTTCGTCAAAGTTAGAAAGCAGCGCGGTGATTTCTATTATTCCTTATTGGCAGCATTTAATTTAAAGATGATTCACATCAACAAGGTGAAAGAGTCTCTTATTTTGACAGGACGATCTTTTTTTAGGCTTAAGCATTTTTGATTGACTTACAAAAGAAAATAGTTTTTACTTACTTTCTTTGCTTCAAATTGGCTTTTTAAAAAACCTTTTTGATATAATTTGTTTATGACAGTATAAAATAACAAAAGTAGTGCTCAAAATTATAATGCGCCTACCTAACAGGAAGAGGTGGTGGTAAGAGTGAGATTGCTGACTCGCAGTTAAATGATCACTGGTTTGTGTCCGGGGGGCTTCCTTTCTGTTATTTTATTTATTTATTTTTACAAATTGCTTTGAGTAGTAAGAAAGGCGCTATAAAAATGTAAGGAATTAATAACAATATTATTATTATTATTATTATTATTATTATTTATTATACGTGTGAATGCGTGATCAAATTCAGCCGCTGCGTAGTGGGGTATGAATAGGGACACTATGTGCTCGTGAATGCCACGAGTTCATTGAAATAATTACACAGCAAGGTGCACACGCAATGCAAACATAATGTGTATATTATTGAAGTAAAGGTTCATATAAATTAATTATATACGTTTTAACAAGTTGAGAGATGTCAACTGGTTAAAATGCACGAAATTATACATGTATTGTTTTATAGTCCACACATAGTGTATGTATATTATTAAAATAATGATATAAAAATCATATAAAATAGTATAGAATCTGCGTCGTAGACTTATTTTGTGTCAAATTTCTTCAAAGAAGTTTTTAATTAGTTTGCTTTAAAAAAATCTTACGGCAAACATGTGAATCATTGAAAATCGTTGATCTTAATCAATTTGTTTTAACGCATGCTCCGTGCAAAATGCCGTCATATCTGTTAGTAAACATGCACGCGCAGTGATGTCATGATTTCTGCGTTCTAAGGCTGCAGGAATATTAAACGCTATTGGCGTTTTACTGGGGTGCTCTGTGATTGAGGGCGGACAGTAAACTTTGTTAAAATGATATCGAAAAATACTAGTCGTCAGTTGTGTTTTCAGTCGTTTTGGCGTGTTTACTGTTCTGTTACCAAAAATTTCTTCAACGGGGCTCATCAACAAAGAAACGTGGATAGTAAGATTTAGTAAAATATCAGTAATAATAATACATTGCTCGACACCCAGTAACACTTTACAAAGATATTTAAAAGACAGCTCGTTTAAATAAATGTAGCAATCCATTGTCAGGCTATAAGTGACAGCTTGCTCTTAAACATTTACACAGGTGTTTTTTTTCTGGGAATAAAAAAGGGGAAAAAAATCCACTGGAAAGGTTTTGTTGTTGAACTCAAATTTCACCTCCGCCATCTGAGTCATTAAAATTATTGGAATGAAAACGCATGTCTCATCCACTGGACGGGACGCTCGTTTTCTATGGCTGCTGTAGAGCCGTAAAATGTGTGCCCTCTGACTGCTGATTACAAAATGAACACCGGAGAGGTAAAAATATGTAAAATTGATATTAAAAGGTTATAGGTATAGTTTTCTATATAATCTTCTCCACTATGTGTCTGCATCCTATCCCCTACAGGGAACACTCATTTCCATGGCTGGAGCAGATCCATGGGCTTGTGTGCACCCTGTCTGCTGCTTTCAAAATGAACCCTGGATAACTAATATTATCTGAAATACATGGTACAAGATTGATGAAAGTCTTCTACATCACTTTCAAGTCTACTGTGTCCCATTGTCCTCTCCACTCAAACGGACACTCACTTCTACAGTTGAGCTTTTGCCTCAGAGTTGTGAGCCCCAACTGTTGCTTGCAGAATGAACATTAGACAATTGTTAATGGATTGGCTGTTCTTTTTCATTATATTACTATTAATTTATTTATTCATTCAGCCTCTGTTAAAAAAAAGAAGCACATTTTCCCTTAGAGGACAAGTAAAGTTCTATCTATCTATCTATCTGAAATATATGAGACTTGGAAAAATTATTATTATTTGTCAAATGAAGTACCAAATATCCACTGATAGGACATTTGTAGCACAAGTCAATTAAAGAGTCCGACAAACAGCAACTGAGATATTAAAACATTTTATTGAATCTGTTCTGACAATTATAGTCTTTTAATTAAAATAATGATCATAATTATCAGAAAATGTAGCCATTTTAATGTCAGCATAAAACCAGGCCAGTTTGTGAAATAATATCAGCAGTTTTATAAATTCCAGAATGTACACCGATAGCACTGGCATGAAGTTCCTTACAAGTATCTTTTGTCTCCTAAACTCAACAAATAACTTCCATATTCCTCCTGTTGCCTTGCTTGTCTTTGACAATAGTAAAGGTAATCCCCTTGAAAAAATTATATTCATGCAGCAATTAATAATATGGTTATAATGTAAAACACTTCAAACAAACTTGCAAAATGTACATTTTCTTTCTTTAAGTTGACTTCTTCAAATGGATCTAACACTTACAACATGAGGCACTACAACACACATACACAAATATCTTTTAGTATTGTTTTAATATAGCCTTGAAAATTTTTAGTATTTGTCCTCAATCCAAGCCACCCATTTACAAAAGAGATTTACAGACTTGGGCCAGAAGACAAAAAATGAAACGGAAAGAAATGCCAGTCTAGCGCTTGCCACACTGATGCTCGCTCATACTACTACAATTTAAAAGTACCACCCAACCTGATGCCAACTCTTTCAGATGGGTAGTGAAACCCGGAAAATGTATTAATGGATACAGGAAAAATGTTGAAAGACTTATTCTGACAGTGACCAAGTTGGGGATTGTTGATCTGTGAAGTGGCAGTAAAAATCAAAAAAAATTTTAAAAACCTGATTACAAAATATATCAAAAAACCTCAAAAGGTATATAATGATTAATTTATGAAAACTCCATAGAATACTTTCAAATACATGTTTTTCCTTCAACAGTCATGCTAATGTCAGAATTTATGTTTTATCACCTATACTTTGTGCACATATTGAAGCTGTTTTATGGAAAACGCAAGCGCACGAGTAAATAATTGTCAGCGGTTACAATTTAAATGTATATTTGCGGTATATACTGTATCCTGAAATTAGAAATGAGAAGATGATGAAAAGTTATTTTTTGCTTAATATACTTTAAACAAACTGATTACAAAATTTCCTAATCAGTTTGACATTGTTGGTACCCTAGAGTGTCACATATCTTGGAAGAAGTCCTATCAGGTTTATTTGGATTTTAAAAAAACCTAAATAAATAAATAATAAATAAATAATAATATCTTACATTTATATAGCATTTTTCTGGCTACTCACAGCGATTTTCATAGACATACTTACTGTAAAAAAAGACAGTGTAAGCGTTTGATTTTTTTTTTTAATTAGTGGATGAGTAAGGACATAGTAGACAAAAAAGTGATATAGAAAACTTCCTTCAATCTACTTAAAGAAACTGTGGACAGTTTTGTAATTCCAGTATTAACTTACAAGCCGAAGACGGGGGCACACATTTCTACAGCATAGACCAAGCTGTGGAAATAAGTGTCTCCTCTGCTAGAAGGGATTAAGACACACACTCGATATGAAAGTGCTATAAAAGACTGTCTGATAGGCTTATTAAAGAAGCTGTGCACAATTTTAACTGCCTGGTGTTCATTTTGTAATGGACCACTGTAGATGAGGAATGCCACAGACTGCTACAAGTTTTTAAAATACATTTGATGAGTTTTAATCTCCCATGAAAAACGGTGCACAGAACTCCTATATGTTTATAGGATAATTACACCAGCTGTGAAAATGAGATTCCTCTCCAATGTACAGGGGTGAAAGGGTGGGTGTGATAGGAAATTTATTTATTTATTTATATAGAACTATATTTCATTCCAATAGGTTTAATGACTCACATGGCGGAGGTGAAATTTGAGTTCAACAACAAAACATTTCCCGTGGATTTTTTTCTCCTTTTTTATTCCCGTGAAAAACCACCTGTGTAAATGTTTAAGAGCAAGCTGTCACTTATAGCATGACAATGGATTGCTACATTTATTTTAACGAGCTCTCTTTTAAATGTCTTTGTAAAGTGTTACTGGGTGTCGAGCAATGTATTATTATTACTGATATTTTACTAAATCTTACTATCCACGTTTCTTTGTTGATGAGCCCCGTTGAAGAATTTTTTGATAACAGAACAGTAAACACGCCAAAACGACTGAAAACACAACTGACGACTGGTATTTTTCGATATCATTTTAACAAAGTTTACTGTCCGCCCTCAATCACAGAGCACCCCGGTAAAATGTCAATAGCGTTTAATATACCTGCAGCCTTAGAACGCAGACATCAGGACATCGCTGCGCATGCATGTTTACTAACAGAGATGACAGCATTTTGCACGGAGCATGCGTTAAAACAAATTGATTAAGATCAACGATTTTCAATGGTTCACATGTTTGCCGTAAGCAAAATAGTTAAAAACTTCGTTGAAGAATTTTGACACAACATAAGTCTACAACGCAGATTCTATACCATTTTATAGGATTTTTATATCATTATTGTAATAATATACATACACTATGTGTGGACTATAAAGCAATACATGTATAATTTCGTGCATTTTAACCAGTTGACATCTCTCAACTTGTTAAAAAGTTGCATATAATTAATTTATATGAACCTTTACTTCAATAATATACACATTATGTTTGCAATGCGTGTGCACCTTGCTGTGTAATTATTTCAATGAACTCGTGGTATTGTCCCTATTCATACCCCACTACGCACCGGCTGAATTTGATCATGCATTCACACGTATAATAATAATAATATTACTACTACTATTATTATTATTGTTATTAATTCCTTACGTTTTTATAGCGCCTTTCTTACTACTCAAAGCAATTTGTAAAAATAAATAAATAAATAAAATAACAGAAAGGAAGCCCCCCGGACACAAACCAGTGATCATTTAACTGCGAGTCACCAATCTTACTCTTACCACCACCTCTTTCTGTTAGATACGCGCATTATAATTTTGAGCACTACTTTTTTATTTTATACTGTCATCAATAAATTATATCAAAAACGTTTTTTAAAAAGCCAATTTGAAGCAAAGAGGGTAAGTAGTAACTATTTTCTTTTGTAAGTCAATCAAAAATGCTTAAGCCTAAAAAAAGATCGCCCTGTCAAAATAAGAGGCTCTTTCACCTTGTTGACGTGAATCATCTTTAAATTAAACGCTGCCAATAAGGAATAATAGAAATCACCGCGCTGCTTTCTAACTTTGACGAACTAAAGTTTTATTGGGTGAAAAAAATGATCGTCCGTGACAGATGCACTTAATGAGTAGTGTGTGCGACCCACGATCAGTGTGTTTGAATGTTTGTGTTCTGTACGCGCGTGTGTGTGGTTTTCTCAGTTTTACAATAAAAACAGACATCAGTTATTTGTGAAGCAGGAATATTCTGATCATTCTGGTCCCTGATCACTGATAAACATTCAGAAGAAACAGCGCTATTCCAGTGTTTTCCTCCATAACATCATTTCAGCAAACAGAACTAATGTCCTTGCTGAAACAGATCGCCCTTTAATGAAATGCTGCCAATACGGAATAACAGAAATCACCGGGCGGCTTTCTGTCAATGATAAAGCAGCATCTGTTGAGGTGAAAAAATGGGAGGTACTGCGGTTGCTATAAATGCTTCCTGAAAACTCAGATTTTGAGAAGAATCTGTTTTATGGGGTGAAAAAATAATCACCCTTGACAGATACGCTTAATCAGTAGTACGTGCGACCCACGATTTGTGAGTTTGAGTGTGTGTGTGAGCATGTACGTGCTTGTGTGTGGTTTTGTTAGTTTTACTATAAAAACAGTTAAACATCAGTTATTTGTGAAGTGGGAATATTCTGGTCATTTTGATCCCTGATCAACATTTAAAGAAACAGAGCAACTCCAGTGTTTTCCTCCATAGCATCCTTTCAGCAAACAGGACGAAGTTCCTTGCTGAAGCAGATCGCCCTTTAATGAAATGCTGCCAATACGGAACAACAGATATCACTGGGCGGCTTTCCACCAATGATAAACCAGCGTCTCAGGAGGTGAAAAAAATGGGACGTACTGTAGTTGCGATTAATACTTTCTGGTAACTTATACTTTATAAGTATATACTTAAGGTATTTTTTATATATATATATATATATATATATATATATATATATATATATACATACATACATACATACACTAGGAAAATATCCGTGCTTCGCAGCGGAGAAGTAGTGTGTTAAAGAAGTTATGAAAAAGAAAAGGAAACATTTTAAAAATAACATAACATGATTGTCAATGTAATTGTTTTGTGACTGTTATAAGTGTTGCTGTCATCAAGGATTTGATTATCATTATTTCTTTTAATCAGGTTCGTATTTGGAGGATGTGTTGTATTCAAGTTACATTCCGTGTTTGTAAACCGTTGTAAAGATAACAGGTTTTATTCATCAAAGTGTTCACTACCCAAATCGGTACTCGTGAATCTAAGATGTTTAACAGGCATTCCTGGTATTAAGTTGTGGATTTGCCTGTGAATATTTAGCGGCAGCGTGTCTATGAACTTAATTTAAACTTAAGCTTTACACCTTGCTCTCCTATTGATATGTCTACAAAGGCTTGTTCAGATTCAGAGGGTTGTCCCTTTCTTACTGTATCAATAAACAGCTCGTCTTCCTCTTTATCTGAGACATCACACACTGCATGCACGGGTTTGCCTTTCCCAGTCCTGCAAACTTTAGCGAAGTGGTTCAATTTATCACATTTTTTACAGTCTTCCTTTAGCTGGACATTGACCTTTTCCACCGTGTGCATTGTTTCCGCAGTAGCTGCATTTATGAATATGCTTGTAAGTAGTTATAGGCATGCGGTTTGTGTCAAAATCGCAATTAGAGCTGTCAATCATAATTATTTATGACCTTTAAGCCCCGCCCCTATGACGTCACACCGGAAGTCCCGCCCCGATGCTGCAAGACCGGAAGTCCCGCCCCGTCGCCTCCTGATGACGTCATGCCGGAATTCCCCCGCGTCGGATTGGTCCAGGGCTCCCCGTCCCCGCCCCGACTCCTCCTTGAACCCGCCCCTGGCTCCTGATTGGTCGAATAAACTGTCAAGTGTCCGTTTGATGGATGCCTGACCTCTGGTTGAACCCGCCCAGCACCTGCCGGGTGAAATAAACTGTCAAGGTCCGTTTGATGGATGTCTGACTGCTGGTTGAACCTGCTCCGCCCCCCTCTCCCGAAAGACATGCCTGGGCATGTTACAGCCTTTACCTCGACAAGCTCAGACATGCCCGGGGCCTGCCTCGGCCCCCGACCTCTCCCTAGCACAATCCCAGACACGTCCTTGGTGTGTCCTGACCAGCTCAGACAAGCCCAAAGTCGCCCCGCCCGTACACAGCCGTCCTGAAGGGTCTGCCTCGGCCCCTGGGCCCGAGGCAGCACCTGACGGACGGCCTCCCTACACGGTCCGGTCACCCAAACTTCCCTGCCGAAAGCCTAAAAAGCTAAACATTTTGTTCTCATCTTGGCTTCAGACTAAGTCAAGCTGCCTTTATTCCAGCTCACACACAGATAAACTGTGAGATCCAAGACACAGGACTGAGTCAGGCCGCATTTAAACATAGGCTCCCCAGACTTCCCGGTCACTTCTGAAACCGGACGGCATAAAACAGCCCAGCATTTTCTAAAGACTCTGACCGGGAAAAAAGGAATCTAGGACCCAGGTCCCAAAGTTCCAGCCTGGGCGAGTTACCTTATAGCCTGTCCTGCTTTAGGTAAGAACCCTGTATCTATTATCTATACTAATAAACGGCAAAGCCCTCACTGACTGACTGACTGACTGACTGACTCATCACTAATTCTCCAACTTCCCGTGTAGGTAGAAGGCTGAAATTTGGCAGGCT
>JANRMT010062793.1:20144244-20158651 GCA_026402145.1 Polypterus bichir lapradei | reverse complement strand
AAGAGCAGGGGGCGGGGCCTTCCTTATTCACTTGCCAGCCTTTGTTCGAGTTGGTCTACGTCTTGCCACGTGTTGGAGTGCATCTTGCCTCCGCTTAGCTAGTGATACCTGTTTGTTCAATAGACATTATCATCTACAGATTGTTAAGAAGTAATGGTTGCAGTTTTTGAAAGAGAGAGATCAGAGCTCCATGTGTTTTACAGGGTAGCTGCTGATTGCCAGAGATATAACAGCCATGTCCTTTTCACCCCACGCGGGTAATGCTCTCCCGTCAGAGCTGAACACAATCGGATATACTGCCAGCGTCTACTGATTTTTAAAGTTTGTCTTGTTTCATTACTATGTGGGCGCAGCCACGGGATACAGCTCGTCACTGATAAAGAGATGTTAATTTTTGGAGGGAATGATGCCGAATCCAACAATATTTTGTCATCATTTAACTCACCATTGGAATTAATGGAAACACCATTTATTTTACTGAATCAGCCCACATTCTAGGAGTTATCTTTGATTCTAGCATATCATTTAAAGCACACATTACAAAGTTGTCTAAATCATGTTTTTTCTGTATTAAAAATGTTGGGAAATTAAGGTGTTTTGTAAATAAGTAGGATTCTGAGAAATTAATTTATGCATTTATTTCAAGTAGGACGGACTACAGCAATGCGTTGATCACTGGATGTTTAAACTGTTCTTTATACAGCTTCCAGTTAATCCAAAGAAAATATGAACACATAACTCTAGTTCTTAAATCCTAACACTGGCTCCCAGTTAAGTTCAAAGTAGATTTCAAAATCCTCCTTTTAACATATAAAGCCTTAAATGGCCAAGGTCTGGTTTACTTGTTTGAACTTATAACTTACAAACTAGAACGTACATTAAGATCATACTTTAAGATTAAGATGCCGGTCTGCTTATGATTCCAAAAACTAATAAAATAACAGTGGAATGGTCTGCCTGCTGCTATAAGGGATGCACTTTCAGTCTCAGCTTTCAAATACTGGCTGAAGACTCACTACTTCAGTTTAGCATATCCTGACTAAAGCTGCTGATTAACTGTACAGACTGCATCTCTGTTGTTAGTAATTAGCACTAAAACACAAGTAATATGATAGGTATAATTTGTTACTAACCCTTACCTATTCTGTTTCTCTTCTTTGTACTCAAATGTTGCACTTGGTGCCACTGCCCACCTGCCAAGTTGTTTTGCCCGCCTAAGATAAAGTCATCTCTGATGAAGGATCACAGGAATCATAGGCGGAGTGGTGGCTCTGAGGCTAGGGATCTGCACTAGCAATTGGAAGGTTGCTGGTTCGAATCCTGTAAATGCCAAAAGGGACTCTGCTCTGTTGGGTCCTTGAGCAAGGCCCTTATCCTGCAATTGCTGAGTGTTTTGAGTAGTGAGAAAAGTGCTATATAAATGCAAAGAATTATTATTATTATCGGGTAGAGGGGTCCTTTCATAGGATTGGCTGGCCCAGCACTGACTCGGCTGTGGAATGGCCAATAGGGGGAGATAGCTTGATGGCCTAGGTCTCCAGGATTCTGAACAAATCCAAATAATCATGTGATATCATCTACTGTTGAATTCTGCTCTGTACTTGTAATATTTCTCTTGCTCTATTATATTGTATGGAGAATTACTTGTGTTCTATTCTGTTTATTATAGTGTATTTACCCTCTTTTTTGACAACCGCTGCATGCCCAAACTACCTGGAACGGGTCTCTCTTTGAATTGCCTTTCCCAAGGTCTCTTCCGGTTTTTTTTTTTCCCTGCAAGTGGTTTGTTTTTTTGGGAGTTTTTCCTTGTCTTCTTAAAGAGTCAAGGCTTGGGGGCTGTCAAAAGGCAGGGCATGTTAAAGCCCACTGCAGCACTTGGGTGTTTTCGGGCTATATAAATTGCATTGCATCATATTGTATTAATATCTTTTTTACATGAAAGACGATAACTGTTTCATTGGTGGAACTTAATTGCTCCTTCTTTAACAGAATATAAAAAAACTTTACTTTTTAATGCTATACAGCAATTGTAAGCTTCAATCTGTTTAGCGGAATGTTTACTTTCTGTGTTATTGGCTTGGGGTATGCAGTGATGTGATGATAAAGAACCATTTACTTTTTCCGGCCAGCTAGGTCATGCAATGTCAGGTAATAACATTCTGCTGTATTACTATGATCTTTTACATATTCAGGAAACAGCATAGATGACATACCAGTAAAACGATTAATTTGAGAATGTTGTTTTTTGCAAGTACATTATATTGCTTTGTTCCATTTTAGGATTTCAGCATTGATTGGTGCAAGCGAGGATAAACGCTTTTGCTATGTAGGTAAAGTACTTGAACATATTCAAATTAAGACTGATCTCATGCTCCTTAAGGAAAAATATCAATAAGTTTAAATGTTAAAAGTGAGTGTGTGAATTTTAGTACTTTTTGCAGTTCATAGACATATCATGCCATATAAAAATAATATTTAAACAATTTTCTCAGATGGCTCTACTTCTAAGCTGTGAATGTCATTTCAAAAGTAAACCAGTGAACCCACACATTTATGACTGGCAGATATAGAATATGCATTTTTGTTACTAAAATCAACTTGGCCCCACATATTTCTGCTGCTTCCTTTAACATCCACTCTATTTGTATAAAACAGTGCCCCACCACATAACATTCTGACACAGTCTAATGCAGGGTATCTGGCAGTTGGAGGCTATCCTGGCAACACCCTCAGAAGGAAGGCAGGTAACAGCTCTGTACAGAGCACCAGTCCATTACAAGCGCCACTCAGGAGCACAACCACATTTACACAAGGGCCAATGTCAAATGGGGAGTAGTCCAAATCAAACACTGTGAAAATCTGCATAGGTTTATGTGTTTCACAGTATAATTATGTTATGCTGGCATGTCTTTTTGTTTAATAAAAAAAACCCTCCAACCTGCTTAATACACTGCTGGCCGAAGCCTATCTCGGCAGGCTTGGACACAAGACAGGTAATAACCCTGGACAGTGTGCCAGTCTATTGCAATTCCCAACCTCATTCACATACAAACACGGGGGCTAATATCAAAAAATCAGTTGAAAAAATTTGGAAGGAAAACTCATGAAGATGTAGAATGTGCAAACTTCACATCAAATCCAAGCGACAGGATCAATGAGATAGTAGTACCCACTAATATTTCATCATGTTTCCCAAAAATAACTAATTTTAAGCAAAATAATACACTCTGATCTGACATTAGCATTAGCCCATTTCTTTATTCCAGATGCCATACACGATTAGCTCTGCAGCCAAACTAATTTACTGTTGACATGGGCATTTGGAGAAACATTGTAGGGCTGATCCAAATTCACCGGTAGTAAATTTCTTCTGGAGAGATAATTTATATAACACCCAATGTCAGATTAAAGAAGAATAATTCCACAAGTATTTGTAAAAAAGGCCAAAATCTTTGTGAATGCTTACTGTACATGACTTACTAAGCCCATTGGAAAGAATCTGTGTTCTAACTGTAGGAATGCTAGGAGGACTGCAGCAAATCTACCTCTGCACTTTTTAGGAAATATTAGTTAATTCTATCTACATTATTCACAGTTCATGTTAAAGGATTTCCTTTGGAAATGTGGAAATGGTGAAGACACAGTATGGTAGCCAAAAATAATTTGCAACAAACACATCCCACTTTTGTTACAGGCTAAAGAAAAATACTTTATTTCAAATCCCATTTATAAAACTTGCTAAATCCTGAAAGCAAAAATTCATTATGTTTGCATACTCCTCTCAACAGAAGCTCTTTCCAAAGATTTAATGCATTTTTCCTGACACACAACCCACTTGTGACACCTAAACTATACACATCTTCTAGAATGTTGGAAGCAGTGCAACACACAACACAGACCAATTCACAATAAGAACTAAAAAAGAAACGCAAAAAAGCTTCATTGAAGCTTGACGTACTGTGACCACTTACAAAAAAAATGTCACAATATGTTACTGCATCTCAAAGACAGTAAGTACCGAAATAACTGGCTATGCTGAAAATAAAATTATAAACCAAATTTTTTTTTGCTTTAGCTTTCAAAAAATGAGGGGGAACAGAAATTATATTACAAATGTGGGTTGTGACATGCTACCTAAGATATTATTTTGTCTTCAAAACAACAATGGGTATATTTTTAATTATTACAATTTCATCTACCAAACAGCTGAAGAAGAATGAACTCATCTGTATAGTGTGTTTGTTTGCCAAATTGAAGCAGAAAAATCTGTTAACAAGTGGACTGTATTTAAACTGGGAATAAATCTTTTAAGCATTTATGTATTATATGACTTGTTGCTAATATTTAGCAATATTTAACTGCCCTGGGTGGTGTTTTTATGTATCAGAAGTTCCGTGTGGTGTATAAAGGATATACCTATAATAATCTCTAACTGATTATGCAGATGGTACAAAAAAAAAAAAAAAAAAAAAACTCCACTTCAGAAATGACTCATTATTGTGATTTTCTGATTCTATCAGGTCAGACCCATTTTTGCTTTAAGAGGTGAAACACTAATGTGCTATATTTGTGTCATGTTAAAAAGGTAAATGCAATATATTCAGATTTGCATTATGAGAAACAATTTTCTAAATGATATCCTTTAAAGACTGGCTATACAACATTTTGCCTCTCATACTTTAAACAACCACATTTTGAACATTAGAAACATTAACATCATAAGCTATAATTTATAACAGCTAAATCAAACTTAGCCTTTCTGTTGGTTCTAATGGTGTGTCTTTCTTTTTAAGAGTTGTACTTGCAAAGTGTCATGATACTCCTTAATCCTAATGTAGTCTAGAAAAGGCACAGTGTAGTAAAGTTCTCACTGACATTGATAAAAGGTTTAAAATAAAATGTTAGTCTTTACAGAATACACTATGTATTGTAGGAGGCACGCTGCCCATCCAGGAGTCCAGAAGATGCCTTACCTGGACAGGAGGCCCTGAATAAATGGACAGGCACCCCCACCAGAAAGAGACTTTATACCTTCCCTGGCCACAACAGAAGAAGACAGGGAAGGACTGTCGCTGGGGAATATTTATTCCCTCCTGACATTAGATGGCAGCAGCCCTCCGTATTAGCACCCATTCAGGAACTAGCAGGGAAAGCCAGGAGTTGTAGTCCAGTACCAGAGTCCTGCTGGGGATAATGGGTGCCACAAGGGGCGCTGCAGGGAGATGTGCTCCCTAAAGTATGGGACTTCCATATGACCTGGATGTACTTCCACAGAGCAGTGGCCCTGCTCCCAGGTCCTTAATAAAAGGGACCGCACACCCTTATCCAGGCGAGTCGGAGCTGGGAGGACATGGAGCAACACTCGACTGGAGAAGGGCAGTGAGAGAGAGAGAGAGAAAATTGTGAGTAAAGAGAACCTGCTTGTGCTTTTTTTTAACTTTGGAAATAATTTGGTTAATATACCTTCCATTATTAGAACTCGGGACTTTGCGAGTTCATGGTTGGGGGCTCGCTGATGGCCTGGTTTCTATCACAGTATACAGCGAATACAACCTAAACAGTAAAACTCATGGACAAAAAAAAGGTTCATATATTAAAAAAAAAAAAAAACTACAAATGTGGAAGAACAAATAGTTTAAGACACAATTCTTAAAATGGTCTTTTCGCAACAAAGCTTTTAATTAATATCCAGCCACCAATACATAAGAAAGAAATCATTTTAAATTATTTTCATGTTAGTGAAAATATCAGTTATTCACATGGAATAATTTGGTACATACATATTTATTGTACAGTACATTATCCCATTACATTTTCAAGATTCTATGACGATTTCCAAAATCAATCACTATTCTTTTACAACTTCAGATCATTTATTAAGATTCAGCCTTGCACGTTTTCATTCACAAAATGTTCCTTAGATAAAGTAAAAGTTGTCTTTAATTAAACTATGCCTTGTTATAATTGTTAATCTAATCATTTCTGAACTCAGGCAAAACACAGGAACAACTGCCTATTTAACTGTTTCAAAGACTTTGCAAAGAAAAATATATATTACACAAATGGACATTTGTAACTTTTTTGTAAAATTACTTGATACATTTATTTTTCCAACAACTTTGGATACCAAACTTACTAAGTAAGTCCCCAATTGCAAATGTTACTTAATTGGTTTCTTCTGCACAAAATTAAAATTTTAAATTCTCCTTAAGCGGATATTGAAGAAAAAATACAATTATTAAAATAACACGAAACAAAATACTGACTTAAAAAACTGAATTAAAAAGGTAACACTTTGGTTTAGATAGTGCATCTATTTATTAGGCTACACTGTAGAGATGGATAATTGCTAAAACCAAAAGATGCTTTTGTTACGGTCTTGTTACATAAGACTAAATGAGTATTTAATGAATTTTGCAGTACCTAAAGTGTTAACCAAATAAATGCAAAAAGTTAACACTAAGAAAAGTGAATTAGAGAAAATAAGAAATGTCATTGGTCTCTAGTAAATCAAGTGCTCTTAAACAGCTTTACATTTTTTTTTTTTTTAATATTTATGATTGAATGTCTCCTCAACAAAGAAACCATATACTAAAAAAAAAAAAAACCACACACACAAACAATTAAAGGCCTAAAAAACAAATAACAAATTTTACTGCAATTAAAGATGTTAATTGGTCTATAAAACATGGATATAAAAATTTTGAGCCGTCTGAAAATTAATGAAGCAATGCGTTGTGCACTGGTGTATGCTTCATTGCAACACAGAGTGGACTCATGCTCTAATATACCTATTCATCTTCTGGACATGTTTAATTTTACTATAGCACTGTCAAAAGCCAGAGTTTATATCCACAGCAGAAGGTGCAAGGCAGGAACCAGTCCTTATACTTTATCACATTTGGCCAATGTAGACTCATCAAATAACCTAACACACAGATCATTGAAACAAATCTTTACTAAATTTCTTATTAAACTGTGCCCTCCTGCGTATTGCATTTCAGAATATGGACTGAACAGTGAAAGAAGCAAATTAGGTGTTTAGGTAAAGCTTATCTGCATGGGAGGGATTAGTCAAGCAAGAATTCTTTTGGAAAAAGAAGAAACGTGCTAAAAAGATTCACGGTTAACTTTATTGCAAAATTTGAATTTACTGCTGTAACTAATGTTGCTCTACATAAAGTCAAAATGGAGTATGACAGCAAATTTAAAAAACATGCAAATGCTAAAAGGAAGATATGGCTATTGAAATGTGTTTATGCCATGAGGAGAGAGAGAGAGAAAACATTAAGAAGAGAGGAAGGAGACTATAATAATGTATTCTCAAGAAGACAGTTGTAAGAACTGAACATATTAGTGTCCGGGAGTGCTGTGCCATGATGGAGAGGTTTTCAAGATCACTTGGCTAGCTTCCAGCCAAGTAATCCTAACTAGTTCCATGTCATCATAGTTCTTGAGAACTTAATACCTTCAATATTCCAATGAAACTACAGAATACATTGTGGGGGAAAAAAAATAAAAATCTTGTTTACCTGCCACTGACTTTTAAGTTTAAATTACAGAGACAACATCAGCTATGACACAATGAATACCAGAATGACAACTTATATGGCTTAATAGTGATGCAGTCCCTTTTGTATTACCCAAAAATGTGAAAAAGGATTTAATGAATAATAAAAAATACTACTATCAAAGTAGTTGTGTGGATTCACATAAACACTAATGAATTCTGGTTCTGTGCAAAAAAAAAAAAACTAGTGAAAGTAAACTCTTAGCGACGGAACACTAAAAGGCATTTAAATGTATTTTTTGTGAACTAACAAAAATACCTTTTCTGGTTTAGAGATGCAATCTGGATCCATTCATTTTGACAGGGGTTGTAACAATGAGCTGCAGAAATTTCCTGACTGGTTATCCTATAGCCCCCAACTATAAAGAAATAGTTGTCCAAGACGGCTGATCCATATCCCCTGACGTTGCCCATATCTGAAGGAAAGTTGCAATCAAAAGGAAGCCACCGTTGAGCGACCTCCTCATACCTCAGCATTGACATAAGTGAATCCTGAGATATACCACTGAAGTCTCCAAATGCCATCAAGGTGGCTCTACCTTTCATCCGTAGATCCTTCACTTGTTGCCCAAATGCGGCTGGCAAACACCTGAACTCCTCCCTCCTCAGCATTACATGGTAATAGCAAGCCATGAATGTGAGACAGGCTGTCCTGAGATCAACAAGGCCATAGAGGTCGGCCAGATTGTACAGCTCTAAACAGTTATCCTGGCAAATCTCGGAAAGTAGCAATTTATAGATGGCTGTTACCTGCAGGAAAGTTGCAGCCTGGATTAAGTCTTCCAGGTTATCGTTATCGACGTGGACTTGGGAGGTGTTGATGAAGCGGAGGACCAGCTCCAGGCCGTGAGCACTCAGGCCCTGCAGCTGGACACGGTTTTCTTTGGACTCCCGCATGCCAGAATTGAACAATGCACGAAAATAATCGCTGCTCTCAATCAGTTTGCTTTTGCTCACATTGTATGTTTTATCCTCCATAATAATGGCAACGATTTGGTCAGTTGACATGTTTGACTGGGTACCTCCGTCAATGAGCCTCCCTCGTTTTCACCAAACACGCGCAATCTCGTTGTTTACATTTTTTGACTTAAAGGTAGCTACCCGTATTCGTAACAAACTGAACGCAAACTGCATCTATATAAGGCGATGTTTAGCTATACCGCACTGCCGCTTTCTTCTTCGTCACCCTTCTCTCATACTTATGCTGTATCTCATAAACGCGACTTTTTGCCTGGACATTTACTCCAAAGCAAAACAACACATTACTGCTTCACTTGTATTGTACTACAAGGGAAGCGCTTCTAAAACGGTTCACTTCTTAGCGTCTGTCCTTCCTGTTCCGATGGAGGAGAGTTCACATTAAGTTCTCTTAAAGGCATAGAACCCCGCGCTCTGCATTCTGTGGTAAAGTTTATTCCAGTAAAATAGATTTAGCCCTTGAAATGTGAACAACGGAAAAGTAGAATGTCGCCCAACTTTTTGTGATATTATATTATCAAAACCCCTCCTTTATAATATGCCTGCCCCGATTGATAGCATATATCGGCTCGGGAGACCGGAATGAATTTAAGAGGCACGGATGAATGTGTCAGCAGAAAACAAGGGATTTATTTAGACTCACTGAGCATATTTAATCAAGAATGTCATATAAACGTCACATGAAGTGAATGAATTTGGTACTACTGTATATAAAATTATTTTAAAAATCCATATATATATATGTGTGTGTGTGTGTTTAACATACAGGGGTGTAGCATAGAATTCTGGGCGCCCTACATAAGCAGTCTTTATGGGCCACTTCCTCTAGAAAACAAACTTTTCATTCCAAGCTTCAAGGACCTTCACTCTGGGGTTAATCATTTTATATATATATATATATATACATATATATATATATATATATATAACTGTTCAAAAAATAAAACACTTTGAAAACACATCATATCTCAATCGGAAAAAAATCATGCTGGTTATCTATACTGATATGGACTGGGTACTGTCTTAGGAACGAAAGGATGCTATGTCGTTTAATGGGAATGGAAATGATCAACCTACAAAGGGCTGAATTCAAAGACACCCTGAAAATCAAAGTGAAAAAGTTATGCGACAGGCTAGTCCATTTTGCTGAAAATTCATTGCAGCAACTCAAAATCGTACTCAGTAGTTTGTATGGCCCCCACATGCTTGTATGCATGCCTGACAATGTTAAGGCATGCTCCTAATGAGACGACGGATGGTGTCCTTGGGGATCTCCTCCTAGATTTTGGACCATGGCTTCATTGAGCTCCCGAACAGTCTGAGGTGCAACGGTGTCGGATGGACCGAAACATAATGTCCCAGAGGTGTTCTATTGGATTTAGGTCAGGCGAGAGTGGTGGCCAGTTAATGGTATCAATTCCTTCATCCTCCTGCATACTCTCGCCACATGAGGTTAGGCATTGTCATGCACCAGGAGGAACTCAGGACCCAGTGCACTAGTATAGAGTCTGACAATAAGTCCAAGAATTTCATCCCAATACCTTATGGCAGAGAAGGTGCCGTTATCTAGCCTGTAGAGGTCTGTGTGTCCCTCCGTGAATATGCCTCTTCAGACCATCACTGACCCACCACAGAACCAGTCATGCTGAACAGTGTTACGGGCAGTATAACATTATCCATGGCTTCTCCAGACCCTTTTACGTCTGTCAAATGTGCTCAGGGTGAACCTGCTTTCATCTATGAAAAGCACAGGGCACCAGTGGTGGACCAGCCAATTCTGGTATTCTATGGCAAATGGCAATCAAGCTCCACGGTGCTGGGCAGTTAGCACAAGGCCTGCTAGAGGACATTGGGCCCTCAGGCCACCCTCATGAAGTCTGTATCTAATTTTTTAGTCAGAGACATTCACACCAGTGGCCTGCTAGAGGTCATTTTGTAGGGCTCTGGCTGTGCTCATCCTGTTTCTCCTTGCCCAAAAGGAGCAGATATCAGTCCTGCCAATGGGTTAAGGACCTTCTACGGCCCTGTCCAGCTCTCCAAGATAACTGCCTGTCTCCTGGAATCTTCTCCATGCCCTTGAGACTGTCCTGGGATACACAGCAAACCTTCTGGCAATAGCATCTATTGATGTGCCATCCTGGAGAAGTTGGACTACCTGTGCAACCTCCGTAGGGTCCAGGTATCGGCTTATGCTACCAGTAGTGACACTGACCAGAGCCAAATGCAAAACTAGTAGAAAAACAGTCAGAAAAGATGAGGAGGGAAAAATATCAGTGCCCTCCACCTGTTAAACCATCCTGTTTTGGGGGCCATCTCATTATTGCCTCTGTACTGCACTTGTTGTTGATTTCTAATGATGGGCCGCTCGATACTCAGGTTTCGACACTGTGTTGAGCTTTCGAAGCACTGGAGATCGAAGCACCGCTTCGAGGCTTGCTTCAAATGTGCCCGTCACGTGATTTTGAGTCACGCTAGCGTAATGACATCATTGATATCTGCGCAGTCAGCAGTCGATTTGGTCAGTCACTAGTCTGCTGAAATGTTTTTACTCAAAGCGTAGAAGCAGTTGTCTGTGCTACAGCGATAAGGTGCTCTCACCCGAGTTCAAATCATAGTTGGGGCTCGCATATGTTGAAATAAGGATTTCGTATAAAACAGTTAAGTAGTACTTGTCTGAAAGTTAACAAATATATTTTGGAGACATTATGAACGATTTAAATGGGGCACCTTTTTCCTTGGTGTGGAATCGTGTCCACCTAGAATCTGTAACAAATTGATGAGCATATTTTGCATAAGGTAGCACATATTATAACAATCCAGAATCTATTCTACCCCATGTCGATCATATCAGAGAGGCTAAGAAATGCTTCACTAAAGCCGACGTGATCATTACACCAGTATATGTGCAATACATTCCTCATTAAACATTTTTACTATTCAGTGATTCCCAGATCTGTTGCTGATTTGTATTATTGATTTCCAAAAAGCAATGTGAGTAAAAGCATGTTCTGCATAACTAATCACAACTGTCTTTAAAACAGAATCAGCACCATCAACAGTGTCTTCTGCAATTTTAGGAAAGCCTCGGGATTTCTGCGTTAATGAGACAAAAAAGTTGTAAAGAAACTTTGCGAATTCATCCAGAGGTGAATGTAAAGATCACTCAAGTACTGACAAGAAGGAGCAGCTGGATAAGCACATCTGGAGCCAAACTTTAAAAAAAAAAGCATCTGACTTTGTCAGCAACATCCTTTCCTTCTGAATGCATCTTATCAAAGGCTGCGCTGGGGGGGGGGGGCCCGAAAATAAGTAATCTTTCGAACTGCAGCACAACAGAGTAAATAATTGACGTAAATAGAATTACTGAAAGACTAAGCTTTTTTCGTTTCTGTATTCTTAAACCATCTTCCAGTTACACAATCCCCCGCAGTCAATGTCACATTCAATGTTCCCTGCTCCTTAACCTGTCTTGTTACCAAAAGCATCAACACTCAGTTTCATTCAAGGCTTTACCGTCCTTCCTTTCATAGACATAAAATAAAACACATTTCCTCTACATACCAATAATAATAGTAAACTTGCAGGAACGTGAAAAAGCACAAGATAGGAATAGTCATGACAAGAGCCTGGGCATCAGGATGAGAATGTTCCTTGTCACCCATTACGTGAGCTCGTCTGCCATCCCTTGGTTACACTGTCACACGTTACACTCGGGGGCAAATGCAATGGAGAATACCGACAATGTACACCTTCAGAAGTGGAATAAATCGACTGTATAAGTAGAACATTTCAGATAAACGATGAATTTTGTTAATCATAAACAATGCAACATAACTATTATATGTGTTGTTACTTTTTATTTATACCTACCACACGTTACATATCTACATGGGAAATGAACATGGGTAATATGTTTATAATCATTCTCACTAAAATACACTGTCAAAATATATTAATGAGCAAATTGAGACACATTGGCCTTTAGGAAATATAAAAAAGTGTGTGCGCTGTCATTTAGGACAGAATGCATTGTTAACGTGACGCACTCTCTACTGACACGATGTCACGAACAAAAAAGAAACAGCGCAGTCCATGCAAACTCAAATCCTCCTTGATTTTTGACCTTATGATTAATTGTCAATATCAAATCAATAAAGTCATTTTAAGAAGATGACAAGTCTACTATAGTCAGTTCAATTAACGCTCCTTTTAAAAAGTTTGCTTATACAGAATGTAAAACAGAATCTCAATGAAGCGGGACTCGTGAGAAGTAACGAATAATATGTGACACTGAGAAATTATAATTCCTAATTACGGGAACAAGTAAAAACTACGACTTCCTAAAACGGACACTGTAAATGTAGGCATTTCAATAAATAATTTAGGAGACTTGTGTGTGCATTTCAATATCGATTTAAGAACTACGTAGGCCACCTGTTGTACTATAAACGGTAGCTCAAGCAGCACTTAACAGTAAATAGTCTAACAGGACAATGACTGACTGAAACGAAGATGCTGCGCCGCAACAATAAAGGTTCACACTGTCGTTCTGCATGCTTAGAAGGCGCTGGTTGGCTGAAACTGTTTATAGCGAATTGTCCGAAGTTGGAAGTTCCATATAGCGATCAGAAACGAAAAGACACATTTAGGCATGCTGGACAGTAGTTTGTTTTTCTACAATACAAATTCAGTACGACACCAGGGTCTCCAAACACACAAATATGAAGCTTATTACGTTTTACAGTGAAACTCTTTACATACACAATATAATTAAGGGCGTGTGCCCCCTGCCCGACTACGGTGGCCCAAAATTCCCTCGATAGCTCGATTCGCTCGCTATCCGTCCAAGCTTGTTAAATGGAGGAAAAGAAAAAAAAACTTTCACAAGAGGAGGATCAGCGACGTGGACCCCTGGTGTTTTTACTGAGAGACAGTGACAACACCACTGAGCCACCTAATCGGGATAATTAATGAGCTCTGCACAACTGAACTACTACTACTGTTCTTACTGCGGCGGATGAAATATGTTGTTTGACATATGCACGTTAAAATGGTTTAATTGATACGAGAGTATCATTGTTGTATTCTCCTAATGAAGAAGAAAAAATTATATTTATAGATGTATACTATGTAACGTACGGTTTTAAACAAAATTAAGTGTTCCATAAAAAGGTTGCACGATTTATCTAATCTTTTCATATATATAAAGTTGATATATGACAATATATCTTTGACACAATGTATCAGACAAAGGAAATCACAGCAATCCACAAGAACAATAATTAATTCTCAGCAACTACCTGAATTGTAGTTTACCCATATCAACTGAAATGTGTAATGTCAATACGAATTACAAAATATAACTAGAGAGTTAATAGAATCTCAAAATATAGAGGTCAATGCCTTTCAGTGTGCTGAGGCTTCACAAAGATTCAGTAACCAGTGGCCATGTCTGCTTGAAGCCCTGTCATGATCCAATCTCGGTACTACGCATGTCTGAGACTTCGGGACCCCCATCATGATCTCAGTACTACGCATATCTGAGGCTTCGGAGCCCCGTCAAGATTGTCTGAGGCTTCGAAGCCCTGTTCGAAGCCCATCATGATGCAATCTCAGTACTACACATGTCTGAGGCTTCGGGAGCCCCATCATGATCTCAGTACTACGCATGTCTGAGGCTTCAGAGCCCCATCATGATCTCAGTACTACGCATGTCTGAGGCTTCGAAGCCCCGTTCAAAGCCCGTCATGACGCAATCTCAGTACTATGCATGTCTGAGGCTACGGAGCCCTGTCAAGATTGTCTGAGGCTTCGAAGCCCGTCATGACGCAATCTCAGTACTACGCATGTCTGAGGCTT
>JANRMT010062793.1:20132718-20144234 GCA_026402145.1 Polypterus bichir lapradei | reverse complement strand
CTACGCATGTCTGAGGCTTCGGAGCCCCATCATGATCTCAGTACTACACATGTCTGATCCTTCAGAACCCCGTTCGAATCCCGACATGATGCAATCTCAGTACTACATATGTCTGCGCAAAGCTTCGACTCATTATTTATTCATCGAGCTCCCGTTTGAAGTACATATGGCATCAACAGAGTTAAAAAACTTAACAGAATTCCCATTGAAATGAATGTTTGTAGATGATCAATACATGTTAAATGATTGTGCCCAATAATACTTTGTGGCAAAAAATAAAATTATAAATTATACATCATACAAACGCCAACTTGTTGAATGCATAATGCTGCAAAGAAGAGCTTTAGCAATACGGGTGTCGACACATCTCTCACTATAATACTCTCATAAATATCCATTCTTCGCCTCATGCAACATTTTCATGCAACACTGAACGTATGTCATATAATATACATCTGTATATAATTGTTTTCGTCTTCACTACATACATACATGCATACATTAAAAAACATACATTATATACCACTCTCCTGAAAATAGTAGTGGTGCAGCAGTAGTGTTACCGCTTCATAATAAAGCATACATGGGTTCGGGTCCCACGTCCACCCACTGTGAATTATGACCCAAAAGAGTCTGATTTTCTTTTTTTTTTTCATTAAACAGCAAATTCCAATGTGGACCGGGAGCGAGCAAGGTGAGAACACTAGTAAAGATATATCAAATGGAAATGTGCATCTTGTTTTATGTCTATAACAAAAAAAATTATTTGAGTAACGATTTCAACTGTTTTTGTAGTTGTTGATGGTGGGTTTAGCGGTTTAAATTTTTAAATATTAAATTGATAAGGTGGAATATGTTCTTGCTTTGAGTGTTTTCTATACGGTAAATGTGTTAGTAACTGGGATTGCATCTCTATTACTGGAAGATTGCTTAGGAATGATACAGACTGGACAACTATATGTTTTAGGAAATGTTTTATTATTGCACTGTGCTGTGACTAAAAAACTTTTTACTGATCGCCTGTTCGGACCTTGAAGATGTGTTCACGAGGGAGGGATGCTGCTGTTAAAAGCAAATGCTTTTTCAACAGCAGGTCCAGATGTGTTTATCCCGCTGCTTTTTGTTGCCTCAGCACTCAAGAGGATCTTTAATGCCGACCTTGATATGTGCAATGCTCATCTTGGAGTGTCCCGTGTGTATCTGTGTGTCGGTGACTGATCTGCGCTGTGTCTCTCAGCCTCTCTGATGTGCTCCGGATTGACACCTTTGAATGTTTGGTGCAGCAGAGCAAATTCAACCTGATCTACCACAGTGGGTTTGTTATCACCTTATTCCAGCGTTTCTCAACCTTTATGTATTTGTGACCCGAGTTTTCATAACAGTTTTAATCGCGCCCCCCATTAACATTTTTTTGAAATGTAGATGCATATTTTATTATACCTACTTAACTTTTATCGACATTTATCTAACTCTATATTTATTGTTCTAGTAACAGAATGTAGTTTAAGTTAAATTTGTTTTGGTTCCAACATTTCCAAAATTTGTTTTTTTCATAATTTTGATTCTTGTTTTCTTTTTTTCACATCTTCGCGCCGCCCTTTTTGTTACTTCATGCCCCCCTAGGGGGCCCACCCCACAGGTTGAGAACCACTGCCTTATTCAATGGAGGGGTTCATGGACATCAAATGGCAATGAATAGAAATGGATTAATGTAAATACGTGAGCTGCCGTCCGCAATTAGACATCGCATTTTGATGGTGATTTTGAGTAGGGGTGATTCCCGAACAGATCTCTTATGCGATCCTTCCACAGTATCTCTCAAAATTATTTAGTTCATCAGATATAAAGATTTCAATTCTGATCATTTTTTTATTATTGTTAATTTTGATGAGTCTTTAAGTCGGATCAAACTCGGGCTAGCACTACGCTCAGAATTTGAAAAGCAACCACCTTAGTTAGTTGAGCCATTGACGGCGTCATTTCTTTGTAGCAAACTCGTTACTTTCGTGCTCCACAAAATATTGTAAAGTATTAATAAATGAAATATTTCAATACTTGATCGAATAATAACAACTGATTTAAGGATTTCACCTTTTCTTTCTCAAATGTGCTTACCTATATCATGGCAAAGTACAGGGATAAACCTTTATTTTCCGTCTACTCCGTTTTAATTAAGTCAAACCAAAGAAAACATTTAAGGCTATTAAATGTGATGTCAAGAAAAGATGAGGGTTAATTATAATACTAATAACAGGACCGATTATAATGATACAGTGCAAAAGTAAATACTAATTGAAAGAGCCGGGAATCCATGAGTGAGGCGTCTTATTTTGTTAACTCTTGCTATCGTATAGTGCATTCTGCTTGTCGGTGTT
This sequence comes from Polypterus bichir lapradei, assembly GCA_026402145.1. Taxonomy (NCBI): domain Eukaryota; kingdom Metazoa; phylum Chordata; class Cladistia; order Polypteriformes; family Polypteridae; genus Polypterus; species Polypterus bichir. The sequence continues at coordinate 20,141,859 of JANRMT010062793.1, read as the reverse complement.
AGTTATATATATATTTATATTTTTTAGACATCAGACACTAGAAGTTGCTGACGAACCCTTCTCTTCGTTGTCAGTCTGTAGCAGCGAAAAAATAAAAGCAATAAGAGTTATAACAGGCGTCATTGAAGTGGATCATGAGTTTGTGTAATGTTAATGAAAATGGCCAGGAGGGGTCACTAGAGAGGTGAGTGTCAAATGCTTCGAAGCTTCAATACGATTTCCGACACAATTGCTTCAAACATTTTGATGCTTCATGAGGCTTCACTCCGCCCATCACTATTAATTTCATTAACTCCAAAGCAGCTGAAACTGATTAACAACCCTCTCAGATACTTAACTGACCAGATCAATAGCCCAGAGGTTTAATTGACTTGTTACACTTTCAATTTAGAGCAGGGGTCTCCAACCTTTTTTTCCCCTGAGAGCTACTTTTACAAAATCAAAATGGCCGAGAGCTACTCATGTTTTCTAACGTTTATTCTCATAGCTTATTTCAACCCAAACAAACTGAATAAGCTTGTTTTGCCAGAACATTTACAAGGACATTTACAGGACAGGCTAAATACTTGACCACACCTGACATGACAAAAGGGTATTGACAGGTTCCTTTAACAGACTCTGCAAAGGTTAAGGCCATGTTTAGTACCCCTAGCGGATGGGACAGGGTCTATACCTCTCCCATAGGGAGACCCAAACTGTCACAGTGTCCTAGAGAAAGAGGAGGAATCAAGGGAAGAAAGCCGGTTCCTCCGATAAGGGCGGACGTGAGGCAGGATGCTCATGTCCAGAGAAGGGCCGCCCTCTGCGGAGGCAGAGAAAAACCCCGAAGTTGGCTGAGGTGACAGGGGTGCAAGCAGTTCCCTGCTTACTGGCAGCCGGAGCGGGAAGGCCGGGCGTGTTTTATGTGTTGTATGCAGGGACTGCGCGGATCCGTGTCAGTGGCAGACACATGCCGATCTGCGGGGCTTCGTCAGCACGGCAACAGTAGGAAGAACTGAGGAGGAGGAGTCACTGCAGCTTTGAAGGCAGAGGCTGCCAGGAGGATTGCCACCACACCAGGGTGACGGCACAGAAGGACGCCAGGTGGTGGTGTCCAGGCAGCGTCTCTGTCCCTGTTTCTGCTTGTTGTGCTGCAGGACCGGACCCTGGACCTGCAGTAGGACCCGCTTATTGGGAGATCTGCCCTTGTGGGACGGGCCACTGGCCCCTATGGGTCTCAGCTGGCGGATGGGCAGTGTGGCAAGCGGTTGGGGGTGATACCCAGCCAGGACACCCAGAAGGACCGGAGGAGCCCTGGCCCTCAGCATTTCCGCCACACCCGGAAGTGTTGGGGGGAAGAAGACCAGGAACACCCAAAGTGCTTCCGGGTGCACAGCTGGCACTTCCGCCACACCTGGGAGGGCCAGCGGAAGGTTATCGGGAGGCACCTGGAGCTTGTCTGGGTGTGTATAAAAGGGGCCGCCTCCCTCCATTCGATGGCTGGAGTCGGGAGAAAGAAAGACAGAGCTCGGGAGGGGAGGAGTGGAGGCGGACCAGAGAGGAATGCATTGTATGAGGCCTGGATTTTGGGGTGAAAGTGGGTTGTGTGTGCTTCACTGTAAATAGTAACTATAAATAAATGTGTATTGGGTGATTTACAACAATGTCTGCCTGTCTGTGTTCGGGCTGTTCCCCACAACTGTTACAGTGGATGGCCTTACACAAGGGGACAAACCCACGGGTCACCAGGTGGTTTCTTGACCTGCAGCCTTATAGGTTTTTACTCGTCCATTGTCGTAGTTCTCTTCATGCCAACACCGATGCTCTTTCTTGTGTTCACAACCTCGCGGTCAGGGATGCCTGACCCGATGGGTTTGGGCTGAGGGAGGCCTTGTCACACATGTGCGCATGGGAGGCAGCTAAAGGGTCTAAATGAGAGTAATTCCACACCAGACCAGAGGGTGGCGGAGTGCACTGACCTTTTTTCTCACTTTCCTGCAGACCATTCACGGGAAATTCCACCGAGGCCCTAATGACGTCACTTCCAGTGAAGAACCCATGACCGAAGAGACTTCCTGTTCTGGCCCTTTTGATGACGTCATGTCCGGGTCCGAACTTATGGAAGAGGACCCTTCCGCTTCCATCCTCAATGACCTCACTTCCTTTTCTGGCCTTTAAAGCCACCATATTTAACTAACCTAATTAGTTCTGGTTTGGACTCCATTCTGAGCACATCAGTGCTAGCAATTTACCCATTTGCAGCCAGGGAATATTATACAGGTGGCTGGCCCAAACCTTTTTATGAGTCTTGCGTCCATTTTCGTGACAACATTTTCAAAAATTTCTAAAGTCTTGGTTTCACTTTATCATTCTGAGCGATTGCATTTTGCTTAATGAGGGGGAAAAATTTATTTAAATGGCTTTGGCATAATGCTACAACATAACAAAATATGTAAAAAATGAAGGGATCTGAATCCTTTCTGAAGGCACTGTATATTTTTTGTATATAAATATGTATATATTCAGTAGGCAGCTATAAAGGGCTTGAAGGATGGTAATTCCATGCAGGACCAGGGTGTGGCAGTGTGCACTAACCCTTTCTCTCTCTTTCTCCTGCAGACCACCTGAGGGAAATTCCACCGGGGCCATTAGCATTCCTTCCATTTCTAGCCCCAGTGACATCACTTCCAGTTCCAGTCCTAAGTGACTTCACTTCCTGCAACCAACAATAAAAACACTATCTTTCTGCCATTAAGACAGTTCGGTTCTGGGCCCATGTCTGTAAAGACAGTTTTTTTTGCCTTAATTTCATCAGAATCTTCAAGTAAATGGGGTGGCTACCCCAAACCTTTTTCTGTGTTTTTATTTTATTTACAGTGATGCAGTCGACATGATTTTGCTCCAAGATGAGCCAGGAGCAGGACCTAAGAGCCAGTGTGACAGCCATGGTAATGGAGCTCCAGTCCATAAAGGTCCAGGTGGAAAAGTATCACACCTAGAGCACTGAATATGAGGTGCGTGTTGCTGTTCAAAAGGACAAGGCACAAGCTCCATTCCACGTATTATCCTCTTGTAGAGATAATAATGATATCAAGCCTTAGTTCCTGGTTTTTGAACAGATAGCCACTATGCACCATTGGAAGCATGTGAAATGGGCTAACATAACGGCACTGTTTCTAAGGGGGGAGGCTCAGAGAGATTTATTATGATGTCTTAGAGGAGAATGCTGCTAACTATGACCTCCTAAAGGCAGAGTTCCTATAGAGATATGGTAATTCCCAAGAACAGTGGACGAGGATGTGTCAAGAGTGGAGGTTTCACTCAGGTGCTTGTTTTATGGGGCAGTACAGGGCGCTGGCTAAAGCCAGATATAAACGATGCCTGACAGGTAGTAGAACAGGTTGTCTGTGCTTTCTTATTAACCCTAGAATCCCAGAAACCAACAAAAAAGTTATAATCCCAGGTCACTTTAACACTAGAATTACCAAAGCCTACGAAAAAACATCGTAATCCTGACCCACCTTAAATTTATTTGCACCTCTCCATCAGAGTCTTTGTGTAGTAAATGTGTCGACCAACATAAGCAGTCTGCTATTCCATCAATCCACTGCCTCAGGAAGGGCAAAAAGCTCTCCCAGCTCAAGCCTTGTTTATCTGGGAGTGATGTACTGTACCTGGAGCTGTATAGGGTAAATATATCATTGTGCGAAACACATGCATTTCATGTGTGTTCAGTGTCTACAAAAATCTAAGTAAGTGTAGGATGAGAGAAAATGCAAGAAATGTTGAACACATACCTAAAAGACAAACTTTTTTCATGTTTTAGTACTAACGACAAAATTTTGACATGAAGTGTATAATGCGTGAAGACTGAAGTCCAAATATTCAATAAGCACTTTCACAAAAGGTACAAATAACATAAGAAGTGTGCTTTTATTCAAGACTATAACTGAAGAAAAAGAAATCGGGTTATTGTACTTTGTTGTCATGACCACTTTAGTAGTACAGCGGTAAGAACTGCTGACTCATAATCAAGAGATTGCGGGTTTGAGCCTTGCTGTGTTTCAAAATAAACATTTTGAGTAGTGATCTTCTCTTATTTTTACCAATGATACAATAAAAACATTCATTTAATTTGAGTCTAACAGCTGGTGTAAATGTATGGTACTTATAAAGGTTAGTGTTTTTTTTTTCTCTCAGTCACGTTCACACTCCCCCTGATCTGACACTGCTGTTTTCAGATAAAGACGTGCTATAACAGAGGTGAATTCAGATGAGGATGAGGGTTCTACATCAGAGAAAAAGAACAGAAGCCTTCCCTTCAAGAAATGTCCACTCACATATAAGAACAACGCAGCTGCACCAGGAATAAAGGCCAAGGATGGCATCGTTTGGATGCAGCAGCAGGTTGGGTGTCATCCTGCCAGTCAGTCTGCCATGCACCTGTCCTTCAACGAAACAGCACGGCTTACAGAGCTTGCCAAGCTATCGTGCAAAGTCCAGTTTGTGATTATGTTTTGTGATGGTCTTTATACAAAAACATTTAAATGTTACTTATACTGAATAACAGCCAGATCAAATGTTATGTTATTTACTTCTCTTCCTACAGCGTAAAGTCACAAATAGCCTGCAGAGCTTCCTCTGTTGGAGCGACACAGGCATGCTCACAAAGTACATGTGTACTGAAGTGATTTTAGCTGCAGGTGGAAGCTCCACTCAACTGTTAGAGTTCTGCCTTTGTCCAGAAACGGTTTCATAAGCTTTATGACCTCAGTCTCTGAAAGTCTTTCTCCCATGGCGCGAAAGGGATTGTAGTATATTGTAAGTCTGGACTTTTGGGGATTCCGTAGTAATAAGGGATTATGGGTATTAGAGAGCTATTAGGAAGTAGAGACTAATAACAAAGCTGTGTAACGTGTACTCTGGGAACGATCTTAGTAAAGGACCTGTTAGTTACTACTTTGAACTGGTGTCTGTCTTCTTCCTTTTATAATGACAATATTACTGCCCATAGATATAACACTGGCGACGTGGATGCGACGAACTTAAAAGTGCACCTCTATTACTACGCAACGTGTAAAGTAAGTTTTTTTTTCTTTCTGCCGGAGAAGAAAGCGAAAAGCAGCAACTTTTTCTTTTTCTATTTCGGTGGTAAAGTTCCTTCGCCATTCACTGAAGATAAGCACAAGGGATAAAATGGCAATGATAACGGGCCATTTCGGGCCATTTGATGATTCAGTTGAGCAATGGGGCGCTTATACGGAGTGATTTGAGTTTTTTGTGAAAGCCAACGCCATTGACGATGACTTGAAAGTGCCGACATTTCTTAGCGTTATCGGGGCAAAGACATTTAGTCTACTGAGAAGTTTGGTGCAGCCAGGGAAGCCAGGTGACAAGTCATTTAATGATATTGCAAGGATCCTGGAATCACTTTTTTTGCCTAAGCCATTATTAATAGCTGAAAGATTTAGGTTTCACAAACAGAACCAGGAAGAAGGCGAGTCTATTGCTCAATATGTAGCGGTTCTCAAGAAACTTACAGAACATTGTGAATTTGGTGCTAATTTGGATGACGCCTTACGTGACAGGCTAGTGTGCGGATGAAGAAGTGAGGGCATTCAGAAGCGGTTACTCACTGAGGCCAAACTCACATTGCAGAAAGCGATTGAGATAGCCGTGTCTATGGAGCTGGCTGCTAAAGAAGCGCAGCAGTTAGGGGCAGCTGCAAGAGTACACAGAGTTCAAGCAGACCCAAGCAAACAAAAAGGGGGCACCAAACAGTGTTACAGATGTGGAAAGATGGATCACCATCCAGTGAATTGCTGGGCAAAATAACTCATATGCCGTAGCTGTAAAAAAAAAAGGACATGTGGAGCGTGCATGTAAAGCAAAGAGAAAGGAAAGCACAGACAGGGGGGAAACTGGGAAAGATAAAAAGGCATCCTGATCTTGTAAAAAGAAGACTTTGCACGTGGTACAGGAAGAAAATAAAACTGATAATGAGACTGATTCTGACGCTAAGCTACTAATTAAAACACTGAATAAAAAAAGAGGCTCAGCAGCATATACTATTACTGCCATGCTGGAAGGGCACCCTGTGAAAATGGAGGTGGATACTGGAGCAGCTGTCTCCTTAATATCAGAGGAACTGTTTAAGAAAAAATTAAATCATCTCCTACTGAAACACCCTAAGATCATAATAAAGACATACACTGGGGAGAGTGTGCCCATGTTGGGTAAAACAAAGGTTCAGGTTGATCTAAATGGGCAAAGAACCAATTTGCCCATATATATAGTAAAAGGGGATTATCCAGCTCTGATGGGCAGATCATGGCTAGAAAAAGTACAGTTGGATTGGACCAAGGTGAATGCTGTGTCTGTTGAACAGTCCGAGTTGAATTTTGTCCTGAGAAAGCACCAAGCTGTCTTCCAGGAGGAACTGGGGAGTATGACAGGGATTAAAGTGACACTTCGGATGTAACCAAATTGTCAACCAAGGTTTTTGAAGGCAAGGAGTGTTCCTTACGCTTTAAGACCTAGGGTGGAGGCGGACATTGACCGGCTTGTCAAACAAGGAGTCCTAGAACCTGTTTCTCATTCTGAGTGGGCCACACCTGTTGTTCCGGTGGTCAAGTCTGATGGATCTGTACGTTTATGTGGGGACTTTAAGGTAACAGTTAACCCTGTACTCATAGCTGAGCAATACCCCCTTCCTGTGATTGAAGATATTTTTGCTGGATTAGCTGGGGGAAACAAATTTAGCAAAATAGACCTCAGCCAAGCATACTTGCAAATGCATGTAGATGAGGACTCACAAAAGTACCTCACCATAGCAACACATAAAAGGCTCTACCGTTATTGTCGCTTACCTTTTGGAATAACTTCAGCACCAGCAGTATTTCAGCGTGCCATGGATCAGATCCTTAGTGGATTACCAGGGGTACAGTGTTACCTGGATGACATCCTGGTCACAGGCCGAGATGACAAGGAGCACATGGCCAGTCTGGATAAAACTTTAAGCAGGCTAGGAAAGTATGGGCTGCGTGTAAACAAGGACAAATGTGACTTTTTTCAAAATGTCTGTAGAGTACCTAGGGCATGTTATTGATTCCGATGGATTGCACACAGCTCCTTCAAAAGTGAAGGCAATAGTAGATGCCCCTGCTCCAAGTAATGTCAGCCAGCTGAGATCATTCTTGGGTCTCGTGAACTATTATGGCCGTTTTATTCCACAGCTAGCAACGTTGTTGAAACCATTTCATGAGTTGCTGTGTGAGAGCAGACCCTGGAAATGGTCACAGGAGTGTGAAACGGCATTTAGCAAAGCCAAGGCTGCACTGGCTGATAAAAGAGTTTTAACACATTTTGACCCATCCTTACCAATTCAATTAGCGATGCGTCCCCTTACGGTGTTGGGGCTGTTGTGTCGCATATTATGTCAACAGGTGAGGAGCGACCGATTGTATTTGCGTCAAGAACATTGAGTAAAACTGAAACAAAATATCCTCAAATTGAAAAAGAGGCTTTAAGCATCATTTTTGGAATAAAAAAATTCCACACTTACCTCTTTGGTCGAAAATTTACCCTGCTAACAGACCACCGACCTCTCACATCTATTTTTGGCTCAAATACTGGTGTGCCATCTATGGCAGCAAGCAGACTTCAGCGCTGGGCATTGCTCCTTGGGGCTCACAATTATGAGATTAAATACAGGTGTTTGGAGGCACATGGAAATGCAGATGGTCTTTCAAGACTTCCCCTACCTGAACAACCCAGAGAACAAGGGCAAAAGATTTTTTAGTTTAAGATGGTGGAAAATGCACCTATAACCACCCACCAGATTAAGCAAGAAACCAAGGGTGATTCCACACTCTCAAAATTACTCGACTGCATTCTTAGAGGGCAGGACCTTAGCACCCTTAATGCACTGCCTGATGTTCAGCCTTACCTTTAACGGGGAAAGGAGCTATCTGTGACAGTAGGATGCCTCATGTGGGGCATGCGAGTAATTATACCACAAAGGTTGAGGAAACCCATTCTGGATGAGTTACATCTTGGACACTGTGGCATAGTCCAAATGAAAGAGCTTGCCCAGAGTTATTTTTGATGGCCTGGTCTTGATCGTGATATTGAGGAAAAGGCAACTTCATGTTCATCATGTCAAGGCCTCAGAAGTATGCCAAGTCCAGCACCATTGCATTCATGGGAATGGCCTGCCAGTCTTTGGCAACGCGTTCATTTAGATTTTGCAGGACCTGTTGAGGGTGTTATGCTTCTGGTCGCAGTGGATGCACATTCTAAGTGGCCTGAGGTCACTATCATGCCTGCCATCACATCAGAAAAGACGATCCAAACATTACAAGAGATGTTTGCACGTTTTGGACTGCCAGAGCAGATCGTGACAGATAATGGGCCTTTTTTTGTGTCCCAAGAAATGGAAGTATTCCTAAAAGGCAATGGTATTAAACATCTCCTATCCACCCCTTATCATCCCTCTACTAATGGTCTGGCTGAAAGAATGGTGCAAACCCTTAAACATGCTCTTAAAGCATCCAAAAGTGAAGCACCTTTCAAGCAACGTCTTTATACATTTCTTCTTAAATATCACAACACACCCCATGCAACAACAGGTATGTCACCACCTCATCTGTTTCTGAAAAGGCAGCTGAGAACACGTCTTGATTTGTTGAGACCAGCTACCACTCAAATGAGAGTTTATGATAAGCAGCACGCTCAAATAAAACAACGTGCCAAGCGGGCTAAAGATTGTGAGTTTTTCAGTGGAGATGCTGTCCTTGCTCGTAACTATTCCACCACTGAGAAATGGGTACCAGCAACCATTCTTCAAAAGACTGGACCTGTCTCTTATAAGGTATACACACGAGACCGCCAGACATGGAGACGACATGTTGAACAGTTGTTACCCACTATACCTGATGAAGCAGCCGGTAACACAGAAACGTCTGAGGAACCAAGTTCTAGTGAGTGGACCCAAAACCCACCGGGGATACCACCTGACTCCCCTGTTTCAATTCCTGCTGATGCTGTTGTGCCACGGTTACCTGAGGCTGCCTTAGGGGATCAACACACATCAGCTGTACGACGTAACCCTCTTAGAAGCAGGAAGCCTCCTGACCGTCTTAACTTATAAAAACTAAATGT
>JANRMT010062793.1:20103877-20132318 GCA_026402145.1 Polypterus bichir lapradei | reverse complement strand
ATATATATACATGTATGTATATGTATATAAGGATATAAAGGTACAGAATAATACCTTATGTTAGCTGGATGTAGAGGTTGTTTAACCGCTCTTCTTTGTTAGACTGTAATTGCATTGACAACAGTATGTGTTCTGTTTCATGTTGATATTCCTGTTTCTAATAGCAGATGTTGTTGTTATGCTAGCTGCATTTACAATTGTAAGGGGGGAGGAATATGTAGTATATTGTAAGTCTGGAATTTTGGGGATTCCATAGTAATAAGGGATTATGGGTATTAGAGAGCTATTAGGAAGTAGAGACTAATAACAAAGCTGTGTAACATGTACTCTGGGAACGATCTTAGTAAAGGACCCGTTAGTTACTACTTTGGACCGGTGTCCGTCTTCTTCCTTTTTTAATGACAATATTATTGCCCATAGATATAACAGGGATCTTTTCCTGAATGTGATCAAACACAGTTGCGTAGGGTGCAACAGGAGCTTCCACCTGTAGCTAAAGTCACTTCATTACACATGTACTTTTGGAGCATGCCTGTGTCGATCAAATCATATGCAATTTCACTCCTTATTATGACTTTTTTCGTAAGCTTCAGGAATTGTTGCTTTGCGATTTGTGTTGCCTTGACATTGGTTGAAAGGTAAGACCAGTCTGAACTGTCTTCAATGAGAAACCTGCTGGTTACAGGTACACCTCATTTTTCATCAGTTACGAAGGGTTGCTGAAGGAACTTATAGTAGCGGTCCTCCAAAATCCCCCATTTCCAGTGATACTGGGGTGATACTGGTCTAACAGTAAAAGCAATACAACCCAACCCACTCCTAAAAAATTCTAGGCCTATTAATGAATGGAGAAAGTACATCCTCAGCTGCCTTGTACACAGCCGGCTGAAAGAGGACATGTGGCCACCCAGTGTGACGTGGCGATTCCTGAGATGACGAACCTCTCTCTCTTTTACATTTTAATTTTAAACAAACTCTAGCGTCCTTTAAACAGGAGCAATAGAATAATGATTCCCTTAAGTTTGTAAAAAATGCAGTGGTTCTGGTTAATGGCAAGCACACTCAACATCCTATGCCACACTTTGTCTTGAATAATGACCTTCTGTATTGGATAGCAGAGCAGAGGGGGCAGTTCGGTCATTGTGTTGTTGGTCCCATAGTCCTTTTGACAGTAGGTCTGTGAACTGCCACAAATCCACCTTCTGGGTGCCTGGAAATCCTTTGAGCAATACTTAGATACATCTCTGGATGCGCTGGGACACATCATCAGTGATGTTTCCTGAGATCATCGGGTGTTTCGGGTCTCACAACATCAGACACCCTCTCTCAGGTGACCCAGCCGAGGTTGATCACGCCCCAACTTGTGTCCCAGCAGCACTGGCCCACTTTGCGGACCTCTTGATCCAAATCCACCTCGAGGCTATTTCTGCGGCTTCTGTGATGGACTTAATGGCTCTCCTCTTTGCAGCTCCTATGATTCCAAGCCTGGCAAAGATCTTACACAGGGATCAAGCGGCAAAGCCTCTGCACCCTACTTCTATGGGCTCACAGTAAGCCTTCCAGCCCTTCCTTCGGCAGTCCTCAATGAGCTCCTGGTACTTGAGCCGCTTATGCTCATTTGCCTCTTCCATGCGGTCCTCCCATGGAACTGTCAGTTCCAACAAAAGGACTTGCTTGGACGATGCAGATATTAAAACTATATTGGGTCTCAACGAGGTTGATGTTACAAATTCCGGGAACTTGAGCTGCCTGCCCAGGTCAACCCGCAGCTCCCAGTCTGCCGCAGATGAAAGGAGGCTGGTTGATTTTTGCTTTGCTTGCGCCTGCTCACCAGCCCTTATGAAGGCAATTCTTCTCTGGCTGCCAACATATTTGTTGTTGGCCACTGCATGTAAAATGGTCTCTGCTATACACTTTAGGACCTGATCGTGTTGCTAACGGTATCGGCCCTCTCCAAGGGCAGATGGGCAGCTACTCAGAATATGCTCCAGGGACCCTCGCCCAGGACAGAGTGGACACGTTGGAACTTCACTCTTGCCCCAAACATGCAGGTTCGTTGGGCTGGGGAGCACGTCGTACACAGCTTGGACCAGGAACTTAATACGCTGTGGCTCTGCCTTCCAGATGTCGTTCCAGGTGATCTTCCCCTCCAGTGCTCCTTCCCACCTTGTCCATGCCCCTTGCTGCCGCATGCTCACCGCCCTGCTGGTCCTCACCTCCTCGACACCTGCTCGGACTTCCTCTAGGACCAATTGGTCCCAATTTGACTGCACAACAGCAATGGGAGCTGGAAGTGGTTATCCTGTCTGTCCTGGAGATGGTGAATGAGGAACTTGGATGGACCTCACTGATTGCACATGACATTGTGAGCCTGGGGTGATTATTGGAGAATGACCGTACTGACTTCCTGAGGCAAAAAGAGCTAAGGTGGAACTGGAAATCAACTGCATGCTGGAACTACATGTTATAGAGGAAAGTCATAGTCCCTGGTCTAGTCCAATTGTTTTATTTCCTAAGCCTGACAGGATTTGGACATTTTGCAGTGACTTCCAGCAGCTTAATTAAGTCTCCCAATTCAACACCTATCTGATGCCATGAGTGGACAATCTCCTCGAGCAGCTAGGACAGGCACAATTCTTGACCACGCTTGACAAGATGAAAGGGTACTGGCAGGATCCTTTAACGGACTCTGTGAATTCTAGGGCTGTGTTTAACACCCCTAGTGATCACTGGCAGTATCACTTTCTTCCGTTTGGATTACATGGGTTCTTCCAGGATCTGGTGGATATAGTGCTACATCCTCATACTCTTATAGCGCTGCCTACCTGGATGACGTTGTCATCTATTCCAGCACATGGCAGAAACACCTGTGGCAGGTCCAAGTGGTGCTATAGTTACCAGGTAAAACTGGTCTTCGAATTAATCTAAAGAAGTGGTTCTTTGAATTGACTGAAGCCAAATATTTGGGCTACATGGTGGGTCAGGGTATTATGAAGCCACAGTGTTCCAAAGTAGACGCCATATGGAAATGGCCTCGTCCAATAACCAAGAAGCAAGTCCAAGCCTTTCTTAGACTAGCAGGCTACTACCACTGGTTTGTGCCCAATTTTTCTGAGAGACTAGCACCCTTAACAGATCTAAAAAGAAGAGGGCCGCAAATACAGTGGTATAGGATGATAAAGCAGAAGGTGCATTTAATGACCTAAAGCAGGCCCTAACGTCAGCACCAGTGTTGAAAGCCCTTAACTTCTCTTTGTCTTTAATTCTCCAGATGGATGCTTCAGACACAGGTCTAGGTTACATGCTGAGCCAGAGTGTCAGTGGTGCTGAACACCCCATCATGTTCCTCAGCCAGAAACTGCTGGACCGGGAAACCAGGTATGTGGAGGTGGAGCGGGAAGCTTTGTTGATCAAATGGGCAATTACACCGCTGAATGATTACCTCCTAGGCCATGAGTTCATGAAACCTTACAGTGGAACAAGTAGTCAAAACCCATGTGTCACAAAGTGGACCTCCAGCCTTACAAGTTCTTCCTCATTCAGCATTGTGGATCTCTCCACGCTGACACCAATGCTGTTTCTCAGGTTTACAACTTCTTGGTTTGCAAGATATATAGTATAAAAGACAATGCACAACACAGATAATGGCACCTGGCATTGTTTCCTGTATATTGTATGAAAAGATGCAAAAAATGATATAAACATTTTTCCAGATGTGAATCCATTAACCTGACTGCTGATTTGTAGTAGTCTTGGTTATTATAATGCATCTTCTCTGGAAAGGAAGAGGCTTCTTTGGGAAGTAGGTATGCCTTCATGGGTCGTTACGTCTCAGATCCTCTGATCTGTAGATGAAGATGTGAATGACAGTGGCATCTGTCACCCCAGAGTGCATTTGCAATCAGTGCACAAACCCTGATAATTCCCCCTACTTACACATGTGTGACAAATGTATATATAATATGAATGATTTGGGTGTGTGTGTGTGTGCGCGCCACTCTGCCCTACCAGCCCAGGTGGTGGTGGTAACTGCTTTGCTTAGCTTCAGATAGGCCTGAGTGCCTCATGACCCTGAATTGAATAAGCATGTTAGAAAACAGATGGATTTATGGAGATATTGGCTCTGTTCTTTATTTTATTCAAACATTAATCATTTTAATTGGTATATGAAGATATTTACAAATAACACAAATCTATAGGGTGGTCCAGATCTAATTATGCAATTTTCATTACGCTATAATGGAAAAATCCCGGACCATCGAAAAGTGTGCGAACTGACGACATGAAGAATCATCTTTGCGCTGAACTGGAATTGTCTCCGCATAAATCAAAGTCATCCTGATAATCTGGATCTGCATAATTAGATTTGGACCACCCTGTATTTAAATGCCAACAGCTATCTTTGACTATGACTTACAGCTCTGTGCTTTACACCATTGATAGATAGATAGATAGATAGATAGATAGATAGATAGATAGATAGATAGATAGATACTTTATTAATCCCAAGGGGAAATTCACAATGTTTGAACGTTAAATTGAACGTTCTCATTCAAAACATTAGTAAGGAAACTGTTTTAAATAAAAAAAAAATGTACCAAATAGAATTGAATGTTTTGCACAGTGTAATTTTATAGGGATGTTCCATGAAAACCTTGCCATACATCTTACAAAATAACACTTGTTTTTCTATTGATGCCATTGTGTTGGAGGAGCATTAATCCTGGCAGTTTCCCATACCTGCCAAGTTCATCCTTACACTTCCACCTAGTGTCACATGGACAGCAGTCCTCAGGTTTTTGACGGAGGATGTTGCAGTTTGATGCCTTCATTGCCGGTCTTTTCAAATATCACATGTATTGTCTATCTTGGCAATAACCCCTTAGAAGGTACATCGTGTTTTTAAAAGCTTGTTGCTGCCATATACTGTTTTTTAATACCTTCTTAACTTTATCATTTTTTCTTTTTTATATTTGAGATATGTTAACAAATTTCTTCAGGCCAAATTTAATTATCTGTCTTTCAGTTAGGTCAGTACCACCCACCTTCATTCTGCCTGAGTAGTTTAAAAAATATCCTCTTTTGTAGACAAAAGGTGCTATATAAATAAAATGTATTTTTATGTTTTTATTAATACCAAAATACAGTATTTTCATCAGTGATGGTCTAGCCACCTTCAATCCCTGTCATTTACTGCTGTCTTCCTCTTGGTCACCATTTCCACAGTTATCTTCTTGGGCTCTATCAACATTTCATGTGATTCTTCATATGTTTCTGCTAATTGCAGCCATTTTCTTATTGACTCCATCAATTCTACAACCATCCAGCCAAACCAGCTCTCTTCTATGCTTCAACTATGTCTTACCTTCTAGCAATTGGCTCTTCTGTTCAATACTCACACTTTAGGACCAACTGAACCAGGCATTTACTCACCAGAAAATTATTTCTGGGCTGTGAGCATTGCTTCTAATTATCTCCCACTGTCTCTCCATGTGTTGCCTCTTCCTGTATTGTTACTATCCTTCACTGTCTTGCTGTCCCCTTTTTCAAGTTTCTGACTAACATCACTCAGCAATCTAATCCAGTCTGAACCACAGATGGAATATATGTTATACTTATTCACTTTATGTTTCTTATGGCAAATATATGAATAAATGTTTTCACTGGGCTGGTTCTAGCTTTTGTGCTAAACTAGGCAAAAGTGAAAATATTGTGCCCAAACCACAGAGTCTTCAAGGCAATTGATATACATATTATTGATATTACTGGATATCGCAGAGGCAGTTTCCCCTTTGCTGTTTCGCAAAAGTCAAGACAAGCACACAGATTTCAGATCAAACAGTGACAGTTGGGCATGGATGGCATTGGGATTGTCACCCAGTGAGATTTAAACAAGTCATACAAGGAGTAGGCAAGGTGGTGGTGGCAGAGAAAATCACAGGCTGAGCGCCAAAGATCACCTGCAGTCACCGCAAACTTAGTTACCAAAATGCTGGACCCCGAAAAGGTTGCTGCCCTAGGCGACCACCTAGATTGCCTAGTTTGTTTTCTTGTTCTTTGCGCTATCTGCCATTTTTCTTTTACTTCTAGTGATTTACAGTACACATTATCAAAACCACTTCATCCAATTCAAAGCCCCAAGGAACCAGAAGATTATCATGGCATCATCATGTGCAAGTCAGCATCCAATCCTGGATTAGACACAAGCCTATTGCAGAGCACATATACAGACAATGATCCTTGATCCTTTTCCAGTCCACCTAATCTGCATGTCTTTGGGAATGTGGGAGGGAAACCTGTATACCAGGAGAAAAATCCATACAGATAAGGGGAGAATGTGAGGACTCCACATTGACGGCAATTAAGCACCAGGGGTCTCATTTATCAAGTGTGCGTAAAACAAGCTCTAAACTAGTGCGTATACCAACAGCCGTAAGCACAAGAAAGTTGGGAGTTATCAAATGTGAGTACGCACAGCTGTACGAAATGACTGATGATGAATCGCACTCCTTCTAAATTGTGTACGTGTGCATAGTAATTTAAATTTGCATACAGAAACGCCCTCAAATTACCTTATTTGGCAAACAACCTTCCTTATAAAAACCCAATGCCGCCAGGGCACTATAGAACCGTTATCATGGATCCCGTGAAGAGAGGAAAGAAAAAAAAACTTCACAGACAACGAAGTGGAAGTGCTTTTAAATGAGGTACAACGTAATAAGACAGTTTTGTTTGCTGCTTTTTCAGGCGGAATGTCAAAGAAAAAAAAAGACTTGGCGTGGGGTCAGGTTACTAATGCGGTAAATGCCATCTCACCTGTATGTAGAACTACTGCAGAAATCAAAAAAAAGTGGTTTGATTTGAAAGTGTCCTCTAAAAAAAGAACTGCAGCCCACAAAAGAGACCTCGGTGACACGGGAGGAGGCCAGAGTCTTATTTCAGTGTCACCATTGGATGACAAGATAGCGGCAATTATTGGTGAAACGTCAATGAGCGGAGTAATCCCCGATGGTGACACTGAAAGTGCAATCCCATCAACTGCAGGAGAGGCCGAGCCATCCGAAAATGGTTAGAAGGTTTTCAAATGTTTGTGTTGCGATATATTATTCATAGATAAATAACACTCACATTGCAAATGATTTGGATTGTTCATTTAACATTTATTTTATAGATCTGCCAGTTTTGCCAGGTCCTGCTCCGCCTGCCACTTCAGCACGTCCGATGCGTTTCGAGGCACGAGTCCTGACTGATGCGGTTCTGAAAACAGAGGAGGAATTAGTGAGAGGCATTGCAAGCATAAAAGAGGAACTGCGCCAAATCAATGTGAACTTGGGGAACATCAGTGATTCACTAAATGCATCATGCAAGTTCAATAAAAGCTCCAATTGATCTCACCATTTTCTCACAATTACTCCTTATTGTGAAACAGATTTAGAACCGTTCGATTATCCCTGCTCTTAGTTGCACGGCCACAGCATTTGGCATGGGGTCAAAACCTTCTGCCATGTGGCGATCTTCTTGTATCGGCATCTCATCCAGTGGTATACTGTTTTTAATGGCAATATTATGCAGCACACTGCATGCTTTAACTATATAGCACACCTAAAGCAAATTGATAAATATTGTAGTTATAAAATATAATTAAAACTTAATTTAAATATTTAAACATTCAAAACCTTGTCGGGTTTGTATTGCAATATGCCTCCTCTGCCTGACAGACACAGCCATCGAGCCTTCAGCAAGCCTATTGCACGTTCTGCTGTGCTTCTTGTGCGCTCATGTGCTCGGTTGTAATTCAGCTCCTTTTGGGATACAGGTTTTGCCACTGGGGTCATCAGCCAGGATTTAAGGGCATATCCTCGATCCCCTGCAATGATGTAGATTAACATAAAACACAGTACACTAGATGGTGTTGAGAAGTAATCTAATTGTTACACACTTACCAATTTTATATTATTTACAGTTCCAGATAACTCAGAATCACCTGTTGTATTCAATTATTCAATTAATCAATTTGTCAACACTGTCACTGTCAACACTGACATTTAAGTGGTGAAGTATAAGGGCACTGGGTTTATATGTGATTACAGTTCTCTACCACTAGGGGATTCTGCTTACGCACAGTCAGGAGTTCTTCTAAATGTGCGCACATTTTCACGCACACATATAAATTAATGAATCGCATTCTATTAGTGGAATTGTGCGTACGCATGATTTACGCATAAAACCATGCGTACGCACACTTGATAAATGAGACCCCAGATTCTGAAATCCAGAGATATGCTACCCTTTTTTCATTGCTTCCTAACTTGAATTTGTTTTTTTCCTATGTTACCAGGATTCCTCATTCTCCTTAGCAATACAACTGATTAATTTATTCCCCAGTTTTCTTGGCTATTGTACTTTTAACCCTATGGTACAATGAACATGGATGATTCCAGCCACACCAGATAAACAACTACCTACCACATCCCACACTCAGTTAAGCTCTTTCATTGTCTATTGTTGTTCCACCTTTAAGTCTCAATGATTTGTTTTCTTTTTTATAGCTTTGCCATCCTATTCTACAAACTGCAGAGATCATTTTGGCTATGTGACTCCCTTATTTCTCTTCAATCTGCCACAGTCCGACACCAACACTTTTCGTCCACCTTTCTTCTACTATTCTTGGATGGATTAAAGAAGCTCTCTATTAACAGTTTGCTAATTTGGACCATCTCTTCACAACTGACTCTGAGAGAGGAGCTTTCTGATTAATATATTAAATTATCTTCAGAATACTCACACTGTTGTTAACACTGCTGCTTCACAAATTTAGGGTCATTAACTTTCTTGGTGATGTTCGTATGTTTCCCCCAGCATCCAAATGGGTTTTCTCTGGGACACTTCACAGATCACATGATTGGGTTAATCATGAATCTATAATGGCCATATCTGATTGTGTGTCCTAGATTCCTGGATTCCTGCCTCGTGCCCAGTTTTGCTGGGACAGGAGACACCCTGATTTCAATTAAGTTTGTTCAAAGATCAGTGTATAATTCATGGCAGGCTTTCATGGTATACTGTCATCCAGAATAAAATACTTCTAAACACTCACTCCACTCACTGCCATTCAATATTTTGTGGCACATAAGGAATGGATATGCATCAAATGAAGGACATACAATGTTTTGTGAAAAAGACAAAATGCTTACACAACTCAGGTTAGAAGCATCAAGTAACTGCAAATGTCTCACTGATGATATCATGAAGGTGAATCCATAAATGTGCAAAAGGCTCAT
Source organism: Polypterus bichir lapradei (assembly GCA_026402145.1). Lineage (NCBI taxonomy): Eukaryota > Metazoa > Chordata > Cladistia > Polypteriformes > Polypteridae > Polypterus > Polypterus bichir. Next base: position 20,123,037 of record JANRMT010062793.1, on the reverse strand, counting down.
TTGGCAAAAACAAAATGTGCAAAATGTTTCTTAGCGTAGTTAACTTCTTATCTAAGTGATTCCTAGTCATAAGTGTGTATTTCTGCATTGACTTCATTTTGCTTTGATTTCTGATTAACATCTTTTTGGTTCTGATTGCCTGATTCTATTTTTGACTTCCCTATTTTTACCTGTTATCTTGCTTTGACTGTCTCCAGTATACTGTATTACTACACCTTTCTACAAGATCATTGCTCTGAGGGTGCTGTGGAGTGATGTGAGTCTTGTAGATAAGGAGTTGATAAATCTTCTTCATTAATTTGAATAAAACTTTCTAAAATTAGTCATCATACAGATCTTCAGTTGCACCAAACTGGTAGAACATTTCTTTAGTGAGCATTTTAGCATGATTGGTTGCACTCTGACCAGAACTTACATACTGTACATCTTTAAAATAATGAAGACCATATGGACATAGAAAATTCCAGCATCTGTCTTTGGAATGGGGCAGAGAATGTTCTCAGCCTCCTGCGCCATAGTGGCTCCTGCCTGAACGGTGTGAAAAGGGGAAAGTGATTGAGGGGAAGCACCCAAAGTGGATGAAGAACTCCATTCACTGGCTGCAATTTGCCCAACAGATACACTGTCTCAACTGCTGTAGCATTTTAGAAACCCCAATGTGCCCCTCCCCCAGCATTTCAGACACTCTCTGAAGGACTTGTTGGCAGAGATACACAGGCAGCAGTAGTTATACAATTGGCCTTTCTGGAAAAAGGCTTTCCCAACTCTGGTAAAGCAGTATTTCCTCTGCATATGGATCTGCTTTGTCAGAAAATCCCATCAAGCTGATAGCAAGACACTAAACTCAAGAAACTGTGGCGCTCCTTTACATTACTATGCTGTTGCCAGTAATATGTGGCGGCAAACCTTTCAAAGTTAACATATATTCCTATTGTGCTAATCAGAAGCCCCAAAAACTTGGTTTCTCTAGCCAGCAGTTCAGCAATTTAATGGCTACAGACAGCTCCTGAAAGCATACTCCTTCCAGATTGATGGTATGGACCAAGCAGATCATACAGGTAGACCACACAGCTGTTGGGTAGAATTCTGTCCAGCACTCAATCCATGAGTTGTTTGAAGCTGGCCAGGGCGTTGTACAGACAGAAGATCATTACTGTGAATAGCCATAATCTGTATCCAATGCAAAGGACAGCATTTCCTGATGCCTCTAGGAATAAACAGACTTGCCAGTAACTTATGTGTAAGTCATGGTTACCAAATCAGCTTGAACCACTCATATGATCCAGGGTGACATCAGTTCTAGGCAAAGGAGTAGTTATACAGATAGATACTATCACACGGATGATTGATGACCTTAAGCCCCGCCCCTAAAGGAAACTGTCAAACAGATGATTGATTACCAATAAGCCCTGCCCCAAAATATGAAAATATGATTTATGAAAATATGAAAATATAAAAATATGAAAATATAGTTTGTTAATTAATTTAAGAAAATATCAAAATATGAAATATATCCCATCCCTAGGGGTGGGGAAGGGTAATAAAGGGTTGGACCACCGTCATAATTGATCATCTCTAAACCCTGCCTTTTAGGGTGGTTCTTTTGTAAATCGATCCCTTATCACGCCCCATTAACAATACCCACACTCACGAGGTACGCCTTTGTCTCTCTAACCGCCTATAGGGTTAGTGGAGAGGTGTGTCGCTCCACCCCTGCTCACCCCTGACTGCGGGAGGAGACGAAAGAGTTCTTGTATAAAATTCTAGTCATTTAGTGAAAACGCCATGACAGACAAAAGCAAACAGAATAGACGGTCTTGTGAACACTCCTAAGAAACTGAACACAAACAGGGTGTCCAGAAGGACTGAGTTACGGGACCTACGCATCAGCTCTGCCTGCTACGATTCTAATTGTGCTTTGAGCCGAGTAGAAGTAAAAAGAAATGCTGAGGGACATCTCACAGTGGTGGTTTCCAAGAAGGAGCCTATCCTTCCTGAATATAAAGATGCCGGTCACAGAGGGGGAGGAAGATCAAGAAAATGAGATAAAGGAATGAGTGAGTGAAATTCATTTTTCTATAAAAGACTAGACTTTTTTTAAAGCTCTTATTCCAAATATTGATGAGGCTATTTATCAAGGAAAACTGTTTGACCAAATGAAAAGAATTAAAAGAAAATTGGAGGAGGAGTTTAGCCTGTTGAATAATTCATGCTCGGAGGAGGAGGAAGGAAATTGGGAGACAACCACCCCTAAGTGAGTGGCAATAAATAGAGGTCTTTTTCATAGATTACATTAACCTAAAACACTATCGATATGTCTTCAACTAACTATCCTACCGAAGCTGGTGCTAGCTGGGCCGGTTGTCTCCCTGTTCTCTCAGCATCTGAGCTGGCAGAAGTCCTCAACATTGTAATGCGCACTGAAGAACCGAGCTCCGGTGGTATGGAACATACATCCGCCGCTGACTACATGTTTTGGCCAGCTAACCCTCAAGCCAACACCGCCTACTCTACTACAGACGAGATGATGATGACCGACACTAATCTACAACCCTGCTACTCTGCTGCAGACCAGATGCTGGCAACTAACGATGTGTTTTGGCCGGGTAACAACCAGCACCTCGCCGGCTATGCTCCTGATCAGGCATGTTGGTCTATGGAACAGATGGCGCACGCCCCGATTGCCTGTTTTGGCCAGACGACATCGTACCTACCTCCGGGTACTCTGCTCCTAACAACTCTCCTTCAGACCCGCCGTCTTGGCCGGATCTTCTGATGCCTTCAACTGACCAGATCTATTGGCCTGAGCATCAGTTACCCGCCCCGATGATATGTATTGGTTGGACAGTCTCCTGGAGAACCGTACAGTACCTGACATTTTTGTCCCTGCTGAGGATGTTCTGGGGAGCCTAACGGGTGCTGAGGAGATAGCCATGCAGGCCATGCGGCAAGAAGATGCCGTGGATGACCTGGTAGAGGCTCTTTCCGCTTGGAAGACATCATCCCAGAATGCTGATTATGAGGGTATGGACCTTGAACAAACTGACGGGCCCCTGGTTGAAACACTTCAAAAGACTCTGAAACTGATCAAGAGTCTGATTGCGGCTCTGCTGGACATAATAGTCAATCGGGACCTAAAAATTACCTGTCAAGGTTGTTTGATAGATCACCCCAGCCAGACACAGCATACGTGTCTGTTTGAGCCTGACTTTGTTTATCGGGTTGGCCGCTTTCGAGAGCTTTTGACCGTGGCTCAGGAGCCTGGTCATAAAGACTCTGGGTTGCTTCAACATCTTTCCGCCTTATCACAAGGTTCATTCATTTGTTCAAAATGCTGTTGACGATCTGGAAAATGAACATTCTATTTATGAGGCTATTGTACAAGCCTTTCACAACATGGACCATCCCTCTTACTTAAAAATACGTAAAATAGCTAATGCTTTCTCTAAAAGGCATTTTTCTGTACCTGACATGACCGATGCACCTTTGGGGTTTTACGGGAAATACGACATAGAAAAATCAGATGAAGTGTCTGAACTCAATGTGCCTGTGCTATAATATGTTTTTTGACTGTTGTGAATGCTGGCCCGGACACAGACAGACGGACATCATAATTTCACCACACATCGTTTATTTATACTAATATTTACAAGTTTACCGTGCAATCACACCCCAGTGCCTCCAGCACCGATCCCCCAAAGTCCAGGCCACACTCTCAGTCACTGTGCCTTTCTTTTGGCCGCCTCCCGTGCTCTCTCCAGCTCCGTCTTGCTTCCTCCCGACTCTCGCCAATGACTGGAGGGAGGCGGCCCCTTTTATACAGCTCCCGGATGAGCACCAGGTGTTCCCGGTATTCCTCCCTTGGCCACACCCCAGCGTGGCGGAAGTGCTGGCTGTCCCCCCGGCAGCTCTCCGGGTGTCTCCCAAAGTCTTCCCCCCAGCACTTCCTGGTGTGGCTCTCGGGATATGTAGGCACTGGGGCGCCGCCTGGAGGTGGCCACGGGTCCATACAGGGCTGGGCTTCCAAGCCCTGTACCCGAGGCCCCCAACATAACCAGGACGGACGCCCCCTCTCGGTCTGGAGGAGGCACAAGCCCTCCTCCGGTCCTCCTGGGCGTCCCGGCTGGGCTCCTGCCTCGGCCGGATGTGGCAGATGATGGTCTGGAAGTGGGGCGCCGCCTGGCAGTGGCCACGGGCCCCTACAGGGCTGGGCTTCCATGCCCCCTACCCGAGGCCACCAGCATAACCAGGACGGACACCCCCTCGCGGTCTGGAGGAGGTACAAGCCCTCCTCTGGTCCTCCTGGGCGTCCCGGCCGGGCTCCAGCCCCGGCTGGGGACCACAGTGCCCCACCGCTAGTGAAGACACGTGGGTCCGAGCGACACTCCCCGAAAGGGCAACACGTCCCCAGAGAGGGTCCTACTATGTCCCCAGGGTCCAACACAGCACCCTGGGTCATCCGTCTTCAGCACCCCCTCCGGCGCCCACGTGCCCCTCTGGTTTGCGCCGCTCCTGTCTCCACCGTCCCCACCAGCTGGGGCACCCTCAGCCTCCCGGCGCGGAGCCCTCCCACGGAGCAGCCTGTTCCAGGAGGGCAGGTCCCAGACGACGTCGGGTTCAGGGCTCGTCGGGGCTTCGAACCTGTGGAATAAGCAAAGGGAGGGCCAGAAGCACTGCCTGGATACTTGCCCCGAGCATCCTGTCGGTCTCTGCACCGGCAGCGCTCCACCCCCTGTCGACAGCCCACGACTTGCCTGTTTGGTTCCTCGGCCGCCGGTTCCCTGCCCGTCCTTCTGATGTCAGCAGGTCCGCTCTCGCAGGCGGCTCGCTCAGCCGCCCAGGGGTTTCCCTCTGCCACCGCCGAGGACGGCCTTTCTCCGGACGTGCGCACCCAGCGCAGCGTCCCCTCCTATCGGAGGAACCGGCATTCACCCTTCGGCTCCTCCTTCTCCTCTTGGACGGCCTGACGGTCTGGGTCTGAGCATGGCAAAAGCTCAAATCCAGCCCCGTCTGCGTCCAGGCAGAGCGACAGGAGACAGCTGCGGGCGTGGAGCGCAGGGCGCTAGGACCCAGGGCACTCATCAGCCCCGATCCTACCAGCCCCTGCGTGCTCGATCCCCACGCCTCACAGACTGTCAGCCCTGTTGCATCCGCTGTTGGGGAATTTCCTACTCGATGCCGGTCCTCCTTCAGAAAGTCACGGCTATTTTCGGTAAATCCCCCCACATGCTTTACGGGGACGGCCATACTTACCACCCCCGCGGTGCTTTGCCTGCCTCCGGTTCCAGCGCCGCACCGATTCTCCGTCTTGCACGGCGTCTCTCCCAACGCGACCGCCTTCCCCGTCAGCTGCTCCAAGCGAGCGGCGAGAGCACTCAGCACCTCTGTTAAAGGCGAACACATAGAGACAGACGGTGTTGGGCTTACCTGTCCATCAGCCCCACTCCCCGCCTGTCTCCTGTGGGCCAGCCCCTCTGGCCCAATCGGGTCTCTCGTAGGCACGAGACTGGCAATCCTTGGTCCCGCCTCCATCCAATCCTCGGCAGGCACGCAAGACACACCGGCCAATCCCGTGCCTGTCAGCGGGCGGGACATCCGGCCCGCGGCCATCTTGTCTTCCCCACTCTGGGTGCGGTGACGTGCCTCCTTACAGCTACGCAGCTGCTGCGGCTTTTTGAGCCGCAGCGGCTCCGACCTCGCAGCCTCCGTGCTGCCGACAGCCCCTGCACCGGCGCGCTCCTGCCACCGGCGCGGATCCGGACCGTCCCTGCCTGCGGAAAACAAGGTACAGTCTACCCCGAAGGGCCGATTACTGCAGGGCAGGGCACTCACCTCGCGAATCCCGTCATGCCGAGGCCCTTGCCTCGGTGTGGCCTCCTGTGTAGCAACGCCGGCTGGGCTGCCCTTCATGACAGTGCGGCTCTCGGAGCCCGCTGCACTCTGGCGACGTCTGGTTTTCATTCCCTGCACCCGGGGATGGCCAATCCACGGACTGGCGGCGATCCCCTGGGCGAACCGCTCCCGCGAGGTTGTGCACGGGCCGCTCCCGCGGCCAGTGTGTGGGGTCCGCTGCTGCGCCAGGCCGTCCACAGACTTGTTAAATGGGAATGCAGGTCCCCGTCTTGTACCAGACGGCCCATCCTGCCGACTACGCCACTGTGAACGCTGGCCCGGACACAGACAGACGGACATTATAATTCCACCACACACCGTTTATTTATACTAATATTTACAAGTTTACCGTGCAATCACACCCCAGTGCCTCCAGCACCGATCCCTCAAAGTCCAGGCCACACTCTCAGTCACTGTGCCTTTCTTTTGGCCGCCTCCCGTCCTCTCTCCAGCTCCGTCTTGCTTCCTCCCGACTCTCGCCAATGACTGGAGGGAGGCGGCCCCTTTTATACAGCTCCCGGATGAGCACCAGGTGTTCCCGGTATTCCTCCCTTGGCCACGCCCCAGCGTGGCGGAAGTGCCGGCTGTCTCCCCGGCAGCTCTCCGGGTGTCTCCCAAAGTCTTCCCCCCAGCACTTCCTGGTGTGGCGAAAGTGCTGGGCTCTCGGGATATGTAGGCACTGGGGCGCCGCCTGGCGGTGGCCACGGGTCCCTACAGGGCTGGGCTTCCAAGCCCTGTACCTGAGGCCCCCAACATAACCAGGACGGACGCCCCCTCTCGGTCTGGAGGAGGCACAAGCCCTCCTCCGGTCCTCCTGGGCGTCCCGGCCGGGCTCCTGCCTCGGCTGGATGTGGCAGATGATGGTCTGGAAGTGGGGCACCGCCTGGCGGTGGCCACGGGCCCCTACAGGGCTTGGCTTCCATGCCCGCTACCCGAGACCACCAGCGTAACCAGGACGGACGCCCCCTCGCGGTCCAGCCCTGGCCGAGGACCACACTGTTTTTAATCATTCTGCTTTGAAATTTTAATAATGTTTTTAATCATGCTGTTTTGAAAATTACCAATAAAGCACCATTTGATTTTTAAACCACTGACATTTTTCTTTCACCGCCGATGATGGAGGTTTACATGAAAAAAGTTTATTATAACCCGGCAAATCCTGGCAGCTTTGGGGGAAAAGACTCTTTGAAAAGAGCTCTTGAGGTTTCGGGTCAGAGAAGTAATGACCAGCAGGTGTCAGATTGGCTATCCGGTCAATATGCTTATACAATTCATAAACCATCTAGAAGGCATTTTAGGAGAAATAAGGTTTATATATCCGATATAGACTCGCAATGGCAGATGGATTTAGCAGACATGACAAATGTGTCTGAGCATAACCGGGGCTATAAATATTTGTTAACCTGTATCAATGTACTTTCTAAGTACGCGTAGGTGCGGACCCTGAAGAACAAAACGGATAAGGAAGTAACAAGATCCTTCCAAGACATTCTGAGTGCCGGTCGAACTCCAAAGAAGCTCCAGACCGATAAGGGGAAAGAGTTTTTCAACCGAGATTTTCAAAAGCTGTTAAAGAAGATGGGAATAAATCATTTCCACACAGGTAACGAATTAAAGGCCTCCGTAGTGGAGAGATTTAACCGCACACTAAAATCTAAAATGTGGAAATATTTCAGCGCGTATAATACGAGAACCTACATCGATAAATTGCCGGATCTAGTATACTCTTACAACAAAAGTTATCATCGAAGCATAAAAATGGCTCCTTCCGATGTAAACACTTTAAATTCCTGGAAAGTTTTCAAAAACTTATATGGCATGGCCAACCCCCCGGGTTCGCCGTTGTTTAAGTTCAAAGTAGGAGATACAGTTAGGGTGTCTGAAACCAGACATCCTTTTGAGAAAGGTTATGAACAAACATTTTCAGATGAAATCTTTACCATATCTAAATTTGTACCTAGGGAACCGGTGGTGTACAAACTGAAAGACTACGATGGTGAAGAGATCGTAGGATCCTTTTACGAACCTGAATTGCAGAAAATTGAAGTCAAAAGCACAGACGTTTACAGGATCGAAAAAATACTGGCTAGGAAAGTTAAGAATAAAAAATGACTCATTTTAGTCAAATGGCTCGGCTGGCCAGAAAAATTTGACAGTTGGATACCGGACAGCCAGGCCCAAGATGTTCGATAAAATCCAGAACGCTCCTAATTGACTCATCAATCTCTAGCGGTATACGATGGAGCGCAAAAGTTTTTTTGTGACTCTACCGAGCAACGCTTCCTCAGACATTTTCCCTAACAACACAATTTACAATTTCAGGACGAAGCTTGCTAAACCCATAGAATTAGAAGGTTCTTGGGATGTCGGTCTAGCAGAAATACAGTACCCACACACATGGAATACCACAGACAAACCGGATAACGAATTCTACGTTTCAGCTTCAGGGGTAAAAAAATATTACTACATTCCATGCGGATATTATGAAGGTATTCACGACCTACTGTCTTTTATGAATTTGACAACCTTAAGCCTTAACTTTGACAGATGTAGCAGCTGGAACTGTCCCTTCTGAGAACCCTGCGAAATTCAGTTATTACCGGGGTTTTACGTTTTACCGGGTGAAAAGGATGAAACTATACACTTAAAAGGGCAGCTGGGTCGAATATTAGGAGCGCATCCTGATCAGACTCGGGGGTTAACTTACAAGGCTCCTTTCCCTGCAGACATCAGGGCTGGCTTTTACATGTCGTACGTGTATGGTGATATGGTATCTCATCAGAGAGTCGGACACAGCTACGTACCCCTTTTGAAGTGCGCTCATATAGAGGATCAGGCTAATAAAATTACAACCATCACATACGACAAGCCGCATTATGCGCCAGCCAGCAAGAATCATTTTGACACAGTGAGTATTGAAATAGAGACGGACCAGAATAAAAACGTGCCATTTCAGTTTGGTAAGGTGATAGTGTAGTTGCATTTCAGACCCATCAGGCATTGTATGCACGACTGAAACAATGAGATATTACCAGGACCTGACACCTTACATCCAATATTATCAGACCCAAGCAGGTAATGGATTACCGGGGTTTTCTGGATCCCCTGTAATGTATGGTGGGGGGATTGCAGGTATATTTCGAGGATTGTTTAAAAGAGCTTTACCTCTCCTGAAAAAAGGCTTTGACATCGCAAAACCACATATCAAATCTGTGGCTAAAAATATTTTAAAAGATGTGATCACCGGGGCTATGTCCAGTGCAGCAGGTGGAGTCCAAGAAAAGCAGGAGGGAGCGGGCTTGATGGTCATGAGAAAGTCAAAACGCAAGATACCACCGGGGTTGCGTGAGGCTCAGCCAGCTAAAAAGTCAAAGCTCACTATTTTTATAGCATTTTCTAAACGTCGTCAGAAGAGGAAAAAGACTAAAGCAAGCAAAAAGAAGAAAAGAGACATTTTTTAAGAGGAGATGGCTTTCATACACAGAATGTCCTAAGAGTGTGTCAAATCTGAACTGGATCTGTTTACTGTGCCTTTAACTCAAACGAGTGTAGATAAAAGTATATACGTTGAAGTCCCACCTCTCTCAGCCCTCTCTGAAGTAGCTCCGCTAGAATTTCTCATAGCCGGAAATGGGGAAGATTACCTTGACTTGAATAACACACTTCTACACCTAAGGGGAAAGATTGTGAACGCTGATGGGACTAAAATACCTGCCGGTGCAAAGGTTGGATTCGTCAACTACTCTATAGCCAGTTTGTTTTTGCAAGTTCATGTTACCATGAGGGACTGCCTAATATCACAGAGTTCAAATTGTTATCCTTACAGAGCTGTCTTAGAAGGCCTGCTAAATTATAGCCAGGAGACTCTTCATTCTCAGTTTGCTACAGGACTTTTTTTACAAAGATACACTTAACAAATTGGAAGAGACACACCCCGATGGAGAAAACATTGGTTTTAATAAAAGAAGCGCCTATACGACCGGCAGCAGGACTGTTGAACTTCTGGGGAACATACATACAGATCTCTTTTTCCAGGAAAAACTAATATTGAACGGCATAGATGTGAAGATTAAAATGGTTCGGAACAAAGATGAATTCTGCTTAATGTCTGGTGATGCCGAACGTTACAAATTAATCATAATATCAGCCTCCCTGTTTGTAAAAAAAGTTAAAGTTTCACCAGGCCGTGAAATTAGGGCACGCTCATGCCCTTACATCAGCCAATGCTAAATACTCTGTGGAAAGGGTGATTATGAAAGTATTCAGTATGCCCGCGGGAATCCAAGTATGCAATCAAGAAAACCTGTTTCTGGGTCAACTACCAAAGTATGTGGCGATTGGCATGATTGATAATGAGGCCTTTTCGGGATCTTATACACGGAATCTGTTCAATTTCAAACATAATGATGTAGAGTTCCTGGCTCTGTACATGGACGGTGAACAAATTCCGGCCAAACCTTTTCAACCAGACTTTGCAAGCGGCAACAGTGCCAGAGAATACTATAACTTGGTATTGGCCACTGGTAAGCATTTGAAGAATCAAGCTCTGTCTATCAGCCGTTCAGAGTTCTCGCAAGGATATACTCTTTTCGGTTTTGATCTAACCCCCGATCAAGAATGCGGCGATCATTTTTCATTAGTTAAAACTGGAAACATGAGATTTGAATTACGCTTCTGCGTCCCTCTCCCTCGGACCGTCAATCTAATAGTATTTGCGGTGTTTGACAACATCATTGAAATCAACAAGAGACGTAATGTTCTGTATGACTACTAATAAACACCATGAATACAAAACAACTAACAGAACTACTGTCCCAAGATCCCTACACCGAAAGATATTTCCGCGGTGTGCTGGCGTGTGACCAACTACCGTAAAAAAAATAACGGCATACCGGCCATGTTTGTAGTGAATAATCACCATCAAACCCAACCCGGAGAACACTGGCTGTGGATTTACCTCACAGAAGATGGAAATTGGGAGTTTTTTGATTCCTATGGAAATCCTCCGGACTTTATCTACTTCCCGAATGACATTTACCGTTTAAGCAAAAACTGTAAACAAATAATTTACAACAACTGGCAGCTGCAAAGTTGGTTCTCTGACAAACGCGGTCAACATTGCCTCTTCTATCTGCATCAGAGAGGAAAAGGTCTCCCGTACACCTCTGTAATAAAAAAGTATTCTGAGGACGTGAACAATAATGACGCTATGGTCTCTAAATTTGTTCGTTCCTGGCTTCCTTCACCGGGACGCTGTTTTTATCAGTACCCTTGCGTGCAAAGATCAGAGAACTACAAATATTTCAATACACGGTTAAAGGATGACAACACTCTGTAATGAGATAAAATTGCATTTAATAAATAAACAATTTTACAAATTAATAAGCAATCCATTCCAGTCTTTTTTTTCTCTGTTTCCGTCGGTAGGGGCTAACTTCAGTTTGATGAACAGGGAGGGGGGCAGCGGGCGGCTTAAAACTTTCAAGGAATTCTCTCATTTCATCATTAGGTACGACAGAAAATGGAATGTTCAAACCGGCCATGGCGTTTACAAATTCCTTCCAACCACGCTGTCTCCTATGCTCAGGTATTTTATGAGAAGCCATCGGATTACGTACCAAATCCACCATGTTGGAACCGACCGAAGGTTTACCTTTTAACAGCAGCTCTCCACGATTATTCCAAAACGCGTGATTGGGATTGACGGACATTTTATGTAAAACAAATTCAACATTTTTCTTTGCTTTTACAGACGCGCGTCTCAAAACCTCTTGCCAAACCTTGTCCTCAGACACATTGACTGTTCTAACGTCCCCCTCGACATTTTCTTCTTTTGGTAATACAAGCGTCAGACTGCTAGTTTCTTTATCGGTTTTTTTAACTAGCGTTAGATATATCTGCAAGATAGATGTGTAAAGTTTCACCTTCTCATCAGCCCCTATATCACTGCGTTGCAGGACGTTTCTCATTTCCTTGTCCAGTTCAGTTTCTGTGGCGCTCCAGAGATCGTTCGGGTTAGTACTTTTTAGCTGAAAAAAAGATATTTGTTGCTGCAGTACCAAATACATTTTTTGAGCGTATTCCATGTTTATGCTCTAGAAGCTAATAAATTGGATATGAATGGCACGGCGACACTTAAAAGAGCCCCCAAAAAGCCTCCTTTCTGGTTCAAAATAGCTTTCTTCTTTTTTAAGGTTAGTTTTCTGTCACTTATTTTTCTGACGGATGTTTTATGCTTCTTAAGTTGCTTAAACTGTTTGGGTGAAAGAGGTATATTACCTTTTAAACTATTACAGGCTATTTTGGACAAAGCATTAATTAAATTGTCAGAAGAGGCGTTTATAAGAATTTTACGGTGGCAACAAGAGCAACTGATTAAGGCCTTGAGAGGCTGTAGGTTTCTGCTTATTCTGGCCGACACACTGACAGAATATGTAACTTTGACTCTTTTATCTTTTCACGGTGTACACGACCGGCCAATCGGGTGGAAACAGACCTGTTCTTAATCGCAGTTCATCGGGGGTCAGTGCCTTTAAATCCACTAAGAGATAGCCGTATGGTAATTTTGTAGCATCTTCGAAAGCTTCCAAAAAGAACTTAACACGCCTCGGATACATTTGGCGGGCCAAGGTAGTAATCTGCAATTTGTCCCTGGGGTTTTTAAAAAGAGTAATATAATTGGCATTAAGATTAATCGTTCGGCTTTTCTTTCCTTGAAACAATAAATTTTGAACCAAGTAAATGATAGACAGATTCCGATGATGAGTATATTTTGTGAAAGCTTTTTCTATTTCCTGGCTTTCGCTAGCCGATTCCATCAGATCATCTATAATAACCAAATTTATTTTCTCAGGAGGCAGAAGTTTGTCGTTACATAAAGACTTTGGGAGCCCCCTCAATAAATTTTAATTGCTGAAGTTTATCTGATAGCTCGTCGTACATTTTCTGCCAGCAACTATAAAACCAAATTATATTTTGAAAAGGTTGAGACGCAACATGATTCGAATGTTCCAATAATTTTTTCACATAATAGGATTTACCAGAACAAGAGGGACCCGAGATGATCTTAGTGAAGGGGTGTTGAAGGCGTGTGTCAAAATCTCTTTCAGTAGCCATAAGGTCTTGTGTTGTAATCTTTTAGGAGAACCCTCTTGTTATACACCACTCTGAATTTCTTCTTGAGTGGTCTGTTTTCTTAAGTGAAACATTTTTTATTTCGACGGATCTGCTTACCGTGAACCAGTAACTCTTGAGGAGGGGTTTCATGAGACATCACAAAATTCTGAACTAGATTGGTTAGTGACTCAAGGTTTACAATTTTGCCTGTTTCGTGATTAATGGTGATACCTTTTACCTTCATATATGTTTTGCCTTATGCCGTTTTATACCCGTACGTCTTTGGACCGTCTGATGCAAATTCAGTAATATAATCACCAGGATTTAACTCACTGGTGAGCTCTCTTAAATAGTCACCCAGAGGAGGATTGTACTGACCAGGTTGAGAAGTAAAATTGACCGAGTCGGTGTCGTGGTACAACACCCTTTTCCCCAGACTGTCCAGTAAATCGTACAACCCTAACCGGGCATAGGCAGTGGTGAAAGCAGCAATGACAATATTAACGCTACCAGGTAGGGTATACTTTTCATCGGCGTACTTCCATTGTATTAGAGCAACCTCATTGCCGATAAATTCAAAATAAGAAACATTATACTGTTTGGAGAAAATATATTGCAAGAATTCCTCACTGTCCTTGACTAAGCTAGTAATGAGATGGAGAGGTTTTTGCACAAATTTACCCCAAAGAGAATTTAAAAACAACTTTAAAATCTGTCTCTTAGCTGGATTTACGGTGATGTTATTGCGTTCCAATTGTACACCTTCCTTCTGATAATAATCTAAAATATACCATTCTCGGGAAGCCTCATCAGTACACCAGCCAGGAAAACCAGATGCCTCCTGCTTGCCTTTTAGATGAAGCTTGATATAGTCCGAGAATAACTCGGAAGTACGTTCGGGGTAATGCCAAATCTCGTATACTTTTGAAACTTTATAACCTTTGTCAATGGCCTTTGCTATTTCCACACTGCACCAAGTACCGGTTAAAGCTCTCTCGTCCTCTGTGTGATGACAGTCCACAGTCTGAGCTTCTGTCTCTGCACAGGTGCGACAGAGAGTGAACAATAATTTCCCTCAAAACCGGAGAGGCAGGACTGGAAAATTGAGACCACGTGGAGGCTTGACGGTTGCTTTAATTAATCCAAAATACTGCCCAAGATCGCCAAACTGCTGAAAAATGATAGTGGGGTGACCGACCAGGTACATTTTTGTTTTATTCACAAACGGGTACAAGCTAGTGAAATCATAATAGTGAATCTGTTCGGTGCTCACGGCCTTGTGGTACAATTTTATGGCATTGGTATGGCCGCCGAACAACAAGTCCCTCGGTTTTTTATGTTGAGGGAAATCACAGTGTTTTAAGAAAGTTTGTAGCCTGAGGTCTTGTTTTTTCATCGTCTCCCAAGAATGCTCCCAGAGCACGCGAGTAGTTATAGGCAGGGATGTACTGTCAAAATCGCAATTAGAGCTGTCAATCATACTGATTAATGACTTTTAAGCCCCGCCCCTATATGACGTCACACCGGAAGTCCCGCCCCGATGACGCAAAACCAGAAGTCCCGCCCGGTCGCCTCCTGATGACGTCACGTCGGAATTCCCCGGCGTCGGATTGGTCCAGGGCCCCTTGTCCCCGCCCAGACTCCTCCTTGAACCCGCCCCTGGCTCCTGATTGGTTGAATAAACTGTCAACGGTCCGTTTGATGGATGCCTGCCCCCTCGTTGAACCCGCCCCGCACCTGCCGGGTGAAATAAACTGTCAAGGTCCGTTTGACGGATGTCTGCCCCCTCGTTGAACCCGCCCAGCACCTGCCGGGTGAAATAAACTGTCAAGGTCCGTTTGACGGATGTCTGCCCCCTCCTTGAACTCCCCACCGCCCCCCTCTCCCGAAAGACAAGCCCGGGCGTGTTACTGCCTTTACCTCAACAAGCTCAGACATACCCGGGGCCTGTCCTGAACAGCACAGACATGCCCGGGACATGTCCTGACAAGCTCAGACATGCCCGGGGTCTGTCTCGGACCCCCCCTCCCCCTCTCCCTAGCACAAGCCCAGACACGTCCGTTGCGTGTCCTGACCAGATCAGACAAGCCTAAAGTCGTCCCAGCACCGGTCCGAGGACGTTCCCACCCGTACCCAGCCGTCCTGAAGCGCCTGCCTCGGCCCCTGGGCCCGAGGCAGCACCTGACGGACGACCTCCCCACACTTCCCAGTCCCCCACACTTCCCTGCCGAAAGCCTAAAAAGCGAAGCATTTTGTCCAAAGTCAAGCTGCTTTTTTTTTCCATCTCACACACAGATAACAAACTGTGAGATCAAAGACACGGTCCGAGTCAGGCCGCAGCACCTGACGGTCGGCCTCCCCACACTTCCCGGTCCCCCACACCTCCCAGTCCCCCACACTTCCCTGCCGAAAACCTAAAAAGCTAAGCATTTTCTTCGGTTCTATCTATGATTTTAATATGAACAAACAATTAAAATATCTATCTCATCTTTGCTTTATCACTTACAGGTCCTTCCTTTTCTATCTCACAGAAATTCCTCAACCAACATTGAATCAGGTTTCCCAGTGACAGACTCTGCAGTAAAAACATTCTTAGCAATGAAGCAAGTTTCTCAGAAAGAAATCAAGCAGCCCCGCTTTTAGCAGACCCCCTTGCAAGCAGGCCTGTGTGCTCTGTCTCTCTCTCTCTCTCTCACAGAGTTGAGACAGCCCCTGCTGCAGCGTGGAGCGCGATCGCCTTCACATAGTTGTGTGCTTCAAGCACCCATTCCCGCTGGGTGAGCCCCTGCGAGATCGCCCGCTTGTCAGCAGCTGTCTGTAAACTCCCCTACCCCCATATGTCAGCGGGCTTGAGACCGCGCAGACCCTCTGTCGATGGATCTTTTAAAGTTAAGGGATTTTTAAAGATTAGATTGTAAAGCTTGAGATAGCTGCTAGTTCAGCCCTTTAAAAATCACACATAGTTAAATGTGGGAACATGCCGCAGTTCCCTTTTAAATCACTTTTAAATCACGTTTGAGACGTCTAAAAAATCTATCCTGGGCTGATTGGTGGCTGATATCAAAAATGTTCACATATATACAGAGCTTAACCTTAGGGCTTATTGTCCGGGGTCTGTCTAAAAATCAGACAAAAGATACCTCTCTAAATACACTTGTGCATTTCAACGGATATTTATAAGAAAGCAGGTTTTCTACCTTATCCCAGTTTTGTACGTGCATGTAAAAGCACTTACTGTTACACTAGCGCAAAATTTTGATATTTTCTGTCTACTCAAAAAACTGAAATTATTTCTATTTACACAGGTGATAATTATAAATCATTTTACTATTTTTAATTAAAAAGTTAAAAACAGAAAAGCCCAATTATGATTTTTATTTTGTCATGGTAGGGCCCTAGGGTGACACTTTTCCCCTTTAAACTCTTACTTATGTAGACCTTAAACATATTCTTACCAAAATAGTGCATCACTTCCCAATTCCTGTAACTTCAGGTAATTAGACAGAGCTCCATGACAGGCAAGAGAAGATTATAGGTCAAATACACAGTGTCATAAAATAAAATAAATTGTGAACACCGCGCAGACCTCTGCCCATGACGGATGGATCTTTTAAAATTAAGGGATTTTTAAAGATTAGCTTGTAAAGCTTGAGATAACTGCTAGTTCAGCCCTTTAAAAATCACACATAGTTAAATAATATGCCGTAGTTCCCTTTTAAATCACGTCTGAGACGTCTAAAAAATCTAGCCTGGGCTGTATAATTTGTAATTAATATAATTATAATTTGTATAAAAATCGATCTAAAACAAGCCCTTTTTCTATTCAAACTCACCCCATATTTTAAATACAGGTATCTTCAGCTGACCCTAAGGAAACATCTTGTGGGAGCAAGCGGCCCGCATGGCTCAGGGAGGGGGTGATGGTTCCAGCACGGGCCGATTTCACACTTCAGCTAAATCAGGTTTCCCAGTGACGGACTCTGCAGTAAAAAACAGTTTTAGCAATGAAGCTGATTTCCCAGAGAGAAAGACCAAGTGGCAGACCCAGTCAGCTTTTAGCCAACCCCCTGCGAGCAGCCCCTGCTCTCTCTCTACACACAGAAAGTAAAGTCAGGTATGGGAGGACTCTGTGAGTTTGCTTGCAAACAACTGAGCCCGACCGTTTCCAGCACCCATCCCCATAGCTTCTCACTTCAGCTGTACAATTCACAAGCTGACACAGTGATGTAATCTCCCACCCCTAAACTGCCCCCACACCGCTTAGGAAATTCTTTTAGGGCCTTTGAAGCACACGGATGTCATTTTTCATCTCTTGTAAGGGAGTTTAGGATCACCCTTTTCAGAGAGCCATCTCCACTCCAATTATTTTAGACCGATTTCTCAACTATCAACTTGCTGTCTGCAAGTTCCCTTCCTACGTACTCAGCCTGTTCGTGAGCGCCCAGAACATCTGTCCATGGAATGTACTTCACTTTTCAAGGTGATGCATGAGATAACTAGTTTGATATAAGCCTTGTAAAAATTACACAGATGTATGCTGCAGTTCCCTTTTAAATCATGTTTGAGACGTCTAAAAAATCTAGCCTGGGCTGATTGCTGGCTGATACCAAAAATGTTCACAAATATACAGAGCTTAACCTTAGGGCTTATTTTCCGGGGTCTATCTAAAGTCAGACAAAAGACAGTTACTAAAAAAGAGCAAAACCCTAATTTCCTTAATTACATTGTCCTCCTGGCTGAGTAATGAACCACGTCCTGTACATGTCGAGAGGCCGGCCCATACCTGCCGTCCCTTAAAAATATATAACATGTTTGGTTACTCTTTTTGTAAGTATAATATAATGAAGTTATTTTTAAAAGTACCCCCACATCGCACAAGAGAGACAGATTCCACGTGTGTTTTTGGAATTTGCTGCGGTCAGTGAGTTATAATTTTTTTGCTTAGCTCATTTCTAGCACCTAGGAGCCTTTTGACAAAGGAAAACTCTGTAAATACACTTGTGCATTTAAACAGAGATTTATAAGAATGCACAGGAGGCCATAGCGAGGTGTGCTGGTTTAACTAGAGGCAGGGGATGTAAGAAGCCCTTTTTGCACCTATGAAGTTCATCGAACTAAAATCATGTTTTTAAAATCAGCAGCTTTAGCTCATGCTAGTGACCTCATAAATGGGAGCCAGCCGCTCAGCACGCTTGTATAGCTCACAAAATAGCAGAGCTAATTACTCTTTCTGCTTAAACTAATGATCAAATATTCAGGTAATTCTTAATGAAACACTAAAGCGTTAGTGAACAAAAATACTTGTTCAGTAGCCAAGTAAAACGACCGGTTGCTTTAACATGAAAATAAAGCATCTTTAGAAAATAAAACATCTAAAAGCATCTTTGTAAAGGTCCGATTTAAAAACATTATAAGAAAGATCCTTGTTTCCAAAAGAGTTCCGCCCATTTTTCCAACAGTTTTCTTGACGGATCTTTAGAAGCATTAGTGCCTTTCTGGTCACATCCACCCCAAACAAAGCATATAACTTCATTTCTGTACTCATTTTAAATGATAATAGCCAGTATAAAGTACCTAAAGGAACTGGAGATATCTGATATCTTCTATCATATATCTTTTCTTGCCGGCCCAAGTCATTCAGATTCTGCTTAAAACACAAATGTACGATTATGTTTTCTCAAATGGACAAATCTTTGGCCTGCTAATCATGGAAGAATCAGATTTTATTCCCATGACACTTTACTTGCATATTTTATTATACCTACTTAACTTGTATCGACATTTATCTATCTCTATATTTATTTTTCAGTATCAGAAGGTAGTTTAAGTTAATTTGTTTTGGGTTCAATTGATGTATTTTTCATATTTTCGATTCTTGTTTTCTTTTTTGCACATCTTTGAGTCCCTCTTTTGTTACTACCAGAGTTTGAGAACCACTGTGTAGGGTTTTATTTTGTAAAACGCTCTGCGGCATTTCAAGCTAAGTTAGATTCCCTTGTTTATTCAGCCGTCCATCGGTGTTCCATTTTTGTTATAAATTGTATTTAGTCTCTCTTTATTTACTAAACATTTTATATGATGATTAGAAAACAGTTATCTTGTTCAGGCTTTAATTTAAAACATCATTTTCATCAACAGGTTATAACCACTTT
>JANRMT010062793.1:20073664-20103290 GCA_026402145.1 Polypterus bichir lapradei | reverse complement strand
CCCGAGACAAGATTGAAGAAATGGGGGAAATAACCTTTTGTGGCTTCAAACCCCATGGCTTTAGGCATGGCACTCAATTTCATTGTTAAAAAATTCAAAGAATCTATAAAACATAATTGATAACCATCATCTGTGAAACACATCAGCTTATTTCCTTGAGTGGTAACACGAGGGTTCACACCATTTTCAAGCAAATACTTCATTAAAAAGTACCCATCGTAACCTTTTGAATTGTGAGCTATGAAGGTATAGCCTTGATACTTGGGACGACGGTATTTGGCAAAGAACTGGTGTACACAATCTTCACCTGCCCAGAACCAGGATTTACCCCGCAAGGACTTACAGTATACATAATTAGGAATGTGCACACCAGTTTCCTGCCGACTTTCAAAATCATAAAATACGTATTTCTCACAACGATCCCCAGTCTTCAAGGTTTCTATAAAGCACTGATGGTTTTCTGCATCATTTTCAATTTTTGCTTTACAAACACGGAATTCCTTGGGCCGACATTTATGGGGTTTTGAGGCGGCATTCACTGTGTAAGTTTTGTAACACAGGGGACACATTTTTGCAGTGTCGCAGGCCGCTTCCATATCGTTAGTCTTGTCATTAAATTTAGGAATTGTATGCTGAATAAAACAAAATTGGGACCGACAGTAACAGCTGCAATCACCACATTTGATAAGTTCTTCAGGGATCGGCCTGCAATGGGGGGAGAAACAGACGTTGCAATGGCCTTCACAACGATGGCTAAGGATTGAGTGGTAGCTTGTGTAACAGTAGTCACACAAGTATTTAACCCCCAGAAACCCCTTTAAATTCAAAATGCCGTAGTAATGGTTATCGTGTAAAAACATAAAATAGGTTTTAGGGTTTCTACCTCCGGAGCTTTCCGGAAAATTTCTCATTTCTCGGGCACCTGTTCTAACTGTACAACATCTTGTGGGTTTAAAGTACCTGAAAATCTGTCCAGAATTCTTTGCAGCGTCTCATGAATGCTGTTAAATACCTCTTCGTAAGACTCTAGTTCATAGGTGTCGGCGAAATTTAAGGGGTGTCTTATTTCGGTATGATTAAAAGCCGGTCTGTCAATCTGCTGAAAAATGCTCCGACTGTCATCACTAGAGACAGCAGAGGACCCTACCATGCCTGTTACACCTGAAGTAGAGGCGGATGAGGGTTTAGATACCACAGAACCACCGGACATAACTGGCGCAATTGAAGAGGTTGAAGGGGTAGCCACAAATGGTTGTGCAATAGGGGCTGAGGAAGCCGTGACTGAAACAGGGGACAAGACTGAAGCAGTGGGACCAGAAGTGGTGGCTACAGGGGGTGAGACTGAAGCAGAAGGGGTAGCTACAGGTACTGAAACAGAGGAGACAGTGACTGGAACAGAGGTTGCTGAGACAGAAGTAGAGGGAGCAGAAGTGGTAGCTACAGTGACTGGAACAGAAGTTGCAGTGACCGAGACAGAAGTGGAGGGTACAAATGGCATAACTGAAACGGATGTAACCAGAGGGGCAGCTGAGACTGACGTAACCATACTCTGAGAGACAAAAGGCTGAGCATTTACAGATCCCACAGTGTTTGTTAATCCATGACCCATTTGAGCATTCACATTTTCGTTCAAAGACCACTGAAACCTTTCTAACAAGTTATTTAATGTTTGCATTTCATCAGGGGTTGCTACTGGATGCAAGGTTTCTAAAAGGCTGTCAAGCTGGTCAAAGTCAATGGGAGTGGTAACAGGTGAAGGAACTTTCATGGTAGCTATTATATTATTCATTTGGATCATGTTTTGATTTTGCCAATTAATATATTCCAATTCATTAAAATATCGGGGTAGTGGAGTTCTCACTTGTGCGCCTTTTCCTGCTTTGACCATCGGCACTCATATTGCCTGACATTATTTGGGGAACATCCACCCATCCATCCATTTTCTAACCCGCTGAATCCGAACACAGGGTCACAGGGTCTGTTGGAGCCAATCCCAACCAACACAGGGCACAAGGCAGGAACCAATCCTGGGCAGGGTGCCAACCCACCGCAGGACACACACCAACACCCACACACCAAGCACACACTAGGGCCAATTTAAAATCGCCAATCTACCTAACCTAACTGTGGAAGGAAACCTGAGTGCCGGGAGGAAACCCACACAGACACGGGGAGAACATGCAAACACCATGCAGGGAGGACCCGGGAAGCGAACCCGGGTCTCCTAACTGTGAGGCAGTAGCACTACCACTGCGCCACCGTGCTGCCCATATTTGGGGAACAAGTTTTCTAAAATAGCATACAATAAAATAACCTTTTCACGTATATCTGGAGAAAGTGGTAAAAGGTCCGGTAATGCACTTTGTAAAACCAACAGCACTCATTCGATTTCAGCCTTTAGCTCAGCAGCCTTAGCCCCAGGATCAGTTCTTTCAGGTTCGCCGACTATTTGAGTGAGAAGTCCGGGTGATGATACAAACGGCGGTGAATCCCCGAGTATCTGAGTCAGTAATCCTGGTGACGCAGGTTCTGAAAAAAACAAGCAAGACTAAGTTTTCTTTAAAAATAAACATTTGCGGCGCCCTCGCACAATTAGCTTAACTTACCAGGATGCCTGAAAGAGATGTTCAATAATAGACTGTCCGAGGGCCTTTGCACAGATTCTAGTGGCTGACTGGATCCTTCGGAAGAATAACCACTCTTCGGGAGCGTCGAGTTTTCTGTTAAAAATGATATATTCAACCCCCAGCTCCTTATTTCCCATACACACGATCCTTCGTGTGAAAGTAATACTTACGGGACTCTTTAGTTTTTTTGTCTGAGGCAGGATTTTTAGTCTCAAAAAGACAATCTGTGTTAGCTATTAATTCTTCCAATTGCGTGCTCGTTAGGTGTAAAGAAGAATACAGTTCGGCTACGGATTCTTCTACAATTAAGATATAAAGACCTAAGTTTGTACGTACTTAAAGACGTTTAAAAGTAATTAGATTGAACGTTCTAATAAGTAATAAGTTTGTACATTACTATTGAAAAGTAATCAGCATGAAACGTACATTACCATTAAAAAAGTAATAAGTTTGTACATTACTATTAAAAAGTAATCAGCATGAAACGTACATTACCATTAAAAAAGTAATGTTTGTACATACTTAAAGACGTTAAAAGTATTAAATCTAGGCGGTCTTAAAACAACATTTCGATTTAAAAGTACGGCCGAAAGAAGAATTGACTCACTTTTTGAGCAACCAACCAGCCAGAAACTACAGCCTTCTGAAATAAAAAAAATATTTCATTTATAAACTCGGCTAGGTACAGTTTTTCATTTTAAATCAGGAAACCTACCTCCGGGTGAGAGGTGGCGTGGAGATTGCTCTTCATCGCTGGAACTATCTGATTTGAAAATGGATTTATAAAAGAATATCATTTCATCAGTTTGAAGAGAGACACAATCATTAACAGCACATATATGGATAATCTACACTTACCAACAATCACAAAAGTATTTTTTCCATTGTCTGCCATTGTGGAAGAAAAGCGAAATGGCCTACCTTTTGAAAAGATCGCATAGAAACTTGGAATGCTGGAAAAGTTAGTGTGTTGTTAGACAACGAAGCAAAGCGCTTTAGATAGATAGATAGATAGATAGATAGATAGATAGATAGATAGATAGATAGATAGATAGATAGATAGATAGATAGATAGATAGATAGATACTTTATTAATCCCAAGGGGAAATTCACATAATCCAGCAGCAGTATACTGATACAAAGAAACAATATTAAATTAAATAGTAATATAAATAAATAAATAAATAAATAAATAAATAAATAAATAAATAAAATGTTAGCATTTACTCCCTCGGGTGGAATTGAAGAGTCGCATTGTGTGGGGGAGGAACAATCTCCTCAGTCTGTCAGTGGAGCAGGACAGTGACAAAAGTCTGTCACTGAAGCTACTCCTCTGCCTGGAGATGACACTGTTCAGTGGATGCAGTGGATTATTCATGATTGACAGGAGTTTGCTTAATGCCCATTGCTCTGCCACAGATGTTAAACTGTCCAACTTTACTCCTACAATAGAGCCTGCCTTCTTAACAAGTTTGTCCAGGCGTGAGGCGTCTTTCATCTTTATGCTGCCACCCCAGCACACCACCGCGTAGAAGAGGGCACTCGCCACAACCGTCTGGTAGAACATCTGCAGCATCTTACTGCAGATGTTGAAGGATGCCAACCTTCTCAGAAAGTATAGTCTGCTCTGACCTTTCTTACATAGAGCATCAGTATTGGCAGTCCAGTCCAATTTGTCATCCAGCTGCACTCCCAGATATTTATAGGTCTGCACCCTCTGCACACAGTCACCTCTGATGATCACAGGGTCCATGAGGGGCCTGGGCCTCCTAAAATCCACCACCAGCTCCTTGGTTTTGCTGGTGTTAAGATGTAAGTGGTTTGAGTCGCACCATTTAACAAAGTCTTTGATTAGCTTCCTGTACTCCTCCTCCTGCCCACTCCTGATGCAGCCCACAATAGCAGTGTCATCAGCGAACTTTTGCACGTGACAGGACTCTGAGTCATATTGGAAGTCTGATGTATATAGATTGAACAGGACCGGAGAAAGTACAGTCCCCTGCGGCGCCCCTGTATTGCTGAACACAATGTCAGACCTGCAGTTCCCAAGACGCACATATTGAGGTCTGCCTGTAAGATAGTCCACAATACATGCCACCAGGTGTGAGTCTACGCCCATCTCAGTCAGCTTGTCTCTAAGGAGCAGAGGTTGGATGGTGTTGAAGGCGCTAGAGAAGTCCAAAAACATAATTCTTACAGCACCACTGCCTCTGTCCAGGTGGGAGAGGGATCGGTGTAGCATATAGATGATGGCATCCTCCGCTCCCACCTTCTCCTGGTATGCGAACTGCAGAGGGTCGAGGGCGTGGCGGACCTGTGGCCTCAGGTGGTGAAGCAGCAGCCGCTCCATGGTCTTCATCAGATGTGACGTCAGAGCAACAGGCCGGAAGTCATTCAGCTCACTAGGACGTGATACCTTTGGGACAGGGGTGATACAAGATGTTTTCCAAAGCCTTGGGACTCTCCCCTGTTCCAGGCTCAGGTTGAAGATGCGCTGTAGAGGACTCCCCAGTTCCAACGCACAGGCCTTCAGCAGTCGTGGCGATACACCATCTGGACCCGCTGCTTTACTGGCACAAAGTCTTTTCAGCTCTCTGCTCACATGGGCTGCTGTAATTGTGGGTGGGGATGTCTCACCTATGCTGGTATCAGCAGAAGGATGGTTGGAAGATGCAGTACTCCGAGGTGAGAGTGGGTTAGGGTGATCAAACCTATTAAAGAAGTTGTTCATTTGGTTTGCTCTCTCCACATCTGTCTCAATGGCGGCACCCCGCTTCGAGCTGCAGCCAGTGATAATCTTCATCCCATCCCACACTTCCTTCATGCTGTTGTTCTGCAACTTCCGCTCCAGCTTTCTCCTGTACTGTTCTTTCGCCGCCCTGAGTTGGACTCGGAGGTCCTTCTGCATGCGCTTGAGCTCATGCTGATCACCACCTTTAAAAGCCCTTTTCTTCTGGTTCAAAAGGCCCTTGATGTCACTTGTAACCCATGGCTTGTTGTTAGCATAGCAGCTTACTGTTCTTACTGGAACTACAATGTCCATAGAGAAGTTGATGTAATCAGTTGTGCATTCAACAGCCTCTTCAATGTTCTCACTATGTGACCCCAGCAATATATCCCAGTCTGTAGTTCCAAAGCAGTCTCTCAGAGCCTGCTCTGCCTCAGGGGACCACTTCCTGAATGAGCGTGTGGTTGTAGGTAGCGCCCTCACTCTTGGTTTGTATTGAGGCTGAAGCAGAACCAGGTTATGATCTGCTTTCCCAAGCGCAGGCAGCGGGGTGGTGCTGTATGCGTCTTTAACGTTTGCATACAGTAGGTCGATAGTCCTGTTTCCCCTGGTGTTACAATCCACATACTGGGAGAAGGCAGGTAATGTTTTGTCCAGCGTTACATGGTTAAAGTCTCCAGCGATTAGCACAAGTGCCTCAGGGTGCTGCGTTTGTAACTTAGCAACTGCGGAATGGATGATGTCACTCGCTATCTTCGCGTTCGCTTGAGGGGGGATGTAAACAATAACAACAATCACGTGTCCAAACTCTCTGGGCAAGTAATAGGGACGCAGACTTACAGCCAACAGTTCGATGTCCCTGCAGCAATTGGAGATTTTAACGTTTACATGTCCTGCGTTGCACCACTTTGTATTGACATAGAGAGCGAGTCCTCCTCCTTTCTTCTTCCCGCAGGTACTTGCGTCTCTGTCCGCTCTAACTGTGCTAAACCCGGGTAGTTCCACGTTAGCATCTGGGATGGTAGTTGTATGTAGCAGAGGCCTGCTCTATAACGCTTTGGAAGGGTGGAGCGAAACACCCTGGATGTTTGGGAGAAAGCTCATAGGTGCGGAGTTGCTGATGTTCCTCCTCAAAGAGGCGGGGGCCCTTTGTAGCGGGAAAGTAGCCTCATTCGAACGCTCACCGCTGTATGAGTAACATATAGGCAATAGGAAAAAGCTCCCCCGTTATGTTTTACCGAGAGATCATCGTGCTAAAAGCAGACGTTTTATACTGTATGTGGAGCCGTTTCTTAGACTGCCACGTGTATTTTAAAGTTGATATAAATGTTGGTACATGCAAACCATATGAAACGAGATTAATTTTGACATTTACACGATTAACGTGGCTAAAATACAGTATCGGAAAGAGCCGTGTTTGTATTTGGCATATAAATAACTTTTTATCAAGTACCATAGGCAGCAAGAAACCGCTGTTCTCAACGCGGAGGTTTTAAAGTTCATTGTGCATTTTGGTATATAAGATAGAGTCGTTAGTGGAAAATATTTCATCTAATAATATTGTTCACAGAGCGACCGAATGTAAAAAAGGCTTTAACCAATTAACAAGTTAACAAAGAGCAGGGTCTTATGAGTTTTAAAGGCACCTTATTTTCAAACCCCGTTGAGTGGTCCGAGTTTGTACTCGTAATATAAACAACTTTTTATCAAGTACCATAGACAGCTTAGCGTTGTACTCAACGCAGAAGTTTTTAAAAGATCATTGTGTATTTTGGTATATAAGAGAGATTCGTTAGTAGGAAGTAGATCATCTAATAACTTTGTTTTCAGATCAGTTGAATGTAAAAAGTCTTTTTGACATTTATCGCTTTTAAAAAAACAGTCTTGTGATTAGGTAAGCAGAGCAAATGCTGAAAAGCGTGTTAAGAATTTTAGTAAAAATCTGAAGGAGTGTATATTTTCTTAATTGCTTTGATTCGGGGTGAGAATAAGTATTTTGCGTTAAAACTTTATGCTATAAAAAACAGAACGTTCAAATTAGATTAAGAATTTTCTTAATTTTTTAGGTTGATAACATGAAAACAAGGGCTTATTATCATGAAAACAAAAAGGCGCTGACTTCTTGTGGGGATGTAATTGCTGCAACGTCTGTGAATCTTATTGATGAGGTTTAAAACCGCAGGTAAGCGTTTTTAGATTAATAGTATGAAAATAAGGACTTATTAACATGAAAACAGAAAGGCGCTGACTTCTAGGCGCCGCCTTGTTACGGCAAGTAAATTAAATTAAAGTGTAACGAGACCTGGTCTGAACGATCATATTGTTAACACAATGGGGACATTCGGCTTGGCGAATTCCTGTTGGGGATATAATTAAATTTGTTGCAACATCTGTGAATCTTAATTGTCTTGAATCGGTAAATATTTTATAAAGTTGAACATATGAACGTATATTTATTTTCTTACTATTAGTTTTGAATCTAGTGTTTATAAAATGAAGCTGCCTGTCGTGAGTTTTTAGAAAGTTATGGCTATGCAGGAAATATAAGTGTATATTTAATTTCTTAATATTAATTTTGAATCTAGTGTTTATAAAATAAAGCCACGTATCGTGAGCTTATAACTTAGAGCGGTAGAGTGAATATCTTATATCATTTTATAAAGTTATGGCTATGCAGGAAATATAAGTGTATATTTAATTTCTTAATATTAATTTTAAATCTAGTGTTGTAAGTTTATAGCTTATAAATCATATTAACATTGAATATATTTTAATATTTTCATATTTCCATAAATTATATTAACATAAACTATATTTTCACAAATAATCATTTTGCATATTTTCATAAATCATATTTTCATATTTTGGGATGGGGCTTAACGTCATCAATCATATTTGGGGCGGGGCTTAAGGCCATCAATCATCCGTGTGATAATATCTATCTGTATAACTACTCAAAGGCTATTAGTCTGGTTTTGTGACAGTGTTTGGCCATCTGTGGTAAACATAAATGCCAAATACGATCTTATTTCTTGACCAGGACAGCTGGAAGATGATTCAATCACACCTGCAACTGCCTGGATCTTTTTCTTTGCGGCAGGTGGTGTGTGTACAAACAGATTGGGGCAGCACTGTCAATGCTGATGTGGTGCTAGACTAGATCCAATTGTTGCAGTCCTCATCACAGGTAGCAAAGATGTCCAAGTGCTGTTGGCATTAACATCCTACCAAGTCAAATGAGTGTTCAGGTGTCAGTGTCTGTTCATGAGTGGTGCTGTTCTCAGACCTTTCCATACAGGATGGCACTTGATTCTGATAGAGATAGGAACGTGAATGATGTTTACATAAAAGCTGGAAACAAGGCTTGTTACCAGCAACAGGCACTTTCAATGCAGGCATACCCTTCCCTTTTCAAAATCCATGACCACTCCTGGTGCTGCTGAGAAATTCACTCCTAAGATACAAAAACCTTGCACAGATGACAACCAGAACTCATGTTTAACCTGGAGGGTGTCCAGTGGTGATGTGCAGATATTTCTTCCCCCACATACTCATTTTCTTCTCTATGACTGTTTTCAGGGTAGGTCATGTGCTCTATGCTTGTTCCCTGGCAATGTTATGATCTAGTCTTTTTCTATGTTTTGTCTTTTGTTTAGTAAAGGCGTCGATCAGCACAAGCAGCAAGCAGCCTGCTGTCCCATCCCCCACCCTGATGGAGCTCAGCTTGCAGGCAAAAAGTTCTCCCAGCTCAAGCCAAGGCTCTTTATCTGCATGTGATGTTCCTGGAGTTCCTGGTACAACGAACTTGCCTCTCCTTCTCTGAGTTGATGGCATTTATCTCCATTCTTTTCACAAAAGCAGCACTGTGGCGGATGCCTGCTCAGAACTATTGTACTGGCAATCAAAGATACAATGTCCCGTGACCACTATCAGACTGGACAAAGGCAGGACGGTAGCAACAGACGGCTTCTTTACAGCGCTTTTGCCGGCTAATAGACTGCTCTGCACCACAACACAACTCTACTTGGCACCATAAGTAAAATGGGATTTCCACCTGCAGCTAAAGTCACTTCAGTACACAAGCAATTCACCACGCTAGTGTTTAGATTTTACAGCGCCGTACTGATGGTGTATACGCCCAAAAAGAAGAAGCCTTTGATTTCATTCTGTAACAGCTGGTGTAAAGTTTTGCAACCAGTAAAAGATATTGCTGAAGGGATAGAACCAGACACACAAATGCTGGTGAATCTTGTCTTCTTAGTATCTTCTTGTCACTTGGATTTGTTGTTATTCAGCTTTATTCTTGAAGAAAACCACACTTGTTTCGTTATACTTTTGAGTGTTGCTGAATAGCTATCCTTCTGACAGATTCTCCCATCTCAACAGAGGACTTTTAAAGCTCTATTAGAGTTCACATGCAATTCTTGGTCACCTCCCTGAACCAGGCCCTTCTTGCCCAGTTACTCAGTTTGGCCAGATGGCCTTCTATAGGAGGAGTCCTGGTGGTTTCTGCTCACCTGGGATCACTCAGAGCTTTAGAAATGGTTTGAAAGCCTTGCCCTGATCTGTGCCTCACCTCAATTTTATTGTGAAGGTCTACATAGAGTTCATTGCTTGATTTTTATCCTGACATATAGTGTTAATTGTGGGACCTTGTGTGCCTTACAAAACTGTGTCCAATTATTCCAATTTGTCACAGGTGGACTCCAATCAAGTTCTAGACACATTATGGATGATTAAAGTAAATGGGATTCACCAAACTACAATTTGGGGTGCCACAGGAAGGGTCTGAATACTTATATATCTATGCAAAAGGACAAAGGTCCAAGTCTTTAGAGTCCTGGTGCTTCCGGTCTTGCTATATGGTTGAGAGACATGGACGCCTGCCAGTGACCTGAGACAAAGACTGGACTCCTTCGATACTGTGTCTCTTCGTGGAGTCCCAAATGAGGCACATTACCTGCATTCTGGGGGAATGTCAGTTACGGCACAATGTCCATGTGGTGCAATTCCCAGAGGGTGATCCAGCTCACAGGATCCTCATTGCTGAGGGTCCAAGTGGCTGGAACGGGCCAAGGGGATGTCCATGTACCACCAGGCTGTGGCAGATAGATGGTCATTTCCAGAAGGTGGGACTGGGCGTGTCTGCCAGGGGGTTTGCCAACCTGGATCCTGAGCTGTTTCAGTGAGGTTTGGCAATTTGCTGTACCAGTGTATGCTCCCCAACTTGACCTGAACTTATCCAGGGCAGAGTCTATGTTAGTTATAATTGATAGCTTATGATATAATATTGAATACCATGATATCCATGAGATCAATGAAATTCAAATGTGAACCTTAGACAATGGTCCACTTGATTCCTATCGTAGATTTAATTTACCTGTTGTGCACATCAGTGGGAAGAAAACGGCAGCAGTGGGAGTACATCATAGGAAGACTGAAAATGCTGGGTTGGGTCGGTGAGACAGCTGCGTTAACTACTGCACCCCCAAAGTGGGAACATGCTAAATTAATTAATTTTTTAAATGTATGTAAAAAGAAAATTCCCTTTGTACTGTACAATGTGTGTAAACATAACAATAAATAAGTTCAAGCCAAATAATAATACACAACCCGATGATAACACTGCGCCTCTGATTACCTAAAAGCAGTTTAAAAGCTTTCCGTGAGGTACCAGAGACAAAAAAGAGACCGACAGCCGCCATGCAGCTTCAGGCAAATGAGATCTGGTGAATGACTGCAAAACGCAAAAGACGTCAGAAAAAATGCGCACCTGTGTGAAAGTGGCGCGCATCGGGTGTGTAAGTGCCATACGGCGCAACAAAATGCGAGGTATCTGTCTGAAGATGACGTACTGACATTAAACTTGTTTCCTGCTGCCCAGGTATCGCCCACCGTTAGCAAAGGTGAGTCGCTCAATTCGGAGTGAGGGAGTGGCGCCACTCTACACGCTGTCCTACCGAATCGGTAGTACCGATCATGACTTTACTCTGGCGACTTTTCCTGACCTTAGGATTCTTTTCCGGCACGGAAATGCGATGCTCACCAATGACGTTTTATAAAAGTTGCTGGATACGTCGCTACCCAGGCATATTTGTTGATGTAACAGAGTCATTGGAGAAGGGTGCACAAATCTTGAGGATTTACTACGAAGACACGGCGCAGAAGTGCAGCAGAGCCTGCTGCCTATCATGGAATGGTAAGACGAGTTATCTCTTTCACTCCGTACGAAATATTGATATTGTTACTTCCCACGAGCCTAATCGGGAAAAGTGGAGACATTGTGGTGATAGTTTTATTATTATAACGATGGTGTCCTCATGGCATTAAATGTTGATTAATAGCTTTATAAGATAATTAATAGCAACAGTAATTATAATGATGGGTGTCACGGTGCAAAGTAACCAACGCTTCTCCATCAGCGTCTCCATGGCCCCAGCACGCTAAGCTCTAGTTTTGGTCTGGTCATTTTCTGCTCCTTTTTCTTTTGAGTCCTTAAAGTTTTAGTGGTTCGGGTTAGGTTATTTTTAAAGTATTTGGCGGTTAAATCATGCCCGAATTTGCACTGATACTCCTTTGCGATGCTTCCCTGATTTGCTTTGGCGGTCATAAATCGGATAAAAAAAGTCAGAAAGTGGATGGATACGTACTCTAGAGTAATGAACACACTCCTTTCAAAAGTTTTGAGGACTTGAAATATATCTAAATTTAGCATCAGAAATTTAATCAATAACATATTGTATACAATTCGATTATTAAATTAAGCATTTATCGTTGCCCCTTTTTGTCCTGTAGATTGTTATATTAATGAAATTTGATTTTTTCACGCACATTGTCAAACATTACCAGGTATTAAGTTATTTGGGCTCCAATTTACAGTTTATTTAGAAAACGAGAATTCCTTTAAATTATTTATTTTTTCATATAATTGTCCAATCCATCCATTTTGTATTCAGTGTAGATATTCATTTCGCATTCCTGCTAAAACAGCCGTGGGCAAGGCGTCAGTTCAGGCACTGTAATTGCTTTCTTTAAATAATAAAAACATATTTTTATTTTAACTATTGTGTTACTTTTCTAAAGAATTGTGACATTTAAAGATTTTGAGAAGTCACTATTTAGCTTAACCTACAAATCTTTTAACATATGGGAATGAAAAGCAGAGTGAACAGAAAAAAAAAAACAACTATGAGGAGAACATGAAAGTTCATCAGATCTGACAAAACAGATGTTTACTTTCTTCAGTGTTCCACGTGCATCAATCCCAAAGCCCCACACTTGGTGGAGAGGAAGACAGCTCTTGAGAGCTCCAACATCTGAAACAGATAATGTGTAGTCTTATATTTTCACTTCAGCCATATAATATGAAGTACATTGTGTTAAGCAAATTAATGCTCACAAAAATATTTACAAGCTAGACTGGGTTAAAAAAACATACATGACAATAAAAGAAAGTATATGTTTATTTATTAGTTATTGACTGAAATTTTGTGTCATCTTTTAAATTAGGGAACAACTGAACACACTGTGTCACATCTTTTGAAAGGCTGTAGTATACTACTCTATTGACATTTTATTTGGAAGCATTGATAATATATGTTTATCAGACCACTTTAACCCACATACTGTGTATTGTTAGAGCTTAGAACACATTATCCTCAAAGAAGCTTCAAAGAAAAACATTAGATGCTTTGAATTTTGCTTTTTTGTTTTGCTTTTTACTTTGTGTTAATATACCTTTGGCTAATAGTCATTTTCAAGTAGAGCTGTCGCAACATTAATTCATGTTTTCATAATTAACATGCACCTGATGGGAGGGGTCCTGTCAATATGTCAAAAGCCATAATCATTCATAAGCTGTCTCCTTCCTAAACAGTGTAAATTATGATCTTAAAATTTAACTAATAAATTGCTAATTAAAAATGAACATTCTAAATTTATCTTATGTGTATGTTGGTGTGTACAGGCTGTCCACTGTCTACAGCTGTTTACTGCCTTGTGACCAGTGTTGCTCAGATAAACTCCATCCACCAGTGACTATGAAACAGATCAAACAGGTTTAGGAATGTTATGTCATCACAGGTGGTGCAGTGGTAGTGCTGCTGCTTTGCAGTAAGGAGACTGTGAAAGATTGTGGGTTCGGTTCCTCCCTGTGTGGATAGCACTTTGAGTACTGAGAAAAGCGCTATAAAAATGTAATTTATGTTATATACTAGGGGTCAGTTTGAAAGTGTCTGCACACTAGAGGACCTTTATAAAATAAAAAAAAAATAATCTCATCCATTCCAAAAAAAATTAGTAAAACCTATGCATTTCAAAATAGTTTACTATCTAAAGCAATACTAACAATTGTTTATTGGTATGCTTTTATTTGTAATTGAGAGTCTGTAGGTCAAGAAAAATGCTATAGCATATGCAATTGGGTGTTTAAGTGTTCTTACCAAGGAATGGATAGTATAGATTGTTTTATTGTAATGATTTAATCAATTGCAATATTTACTGCACAAAATAGTTTTTAAGTTTAGAAATGCATGAATGACCCCTGCACTGGGGGTTTTGTTTATAAAATTTTCTGTGGATTTGAATGTGCAAAATATGCATATGGCAAAAAACAAGAAAATGCATCAGGCAAAAAACAAGAAACTCTGATTTATAATATACACATTTATATGCAACTTAATTTTTTAAATCACAATCATCATGTAAACTTGCATATGTGAATGTTTCTTAAACCTGGGTTGTCACTCTGAAACAAACATTTGTAGACCATGTTAATCAAACTCATACATATGCAATCAAGATGGTGTAGACCTTCACTGGCTGGTAGAGCAGCCTCTCGCCTGATGTATCACCTGCATTTGAGTTTTGTGGTGTGCTCCGTGTAGTATTGAAGTGCAGTGGGACTAGATGTTATGGCAGTGCAAAATAAGTCATATTGTGTTAAACCATAGAATAGAATATAGAGCATGGTATTTTGAGCTTCTATATTTTGTTGCTTTTGGATTTCTAATTCTGACAAGTGAGAACACATAGCAAATATATGTTTTCAGTGCAACTATACAGGATACTGCCTCTTTAAAGGGAACTAAGATATAGTCTACACATTACACCAATCACTTTTTGCTTTAATATGTTGTGTCAATGCACATTATAATAATTTTAGGCTGCATTTCCCAACTTCATCAAGGTTGTGTTGTCATATCCCAGTTTTTCTGTGTACTGTGTACTGATGGGTCACAGATACCATAAATATAAGCAAGTTCTCCATCCAGTCTTCTTTTATAAAACCTGATTTTTGTATTGGAAATTTTGTGTACTTTCGAGTCTTTTTTTTTTTTTTTTTTTTTTTTTTGTGTATGCAAGTTTTATAAATCTGACGTGAGGGCTGTTTCTTGCCTTATGCTCATGCTGCTAGCATAGACTACAGACTCCTCAGTTTGAATAAGCAGGTTAGAGAATATTATTCCAGATACTATAGCCTCCTTGTGTGCTTTCTTTCCTGATGTCTGCTCTTCCTGTTCTGGTAGTATCACATATACAGCACCTGCCTAATTGTGAATGCAGTAATATAGGTCTAAACCAAGATTTCAAGTAAAATAAGTTGTAGCTTATATTATATATATATATATATAGAGCTTCCAGCTCTATAATACGAAAAATATGAAAGCTCTACTTATTCTGTCAGGTAACTCCTGTTGGATTTTATATTAGTCAGGAAGCATAGTGTAGAAGTGGCATTAAGAAGCAACCATCAAACAACTGAGTCAGGATAGGTAGCGGTTTTTTAAAATTTGTCTAGTGTTTTGTTTAAAAAGTCTAAAAAATCATCCATTTACTCAGTAAGTACTCTGTTTGGTTACAAAGTAGTAAATAAGAGATATCAATATTCATTTCCTTTATTCTGTTCTCATATAGCATGTGTAAAAACACAGCAAGTCATCATTAAGTAAAAATTACATACATTATACAAGATTTGCATGTCTATTACCATAAACTCCCCCATGTCACATAAAAATACTGCTACTTTGTGCCTTTTTAGTATTAGACAACTACCTTTATGTAAACATTTACAGTGAATTCAGAAAGTACTCAGACCCTTCAATTTCAGCATGCTTTATTTTTGTAAATTTAATTTTAATTAGATAAATTTGCTATTTTTGCTAATCATTGTACACCTGATTTACCCATAATGAAAAAGTGAAAACCTGCTTTCATAAAGGTTTACAAATTTACTAAAAATCAAAAACTGAAATTTTTCTCATTCCAATACATATAATTATATTATATAATTATAAGTATATTTGTCAGCAAATCCTTTTAAAATACAGTTTAAATAGACAAACATTTTAACTGTTTGCTGAAGTCTTAAGCTCAGTAGCAAATCTCTTAGTGAGGTCATCGTCATATATACACCTATTAGTATATACCTTTTCACTACTAATATACACAATCTAATCTTTGAAATTCATATTTTTTCTTTATAGTTTCCTGTAATGCTGCATTTTATGATTTTGAATCAATTCAAGGCAGAGAAAATTGCTTCCATCTAAATTGTCCTACATTAGAGAGCTGTCTTTTGAGAGGAAAGAACAATGTCATCTTATACAACATCAACAAAGGTAATGATAGTACCTTTTATTATAGAAATAATATAGAAAAATGATGAATGTAACTTAAAATACAAATAAAAATATAAATTAACAGCATTTAGTGATATTGATTTTTGGAGACATTACTTTTTCCTATTTTGTGTGTATTGATCTTCATATTAAAGTGTTTAAATCATAAAGTGAAAAATTAGGGAAAGTAGTATTTTCATTTGCCTAACTGCACATAATTACATTAACAGTAATTGTCAAGATTGCACAAATGCTGCATCATACTGCTTTGCTTTAATTTGTGTTTTTAACATTATGACTGTGACCTCACGATCACTGCCATTTTATTTGGTTTTTGTGGACACTGCATTTTTGGGATGTTGCGGCCCTATGACACTCCATCTTGCTAAGTATGTACAGTATGTGCTGTGTAATGTATGCCGCCTTCATGGCCATCCTGAATGGTGTTAATGGCATTTAAGCTATATGTAATACAAATGGAAAACTCTGAAAAAGGTTTGACCTTATTTTGTTTTGACTTGTAGTTTACTGTGGTGCTGTCCTGCAAACCTTGGTTACTAATCTTGGTACTCGGTGTATTGACCTCTGCCTCATCTGACAGTGTCTTTAATATGCTTATAAAGGAACATCAAAATAATATCCTTCCATTCCATAATAATGTATGTTTTCTTAAAAAATACTGGGTGCCAAGTTTCTGGTGCGTAGTAAGCAAAAGAAACATACCTGGCCTGACCTGGTTGATTGTATTCTGTATTCTAATAGGGATCCAGTAACCAAGCCACAGGGGATGCACAAACCAGTGTGTTTCTTCGTGCCGATCCCAAGCTCGGATAAATGCATAGGGTTACGTCAGTAAGGGCATCCGGTGTAAAATTTTGCCAAATCATTATGCGGACAACAATACAAATTTCCATACTGGATTGGTCCACCCCCGGGTTAACAACGACCGCCACCAGTACTGTTAGCCAACAGGGTGCTGGTGGAAATTGGGCTACTGTTGGCTGAAGAAGAAGAAGGAGAAGAGGAGGGGGGAAACGTGTCCGGAGGCAAGAGGAGAGGAGGAAAGTAAAGAGAGTGGAACTGAGAGTAGGAACTTTTAATGTAGGCAGTATGACTGGTAAGGGGAGAGAGTTAGCAGATATGGAGAGAAGGAAGGTTGATATGTTGTGCGTGCAAGAGACTAAATGGAAAGGGAGTAAGGCCAGGTGTGGATTGGAGGTGGATTCAAATTATTCTATTATGGTGTGGAAGGGAGGAGAAATGGGGTAGGAGTTATTCTGAAGGGACAGTATGTCAAGAATGTTTTGGAGGTGAAAAAAGTGTCAGGCAGAGTAATGATTATGAAGCTGGAAATTGGAGGTGTGATGATGAATGTGATTAGTGCATATACACCATAAGTTGGGTATGCAATGAGTGAGAAAGAAGATTTTTGGAGTGAGTTGGATTAAGTGATGAACACTGTACCCAAGCGGATTGGAGCGGATTTCAATGGGCTTGTTGGTGAAGGGAACAGTGGAGACGAGGAGGTGATGGGTAGGTACGGTGTCAAGGAGAGGAATGAAGAAGGTCAGAGGATAGTGGATTTTACCAAAAGGATGGACATAGCTGTGGTGAATACGTATTTTAAGAAGAGGGAAGAACATAGGGTTACGTACAAGAGTGGAGGAAGATGCACACAGGTAGATTACATCCTATGCAGAAGAGTTGATCTGAAGGAGGGTGAAGACTGCAAACTGGTGGCAGGGGAAAGTGTAGTTAAGCAGTATAAGATGGTGGTCTGTAGGATGACGTTGGAGATCAAGAAAAGGAAGAGAGTGATGATCAAATGGTGGAAGTTGAAAAGTAAAAAGAGTACAAGGAGATCACGCACAAGGTGAAGAGAGAGGTGGTGAAGGCTAAAGAAAAGGCATATAATAAGTTGTATGAGAGGTTGGACACTAAGGAGGGAGAAAAGGACCTGTACCAATTGGCTTAGACAGAGGGACCAAGCTAGGAAAGATGTGCAGTAGGTTAGGGTGATAAAGGATAAAGATGGAAACATACTCACAAGCGAGGAGAGTGTGTTGAGCAGATGGAAAGAGTACTTTGAGAGGCTGATAAATGAAGAAAATGAGAGAGAAGAGGTTGGATGATGTGGAGATAGTGAATCAGGAAGTGCAACGGATTAGCAAGGAGGAAGTAAGGACAGCTATGAAGAGGATGAAAAATGGAAAGGCCGTTGGTGCAGATGACATACCTGTGGAAGCATGGAGGTGTTTAGGAGAGATGGCAGTGGAGTTTTTAACCGGATTGTTTAATAGAATCTTGGAAAGTGAGAGGATGCCTGGGGAGTGGAGAAGTAGTATACTGGTGCCGATATTTAAGAATAATGGGGATGTGCAGGACTGCAATAACTACAGGGGAATAAAGTTGATGAGCCACAGCATGAAGTTATGGGAAAGAGTAGTGGAAGCTAGGTTAAGAAGTGAGGTGATGATTAGTGAGCAGTAGTATAGTTTCATGCCAAGAAAGAGCACCACAGATGCAATGTTTGCTCTGAGGATGTTGATGGGCAAGTTTGAGAAAGCCAGAAAGAGTTGCATTGCGTCTTTGTGGACCTGGAGAAAGCATATGACTGTGTTATTGTATGAGGAATTCGGGAGTGGCAGAGAAGTATGTAAGAGTTGTACAGAATATGTATGAGGGAAGTGTGACAGTGGTGAGGTCTGTGGTAGGAGTGACGGATGCATTCAAGTTGGAGGTGGGATTACATCAGTGATCGGATCTGAGCCTTTTATTATTTGCAATGGTGATGGACCAGTTGACAGACGAGATTAGACAGGAGTCCCCATGGATTATGATGTTTGCTGATGACATTGTGGTCTGTAGCGATAGTAGAAAGCAGGCTGAGGAGCCCTGGAGAGGTGGAGATAGCTCTAGAGAGGAGAGGAATGAAGGTCAGTAGGAACAAGATAGAATACATGTGTGTAAATGAGAGGGAGGTCAGCAGAATGGTGAGGATGCAGGGAGTAGAGATGGCGAAGGTGGATGAGTTTAATTACTTGGGATCAACAGTACAGAGTAATGGGGATTGTGGAAGAGAGGTGAAAAAGAGAGTGGAGGCAGGGTGGAATGGGTGGAGAAGAGTGTCAGGAGTAATTTGTGACAGACGGGTATCAGCAAGAGTGAAAGGAAAGGTCTACAGGGTATTATATGGGTTGGAGACGGTGGCACTGACCAGAAAGCAGGAGACAGAGCTGGAGGTAGCAGAGTTAAAGATGCTAAGATTTGCAAAGGGTGTGATGAGGATGGATAGGATTAGAAATAAGTACATTAGAGGGTCAGCTCAAGTTTGGGGCTTCACTGAATTATTGATCAACTAAGACAGTAGCAGATAAATTGTAAATGTGTAAGGTAGACTGTTGGACTACCCATTTTCTAAAATGGGTAGTCCAGGTACATTTCTAGCTCAGCCTTCTATCCAAAAAAAAAAAAAAACACAAGCATTGACTTTATAGAGCAATATATATTTTTAAAAGAACTGTAAATGATTGCCTTGTACTCCATCTTCTGCCACAATATATGCACAATTAGCATCTTGAAAGAGAATATTTTAGTAACAAATGATTACTATAGGGGGCGGCATGGTGGTGCAGTGGTAGCACTGCTGCCCTGCAGTAAGGAGACCTGGGTTCACTTCCCAGGTCCTCCCTGCGTGGAGTTTGTTCTCCCCGTGTCTGCATGCTGCCATAGTGGCGAAGAACTGCTATGGGCCTGCTGTCGATGGATTTGCTCATTGTAGTTTCTGTAACGGTAGCTTTTCACAGGTTGGCGTTGTTAGCGCCACGCCCAACCCCCAACCTGGAGGACCAGTGTGCTGTCTTTCGTCTGGTTACTTACCTAAGACCAATCTGGTAAGGTTGGACCTACTAGGAGCCAAAGGCTCCTCCCAGCATAGCTCTTAGGAGCTCTTTGGAGCTCATTGAAGCCTTATGTTCCACAAGGGACGAAGAAGATTGATTGATTGATTGTGTCTGCTTTGGTTTCCTCCGGGTACTCGGGTTTCCTCCAGGTACTCCGGTTTCCTCCCACAGTCCAAAGACATGCAGGTTAGGTGCATTGGCTATCCTAAATTGTCCCTAGTGTGTGCTTGGTGTGTGTGTGTGCGTGCCCTGCAGTGGGCTGGCACCCTGCCCAGGGTTTGTTCCTGCCTTGCTCCCTGTGATGGCTTGGA
The DNA here is from genome assembly GCA_026402145.1 of Polypterus bichir lapradei. NCBI lineage: Eukaryota > Metazoa > Chordata > Cladistia > Polypteriformes > Polypteridae > Polypterus > Polypterus bichir. Next base: position 20,083,103 of record JANRMT010062793.1, on the reverse strand, counting down.
TTGGCTCCAGCAGACCCCCCGTGACTCTGTGTTAGGATATAGTGGGTTGGATAATCGATGGATGATTACTATAGGATTATACAATGTTGATATGAGGTCTTTGTTCCCATATATACAAAAACATATTATCAAAATGAAATCAAAATTCCATTAGTATTTTTTAAATTTGTATTTAGACCTCATTTAGATCCAAAAAATTAACTACTGTCTGTCAAAAACATCATCACTTTGACATTCTGTGTTATTTTGAAATTCAGTATGACTTTTGCAGTGCTGTGAACCTTTAGTTGAGAAAATCCAGCGATCTATGTATGCATCTTCATTAAAATCTGTAAAGCTTGGAACATTGCACTAGATTTTTAAAGGATGTCCTTATTTTCCTTTAAGTCTTTTTCATGTTAGTAACAATTAGGTTTAGGCCTGAAAAACTATATTGACACTCTGCTGTACTTGGGCTAATTGGACGGAGAGCTTTTTCAAGCTTTCTTATGTTAGTAACAATTAGGTTTTTGCCTGAAAAACCATGTTCACAATCAGCTGTACTTGGGCTAATTGGACGGATTCCCTAATCTTTTATAATTCATGGGCTTCCACTCTTGAAAATACCCTTTCTGAAACTACATCACACAGGATTTGTTGGTAATAGCAGTAAAGCTCTCTGATTTCCTCTTTGCCATCCTGCCTAGGAAAATCTGTCTCAAATGTCTTTCAAATTACTGGTCCATTGTCAAGGCCTTTACAAAGTAAAGGAGAGAAATGGGCTCGTCAATCATTTGGTGAAACAACCCAATTTTTGATCGAGTTAATGGGTATATGATGTGAATTTGCTGAAAGCCTGGAAGGAAAGGGAGCGTGACCCATCCCTGTTCACTCTTTGCTCACAAAACAACGACGGGAGCCAGAGGCAGTCATCCTGTCTGTCCCAGAGGTAGTGAGCAAGAAACCAGGACGGACTTCCCTGATTGCGCATGACATCATGATAGAGCCTGTGGTGGTTGTTCAAGAATTTCTGTGTTGACTACCCAAGGCAAAAAGAGCAGAAGTTAAACTGTAGATCAAGAGCATGCTGGAGCTAGGTGTGATAGAGGAGAGTCATAGTCCCTGGTCCAGCCCTATAGTCTTGGTCCCTAACATTGACTAGAGTTGGAGATTTTGCAATGACTTTCAGTGTCTTAATGAAGTGGTCATCTAATCCAGCACATGGAAGGAACACCTACAGCAGGTCTGAGTGGTATTGTTGGCATTCGGTGAAGCCGGACTTCCAATTAATCCAAAGAAATGTTTCTTTGGGTTAAACGAAGCCAAATATTTAGGCCACCTGGTGGGCTGGGGTATTGTGAAGCCACAGTGTTCCAAAGTAGATTATATATTGAAATGGCCCCATCTAAAGACTAAGAGGCAAGTCCAAGCCTTTCTATCATTTGTACCTCAATTTTCCAAGAGAGTGGCACCCTTGACTAACCTAACAGAGAAGATGGCCTCAAACAATGTGGTGTTGGATGTCAATGCAGAAACTGCATTTAGTGACTTAAAACAGGCCCTTACGTTGGCATCTGTCTTGAAAGCTCCTGGCTTCTCTTTGCCTTTCATCCTCCACACGGACACTTCGGAAACAAGTCTTGGTGCCGTGCTGAGCCAAACCATCGATGGTGTTGAGCACCCCATCATGTTCCTGAGCCGGAAACTGCTGGAATGGGAAAAAAGGTATACACCGGTGGAACGAAAATCCTTGGCAATCAAATGGATGATTACACCTGAGGTATTATCTCTTGGGCCGTGAGTTCACCTTGGTTACAGATCATGGACCTTTACAGTGGATGACCTTACACAAGGAATTGAACCTGCGTGTCGCAAGGTGGTTTTTAGAACTACAGCCATACAACTTTTCCGGTGTTCATTGCCGATGCTTTTTCTCGGGTTCACAACCTCTCTGTCAGGAACTCTGGGAGGGTTGCTGTGTGACACACATGCACATGGGAGGCAGCTAAAGGGCTCAAAAGAGGGTAATTCAGTGCTGGACCAGGGGATGGCCGAGTGCACTGATCCTTTCTTTTTCCTCTGCAGACCAACCACAGGAAATTCCTCATGGGCCTGATGAATTGTTTCTGGTCCGGGGGCCGATGACACATCCAATTGCCACATGGTGTTCTGGATTACGTAACTTCTCCAAGCAATATTTGTGAACAGGATCATTGTCTTCCTCCACTTTTTCTTGGCAATATTGCAGCAAAACTTCATAATTCTTTACCAAAGCATTTACTGCGAAATGTCTGGATAGCCACCTAACCTCATTCAGTGGTCTAAATGCAATCACATCTGCATCAGCAGCTTTAGCTAGTTCTTCAAACTTTGCCTTCTTAACAGATGATCTGCAGAATATTGTGTAAACAGTCCTTACTAAAGTTTCTATCTCTCTCATCAAGGGTATATTCTTCCATGCATCATCTATACCCAAATCCTCACGATGGGCTATACAATGTTGCTCTAATAAATGTGGAATTGACTGTCGCAATAGTGCAGCTACACCTTTTCTTTTACCCAGCATGACCGAGGCTCCATCTGAAGTAAACATAACCATCTTGTTTAAATCAAACCCGTTTTCAAAATAAAAGTTCTGAATAGCTTGAAAGATTGATGAACTATCGCGTGCTATTAACTTCAGGATTTCCGCAAACACAGTTTTATAGACGGATTCGTTTTCACTCCTGCACTTTATGTATAAAATTAACATCTTCGAAACGGAAATGTCAGTTGACTCATCAACTATCAAGGTATGATAAGCTGCTTTCCTTATTTCGGTATACATTTCAGTTTTGATAGCTGAATTTATACACTCACTAAACTCAAAGGCATAGTTCTTACTTCTTGAACTCTCTAGGATTTTGACATATTTTCCGACGTGATCATGAATATCCTGAACTGACAGCATTGAAGAATTTATTCTAATAGCAAGCAAAACGTTATCTATTAAAATCTTTACCTCATCCGGGGTTGCTTGTTTTCGCTGTGTGGTCTCTTTCCTGGTTTCACGATCTTCTTTTGATTCAGTTAGCATGCTTTTTAAAATCCCTCTGCTTTGATTTTTAAGTTTTGTGACACAATCCACATGAGATTTTTGACCTAAATGTTTTTTAAGATGATCAACTTTCCAGTCGGTCCATGTTTTTCCTGCCGTCCATTCACTGTTGGCTCCAGCTTCCACGCAAATTTTGCATATAACACCACGTGCTTCAGAGTACTCGAAAATTTCACCCAGCTGCACATGTTGTCCAGAGCCATGTGGCAAGTCTGCGTCTACTGAACATCCTGTCAACCATTCTTTCTTGAATTCCAAACATCGCTTTTTACTCGCATTTCCTGAACAATTGTCTGCCTGACGCTTAGTCATGGCTCTTGATTTTAAACTCCTAATATAAACTGATGCGCCTAATTCTATGTAAATCAAAATATGTGTGTAAAGAAAGGCTTTAAACATGAGTCGGAAGTCGGAAATAAATAAAACTTTCCAACTTCGAACCTATGTTCAAACAAAGATAATCACATACGCAGAGCCAAACAAACAGAAACAAGTTTCAAACAATTCTTAACAAAGTTAATCACATACGCTGACTTGCTGAGACAAACAGAAACAAGTTTCAAACAATTTTTATAACGCAAGTACGTTTCTTAGGTGGCGGCCTAAAAGAATAAGACCTTCGGCTTTGGACTCCGAAGGTCGGAGTGAGCGATCGTGCAATAAATATGAGCGGCGCCGTCGGAATGAGCGATCGTGCGGGAAGTGTGAGCGACGCTCTGAATTCGTGTGAGCGATCGCTCACGCGCTCAGCTTAGAGGGAACATTGCCCGCAACACTAAACTGCTGGGAGTATGCATGTGGTCTGTGACAAATTTGTTTCTCCTTATGACTGTACCCTATTGAATAATTTTTTTATAAACTTTTTCATCTATCACTCATTCCAATGACTCTAGACCTGTACAGTGATAAAAGATGTAACTCATTTTTTGAAAATCACCTTCATCTTTTATCAGCCATTTTTATTAATTCAGACATTTTAATATAATTTTACCAGTTTGAAAATGTTTCTGTTTTCTGATTTGATCATCTACTGAAGACGGTATAGATGTAATTCCTCCTGTTACAGAAAACCTTTAGTAAGAGATTAAGGCTTGTTAGTAATCTTTGACTTTTTAAAGATTTGTAGATCATGGTCAGAATTTGTAAACCTTCTTAGGAAAACAGCTAGAAATTACAATAAATGTAGTTATGGAGTATTAAAAACATATTTAAGAGACACAAATGCAATCCCAATTCCAAAAAAGTTGGGATGCTGTGTAAAATGTAAATAATAACAGAATTAAATGATTTGCAAGTCACATAGACCCATATGTTATTCACAATAGAAAATATCAAATGTTGAAAGTGTGACATTTTATTATTTCACGAGAAACACTGACTCATTTTAAATTTAATTTTGAATCTCAAAAAAGTTGGAACGGGGAACTAAACCCTGGAAAATTAAGTAATACTAAAAAAGAAACAACAAAAGGAACATTTTGCAACTAATTAGGTTAACTGGCAACAGTCAGTAACATGATTGTGAATAAAAAGAGTATTGTAGCTTTGTTTTCCCAAAATTACCGAATTTGGGAATGGGATTCAGCAAGAGCCTGATGCATCAAAATGATTTTACAGACAAAATATAGCAAAAACAAAAAGAAAAGTTCTTGTTTAAGAGAAGTTCTTTTCAAAACTAATACATCTTTTTTTCATTTCTATTTATTACAAAATCACTTCTAAACATTTCTGAACCATTTAAATACGGTCAGAAAACTGTATGCCTATCCCATTTATATGCTGTAAATAGGTCTTTCAGTCCCTGTTAGCACTGTGATCCTATTCTAAAAAAAACAACTGACTCAATTAACACACTGTATCTTAGTTACAGCAAGAAAGTTCTATCTTATACCACCTTACAGGAGGAAAAGACTATACCATTATCTATGACTATGAAAGAGATATATATTCTGTTCAAATTAAGCAAACACAAAATGGCTTGGATCTGAAAGAGTGCAGAACATGATAATCCCCAAAAAATGTGATGAGGTAACATTCAGCCCCCTTCTCCTGGAGTAATAAAATAATAATACTGCAAACCGCTGCACAAAAAGACATCTGTGATAATTATAAACAGTAGTAGAGACAAAGTGTAAATTTGGTAGTATCTAGCACTCACCTTTAAACAAACATAATATTAAGGTTACAAACATAAAAGCTATGCTCCTGGCAGCCTGCACTGTGCTTGAAATAATACCAAAACTATTCAGCATCAATCTTTTTCAAACCAAAAAATAAACAGAAAAATGTTAGGACCCCAAATATCTGTGTAAGTACTCTGAGCTGGTCCATTCTTTCATGGACAAGGTAGAACTTGCATTGCTCCACCTACATCTAATGCTACACTACTGGACAGAGTCCAGTAGCTCATGTTCTTGGCATATGCTTTCATAGGGAGGATTATAAGTGTAATTCTCCTGTAGCTAGAATTCTTGTGTTATCCTGCTTAGAAAATGGATAGCAGTATTTAATTTAGCCAATGAAAGGAGCACTATCATTTTTTGCTAGAACGTTCAAAATAATATTCAGCATCTTTCTATCCGTGGATGGATTATTAACCTCCTTGAAACCTTACCAATACAAAGACTTCTGAACAAATGAATGAGTTCAACAGAAAACACAATTAACCAGTTTTCATTAAGTTTTATAGTATTGTTTCTTAAAAAGAGACATTCTTCAAAAGCCTTTCTTGCGCACCATGACGACGTCCATAGTTCTGTGCCTTTGCCATGAATTTTTCTCTGAAATCTTCTGAATCATGGAACACCTTCTAAGACATGTGACAGGTAATTTCCATGGCCTTGCTCGAATCCTGAAATGCCCAGAACTCCATGTCAGAAACTGTCATTGTCTTCTTGGCCACAAGTCTGCAGTGCTTAAAAAGCCCAATTCTCCGATATATGTTTCTAAGATTACACTCACAACAAGAACCAAATATTTTCTATCTATAGCTCATTGTAGCTGTCTTAGAAAAGAGGCATGGATACATATTGGTGATTGTGGAGGTATTGAGTGTGTGATGGGGAAGGAGGAAGTGGGGTGAGTTCTTTAAAATCGTTCAGGGCAGATGGTGACTTTTGTCAAAAGGTGGGGCTGACAGTGGTAATCCTCATCTGTAAAGGATGACAAAATCCGCCATTATATTTTAGTTGGATTCTCTTTGCTAGAAGGAGAGTTAGCTTCATTGATTTGACTGAGATTCCCTGCACTTACGTGAGTGGTGAGGAGCAAACAACAGCAAAAATTGCATTGACATCTGGTGAGAGATTGAAGCAAGTGCATAAAGCAAAATACTCCATGGATGACATTTTGCATGTTATCGAATTGGACTTTGATACAAGTGATCGAAAACAAATTTGAGGTACCAGTATCAGCTGATCGGTCCCCAGCTGATCATGATGTTGAACAGGTTCGTGAAGCTGATGCATGTACGGCAACGTTTGCCTGGGAGGACCACCATTTACAATGACGAGGTACAAACCAGATTGTGCCTGTGAAGACAGCCTGGCTACCAGTTGTCCACGCGGCAACAGATGTTTTATGTTGATTTCTATGTGAAACTATTGCTTTGTGTGCTTTTCAGAAAACTGTTTTTTTGGAAAAAAAATATTAAGCCCTCAAAGAGTTAAACTCCTTTGCTTGATCATTCATCTCTTCTAGCCAAAAGTTGAAGGCCAGAGACACGATCAGTAGTGATGGGTGGAATAAAAATTATTTAATTACTTTCATGTGCCTGTGTTATGGTTTGGTTACGTGGAATAGCTAGACACGTGATAACACAGTGGTCTACTCAGCTTCTCGTATCTTTCTTTCATACTGTTGTCTATAGCACTGAAGAGAAAACGCTACAGTAATTATCATGATTGGGAAGATACCTTGCAACTTGAAACCGTGACACTTGAATCTGTATATCTCAGAGAATACCTATATAATGTATATGTACACTACCTTTGTGTATGTATAATATATGTGTACATACAACATATACAGGAATTTAAGTTATATAGAGGTGGTAGATAATCTTATCAGTATAAAAAAAATAGAGTGTACTCCCTGGAAAATGTTGAAAATCAATCATTGGAGTAAAATTAAAAGCTTTCATAACCCAGTTACAGCAATGAATTCCTCATCCATATGATTTGTTGTCAGTTGTGTACGTATATACTTCCTAATTAAAGTATGTCTTCAATTGTAGGGTTCTAACCTCATACTGTCTTTTATGAATAGTGTCTCACATATTATACTTCCACATAATTACAGTTATCTGGGTTCTTTTAAACTAAAGTGTTTCTTCATGCACCTCCTGGCCCTTTTAGCCATTTTTTGTATTCATCTAATTTTTGTTTCATAGGCTGCAGAATCCAGTTCCTTTATTTAGCTTTGGTTTCATTCTGTTGAAGTTAAAACTATTTCACATTGTTTGACAACACGTAATGGTGTCTGTGTCCCAAAAAGGAGTGCTGACTTTTTTGAGTGGTTGCTATAACATTGCTATGCAAGGATGACCAGTACTATTATGTTTCAGCCCAAGTTCTCATTATGGCTGGGGTTCAAATTTGTCATTTGTCTGTTTTATTCATTTTTATGTTAACATTGTAGATTATTTCATTTTTATATGTACATATATATCTTTTTCAATGTGCCATCTATTTTGTGAGTGGTCCCCCAAGAGCGATTGTCCTCAGATATATAAAAGTTGAGGAAAACCCACAGTCCCTTGTGGTTCTTTGAATGCACTCATAATGTTAGTGACTTCTAGAGTCATTGCTTTACTTTTGATTTTTTGGAGCTTTGCTCTTTTTTTTTTTTTTTTTGATTTGTCTATTGGAATATTGTTTTCTATGGGATTGCACATTTTAGGCAACTGCTTTTTTGCCTTTTGTGCTCTTTGGGGTGTTGATTGTTACAGAGAATTTCTGTTGAAAATAAATCTTTTATTTATAAAGATTCTTCATTTGCTCTCTCATTACTAGCAGGGGTTTGATGATTTTTCTTCCTCAAGTGGGCATATTGAGTATTTTCTAAGACTTATTTTGTTAAAGAACCCCAAGATTACAACAAGTTTAAAGATTAGCGCCATCAACTTCCTGCTTATCTAAGATTGCAGATTCAAAACAAATGTTAGCATGAGTGCACTATATTTTATTGTACCTGGTTAATAATTCTTTTGCTCTGAATTTCTACTTTTGATTTTGGTTTATATGACTCATCGTACTGATTTCCCAATTAAGTACTTTAGCCTGTTTCACAGACAGCTGTTCATCTCCGGTCCTTCATTCTTTCAGTCTGTCTGTTTTCAGTCCTTGGCACAATATAAGTGTGGACCTTTCATTGTTACCCCTCTCTCACTCAGATCTGTTGTTTGGTAAATGTAGAAATGCATTTCATCCTCAGTTTTTTAAAAATCTAAATGAAACATGACAGACAGTAGTATATCCAGTGACATTAACTCCTACAAGGCCTTGTCTAATATTATGCTGAGATCTCTGTTTAAAGGTGTGCACCATTTGATTATAGCAAGATTCCCGCTTCATTACTATTATTATAAGTTATAGTTAGAAAGTCAGACAGTGTACAACATTTTTGGTTAATAAAACAATTATATAGCATTGCTATAATATTGTCTTGAATTTTGATAATATTTATAGATTGCTGGGTAAAATTACTAGCAGACTGTTTCCTCATCTCACATTTATCTATACTAATAAACGGCAAAGCCCTCACTGACTCACTCACTCACTGACTGACTGACTGACTGACTGACTCATCACTAATTCTCCAACTTCCCGTGTAGGTAGAAGGCTGAAATTTGGCAGGCTCATTCCTTACAGCTTCCTTACAAAAGTTGGGCAGGTTTCATTTCGAAATTCTACGCGTAATGGTCATAACTGGAAGTTGTTTATCTCCATTTACTGTAATGGAGTTCAGCTGGAGGGGCGGAGTTTCGTATGACATCATCACGCCTCTCACGTAATCACGCATTACGTAGAAAGCCAGGAAGAGCTACAAAACGCGCTTTAGAAAACATGCATTATATAATTAAGAAGGCAGCGAAACAATTAGAAGCGAGCGAGTGACATATAAAACCATATTCAGCGGCTCACGTGAACTGACGCAGTGCGCAGACAAAAAGTAACAGTTCCAAAGAGTGCTGAACAAAAACCGAATTACACTGCTACGCTCAAATAGATAAACCACACGCAGTGAGGTTCGATTCCCGAGAGGGGATGCACTAAGTATGTACGCGCGCTTCTCGATTTATTTTAACCTCGCATCCCCTTAGTTTGAGACGTATGAAAACGCATGCGGTTAACGCAGAAAGAC
>JANRMT010062793.1:20041685-20068664 GCA_026402145.1 Polypterus bichir lapradei | reverse complement strand
AGCCTGCCAAATTTCAGCCTTCTACCTACACGGGAAGTTGGAGAATTAGTGATGAGTCAGTCAGTCAGTCAGTCAGTCAGTGAGTGAGTGAGGGCTTTGCCGTTTATTAGTATAGATTAGGACTTACTGAGGAGTAGGTGATGATTATTGGTTAAATCTTGATATGTAGACCCATAAAATGGAAAGAATGTGCACATGACTGTATAGTGATAAAAAACTTGGAGGTAAGATGAAGAAAAAGTTCTCTGTTTAATTGGAGGAGATGAAAGCAAAACCTTTTCGCTGAAATGTTTTCAATGCTTATTGCTGCCGCAGAAACAAGATGAGAAAATATATTTGGCTTCTTAAGTCATATGCTCTCTCTCTCTTCCAGTTCCATGTTGACATTGTAGCCTACCAGGCTGACAGACTCTTAATTGCAGGTGACAGACAACTGGGTACTGGAAATCGCAATGAAACCTCTTAAAACTGGCTCTAATTTGTTGGTTTATAACTATTTAGGATGCTTCTTTCAATAGCCATTTAACTCATTTTACAAAATGTTTCTAAACAGTAATATGTGATGTTTTAACTGCACATTGTTAATGTTTTATTTTTGACAGAAAGTGTTTTAGTAGTGTAAAAAGGAAGAGACTCAACACACATAAAAAGGTTTGGGGCAGCCACCCGTATAATATTCCTAGCTGCAAAGGTTTTTTTTCAATTCAACAGAGTAGTTGATCGTACAGAGTCCAAGACAGAACTGGTGAAGATTGCAAAAAATGGCGGTTTTAAGTGGTCAGACAGGAAGTGATGTATGTTAACCAGAAGTAATGTAGGGTGACCGGAAGTGATGTTTCTTTGACACCAGCCTGTGCGTCAGAACCGGAAGTGACATTCTTCTGGGCGCCAGGACCGGAAGTGACATTCTTCTGGGCGCCGGAACCGGAAGTGACGTTCTTCTGGGTGCCGGAACCGAATGTGACGTTCTTCTGGCCGCTGGAACCAGAAGTGACGTTCTTGATTCAGATGGGTATTCCCGCGGCTGGTCTGTAGAGATAGCAGGAGAAAGTTTAATGCACTCCGCCCTCCCCTGGCCTGGTGTGGAATTACCTTTACTTGGTCCACACAATGTCCCCCTATTCGCACATGTGTGACAGTAGGATTCACCTGAGCATCTATAGTGCAAGTTACCTTTGTGGGCATGTAGTCCCCGTAAGGCAGGAGGATCACTCTTTCTGACAAAGTTTGTCAGGTTTGACAGGGATTCAGATTATTGCATTATTAAAACTGCAAATTCAAAGTCCAACTCTACCATGAGGTTATTTGAGTTGAACTTATGTACAGAGTTAATTCTAATATGATGTAAAAAACTCTTAGTTAATTCATTTATGTTTTACATATTGAAATAGATGAAGCCATTAAGAAAGGCAAAGGTGCTTAAGTAAACGTTTAGAATTGTTAATGTCATGTAAGTTATTATTTTTTCACAATTAAGGCATGCATTCAGTTGCCCCAGAAATGTGTGTTGTTAAGTGAAGCATCGTCTAAAAATTAATAAAAACCTTCCTCCAGCATCTTACAATGGTACCCAATGATACACTGGAGCAAACAGGAGATAAAAGCCTTAAAACATATCCATCCTCTTGAAGCCGAGAATGCTCCCAAGTAATAATTCCTATCTGAAAGTGTCATACATTTAGGAAAAAAGTGAGTATCCACATCCTTTTTACAATTTCTTTGAGACATGCTCAAATTTAAAGGAGTTCACCTTTCCCATCCATTTATTTTATTCTCTCAACAACTCTCACCTTGAGAGGTATGATTTCATGAATAGTGTAGTTGCAGTCATATTTTGATAACAATTTAAGTGCTCAGGCTGAACTGGTTTCCAGTGAAATTTTCAATTTGTCAAGGATTAACAGAAAAAAAGCTCTCATTTAATATCATTGATATGTCCACATTTGAAAATGAAGAATTATCATTGCTGAACTCTTTATATGAGCCTGAACATGGTGATGAAACAATTGCAGGAAAGCTCAGAACAAATGGCAATACAAATAATGTCTACAAATTACAAGTGCCAATGTTGCAGAGAGTGGGATTTATTGAAACTGCTACTGAAGATATAGACATGTTGTTGGACAAATCTGTTTTATTCTGCAAGGCTTCCATTTCAGCCATCAATTACAGTAACTGGAGTAAGTGTAGGACTGACTGAAGCAAGAAGATCACATGGGCAGCTTTTGTTAGAGTAAGTTTGTTTATTGCTCTTGTTAGCTTCAGTGACATATTGCTTTGCGCTGATTCCTCCTAGCACTAAGTGACAGTGTGCAGTTTGTATATGCTCCTTGGGTCTTTGGTTACCTCACATACTCCAAATATGTGCATGTTACAGTGTGGCCAAGCAGATTTCACATATTCTGATAAATTATACTGCGCAGCAGTACTGTTTATTATTTAAACACAGCCTGTAGTAAAAGGTGATTATGAACATTTTTCATTCCTTCCTTGCCTGGATGTAGTAGTTCTTGGACAAGTGGGTGACACACACTTGTAGATTAGTCATTAGTTGAATGTTTTTATTTAACTAAAGCACCACAGTAAGGGATTCATTTGACTATGAATGCAAAATTTTTCCATTTTATTTTCATAACCACGTATGTGAATTTTGCAAAAAATTTTAGTTAAAATGGAGTATCACATTAAACAGTTACTTCATCATATTCTACTCCAGTGCTTCCAGTTAGCACTATGGCCTCAAGTATGGTTGTTTTCCCGAAGACTCCTCCTATTCCAGCTGCTATGATCAAAGAAGCAAATGTACATATCCTTCCTTCTTGAAATATTGTGCCAGAAATCTGTGATAAAGATTAGTTAGTTGTAACTTAATTTTGCTATGATAAATATAGAAAATTGAAACCTCATCTTCTTTTAAATGAGTGTATGTGATTCAGGTTTGCTTTAGTGCCCCATAGACCACCAGTTGCTGTTTTTTTTTATTTATAAATAATCATGGTGACGCAGTGGTAGCGCTGCTGCCTCACAGTTAGGAGACCCGGGTTCGATTCCCGGGTCCTCCCTTTGTGGAGTTTGGATGTTCTCCCCGTGTCTGCGTGGGTTTCCTCCGGGTGCTCCAATTTCCTCCCACAGTCTAAAGACATGCAGGTTAGGTGCATTGGGGATTCTAAATTGTCCCTAATGTGTGCTTGGTGTGTGGGTGTGTGTGTGCCCTGCAGGGTTTGTTTCCTGCCTTGCACCCTATGTTGGTTGGGATTGGCTCCAGCAGACCCCCGTGACCCTGTAGTTAGGATATAGCAGGTTGGATAATGGATGGATGGAATAATCATTCATTTAGCAATTGTACCCAAGAACTAGTGTGCAAAATTAAAGTCTTGTATATTCATTACTTTCTGAGATTTGGACTCCCTTTCTTGAAGAAGATTGATATATTATATGCAGTTCTCATGACACTGGGACTGGATAAAAGCCTTTGTGATAGCATGGGTTTGTATTAATTGAGGCAGGATGTGCCACAGCATATGTCATCCGCACATAAAGAATTTCTTTACTTGATTTCCCATAGGTATACTGATACAGAGTCTGAATAAATTATGTGTTAGAAATCCTTGTAGTAAAGTATTTGACTAAGTTCACAACAAACTGATTTCAGTGCCAAAGTGAACACAGAATTCTTGACTTCTAAAAAGTAGTTCCAGTATTTCAACAAAACACCCTATCCAGTGTTGGTGGGAGGACAGTTTCATTGTTCTCCTGTAACTCTGGCAGAATGTCTCTGGAATTCAGTGTAAGAGAAGACAGATGTCAACTCTGAGAGGATACAATCTTCATTGACAGCACTATGCCTAAGGTTGTCTGTCCAAGCTTAATAAAGTGGCAACATATTTCAGTGCTTTTATCAGAAACATCTTCAGTGACATAAGGAAATCTTATATTTAAATATGTATATGTCACATACTATTGTAGTTGTTACATAAAATGTAGATGTACTTTTTATTATGTTATTCATTTTAATTTAAAGCTCAGGTTGGGTGGTTAGGAGACAAAGTCAGAGAAGTGAGATTGCGTTGGTTTGGTCATGTGCAGAGGAGAGATGCTGGGTATATTGGGAAGAGGATGTTAAACATAGAACTACCAGGCAAGAGGAAATGAGGAAGGCCTAAGAGAAGGTTTATGAATGTAGTGAGAGAGGACATGAAGGTGGTGGGTGTGACAGAACAAGATGTAGAGGACAGGAGGATATGGAATATGATGATCTGCTGTGGCAACCCTTAACGGGAGAAGCCAAAAGAAGAAGAAGAATTTTAATTTAAAACAAATAGCAATCCATACAATCAAATCAAACTTAACAAACCAAAATTCAACCCCAAACCAGCAAAGCAAATCTAGTATCCTTTATCTGATATAGAAGCTTTCTGTAAAATGTTATTGATTAGATCCTGCCATATATTTAAAAAAGTTTTAAACAGTGTTGAGGGGGATTCTTCCAGTTGAGCAAGATAAGCTAGCTAAGTTGAGCAAGATACCTAGTAGTGAGGTAAAGGCAATTACAATTTGTTTGTCTTTCTCCACTTTAAGCCCAGCTGGGAGTACACCAAACACAGCTGGTAATGGATTAGAAGTGATTATGACGCCTAGGCTGTCCAATAGGCATTTAATTTTTTTTGTCCAGAATGATGTTAATTTGGTACATGCCCAAAATATGTGGCCTAGTGAAGCTTGAGCTCGGTTGCAACGTTCACAGATTGGATCTTGCCCTGGAAACATTTTGGACAATTTTAAGTGAGATAGATTTGCTCGATAAAAGATTTTAAGTTGAATAATTTAATGCTTTGCACATATGGAGCTAGAGTGAATTCTGTGTGTGGCTGCCTTCCACTCAAGAGATTGTTTTTGCACTGTACTCTGGGATCTGTAAAAGGAAGGGACTTTAAAATGTTTTTATACATTATAGAAATGGTGTCTGAGTCCCCAAGACTGATCAATATCTCTTCTGGAATAGAAATAGGTGGTAGGTGAGGAAAATTGGGCAGATTTTGTTTAGCAAAGTTTCTAATTTGGAGATAGTGGGAAAAAATGTGTCAATGGGAGACTAAATTTAGAGTGTAATTGTTCATACGATGCAAAGACATTATTTATATATAAATCTCTAAATGATCCCATTAGTTTTCCAAACATTAAAAACTGTAAGATCGAGAGGGTGGAAAAAGGTGGTTATCATGTAGAGGTGCCACCAATAAAATATTCTCTAACTTAAAGTGTTTCCTACATTGATCCATATTCTGTGTGAATGAAGGAGATTGATGTACAAAGCAAGGAATATAAAGAAGTACTGCAGGATTTAATTTCTACTAGGCTCACCCGCCTTTTAAGGCGACCGACTTTTAAGTTGACCACTTCTTAAGACAATTCAATATGTAGATCAATTTGATATTTTATACAAACTGATTAATTTGGTTATATTGCATTTGAATGGTATTACTTTAATACTCGTAATTTCTGTTATTTTTGTGATAAAATTTAAACTTTTTTTCTATATTGAGGTCGCCCTTTTGAACCCCCCTGATATTTACTACGCGGTGAGGCATTTGTACTCCATCAACATTAATTATTTCCAGAGACATAATTTTGTCTATTTTTCCAGCGCATCGCGCACAAAAGCAAGGGAACGATGGGAGCACCAGAACTCTGCTCACATCATGTCACTTCGTACCGCAAGCTGCAAGTAGTAAGTCTGTGATAAGCGGAATGCCGCTACGCTTTCCACTCACGGGACGGAAGGACAATCCCGACCGCTTTTATATAGTAAGAAAGAAGAAGAAGATATCGCACAGTCTGGAGTAGAAAATCATCTTTTACCTGGAAAAACGAAACTACAAATCCCATTGTGCATTGCAAAATGGACGGGGCGTATGTGAAACTCCGCGCCTGCGTAGCACTCACGGGACGGAAGGACAATCCCGACCGCTTTTATATAGAAGGATTGCAGGCCAAGCTAGTGTGCATTCATCTATTTGTGTCAATGTCCAGGTTTTTATAGCTTGTACATTTGCCAGCCAGTAATAAAACTGAAAGAAAATTGATTAGTTAGAGCCATGCCGCCATCTGGCTTTGGTTGTTGCAGGGTCACCTTTTGAATGCGTAGGTTTTTCGAATATCATAAAAATAGGTTATGATTGAATCTAATTTCTTAAAAAAGATTTGTTAATGTATGTGGGGATGTTTTGAAATTGGAACAGAAGCTTAGGAATCATATTCATCTTGACAGTGTTTATTTTCCCTGCTAAATAAGATGGAGTGTAGACCATCTATGCAAGTCTTGTTTAGTTTTGTCCATGCAAACAGCACAATTTTGTTGAAAACGAGCTTTATATTTACTTGTGATGTGGACCCCTAGGTATTTAAACTGATCTGCAATGATAAAAGGGAAGGTGTCCAATCTAAGGTTGTTCGCTAGAGAATTCACTGGAAAGAGCACACTTTTGTTCAAATTAATTTTGAGTTCAGCTATCTTTTGAAATTCTGTTAATACATTTAGGGCTGTAGGCACATAATTTTGTGGGTCTAATATATACAGTTGTGACCAAAAGTTTTGAGAATAACACAAGTATTGATTTTCACAAAGTTTGCTGCTTCAAAGGTTTTAGATCCTTTTGTCAGATGTTTCTATGGTATACTGAGGTATAATTACAAGCATTTAATAGGTTTCAAAGGATTTTATTGACAATTACATTAAGTTCATGCAAAGAGTCAATATTTGCAGTGTTGGCCCTTCTTTATGTAGACCTCTGTAATTCACCCTGGCATGCTGTCAATCAACTTCTGGACCAAATCCTGACTGATGGCAGCCCATTCTTGTGTAATCAATGCTTGGAGTTTGTCAAAATGAATGGGTTTTTATTTGTCTACCCACCTCCTGAGGATTGACCACAAGTTCTCAATGGGATTAAGGTCTGGGAAGTTCCTGGCTATGAACCTAAAATTTTGATGTTTTTTCCTCGAGCCACTTAGTTATCACTTTTGCTTTATGTCACAGTGCTCCATCATTGTTCATCACCAAACTGTTCTTGGATGGTTAGGAGAAGTTGCTTTTGTAGGATGTTTTAGTACCATTATTTATTCATGGCTCAGTATTGGTGCACCACCAGTGCACAGCTTGCTCAGGAATGGCAGGAGGCAGATGTGAGTGCATCTGCATGCACAGTGAAGCGCAGACTTTTGTAGGATGGCCTGGTGTCAAAAAGGGCAGCAAAGAAGCCACTTCTCTCCAAGAAAAACATCAGGGACAGACTGATATTCTGCAAAAGATACAGGGATTGGACTGATGAGGACTGGGGTAAAGTCATTTTCTCTGATGAAAAAATTGTGAGTGAGCCCACTCCCTTGGCTGAGAAGCAACCCCACACATGAATAGTCTCGGGATGCTTTACTGTTGGCATGACACAGGACTGATGGTAGCGCTCACCTTTTCTTCACTGAACAATCTTTTTTCCAGATGCCCCAAACAATCAGAAAAGGGATTCAGCAGTGGCTGCTTATGTAAGTTACCTTAGAATATTTTTCTTAAAGCTCTTGCTTTTTTATTACTAATCACTCTGATACTATGGTTTTTATGACATGGTAATTGGCAGAGCATGAAAGGCAAGAAAATGTGTATCTTTTGCAGTAGTTTTTCAAAGTGGTCCATTGTGTATATGGTCACTAATATGTCTTTGTGTGTTTTGCAGTAGTTTTTCAAAGTGGTGAATTGTGTAAATGGCCACGAATATGTCTTAGAATATTTTTTATTTTACCAATTGTATAAATCACATAGAAGTGAGGACTACATGATCCTCTAAGAGAAAAATACAGTGAAGGAATGGCTAATTGGCACAGAACCTCCTGGCCAAATGGTAGCAGAGACTGGAACTAAGTTTTTCACTTCATGCCAAAGTCTAGGCGAATTTGTGCAAGGAGAGTACTCTTCTGTCCCATCCCTGGGGGCCAGTCCCTTAATTAGAGAAGTTAGGCAATGTTGTTGCTGTGTAGGAATAAGTAGGTGGGGAACTACCCGAGAGACCAGGAGTCTCGTGTATAATGCTATGCGTAGAATTCACACTAAAACATGGCGTACAAACAAAAACAGAAGTATGTGTATGCACAAAAAAATCCAGATTCATAAATCTGTGGGTAAGCCAACTTACACGTTCTTCCGCTACATAAATCCTGGTCAGCATGAAAAGTAACGCACATGCATGCACCTGCCGCCTGACCCCGACTCCTTCCAGAATTATGCCCCTTTGAATATGCAAATCAATATAAATAGCCCCTTATGTTTTGTGTTTTGTAAAAAGACAATGGCAAAAGCACGGGAGAAAAAAAGAGGAGTTTCAGAGAATACCAAGTGGACGCAAGGAAAAATGTACTATTTATTGGTTTAAGCAGTGGTGTAAACAACAAAAGGAAGTTGATCGAGTGACATACAGTGTACTGTATGTGTGTGAATCACTATGTGCTTCTTAAATGGGCTTCCTTTTACACCGACAGGACACAGAATACATTACATTCATGATATTACAGCGCTCTGAACAATTTAAATACTAAGATGTACACTTTATATAATATTCATGATAATAGGAATTAAAGCATGTATCAAACATGAGGGCACGGTGGTGCAGTGGTAGCGATGAGCTGGCACCTTGTTCAGATTGTTCCTGCTTCCCACAAGATGATTGCTGCGCCATGCGCGACCCTCAATGAAATAATTTATTGCAGCAGTACTGTCTCTTTCAAACTTACTAACCCCAATTCCTGTCCTTCCTTTTCTTTGTCCAAGTAACCAATCGCCACACAATTGGCTCTGTAATAAAGTCAAGCCATCTGTTAGCTTAGAATGCCGATTCTTCAAAACTTTTAAGGAACATTGAAGTGTCTTCATAATACATGTTTAATTATTCCATCCATCTATCCATCCAGGGTTGCACCAGTCCTAGCAAGCATATAGCGTGAAGCAGAACAATTCCTGTATGGGGCACTGGCTCATCGCTACTGCTGTGCCACTGTGCCCACACGTTTAATTATTAATAGTATACATTATTTAAATGAAGTTAAAAATGTATTTGTATCATGTAATATTGATACTTTACTGCATTTCATCTTAAAAATTATATCAAGAGCTCCAAGAAGTTAGCACTTGGAAATCTAAATCAACTTAGAAGCCAGTCATCATCATTTGTAAATATGTGCTCTCTTCTATTGAACTGAATTGAATTCCTTTATTGTTAGTGTATGGTACAATGAGGTTCAATATGAAAATTGTCAATAAACTTATCTTCCTATAAAATTATAACAGAACAACAACAATAATAATATGATAAAAAACAAAGAAAAATATACAATATGAAAGCATAGGTGGCTCAGGTTGTGCAATAGTACAAGTGTAGTGCAAGTTTACAGTGAGGTAATTGTTCTTATAAGTGCAAACAATTCTACCAGGAGCACTTGATGGACTGATTGAGTGTGTTTATAACTCTTGGGATGAAACTGTTTTTGAACTGAGAGGTCCCTACTGGTAAGGCTCTGAAGCATTTGCTGAATGGAAGAAGTTGAAATAGACTGTGTGCTTGGCTGAGGCAGCGTGTGCTAGAAGCTACATAATGATAATTTTTTCCGCTCTCGACGCAATCTGCTGTAGAGGTTTCTGATCAGCTCCTGTAGAGCTGTGATTCCACACTCGGATACAGTGGGTTAAAATACTTTGAGTGGTACACTAAGAGTAACAACACTAAAGCAGCTATGGTATTTGGAATAGTTTGGACATTCCGTGGACCATTATATTGCTACAGATTGATTACAATCAGATGCCTTAAACTAATAAACGCTATGCGGTTAATTTCAGTGTATTTGATAAAGCCGCATCAGGAATGTGAATCTAAAAATAATGGTAAACCACATAGGAACAGTAGCACTGCTTTGATACTGGGTGTTGCCAATTTGCAAAACTGAGCCAAGAAGTTGCATACGCAAGTGTTTGAGCTGGTGTGAAAATGTGTGTGGCTTTACGACAAGTTTAGTTTTTATGCATCGCGATGAGAGCGTGGAAACGGGAGTATGCAACATTTTTGTGTGTCTGAACCGTTTATACATGAGGCCCCTGGACCTTCAAGGGGTACTCAGGTTTCAGGAGTGCAGGACATCAGGGGCCATTGGGGTGCCAAAGGGCTACCTCTCTCAGTGGAAGTGATATTGGGAGCAGGCTTAAAGTCAGACCAGGCCAGAAAAAAAGTGGAGGCTAGCGTTAAGAGGAGAGTCGGGATGAAGACTTCTTGACAGGGAGAAAAAGCTGGTGTGGAGGGGTGGAAAGGTGAGCAAGTGGATGAAACTGTTAACTTCAGAGTGAGTGTATAGGAACACTGGGGAAAATGAATGGCATGATTTGAATTAACTTCTTTCTTGCTTATTAAATTGTGACTTTGCAAGCACCTTGGATGAAAGTGGGAAAAAAAAGAAATCTATAGTATAACAAAGAAGCAGACAATCCATACGTAATGGTAAATGAAGCCTTGAAAAATATACAGTGACATACAAAAAGATGAGAAAGAAATGGTAAAGTTTACATTAGCTGAATGTTGGGTTGCTGGAGTGTTCACCAAATAGCTGTTGTTTCAAGAACCCGGAAAACAGTGATTCAAGGGCTGCATTTGATGTTTTCTTTATATGAGCATCACTAAAGCTAACTCTTTGTAACTGACACTTTACATCAAGAAAGCAATAAGAACATGACAACCTTAATCTCACTGCCTCTACATTAAAACTAAGACTGTGCAAAAAAGTGATTAATGTCCCAAGTTTCTCACTTGGAACAAAGAAGGTCCAGGCAACATTTAATCCATCCATACTTTACTAGTAGAATTACCAGTGAAAACCTACCTGGGACAGGAGGCCAATGAATCACAAAGCCCACTTTAGGCCATACTACTGAATTTTCATACATTTTCCTTGACCTCTAAAAATATTTAGACCTTGTTTTAGGGGTTTTAAAGGTTAAAAAATCTTGTGGTCTTATCTTTAATGGTGACATCATGACATTCTTTCATGATGCAATTTTGTTTTTAGAATGCAAGAAATTTGACAACCAAGAGTATACCATTCAGTCCATCAGGCTTGTTTGTTTAGCGAATGATAAGCTGTCCCAAAACCTAATCCAGATGCTTCTTAAAGGTTGTCAATGTTTGTGCTTCAAGTACATGTCTCAGCAGTTTGTTCCAGATGCACACAGTTCTTTGCATAAAGAAATTCTTCCTGACTTTACTCCTAAATGTTCTTCCCCTTAATTCCCACTGGTGCTCTTGAGCACCTAATTCACCATTAAGCTGAAAGAATTTGTCTGATCTTATCTTTCTTATGCCTGCCACCATTTTGAGGAGTTTTTGTTAATGATTGCATTACTGTAGCTAGGCAGGGATCAACCAGAAACCTTTCAACTTTAATTTTCTTTCTTGTTTTGAAATATTTCTGGTTAGTGAATTCCATGCCTTTTAGACTATGACTTAAGACTAACATTTTGGCTTTGATTACGTGTGCCTATTGGTTTTCAAATTCCTGCCCTTTTTAGTTGACTACGGTTTTTGTTATAGTTATTGAGCCTTAGTTATTTGTTTTTTGATATTCCTGTTACAACCCAACACTTGTTGCTCTGGTTATGATTCGTCCTCCATTTCCTTTTTTAAATAAATTCTGCTGCTGTCCCTTGTAAGTCACACAGAACATATTCCTGCCACAATGCAGGTGAGGCAAGAAGTAGTTCTAGAAGGGGTAGATTGTTAGCAAACATTCTAAACAACTAAGACACATTTACGCCAAATTTATTTATTGACAACGCAAGCAATCCGGTAAGTATAACTCATCAACCTGGAGGTAAGTGAAGAAAATTTGGAAAGTCTACAAAATTATATTGATCAAGTTTTTGAGTCTGTTGTCATGGGGCCTAAGAAAGCAGCAGCAGACACGGAAACACCTGCTACCAAGAGAAGCCGTCCTCAGGATTCCCCCGAGGCGACCTCATCTCCCTGCAAGGATATATTAGAATTATTAGATTCTATAGATAAAAGGCTTTTGGGATTTGAGGGACGACTCCACCTGCTCGAGATTCTACACCAGGAGTTCCAGAACCTCCGACAATCTCTGGAATTCAGCCAGGATCAGGTGGAGCGGCTTGCTGCTGAAAACGCGTCTCTGCGGGAGACAGTGTCTTCCCTGACAGAGGGAATGACACGGATCTCCCAGGACAACAAGACCCTGAAGGAGACGGTTTTGGATCTTCAGGCCCGCAGCATGAGAGACAATCTGGTGTTTGCAGGCCTGCCGGAGCAGACAGGAGGACAACCGGAGGATTGCGAACAAACAATCAAGAACTTTCTCCAGACCCACATGAAGATACCCAAAGAAACGGTAAAGAACATCACCTTTCACCGGGTTCATCGCCTTGGAGCCAAAAGAGCAGACAGCAGAAGATCTCGTCCAATCGTGGCCAAATTTGAGCATTTTAAACAAAAGGATTTTGTTAAGAGCCGCGGGAAGGAGCTCAAAGGAAAAGATTTTAGCATGAATGATCAATTTCCTAAAGAAATTTTGGATCGCCGCAGAGTTCTGTTCCCACTGCGTAAAAAATTCATCCAAGAAGGGAGCCGCGCTGTCATTTCTGTGGACAAGCTCTATGTCAACAACAGGCTGTACAAGGAGCGAGGAGTGACAGACTGGCTTTATTAGCCCAACAGCAGGTCACAAGTTTATTATTCTTATCGGGATTCACTGGGTATGAGCATGTCAGGATAAAAAGCTGCTTTATCCGTGTTTAGATGATGGGATCACCTGTTCTCTCACCACCCCACACCTCTAGCACCTTTTCTTTTTACTTCTTTTTTTCTTTTTTTAACCTTTATCACTCTTTCCTTTCCTTCTTTTACCTGCATCTGGAACTTTACATCCACATGACACAATCACACAACTTTCCTACACTGCGTCAGCACACACACAATGCACGCATACAAACACTGGATTATAATTATTACATTTTATCATACAACCACAAACACTCTTGGTTCTGTCTTATTATTATTATTATTATTATTATTATTATTGTCTGATTATTATCAGCATTAGTATTATTATTATTATCATCAGCATTATTATTATTATCAGCACTATTATTATTATTAGCATTATTATTATTATTATCATTAACACTATTATTATTATTATCATCTTATTATTATTATTATTTTCAGTATTATTATTAATTATTATTTTCAGCATTAATATTATTATTATCATCAGCATTAATAATATTATTGTTATTAGCATTATTATACTTTTTTTTTATTTATTTACTTATTTATTGCTTTATTTTTTCAGATTAAATTATACATTTATTTACTTAATTTATTCACATGAAGGCACCATACATTAGCTACTCACACACATAACTATGGGTACACTAAGGTTTGTCAGTTGGAATGTTCACGGAACTGGCTCTAGAGAGAAGAGATTAAAGATTTTTGATCAGCTTAAAAGAATGCAGGCAGATGTTGTCTTATTGCAAGAGACTCATAGGTCTGCCACAGTTGCAGATGAACTTAAAACATCTGAGTTTCCCAGACTGTTCTCTGCCCCCTATAACTCTAGACAAAGAGGTGTAGCTATTTTAATACACAAAAATGCCAATTTCACAGTATTGGACACAGTCTCAGATCCAGATGATAGATTTATAATACTAAAACTATCTATACAAAATCAAAGCTTATGTATTGTTAGCATATACTGTCCAAACATAGATGACCCCGCATTCTTTCATAATTTTTTCTCTGTACTCTCCGAACACTTGGACTGTCCACTTATACTTGCGGGAGATTTTAATTTTTGGATGGATTATTCTTCAGACAGGCTCAGTACAGCTGGGACTCAGCGCAATTGGCATTCCACTAATATAGTCAAACAGTATATGAGTGATTATGGACTTTGTGATGCATGACGATCTTTTTATCCCAGCCGTAGAGAGTATACTTTTTTCTCACACGTTCATCACTCTCACTCACGTTTGAACTATTTTCTAGTCAGCAGCTCATTATTGGCTAACATTTCAGACACTGAGATACACCCTATAGTTGTCAGCGATCATGCTCCAATTTCTTTAACTCTGTTAAATAAGAAAACAATCCCATCAAGTAAAAACTGGAGGTTTAATACGTCATTGCTTAGAAACGAAGGTTTTGTGGAATATTATAAAAAAGAGTGGGCTTTATATTTAGAACATAATGACCTGCCTGGAACATCAGCATCTGTTCTCTGGGAGGCAGGGAAAGCAGTGATGAGAGGTAAAATAATCTCCTTCTCATCACATAAGAAAAAAATAGAAAACAAACGTATTCAGGAATTAGAAGAAATCATTAAGTCTTTAGAGGCATCCACAGAAGAAGAATTACAAAACAAATTGCGTAAAAGTAAACTAGAACTTAAAGGAATTATTGACAAAAAAATACAATTTTTACCACAAAGACTACGAATAGAAAACTTTGAACACGATAATAAATCAGGCAAGTTTTTAGCCAACCAGTTAAAAATAAACAAAGAGAAAACTGCCATATCTGCTGTTAAAGACTCAACTGGGAATATAGTTTATGATCCTGAAAGAATAAACAACACTTTCAGAGATTTTTACAAAACCTTGTACTCACCACAGATTAACCCATCAGATAATGAGATCAATGAGTTTCTAGACAGGATAATACTTCCTAAATTATCAGATAGTCAAGCTACAGTCCTGGACTCGCCATTAACATCAGATGAGCTTCAGGAAGCTCTTAACTCCATGCCTAATAGAAAAGCTCCAGGTCCAGATGGGTTTCCAGCAGAGTTCTACAAAGAATTCTGGATCATTCTAGCTCCAACATTTTTCAGAATGATGAGTGAAATAGAAGAAAATGGTAGACTACAGCCAAATATGAATTCAGCCAACATTAGTCTCCTGTTAAAACCAGGCAAAGATCCTATATTTCCTACCAGCACTCGCCCCATTTCTCTTATTAATGTTGACCTCAAAATAATTTGTAAAGCCCTTGCAAAAAGATTAGAGAAGGTAACCCCTTTCATAATACACCCAGACCAAACTGGTTTCATTAAGGGGAGACATTCATCCACAAATTCACGTAGATTACTTAACTTAATAGACTTTTCTTACAGCAGAAACATGGAAACCAGTATATTATCTCTCGATGCAGAAAAGGCTTTTGACAGAGTTAACTGGAAGTTCTTATTTGCAACTTTACATAAATTTGGTTTTGTAAACTTCTTCATAAATTGGTTAAAAATATTATACAGTTCACCAACAGCATGCGTCAGGACAAATGACCAAACATCAGCTAGCTTCTGTCTTCAGAGGGGGACTAGGCAGGGATGCCCACTCTCCCCCTCGCTATTTGCTATTTTTATTGAACCACTAGCAGCAGCAATCAGGCAAACTACAGTTATTAAAGGCATAAAGTGTAAGAACATAGAACATAAAATCAGTCTTTATGCAGATGACGTGTTACTTTTTCTCCAGAATTCTCAATCCTCTCTCTCCCAAGCAATTGAACTAATAAACTCCTTTTCAAGAGTTTCAGATTACTCAATAAACTGGTTAAAATCCATAGTTCTCCCAATTAATTTTTCTTTTGTCAATTCCCTTAATACACAATTGGAATCAGGGAATATTACATATCTGGGCATTCATGTCTCTCTCAGGCTGGCAGATCTAACTAAACTAAAGTACATCCCACTATTAAAGAAAGTGGAAGATGATCTTGCTAGATGGAAATCCTTACCGATATCACTTATGGGGAGGGTTGCCACAATTAAAATGATGGTTTTACCAAGAATCAATTACTTATTTTCAATGATCCCAAACAAGCCATCATCTGATTGGTTTAGATCCCTGGACTCCTCTATCAGTAAATTCCTTTGGAAGGATAAACCTCCACGAATTAGCTTAAAAACACTACAGAAGACCAAAGATAGAGGAGGGCTGGATCTACCCAACTTCTATCATTATTTCTTAGCCAACAGGCTCCAATATATACCAAGATGGTTGCAACATAACCCGCTGGATGAGTCCTGGTTAGATGTAGAACAGACACTTTGCAATACTATAGAGCTTTCGGACCTACCGTTTATTAGCTCAAAAATAAGAAAGCATGAAAGCTTTAAAAGTATTAATATTAGCACCTCACTGACAGCATGGTGGGAATATCTAAAAATGACAGAGTCCTCACTAATTCCATGCAGACGCACACCCATCTGGAATAATCCTGACATATTGCAAAACAATAAAATGATGAACTTCCCATACTGGAAAAGTAAAGGAATTCTATACATGGAACACATATTTGAAGGATTGGATTTCACTCCATTTAACAGAATAGTCTCCCAATTTGGGATAGACAAGAATAGATTTTTAGAATATCTCCAAATTAAATCAGTAGTTAAAGAAAAATTTAAGCTTAATAAAGTAGAATTAGAAACACCATCAAGGGTATTAGACTTCTGTAATCTCAAACATCCCAAATTACTGTCTAAAGTATATAAAACATTGACCAAAATAGATGATACAATAGCAATTCCTATAGGTAAATGGGAGGCGGATCTATTAGTTAGCTTTGACCAGACTTTCTGGTCCCAAACTTGTTTAAAAACTTTTAAAACGATCAGAAACCCCAATTTACAATTAATTCAATACAAAATTCTACACAGAGTACACTATACAGGTCATCGGATGTTCAGGATGGGATTTGTGCCATCTGACACCTGCACACACTGCACAGACAACATTCCTGACAGTTATATCCACGCACTGTGGTCATGTCCACCTGTTCAGGGATTCTGGTATGGAGTATGTGAAGACCTGTCAAAGTGTCTGAAATGTGATATCCCAACTTCCCCCTCATTTTGCCTGCTGGGGACCCTAGAGGATGTCCCGATTGAAACAAATTTGGTTCACGTAGTTCTCACTGCCATATGCATCGCTAAGAAAACTATCCTCATAAACTGGAAAAACAAAGATAATCTTTGCATTAACCAGTATAGAAATCTTTTATTGGATCATATTACACTTGAGACAGCCTCTGCCTCCACTTCAAATCAATCTCTCTGGGCTCCTTTGATCGGTTCCATCACATAGCGATGATGGAGGGTCATTGATATTGTCCTGCGGGATGCTGTGGTTGATGTGGTGGAGAGTCTGAGCTTAGAGTGTCTGGAGGATCCCTGGGGGTGGGTTCACTAGGGGGGTCTTGGGCTGGGGGGCTGCTGCCCCACTCTGGTGGTGCTTGGGTTGCCTCGGGGGGTGGACTTCTGGTAGTTGTGTGTGGGGCCTTGGGGGGTCTTGACAGTGGCTGAGGGTTACTGCCTGGTGGCTGCATCGCCCCTGGGTGGGTCTGGGTGCTGGCCTGGTGGCTTGGGGTTTGGGGGCGGCCGTCCCCGGATGGGGGTCTGGGTGGGGCCTTGGGGATTGGGTCCTGGCATGTACACTGCCGGGAAGAGGGCCGGAACATGCGGCGGTGCCGGGTCCTGGCTCCGCCATGGGGGAGGGGGATGTCCGGGAGGGGGGGGATCCAACTTTACCTGGGTGTCTTATGTCTTACTTAGTCTGAATGTTGAGTAAATGTGGGGATGGGAGTAAATACTCTGCTGGGGTGGTGTGGGTTGGTGGCCTCAGACTCCGTGGGGCTCTGTGATGCTGCTGCTTTGGGCCGTGGCTAGATGGGCTGGGGCCTCCACGCCCCGGGTGGATTTTGGGAATGGAGGTGCCTATTGGGGCCAGTAGGGGAGCTGGCTCCCTGGAGGGCTCAGGCCCCTCAGCCATTCCTCCCCATCCTCAGACATTTCCCTCCTCCTGCTCCCTCACATCATCACACAAATATGCACATAGGGTCTTGGGGTGTGGGTAAGTCAGGGGGTGCGGGTATGGATCCCATTTCCGCAGTCCTGTGGCAGCCTACCCCCCAATTTTATTTGCAGATTAAACACTTCCACAAACAACATTTCACACAAATGCACACTCAGGGTCTTGGGAGTGAGCACACTCAACAGCATCCGGTGGGGGGAAATTCCAGCCTCACTCCGAGTGCCAGTGCCCACTTCCAATTTTAAACTGCACCTAGTCACGGAGGGTTTTGGGGGGTAAGTGGGGCTGTGTGTTGGCATCAGCTGGTGTAGGCCACATGATGCCAGCACTGCCCGCGCCCCCCCAACCACAAAATACACCTTATCAACACACATTAACATTACATTGGAGCCGGCGGAGGGAGACTAGAGGTCTTATTAAACCTCTGTTCTCGGTTAGCTGCCCGGGGCTGGAGGCTAGGAGTGGGAGTTGGCCGTCTGCCTGTGGTCTGGAGTGGTGGGTTGCTTTGCTCTGCGTTGGACGGGGGTGCCTGCTCATTATTACCCCAGCGGAACGGGGCTAACTCTGGCGTCCGGGAATGGTTGTGCCTTCGGTACGGCAGCACCGGGACCAGAGTTAGTAGGGTGTGTATGGGGAGTGTGAATGGGTGTCTGGCGTACATCCTTGTAAGTCTTGGGTTGTATGTGTATGTGAGAGCATGAGGGAGGGAGTGTATGACTGTGTTTGTGTGTGACTGTATATGTCAGGTGGGGTTTTGGACTCCTCCCCTCTCTTGGGACATCTGGCAATGCTACAACATCTTCGCCTACCCTCCCCCTGCCACTTTTTTTTTTTTTTTTTTTTAAAACATCTGTCTGGTCGCTCCCGGTGGCTGCCTGGTGGGATCTGGGTCCCTGGGCTCTGTTGGGTTCTCGGCGGGGTGGGTCGCTCTTGTGTCCCGGGCTGCTGGGTTCCGGGCCCAGCCGGCTCCGGGGTGAGCGGCTACGGGCGGGCCTGGGGGCTAGCCGTTGATGTCTCCCGGGACTCTGCAGGCTGCTGGTTGTGGCCCCCTGGGGTGATCCTCTGCGCCTCTCGAGGGGGGGTTGGGGCTTCTCTGGTGACGGTCTCCCTGGGGTCTCCGCGCTCTGGGGTGACCACTGGATTTCTGGGCTTGGAACTCCCTCCATCTTCCGCACGTTTTTGGGGGCAGGTCTGTGGCCCTTCACACTCACTATTGGACGCTCTTATAGAGAAACCTTACACATACAAGCGTGCGTACGCACACAGGTGCTCACATGGTGCTTTCATAAGTATGACTTGGACATCTTCAGCACATGACCTAAGGCTGTGGTTGGCCCTAAATGCCTTAGTAATAATTACTGTGTGATTATTAGCAAACATTTTTACTTTTATATATCTTCATGTAGCTGATGCATCAATGTTTTTGTCTTGTGGTTTTTTTTTTTTTTCCCCTCTTTTTCTGCAGGTCTAGAAGCGGATTCTGGTTCATTTATTGTTTATTCTATACGAAAATCCCCCCTTCCCCCTTTACCTCCATCATCTCCTTTTCTCTCTTCTTTTTCTTTCATTTTTGTCTCCGTGTCCGGTTTGAATCTTAAAAACATCTGAAAATATTTCTAATAAAGTTTTGGTATCAGGCGTGGCGTCAGCAGAAGCTGTAACGCTCCACCTGAGAGAAAAACTGTAAGGCTAGTCGCCAGCATTCAGACATCAATTCTGATTGCTTCACAGCCGAACAGGACACGGTTAAAAAAAAAAAAAAAAAAAAAAAAAAAAAAAGTTCTAGAAGGGGTATCAATGTAATGCAGTGCCCACTTAATAATAATAATACATTTTATTTATATAGTGCCTTTCCCATGCTCTTACACCCTACCACCTTTTAACTTTTAATTCACATCTTTGGGAAAGAACTGAACACCCACAAAGAAAACCATTAAATAGTTGCCATGTGAAAATCAAACCCAAGTGATTGGAGCTGTGAAGCATAAGCCACTGTAGTATCCAGGCATTTTGTGTTTAGTGTACAAGACTAATACATATAAGAAAAGCACACCAGTATTTAAGAGAAATGCAAGTGTGTCTCAAAGCAGGACACAAATTGGGAAAGATTCCATACCTCGGCAAGAGGTCATACCATTGCCAAAACTTGTGGACACATGGGAGTGTTCTGGCCTTTGCAAAATCAGGCATGATTGTTTAATGAGTTGCCATTACATCATTTACAGTGCCATAAATAAAGAGCATTAAAGGGTCTCTGAGGAATGTAAATTTTGAACAGGGAACCATCAACCAAAGCATATACAGTGAAGCCCTATGAAGATAAAAGCAGAAGCTTAATTTCTTAATGTTCCATTTCAGATATCTAAATAGACAAAAAGTAAGGCACATTTAATCCCATTATGTTTCAAAGCACAAACACGTTGGGGACAACTGGGCACCTTAAAAGGTCAAAGGGACTGCACAGTAAAATCCTTTCTGGTGACTCATGGGCTCTTTATGCTTACATTCAGTTATTTCCTTTAGTTTCATAGTATATTTTTGTAGAAATACAAGCATAACAAAGTTACAATAAAAAAGAAATCTCTTAAATAAGGCATACAGAATAATTGTTCTGCTAAACACATCTGTCATTACTGATCCCTGTATTTCCAGTATTGGGTGGTCTCTGGAACATTTCTAAGCTATTTTTTGTTTAGCTTACATGCAGAACTTGATTGCAAAGGTCATCTCTACAGTTGTCATAGAAACTCAGTCTCTTGGACTGGCTGCCTCTAAATCTTGTCATTTCAGTAGTAAATTGTGAGCAGTAGGGTGTGAATGGGACAAACCAAGTCCAACAGAAAGAAGAGTTCACTTTCATACCTCAGTTATTGACATGTGATACCGATGTTTGGCAGTTGACACCATGAATTATTTGGAGGTATAGAGCAGTACCTTCTCGGTTGTTAGTTTTTGATAAAAAGCCAAGCCTCTAATTCGTTTTTTTTTTTGCATGAAAATATTCACATTCTCAATTGCAGATACTTATTATATTATACTAAGAGGTAATGTTCTACATTCCAGAGGAAGAAACTAGGAGTTAATGTTTCAATTATAAGCAAAAGAAAACATTAAGCCTGAACAGGCTCTGTATTTATAACAGAAACCCTTTTTAAGGGGTGGGTGCCAGGCTTCTAATGTCTGGACACTATCATGTTTCATTGTTAAACTTTAAATGTTACTTGGATTGAATGCCAAGCCATTAGACTAGTTCTTTTTTCACTAAATAGCGATATGAAAGCAAATGCTTATTATGTATGATGAAAGAAAAAGTCAAGCAGTACTTAAAGAACTGTGAGGACAAGGGATTCGTCATTGCCTTTAAATCATTTCTCCAGTTCAGGAAAGAATTATAATGCTTACTGAACTTAAATTATTTTACAACAAATAAGAAATGGACATAGCTATTTGAGATAGGACTTGGTCTTTTTTGTTGGATTTCAATCAAAAGAGAGCAAAAGCAGTAGTTAATGACCTTAAGATGACTAAACTCTTTACATAAGAATGTTGCATGAAAACAAAAAAGATAGCAAGTGGAAGAAAAGGTAAAACCTTTAACCAAGCACTCTCTGTTAGAAGTACAAAAGCGTCACATTTTTCCCCTCTGTGTCCATTGCCTGTAGGCCCCCTTCACATAACAAGCTGTATTGCCCTTTCTTAAAAAGTGTACACTTTGTGTATCCAGAATGTTTCTTCTTGTCCTAACCATCGGATACAACCTGTGCAGCTCACCTGTTAGACTTGGTGAATGATATGTGGGCATACCCAGCTGATGTCAGTGATAATTAAATTTATCAGATTGACTCAGAAGGTCCATGTAATATTGAGATTGGTCTCCTTTTGTCAATCTATGAGACTCTCAACAATGTTTCACCTTCTTGTATTTCAGAAAGTCTGTCCTCACCCATCATTAACTGTAATCTCAGATCTTTAACCATTAGCTTGCCCAACATTCAGAGAGTGAAGCATTGTCAAAGGCAGGAAATTTGCTCAGGTGGTGGCCCACATGGAGGCCCACATGGAATTGTTGGATGTTGACTTGGACCACTGGATTCAGAGTGCATATCAGAGTTGTCCTGGCCAGTTGAGATGATGGAGAACTTCTGCCTCACTAGTGATCAGTCAGGCTTCTGACGTCAGGTGGCAATGCCTTTTCACAGTGGGATCTATTCATTCCAGTGCTACTATGGCCATAAATTAACTGGTGAGACAGCCTTTTGCTTTTAGTCACCTAAAATTGGAAAATTTAATTGATATACTGTAGATATGCTAGGCTGGTACTCTTCAATAAACTGCTAAAAACACTCTTTTTAATTTGGCCTTTTTATAATTTATTTGTTTTGCATCAGTAAATGATTAAAGCTAATACTGCATAATATCACATTTTAGACTTTCCTTTTAGGCTTCACAACAAGTAATAAATGGACATAGCTATTTGAGATAGGACTTGGTCTTTTTTGTCACAGTGATGACTATCATTGTTTTTATGCAATGTAACTATTACACAATCATGCATATTTATTTATATATGCTCTTTTTCATTTAATATAGAAAGGTTTCCATCAAAAAGATTTTATATAAAACAATCTTTTAACAATTTAAAATGTTTATCAATGTGAAGTGCCTAAAGAAAATCATTATACCTTGTCAAAATCTTTACCTTTTGTCATATTAAACCTTGGAAATAAAATATAACAGTTTCTATCTGTATTTACACATCAAAACCATTAACATCAAAGTAAAAATAATGTTTTAAAAAACCCTGAACAAAAATTAAAATGTAGTTAATAAAATACCCACTTTGAATAGGTGATCAGCCCCTTAGTTTATCCATTATCAGTTTGCTGAGCTACAACCAATCACCTTCCAGAGCACACACCAGGCTACTTGTCCCTTACCAAACATCATATGATGCCGTTCTAATTACTTCAGAATCATTCTGGCTGTTCCTTGAGGATTTCACTGCTAGTAGTGCATGGTAATACAGTGGTCCAGACCTAATTATGCAGATCTAGATCATCTGGATGACTTTGAATTATGCAGGGACGATTCCAGTTTCGTGCGAAGACAATTCTTCATGTCGTCAGTTCGCACACTTCTCGATGGTCTGGGATTTTTGGGGTGATTTTCTATGTAATAAACTTAATAAGTTATAGCGTAATGAAAATTGCATAATTAGATATGGACCACCCTATATAAAGAGATCACCACAGTTATAATGATGCATTCAAAAGAATAATGTTGTGGAAAGGTACAACTTTAAGAGAAGGATACAAACAGATTTCTAAGGCTTCAACTATCTCTCTGAGTACTGTTCCGAGTATTATTAAGAAATGGAAAGCATATGGTAGCACCTTTGCCTTGCCTAAACTGGAAGACCAACCCTAGGAGGTTATTGGATCATATAAGTTATCAAGAGGCTACTGTTAGGACTTACAGGTGTTCATGGCTAGAGACTGGTTAGTCTGTGCATGTGACAACAATTTCAGAAATGTTACATAAAGCAGGCCTCTATGGAAGAAGAGAAAGAAATAATCCTTTTCTGGAAAAAAAAAACACATTTAGTTTCCTTTGTACTTTGCAAAAAATCTATTGGTACATTTTGATGCCATTTGGCAAAAGGTTTTATGGTGTAATGGACTCCAAGCGCTTATATCTGTTGAAAACCAAACACTGGACAGCACCCAAAACACAGCATACTAATGTAAACTATGGTGGTGGTAACATTATTTTGCAGAGGCATGTCTCTTCAGTGGGCACTGACTGAACAATCAGGATTAATGGGAAAAATGGGTGATGTCAATTATACTCAAATTCTTAAGGAAATCTTAGGCAGATGGTTCACATTCCAGCATGAAGACAACCCTTAACACAATGCCAAAAAACAATGCAATGGTTTAAAGGACAGGAAGGTGAATATCCTTGAGTGGCCAAATCAGATCCCTGACTTAAATCTGACAGAAAAATCTATGGATGGAAGTGAAGAGAGCAGTCCATTGACACTCACCACAAACTCTGACTGAACTTGTACCTTTCTACAAGGAAGAATGGACATATTCCTCAGTCTAGGTGTACAAAACTGGAAGAAGCATATGCAAACAGGCTGATGACTGTCCTTAAGGCAAAGTAAAGTATAGTGCTATGAAGTATTGCATTAGAGGACTGGTCACTTTTCTAAGCTTACTATTACAGGTTTTCATTTCATTTTTTTATTGATTTTTTGGAACTGTTGCCTTTTTTCCATTACTTGTGGTATGGCAAAATGTGTAAATAAATTGAAAAAAGTTTATTTTAATGGGTTTTGATATCAGGCTGTAAGATAAAAGGAATGAGTATTTCAGCTGTTGAAGATTTTCTGTAGACACTATAACTGTAACAAATAAAACATAAGAATTATTAGAAACTAGCCGATATCAATAAGTTGTCTGTATATCCTGTCCATTTAGCTTTTGTCACCCCTATCAGTACGATATGCAAAAGTTACAGAAGCCAAAAGCACATAATTTGTGATAAGAAATTCATGATGGAAATATATTAAACAACATTTTTTCCAAAAAAGGATGTGACTGAAGTTTTTTTCAGAAAATTCCTTTATTACCTGTATCAGTGGCCCTCACTGATGGTGCTGGAAGGCCACAGTGACTGCAGGTTTTTGTTGCAACTAGTTTCATAATTAGAAGTCTTAGTGTTTAATGATATGACTTGTTAGTGTTTTCATTCATCCAATTACATTATAGAGCAGGGGTCCTCAGTTACAATATGGAGGTCGGTTTCTGCTTTAACCAGTTTCTTAATTAGAACCCATTTATTTACTAATAAAACAAAATGTAGTTCTAGTTAACTCACTTGTCCCAATTCAGAACCTTCAAGTGTCTATTTTAGTTTTAAATAGCTGTTATTAGGTTTTAATTGTTTCATGTTTTACCTAAAACATTTTCTATACTTCTATACTATAAAATTAGCAGGAAATGTCTGCAACATATTTTATACTTTAAATTGAAAACGTCCAATACTTGCTATTGCAGTGGTGTAGAAGAATTAATTTCTTAGCACGTGTCTATTTGGCCTTTAAAATGATATCTTGCAAATGATTTGTAAAACATTGGTCTAGTACAGAATTACTTTTGGCATATAAGGAATCCAAAAGAAATATTCACAAGATCAACAAGGAGACAGTGTTGTCAACAAATTTGCTAGCAGTCATTAAGCTTCAGGAATTGTGGATTCATCAGTTAGCCTTGCCCTGGCTGCTAAATACTGCTGTCATTTTCACATCAATCCAACATGCTGAGAGAACCAACAGAGTAAAACTGGAAATTTTACATCTGAGCCTATGGTACTCAGGGAAACATGAACATTACGGATGACCTAGCAAATTCAAAAATGTGTACACATTGAGTTTCATAAACCCTAACCATAGATCACAAACCCGGAAACAGGCATGTTCAAATTTGCTGTCTAGTTATGAGGCCAGGGGTGAAGCTTCTTCTCACACATTGTCACTGGAGATGAAACCTAGATCTCTCATTTTGAAATGGAGATTAAAACAAAGTCAGTTGAATGGTGTCATCTAAGTTCCCTATTGAAGAAGTTGTTTATGCTTAACCTTTTGGGAATGTAAAAATACATCTAGTTATCCTATGTGTATCTTCAAACATTACATTAACAATTAAACCCATTTAACCCAACAAAGTGTCATGGCCGATTGGCACTTATTTGGGCAATACAGGGCACAAGGCAGAAAACTGTTCTGGAGGGGAGGTGGTGCCAGTGCTTTGCTGGGCCCTGAGTTCGATAAAAGTAATTTTTAACAACAGAAAATTGTGCCGTAAAACTTTCTGGCCAGTACACCGGATCTATTCAGGCAGATATGCATGTTTCAGTTTTTAAGTTTATTATATCTGCTTACAGATAATTTTGTCCTTAAACATTTCTTCTTGTATGTGCGTTTTCAATGAAAATATAGATTGGAACAAGATGTCCTTCGTTTCTAGTTCAGCAGCATTTCAAAGCTTTTGCAGACTCTTGCAAGGTGCTTTATTTGCCTGGGATATTAAAAATCACATACTTTTCCCCACTTTTCAAAGCTCTCTGCCAGCTCTGGACATACTCCAAATAAAATGAATAGGGCACTGTTTCATTTTTTATTCTTCCCCCACTGGGTAATTTGTACTACTTTTCAAAGTTCATTGAACTTTTTAATTAGTGACATGTCAGCTTATTTCAGGTAATGTGTGCCTCAGCAGGACTTGGACTTCTTGACTTCCTGGTGTTTTATAAAACCCACTATTGTCACTCTGGGACACCCACCTACTCAGCTCACAGAGAGTAGCCCTTGTATATTTATGGGGCCTGGAAGTCACATATTTTCAAAACCACCTCCATTTTCTTCAGTAATAACATTGTAAACAAATGAAGTACAGTAGATTTATTGGAGACTTACATCCTTCTTTATTCGAAAAGCAGAGCTTTTGCTGAAGAACATTTTCCAAAAAAATCATGAAACAATGTAACCGTGTGATAACAAGGTTAGTTATTATATTGGCACCTCAGGTAGGCCAACACATTTAGATTTTCACCTTTTTTGAAGTATGATTTATACAAGTGTTAATTAACCTGGTTTCCCTAACCCTTTCACTTTTGCAGTCTGTTTGGTAAGACTGGCTGCCGTTAAGTCTTTTATGGTAGTTTAATAAATACATAACTTTTCTATAACATCAATTTTGCCTTACAATATATCATTCTACTGTACATGGCCACTTTGGGGAAATTGGGCAACTTACAAAGTTTTGATCAGTTGTCAGTGGTTAAGGATTTGGTGTTAAGTAAGCAAATGTTAGTTTAATGACTGCTACAGGCATAGAGGTTCAAAACAATGCCATGTAGAAGAAGTAGAAGAGGGAGTGTTGTCCCTAAAAATGTACTAATGTGGGCTTTAACCCTACATGTGTTATACTATATTACATATAATGTCCCCAGTCATCCACTGAATGCCACCTGGCACTTCGTTTTTGGTGTAATGC
>JANRMT010062793.1:19941028-19980169 GCA_026402145.1 Polypterus bichir lapradei | reverse complement strand
TTTGCGATAACTTGCAATGAGTCTTTTACAGCGCTCTGGAGGAATTTTGGCCCACTCATCTTTGCAGAATTGTTGTAATCAGCTTTATTTGAGGGTTTTCTAGCATGAACCGCCTTTTTAAGGTCATGCCATAGCATCTCAATTGGATTCAGGTCAGGACTTTGACTAGGTCACTCCAAAGTCTTCATTTTGTTTTTCTTCAGCCATTCAGAGGTGGATTTGCTGGTGTGTTTTGGGTCATTGTCCTGTTGCAGCACCCAAGATCGCTTCAGCTTGAGTTGACGAACAGATGGCCGGACATTCTCCTTCAGGATTTTTTGGTAGACAGTAGAATTCATGGTTCCATCTATCACATCAAGCCTTCCAGGTCCTGAAGCAGCAAAACAACCCCAGACCATCACACTACCACCACCATATTTTACTGTTGGTATGATGTTCTTTTTCTGAAATGCTGTGTTCCTTTTACGCCAGATGTAACGGGACATTTGCCTTCCAAAAAGTTCAACTTTTGTCTCATCAGTCCACAAGGTATTTTCCCAAAAGTCTTGGCAATCATTGAGATGTTTCTTAGCAAAATTGAGACGAGCCCTAATGTTCTTTTTGCTTAACAGTGGTTTGCGTCTTGGAAATCTGCCATGCAGGCCGTTTTTGCCCAGTCTCTTTCTTATGGTGGAGTCGTGAACACTGACCTTAATTGAGGGAAGTGAGGCCTGCAGTTCTTTAGACGTTGTCCTGGGGTCTTTTGTGACCTCTCGGATGAGTCGTCTCTGCGCTCTTGGGGTAATTTTGGTCGGCCGGCCACTCCTGGGAAGGTTCACCACTGTTCCATGTTTTTTTTGTGGATAATGGCTCTCACTGTGGTTCACTGGAGTCCCAAAGCTTTAGAAATGGCTTTATAACCTTTACCAGACTGATAGATCTCAATTACTTCTGTTCTCATTTGTTCCTGAATTTCTTTGGATCTTGGCATGATGTCTAGCTTTTGAGGTGCTTTTGGTGTACTTCTCTGTGTCAGGCAGCTCCTATTTAAGTGATTTCTTGATTGAAACAGGTGTGGCAGTAATCAGGCCTGGGGGTGGCTACGGAAATTGAACTCAGGTGTGATACACCACAGTTAGGTTATTTTTTAACAAGGGTGCAGTTACTTTTTCACACAGGGCCATGTAGGTTTGGATTGTTTTTCTCCCTAAATAATAAAAACCATCATTTAAAAACTGCATTTTGTATTTACTTGTGTTATATTTGGCTAATGGTTACATGTGTTTGATGATCAGAAACATTTTGTGTGACAAACATGCAAAAGAATAAGAAATCAGGAAGGGGGCAAATAGTTTCTCACACCACTGTATATAACACAGTAATATATATATATATTTAGACAATATATACACACACACACACACACATATATATACATACAGGTCAAATCCTGTTATACCGAATACCAAACTAACAACATTTTCAGAACAATGAATACTTTTTGTTGTCTCAGACAAACATTCAAACAATATCATGTTTAATAGATTTTGTTTGAAGAAATTTTAAATTTCAGTATAAGTAACCTTTTTTCATGCAAAAATGGCCACAGAAGATAATACAAAACAAAAAATACCGATCTTGGGCAGTCTCAGTCAGAGTGTAATTTTGAGTCAGTGCTCCACCAAGCATCTGGGTGGGTAGTTCTGTTGTGTGCTGATACTGTACTGTTCAAGTTTCATAGCACTTCTCAAAGTCTCATTTTCACTCCATATTCATATGCCTGTATTTCTGTAAAAATAATACTGCATCTAACACGTCATTTTCATTTTTTTTTTTCAGATTAAGAAGCTTTTGGTTTTTTTTTTTTTTTTAAATACAGGTATTGTCAAGCTTGGATGACAGAGCTTGTACAAGAAACAGGAAAATGAGTCCAGATTTCCAAGTAAAATACAGGTAGTTTATTACTGTACAGAGAAAGCAGTTACAGTCTCGAAGACTCCATTCAAAATTGGACCTGTTCCTTCAGTACTCAAGCACATGAGAAATGAGCCGCAACACAGTAATTGCCCTGCTTCAGCTCCCATATTGAGATTAGAAGAACACCTGCGGCTCAGAATCACCACTGTGGCAGACTAGGGGCCTCATGTATAAACGGTGTGTATGCCTGTTTCCACGCTCACATAGCGATGTATAAAAACTAAACTTGCCGTAAAGCCACTCACATTTTCACGTCAAGTCAAACCATAGCATACGCATGTTTTTGGCTCAGTTTTGCAAACTGGCGGCACCCAGCGTCAAAGCTGCTGTTCCTGTGTTGTTTCTCTTTATTTATTTGATTCACATCCCTGATGCGGCTTTATCAAATACACAGAAATTAACTGCATATAGTTTTTTTTAGTTTAAGGCATCTGATTGTAATCAACCCATAACAATATAATGGTGTACAGAATGGACAAGCTATTCTAAATACTACAGCTGCTTTAGCGTCGCCAGTATTTTAACCCATTGTATCCGAGTGGGGAATCACAGCTATACAGCAGCTGATCTGAAAGCTCTACGACAGATTGTGTCAAGAGCGGAATTATTGGGGTACAGCTTCTAGCACATGCTGCCTCAGCCATGCGCACAGTTTATTTGAAGTTCTCCCATTTGACAAACACTTCAGAGCCTTTCCTGTACGGACCTCGCGGTTCAGAAACACTGTCATCCCCAACAGCTCTAAACGCACTCAATCAGTGCTCCTGGTAGAATTGTTTGTACGTTTAAATACAATTACCTCACTGTAAAC
This sequence comes from Polypterus bichir lapradei, assembly GCA_026402145.1. NCBI lineage: Eukaryota > Metazoa > Chordata > Cladistia > Polypteriformes > Polypteridae > Polypterus > Polypterus bichir. Next base: position 19,977,402 of record JANRMT010062793.1, on the reverse strand, counting down.
TTGCATTACAGTTGTAACATCACACAACCTGAGCCACTTATGCTTTCATATTGTATATTTTTCATTGATTTTTTTTATCATATTATTATTGTTGTTATTTTACCATTTTATAGGAAAATAAGTTTATGGAGGATTTGCATATTGAATCTTATTGTACCATATAATAACAATAAAGGAATTTAATTCAGTTCAACAGAAAAGAGTACGTATTTAAAGATGACAACGACTGGCTTCTAAATCGATTTAGATTTCAAAGCGCTATCTTCTTGGAGGTCTTGATATCATTTTTAAGATGAAATGCAGTAAAGTATATATATATATTACATTATACAGATACATTTTAACTTATTTTAAATAATGTATATTGTTATAAACGTCTGGACACAGTAGACAGCAGTAGCGATGCGCTGGCACCCCGTTCTGGGATTGTTTCTGCCTTGAGCTGTATGCTTGGTGGGACTGGAGCAACCCTGGATGGAATAGTTAAACATGTACTACGAAGATATTTCAATGTTCCTTAAAAGTTTTGAAGAATCGGCGTTCTAAGCATACAGATGGCTAGACTTTTATTAAAGAGCTGATTGTGTGGTGATTAGTTACTTGGAGAAAAAAAAGAAAGGAAAGGAATTGGGGTTTAATACATTTGAAAGAGACAGTACTGCTGCAATAAACTATTTCATTAAGGGTTACATATGGTGCAGCAAGCATCTTGCGGGAGGCAGGAACAATTTCTGGCCAGGGCTCCAGCTCATCTCTACCCCTGCACCACTGTGGCCCCATGTTTAATACATGCTTTAATTAATTTCATCATGAAAGTTATATCAAGCATACATCTTAGTATTTAAATTGTTCTGAGAGCTGTAATATCATGAATGTAATGTATTCTGCGTAAGAGAAAGCCTGTTTAATAAGAAGCGAGTAGTGATTCACACACAGAGTACATAGAACACCTAGAATACAGTAGGTGTTTAACATGCTACTTTAGTTACGATGGGATTTGAGAAACTAGTAAATCGGAAGATTTTAAGATGAAGTTTATGACATTCTCCTTTAATGACAAAATAAACTACAATATTAAAGTGGAAATTTTGAGGTTTTTCTTTCACCCCCACTGTGTCCCTTTTTTTCTTTTCTCTGTACCCTAATAAGCTTACATTTGACACTCAGACGGTGGGCTACGATTCGCCTTTTCACAGCGAATTTGTTATCTGACAACTTCTTTATTTCGGGCACTGTGCTACTTTCTGATCTTGAACTTTCGATCAGCTTCCTTTTGTTGGTTATACAACTGCTGAAACTAACAAATAGTATGTTTTTCATTACCTCCACTTGGCATTTGCCGATATTCTTCTTTTTTCCCCAATGCTTTTGCCATTGTCTTTCACAGAAAGCTATACTTAAGGGTTTTTTTTTTAAGGAATATTTATACTGATTTGTATATTCAAACAGGCGTAATTCTGGGAGGAGTCTGGGAGGGGGGCATGCGCGTGCACAAGCTTTACATTTCACACAGACCGGGATTTATGCTACCGGAAGTGGGTGGAAGTTGGCTTATGCATGGTTTTGTGCATCTGAATTTTTTCATCCGTACACCCTGTTTTCGTGTCAATTCTACGCACGGCATTATGCATGTGGCCCCAGGAGAGTGCAAGGAAGAGCAGGTCAGAAGAGCTGGTGTTAAATATTCTAAACATCATGCATGCCTGATCCTGCAGAGAACAACCAATTACTATGCCCTTGGTTTACTGTTTACCAGATGCATCAGAGCAGCTATGGAAGGGTGACCTCTATCACAACAGTACAGTAAACCCTCGTTTATCGCGGTTAATCCGTTCCAGACTCTACCGCAATAAATGAATTTCTGCGAATTAGGGGATTCTTTATTTATAAATCGAATAAACTGTGCTCCATGACAAGATAGAGATGACAGTTCCGTCTCACAATTAAAAGAATGCAAACATATGTGCGTCAGGATGAGAGAGAGAGAGAGAGAGACAATCAAAAATCAATAGGGCTGTTTGGGCTTTTTAGTATGCGAAGCACCGCCGGACAAAGCAGCTGCAAGGAAGGGAGCAATGTGAAGGTAGTCTTTCAGCATTTTTTAGAGGAGCATCCATATCCTCTAGGCCAGTGCGCGAACAGCCCCTCTGCTCACACTCCCTCCGTCAGGAGCAGCGAATGTCAGAGATAGAGTGAGAGAGACAGAGAAAAGCAAACAATCAAAAATCAATATGTGCTGTTCAGGCTTTCAAGTATGAGAAGCACTGCACGGAAGCATATCGTATATCATTGAGGAGTTTTATTTAATACATAATACGTGCTCTGATTGGGTAGCTTCTCAGCCATCCGCCAAAAGCGCCCCTTGTATGAAATCAATTGGGTAAACCAACTGAGGAAGCATGTACCATAAATTAAAAGACCCGTTGTTCGCAGAAATCCGCGAACCAGTGAAAAATGCGTGATATATATTTAGATATGCTTACATTTAAAATCCACGATGGAGTGAAGCCGCGAAAGTCGAAGCACGATATAGCGAGGGATCACTGTATATGCATTTTCCCCATATGCCTTACAACAAAGTTTCCGTTATAATGATATTTTTATGGTCCAATGAATTTCATTGCAATGGTATTCCACCTGTGAAGATTAAAATCATCCTGGAAGAAATAAACCCATAAATGCATATGTCTCACTTGCTATAAGGCACTTGGATTATCCCAGAGCTTTCAGGAATAGTATTCTGTGGACAGAGGAGACAAAAATGGAGCATTTTGTAACCTGTGGGTCTCATTATAAAACAAAACACCACACTAAGAACATCATACCAACAATTAAGCAGCATGATGATATGGAGAAGTTTTGCCTTGCCATAACTGAAAATTCTTAAGGACACTTGCCAGTCAGCAGTTTTTGAGCTGAAGATTAAATATGCAGCCAGACAAAAAAGCAAGTCCACATCAGATTGGCAGAAAAGAAACAAAGCTTAATATTTGAATGGGCCTAGTCAAAGTCCAGCGCTAACCTAAAGATGCTTTGGCAAAACCTAAAACAAGCAGGTTACAACCAGTGCTTCTGAACTAAAGATCTTCTGCAAAGAGGAGTGAGCTACAATTTTTCCACAGTGGTGGGAAATATTGAGACTGAATTATATTAAGTCTTGGTTTCAGTCATTGCATTTAGTGGTGGTGAAACCAGCTAATAAATGAAAGGGGTAAATTACTTTTTAACACAATGTTATTGTATAATGTAGTTCATTAAAAATAAATGATGCAAGCAATGCATAAATAATTGGTAATTATTCAGGTGCCTATTAATCAATATTAAATTTTGTTTGAAGACCTGAAAACATTCAGTATCAAATTTCTAAATAATTTTCAAATAATACAGTAAATCCGGAAAGGGGCTGATAACTTATACAGTGTGGTCATCTGATACCTTCATCAGCATTCTAACCACCTTAATCAGTTAAGGACCTTGGGAGTCACAGTGTATCCCCTATAGCATTAGGTGCAAGGTAGGAACAAATTCACTCTTGTGCCCAACTCATCCCAACCAATTAACCTAAAACACTTATGTTAAAGAAAACTCAATTTCACAGCAGATCCGAGTACTGTTACATGCTAGTAGAACACCAAATGGAGCACTGTTAGTTTTATACCTATTTTGTGTGCTGAAATTCTAAAGAACTAGAAACATTGGCTACCAATAGTCAAAGATTTCACCAAAGTAACAGTACTGTGATGCAGCTGTATAAAAGCTTACTTTTAATACCATATTTAATACCAAGAATTCCACCATAGAACATGAACAGTTCATTCAGATGCTTGATTGTCTGTTGATCAAAAGTTCTGAAGTTAACTGAACATGCTGAACACCAAGCCTAAATCTGTATAATGCTAAATATTTATACAAAAGATCTGACATTTATTCTGGTACAAACTAGTACATACTGGTAACTGTTTAGTAGTATGAAAGTTTTTCAGTTATGAGACAACGGTAGTATTAAACCAAGGTGTGAAACATTTACATCTTTATGCTAGTACTACATAAGTTTTAAAGTGAATAATGGTGTTTAAGTTTCCAGTTTTATTTAAATGTATGTCTTAATATGAATTTAAAGATACAAGTACATGTAGTAGTTTATAATACTCATTATAAACCAAGTACTTTTTTCACAGACTCTTTGTACTGAAGGACGCTACTTTCTGTCTCCTCTGTATTTTTGAGAGTGGTAACAGAGTTACGAAATTCTTGCAGATCCACAGAGTTCATTAGCTGTTCTCTTGTAGTTAGGGAATCTTCCAATCCTTTCATCCGGAGAATTGTATTTATAATATGTGTCTGTGAAATGCTGCTGTTCCATATATACTCATCATGGTCTACTTTAGTTTTTTCTTCCTCCCAAGTCTCATGTTTCTAAAAAAAAAAAAAAACACATTCAAATCAAAATTCCTGTTTAGTACATCATACTGAACATTTACTGAACATAAACATATACTGTAAAAATAATTATACAAAACCATATAATTGTATCAGTGTTTTTAAATCACTGGCACTTACTTTGATTTGCCACTATTGAGTCCATGTTTACAAAATAAGACAAAGTTTAAAAAATGAAAATAACAATGCACTTGGAAAGCAAAACGAATGATGAAATGAATATAAAAGAAAAAAGGTCGTACATACAACAGCCACACTTCAAAAGATTTTTAAATAGCCATTTTGGGTACCTCTAGCTATGTCTACATTGCCAGTTTCATCCAAAACAATTCAGGTTTTCTGCGGATTTGGCACAGACCAAAATTTTATTACCTGCTATAACAGCAACATCAGAGATCTGAATATTTAACTGATGTCTGAATACCTTATATTAATGGTTTAAACTGAATGATACAGATTATGATTTTATATTTACATTTGCAAATTTATTTACAGTACTGCACTGCAATGTTTGATAGGGTTGTTTAGAAACTGTCTTTTCAACAGACACATAGCGGCGGTATTTAAGCTATACGTCATATTGTTTTATATCATAAAGCAGAACAGATCCCTGTTTGGCAGCATTTACATTGAAAGGGTAATGAGCTTCCTCTAAACAGTGTAATACTGAAATAAACACATGTACGTTGATTTATCACTTACAATACAAGCATACCATTTACGAAGTTGAAGTGCAACAACCATCATGGAAGCTCAAGTCTGTCCCTGCTGCCTAAGATGCAAGGCAGAAATCAACTGTGGATAACAGGGCTGTAAAACAGCAGTGAAGATTAAGAATAGCCAGTGCATCTCTGGCGTGTATATTTAATGAGCTTTGCACTCAAAGAGATTGCTTATTAAATATTCTTTCATATATATTTTTCTTTGTATTATTACCACCATCACTTATTTACAGTGCTCATTTTTATGCTTTACTTGCCATTGTTTTCAACTGTGAGAAAGATGTCTTAGGGTCTGCCGAGGTAATGGCCATGAAAAGTTGTTTTGGAGAGACTTCTAGAAAAGGGGTGGCAAAACTCAGACTGGTTTACAATACCTTAAAGTTATGAAAACTATTACCTTACTCTGATATTTTGGGACCCCACCACAGCTTCTGATCTGCTCAACTTGGAACTTCAGAATTGCTGCTCTCCATAACCTTACACATCCAAACCTCTCATTACTCCTAAGAATCCAGAGAACAACTGACATAGTAATGGCTGCATACATCTTTGTAAAGTTTCATCTTGATGTTCTGATAGAATGTGAATAAGTTTTATATTGACTACTAACTGAAATTGCAACATTTTCAGATCAACTGCACTCCTACAGGGTATATCATATCATTGTAAAAGGGCAAATTCTCAGCTCTGGCCACTGTTATAAGAAGAAAGCTAATAGCTCTTAGTGTCCAATCATGCCCCATCTGAACACCGAGACTCTAGAAATCAACAAAAATAAATATAAATAAAGACTAAGAAAATAATTAAAAGCAAATATAGATAAAACATCCAGACAAGACACTGATACAACCAAAAAAGCTAATTTCCAAAAGTATGATTTTTGTGATCCCAGATGCACCATTATAGAGAGAGAAAATTAAGAATTGTAATAGAAACAGGGCTTAAACAAATCAACACCTGGCTTTTCTACTGGGTCCATAAATGATGTATTATGAGTTAACTGGGAAATGAAACAAGTCTTTATGGATCAAACTATGAATTCATCAAAAAAGTCAACATCAAAACTAGAAAACTTAATAAAATTTCCTTATTTAAAATGCTACCATTTTTTCTTCTCATCTAACACACTAAAAATTACATTTAAAACAATACTCTTTAATACCGCAGTCCCTTTTTCTGTAAACAAGTACATACTATGGTGTACTGCTCACGTCTGATTGTCTGTCATAGTGCAATAAAGTAGACAGTAGAGGCTTCAATCTAAATCAGGCCTGATCAGTAGTTTCCAACTAAAAAAAAATACTTTTTTATATTTTTGCTTAATCCATTACTGTGGAAGGAGCTTGTTGGGACGGGCTGCAGCTACTTTGTGACACTACTCAGGGTAAACAAACACATTTTTAAAAAAATGTAAGATAACAATCTGGAGAATGAGGTGTAATGCAGTCACTTTTGCTTAATGATATGCTTGGTTATCTAGTGAGTTAAGATTATTACAAAATGTAACTTTCTTAGCAAAAGAATCATCAGTGGATCATCCAACTATCCTCAATGTATTGAAAAAAAATTTAAACTGTTGTTATGGTGTATAAAATCTGTACATTTTGGTTTTCCATTATATTATATTATTATATTATAAGACAAATCAAAGCAGGTTTTCTTCCCTTACACTTTACTTTTATAACAGTTGTTCACAGGTTAGTGCGAATTTGGTATTACAGCCTGGGAAAGGATGCTGAGCTGATACCTCAGGCTATTGATTACTTTATGGATGGACATCTGGGATGACAATTGGGTTTATGGCCTGGGAAAGGAAAGCTGAGGCAATATCAAAGAACTTTATTACCTGGGGAATTCATCAACCATTTTGACAGCCAGCCAATCAGGTGCATGTGTTGTGAAACCAAGGCATGACATCTCATAATAAATATGCCTTGGTTTGAGACAGAAAAAAGCAAAGAGAAGAAGGAGAAGAAAACAATACAGAAGGAGAAGAAGAGGAATGGACGAAGACGGCACTGATCGTCACAAAGGCATCTTGAACATCGATTGCTAAATCAAACGCCTCCCTGGGACATTCATCCTTGTCATCTCTACCTTTTTTTATGGTAAGCTTTTCCCAAAGACTATATATATATTCAGACTTTCCTATCAGTACCTATTTTCTATTATTCTTTGTTCCAGTGGTATTATTATTATTATTCTTGTAGTAAATACCATGCTGCTTTTAACTTTCTATGCTTTGTATTAATGTCTAGAGTGACTGAAGAAATAAGTTAGATTTTTTTGAGCACCTGGTGACAACCGGATTTTTGCCATTATTTCTGTGCTGCGGGGTTTATAAGGCTGAGAGTGAGGGCGCCACTCAAAAGTTAGGGACAGTACGATAAAGAAGGTATTCTTGGCTGATAAATGGCCTATAGTCAAGAGTGGCGAGTCTTTGTATGTTTAAATGTATTCTTGTAGACCAAAAGTAATATTTAGGTCCGAGATATCACTAAAACATCGTATGTTGTTCGTGCCGAAAATAAGTAAGTCTCTTGAAGTTCTGAATGACAGGCTGTTATTCCTATTGCACATGTGTGGTTTAAAGTGCTAGGGGTTAATAAGTGTGTGCGTGTGTGTCATTCATGGGGCACTGTTGTGGATAGGGTCTGTGTGTATGCGTACAGCTATGTATGTGTGTGTTCATCTTAAAGTGCAAAAGTAGACCAACCGGATAACGAATTTGACGAAAACACTTACCCTTGAGGAAACAAGTAACAGAGCAAGTAGAGGGAAATACCACGATAATACAACTGTTTACCATACAAAGTGCTTTATATATACTAATAAAAGGCAAAGCCCTCACTGACTCACTCACTCTCCAACTTCCCGTGTAGGTAGAAGGCTGAAATTTGGCAGGCTCATTCCTTACAGCTTACTTACAAAAGTTAAGCAGATTTCGTTTCGAAATTCTACGTGTAATGGTCATAATGGTCGACAACGTCCGCCATTTTGAACTTTCTTATTTATGGCCCCATCTTCACGAAATTTGGTAGGCAGCTTCCCTGCGCTAATCGAAACCGATGTACGTACTTATTTCGGTGGTATGACGCCACTGTCGGCTGCCATATTGAACTTTCCAACCTCACTAATTCTCCAACTTCCCGTGTAGGTAGAAGGCTGACCCCATCTTCACGAAATTTGGTAGGCGGCTTCCCTGCACTAACCGAAGCCGATGTACGTACTTATTTCAGTGGTATGACGCCACTGTCGGCCGCCATATTGAACTTTTCAACGTCACTAATTCTCCAACTTCCCGTGTAGGTAGAAGGCTGAAATTTGGCAGGCTCATTCCTTACAGCTTACTTACAAAGGATAAGCAGGTTTCATTTCGAAATTCTACGCGTAACGGTCGACAACGTCCGTCATGTTGAACTTTCTTATTTATGGCCCCATCTTCATGAAATTTGGTAGGCGGCTTCCTTGCGCTAACCGAAACCAATGTACATACTTATTTTGGTGGTATGACGCCACTGTCAGCCGCCATATTGAACTTTCCAACGGTCTTTGTTACTTATGGGCCCATCTTCAAGAAATTTGGTACACGGGTTCCCAACGTTAACTGAATCCTACTTACGTACATATATACGTCCATAGCCTGCAGCTCGGTCACCATGTGAGGCAGTGTTGGGTCCCCCATCCCAACGCCTCCCACGTTGTTGGCTGCCTGCCTATATAAGGCCGTCCGTTGCTCCAGTCTCTACATTCCCTTCCTTGCTTCGCCACGGGATTCACGTCTCCCTGCTGATAACTACAGCCTTTTTATTTAATCCACGGCTTCTCCGCTGTTTTATTGTTCGTTTATTACGATTATAGTTATTGTGTAGGTATTTTAGACTTACTTTACATTGTTCAGGTACCCATTTCCTTTATCGTTCCAACCATACCCCTGTTAACATGTCTATCGAGGTGATCACCATCGATCAAAGAACTGTCACTTACCGAGTGGTTTCCATGCCCGGAGATGGCGCCTACCTTTTCCATTCTCTTTGTTACATATTGCACGGCCATATCAGGCTCACTCTTGATATCCGGAGGAACATTGTGTCTTATGTATTGAATGGCTGGGACAGGTTCAAGGTGTGGACTGATGATGGTACAGGAGATAATTATACTACACAGGAGCACTAGAAGAGTGAAATGCTTAAGCCCTTCACCTATGGTTCTGCATGTGAGTTGATGGCTGCCGCTGAATTGTTCAGTTGTTTCTTTCAAGTGTACCGAAATGGCCAAATATTTTACACCTTTGGACAACTGCCAATGCCTCTTAAACATCTTAGATTCACAGGTGACGATTTCAGTAGTGGACACTTTGATATTTATGAATGTTTCAACTCTCAAAAGCTGGATGTGAAGTTATCGATGAAACCGGTTGTATGCTTACAATGCTTGACAGATGCCGAATGTCACTTCAACACGTCCTGCAGATACTAACGTAATTGAAACAAACCATGAAACTCAAACCGATTATGACAGCAGCAATCCAAGCTGTGAGATTTGACACAAGATTACTTTTCACATGGCGAGCTGTACGTCGCATGCTCAACAGTAAGCTCAGCGCACAGCTTGGTCATTTTACAACCAGAGGGCCGAACTGACAACGTGGTATACAAAGAGATCCTTAACAAATGATTATTGGTATATTTTCCTTCAGTTTAAAAAGGTTTAATTTTCTTCTTAATAAAAATTTTAAGGCAGTACTTTGCCGCTGCGAAGCGCGGGTATTTTGCTAGTGTTGTATAATTATGACAAAAAAGACAAGGAATTGAACCAGTTAAAACAATATAGTACTTTTTTTTCTTTTTAACTGTAATTTATTATTGTATAAAAGAAAACACTAATGGATAGATGTTATTTAATATCACACTCAACCTCTCAGTTATTGGAAGCCTCAGCTGAACAAGACAGCAACAAGTGTGCTCTTAACGCTAAATGGGAAGATAGTATACTATACACCCTTAGCAACTCTCCTAGTAAAGCAAACTAAGGACTTGAATTCATCCCAAAATATGCCTTTACACTGTAGTAACATAATGAAGACTGAGTACAAGATTAACAGACCTGTGTGTCAAACTCTTCACACAAGAGAGAGAAAAATAATAAACCTTACACCAAAACGTTAATTTACAAATTGGACACACTTCCTTCAGAAGGAAGTACAATAAGTTAAAGAACACAGATAATTCTTTCCTAACATTTTTATTATAAGGTGTAATTTAGTATTTTCTCAAGTACAATTTGACACTATTTGCAACATTTTCTTTTAATTCAATGACTGTATCATTGTAATGATATTAGAAACATTTTGGGCAATCAGTACTTACTGTAAACATTAAGTAGGTTTTCAGAATGAAATAGAGTGTTGAGTATTTTAATTTGAAATGCAAAAAAAAAGTATAACCTGCATTTGGTTATTCTGATACTTAATACAGAGACTCCATATCATGTCAAAACTGCCCACCTGGAGTGAAATCTTTGTTGTTATCAACATAGAAAAGATACATACTGTTTCTTCATGAACTATGTTTGTTAAAAGCAGTCTTAAAAACATGGAAGGATAGAAATTTAGACTCTTAATCTGCTGGAAGAAAGTCAATATTTTTAGTTTGATGCCAATTTATATGATTTACCTATTCCATGGTAATTTTTAATACAACCCTAATGTTCACTATGGCTTTCAACCAGCAAGACATGGAATGTCATACAGTAATAACTTTTTAATGTATAGTGTGTGGCGGACGGCTGGGGGTGGTACCCAGCCAGGACGCCCAGGAGGACTGGAGGAGGGCTTGCGCCTCTTCCAGACCACGAGGGGGCGACTGCCCTGGTTGTGTTGGGGGCCACAGGTAGAGGGCTTGGAAGCCAAACCCTGTAGGGGCCCTGGTCACCGCCAGGGGGCGCCCCAATGCCTTGGGAGCCCTGGACCTCAGCACTTCCGCCACACCAGGAAGTGCTGGGGGGAAGAGGAGCAGGAACACCCGGAGGACTTCCGGCTACACAGTTGGTGCTTCCGCCACACGGGGGTGTGTCGGTCGAAGGCTCCTCAGGAAGCACCTGGAGCCTATCCGGGTGTGCATAAAAGGGACTGCCTCCCTCCAGTCAACAGCAAGAGTCGGGTGGAAGTGGACGGAGCTCGGAGGAGAGGAGTGGAGGTGGTCTGAGGACTGAGCAAGGCATTGTTGTGCGGCAAGGACTTGAAGGGGTGATTGGTGCTGCAGCACTGGGTTTGTGTACTTACGACGGTACATAATAGCTGTAAATAAACGTGTGTGTGGAGAAAGAACATGTCTACCTGTCTGTGTCCGGGCTGTACCCCACAAGTGAAATTCTTAACTTTATAGGTCACTGAATTAACTAATGTCTCAAATGACTGGCAAACAAAGGATATAGTCTTACCTTTGAAGGCCAAATGTTATATGCTTTTTTTTTTTTTACATAATTCACTTCATAATTATTTGGTACATTGTCTTTCAAGATCAGAAAGTTGCGTATGTAGACACAAACAGCTGTTTTTCTAGCATTTCTGATCACGCTGAACTGTCGATCAAGAAGTTTTATTTTTTCAATTAAAGAGGTAGATAAAAAACAGATAAATCAAGAAAGATCTGCAGCGAGGTAGATTAAATCTGGGAAGAATTAATAAATTGACTTCAAAATGAGTAATCTGTAGTTATGTCAATATTCACTTATTGTTTTGATTTTATGGATATTACGAATCTTTCCAGATGGATACACAAAGCCTTTATTCACTGAAATTCATCCTCAAACTTAAAAAGCCCAAATTGTAAAGCAATAACTTTTATTAACTTAGAGATTACTTTAATGTTTAAATGTGTTTTTATAGGTACTCGACTGTGTGGCGCAGTGGTAGTGCTGCTGCTTTGCAGTAAGGAGACTGTGGAAGATTGTGGGTTTGCTTCCCGGTTCCTCCCTGTGTGGATAGCGCTTTGAATACTGAGAAAAGCGCTATATAAATGTAATTAATTATTATTATTATTATTACTATTATTGCTGTGTTATGACGATGACACTACATATACTGAAAACTTTTTTTAATAAATATGCAATGCCGCTTTCACAGTAGTTAAGCCAAAGCAAATCCTTCAAACATTTTTCCTGAAAGTGAAAAATACGATGTGGAAGATTTTATGATATACCATAGGCTTGACTATATGGCTATTATCCAAGATCAAGTTTTTGGACTTTCCACTTTTTTTAAACAATTTTCTAAATCATTGCTGAAATGGCAGAAATTGTATTGTGTGCCTCCATCCAGCTCTACTACTGCTTTGTCACCGGCAACACTGACACTCTTAACATTAGCACTTAACAACACTCCAGTCCAACACACACATGAATACACGCAGTTGTAAAATCAAGTTTATAAACACACTTATTATTCTTACTCTGAGTGTTCACTTGAATCTGGACATGTAAACCTCTAGGTTTCTTCTAAGTCTCAACAATTTCCAACATATTTTTAATTCTTATCTTTTGACACCAAGTTTTTAAATTGTGATTCATATTTCACAAATTTGCATTTGATTGATGTTTTATGCTGGTTCCATCATTAAATTTGCTGGTGACAAAACCAATATAGGCCTGATCATGCACAGTGACAGCCTAAAGAGATAAAATTTGCCTTCTGACACAGTGGTGCCAGGATAACTTATGGCATGAAGAGAAAACAAGTCTTAGCTATAGTCAAGAAGGCTAATGCAAACAGATTACTTTATTACTTATCACTATGTAACAAATTTTTACTTTGTTCCTGGGTGCAAAGTGTGTTTTCCTAACCCGTTATGCCTAAAACAAATAGAAAATAGCTATTATTCCACAAAAACTTTGCTTTTGTGATCAGGACAATGATATTTTGAAATTTGTCTGTTTTCGAGAAAATTCTCGATTCACATTCAATACTGAGTAGTCTTCTAGAATATTCTTGAACTGTTAGAATGGTCCAGAAGTTTCTAGAATTTTCCAGAATTATCTAGAACTTTCAAGAACATTCTTGGACTGTCCAATAGTAGTCATACAAGTATAAAAGCACAGGTGACTCGAACCAACATTTCGGTTTATGTTATTTTTTTTATTTGATTTAGATGGCATCAAGAGGTTGCTTGCACCCAGCAGATGCATTTTGCTACGTCTGTGGACAATTTATAAAGACAAGAGTGAGAAAGTATTCTGTGAAAGCATGTCGTAAAATGTGCGAGGCCTACAAGGCATACTTCGGCATGCCTGTCGGAGATCAAGACAAGCCCTGGGCACCTCATTTCACATGCGAATATTGCAAGAAAACTCTTGAAGGTTGGTACAGGGGAGAAAAGAGAGCCATGAAGTTTGCTATCCCGCGAATTTGGCGGCAACCGACTGACCACTCAAGCAACTGCTACTTCTGCATGGTGGATCCTACCAAACGTCGCACTGGCAAGAATGCACCTCAAATCGTTTATCCAGACATTCCTTCTTCCATTGCCCCAGTACCACACTGCCAGCAAGTCAGACAGCGAGGAAGATATTGCAGATTGCGGTTTCACAGATGCGGCTGAGGAGAGAAGGCCATACTTCCCTAACCAGAAAGACGTCAACGATCTGATAAGAGACGTTGGTCTTGCCAAGTCCAATGCTGAGCTTCTGACATCCAGGCTCAAGCAGTGGAACTTGTTGGATGAAAGCGTGCAAGTCACAAATCACAGAAAGTGTCTAGAAAACCTACTCAAACCTAGAAAACCTACTCATTTCTGAACCTTTTTGAGTGGTTTTGACTGTCTTTGTTTATTTACCATGCAAGTGTTGTTCTTACTCAGACCGCATGAACGAAAAGATAAATTCCCTTGTTTTGTCACTATAAATATGAAATTTTCTGGGCTGTGGTCATAAAATCAAAGTTTGTGCTGAATGTAGTTGTTTTTCCATAGGCTTTAGACATAAGCAGTTGAAATATAACTCTTGGAAGCCAAGAACAAAAATTGTGTTACATCGTGACTTATCCATCTATGCTTACCAACACCTATTAATGAAATCTGTATCCACTGGTTGCAGTCAACTCAGAATTCAGTGAAAGTCATATCATTGCCATCAATGGTCGGTGCTCACAGCATTACAGAAAGTAATTTGGTTTTGCCACATGCAGTACAGTACTCTGTCAGGTGTTCTTTATGCCTAATATGTACCATCATTCACTATTCTTGCAATTAACTGAATTTGAGCAGGGTCGCATAGTAAGATTTCACAAAGCAGAAGATTCTTTCTATTAAACTGAAGAATGAGTTGGACAGGAGACATTTGCAGTGCATGTCAAGACCATTAGGCTGTGGCAGACTGAATAGCAATAGCCTCACAGATTACAGCCACTTTTGCACCAGAATTGTTTACTTGAATCAGGCAATCATTTTCTTGAAGCATGACTGTGATCATGCATTTCCCTGGTAGGAGTGTCACTTAATTGTCACCATGCCCATCTGTAGTGGTGTCTTGAACTTGCTGACTGGAGGGAGAAATTATGATGTTATCTTTAATGAGTAAAGCAGATTTTTCCTGGAAACTGATTGATGATCATGTATATGTCCAATGGAGCCCTTGTGAGAGGTTTATGTTCATTGTGTATACACCACTGACATGCAGATCTTATGCCTGGCATCACAGCATGGGGTGCAATCAGGTACAGTGCTTGTTCTCATCTGGGGTCTGTAGATGGGGCACTTACCAGAGCTACTTACATCAGCAACATCATCTACCCAGACCACAGTGCCTGTGCCATATAAAACAATGTTGAGGCTGTTTTCAAACTCTCCTGGCCAATACACGAACTGGTCTTCTGCTTGATTTGAGCTTTGTGCAGGACTACATTGGACACTGTGTCTCACACATCCAGCCATGGGCCATGAACCTGAAACAGGCGTGCTTCCAGGTCAAAATGGCATGGACTGACATTTCATAGGAACAGGTGTCATCAGTATGACTATTTGAATGGATGAGTCCAGACCTGTATTTTAGAACAGGGAGGTTAAACTTGATATTGATGTGACCATGCTGTAACACATGACACTATGTAACAAATAAGCTATGTTGCATCACCTTTTGTTTTTCATGTTCCTAATACACTCAGATAATTCTCCTCTTCAAATCTCACTTTAGTGTTGTAACAGCACATTCTTATTACCCCACATTCCACTAGTATATATAGTATTCAATGTACAATGTTGTATTCATTATCTTTGTCTGTTGTTTGTATTGTATTATGGCATACATGACAAAAATGTAACTTAGTTTTGCATTTTTTCTCTGGAGGTTTTGATACCAGGGGTGGTTTATGGATTGGTCAGGGATGTGATGTTTAGGAACTGGGGGTGGTTTGGCACTCACTCCTTGCTGTGGTTTTTATGCAATTACTTATAGTGGGTAGCCTGTGGGTCGGTTGGGAGCCTGACCTGGGGTGACTTTTGGTTTTTATGTTTGTTGACAGTATTGATCACTGCACAACATACTAATACTTCCTTTTCCCGTCATTTAGCCTTATCTTCAGTCCATCTCTTTTCTCAGATTAATCATGGCAAAACTTAAACATTATTTCATGGAATGTCAGGGCCTTGAACTCTGGTCAGCAGCACTCTTGTCTCCTAGATTTCTTCCATAGACATCATGGGGATATGGCTTTAATTCAGGAGACACACCTGTTGGCTACAGCTGTCTCATGTTGTAATATCTCATGCTGAACTTGGAGGCACTAAACTCAATGAGCACAGGCAAGACCCCAGGGATGGATGGGATCCCGCATATGGTATTTTCTGCATTCTGGAAACATGTATCCTTTCCCGTCTTCGAGAAGATTAGTGAAGCCACTTCCTCCAGCCATTTACAGTAAGCCTTAGTATTAAATTCTATAGCTATTACTATATTTAATACAAAGTTAAGTGTAAAGAGTTACAGGCCTCTCTCTCTCTATCTCATTACCTCAAATACAAAACTATTAGCTAAGGTTCTGGTCTGCCGCTTACAGAAAATCATTAACAAATTAATCCCAATCAATCTGGTTTCATACAGTCATGGCTGTATGATAACATAAGAAGCCTTTGATAACATAAGAAGACTTATTTATGTCATTGATTCAGGTCTCTCCCTTTCTAGCCCTTCTGCACTTCCTTCCCTTGATGCCAAGAAGGCTTTTAACTGCATGAATTGACAATTCCTATGGCAAACCATGGACAGAATGGGCTTTGATCCAAGTTTTGTGCATACAAAGACTATTCACGTACCTTCTCTATTTGTAAGGGAACTAGCAAGGCTGTGCTTTGTTACCTTTATTATTCAACTTATCTCTCGAACCACTTGCAATTGCCATCTACAATTCCTAGCTTCTAACTCCCATTACAGTTTTAAATTCCAGTCACAGAATATCCTTATATGCTGACAATATCCTTCTCTATCTAGGTAATGCCCCATCTGATATTTGTTGCATGCTAGAACCATTCAGGTCTATCTGGTTACAAAATTAAACTGTCTAAATCTTCCCTTTTGCTCCTTAATGACATGTGCTGTCAATTCTCCCTTCCATTTGTCATCCCTGTATCTCAAGAGTTCCCAAACTTTTTTCGGCCACCGACGCCTTTACCAAAAACTTTTAAAACCGTCGACCCCCTAGTCATTTACTTTACTTACTCAAATTAATACATTTGTACAGTACTCAATATTAAATATTTCACTAGATATCAGATTTTAATCACTTGTAATTATGATTTAAAAAGATAAAATGGCTACGGAATATGGCATTATCTTGTGCAACATTTAATATCGAAACCTGCACTAATGAAAATTTAAGCAAAAAAATACGAGCAGAGTTTTTTTTTTTTTTTTTTTAAATTTTTTGACATTTATGAAATAAATATGTAAATTCAAAATAAGTACAAATAGTCCAAGCTGTACTGTCTGCATTTCTTTTTTGGTTCAGTCATATTATTATCTGAAGAAATACAAACTTTTATTAACAAACAATTTCGACAGCCCCTGTGATTAAAAAAAAAAAAACAAAAAAACAAAGTATGTACTTACTTGAAACAGAAGATTTTTGTTCTTACTCGAATAAATAAACTGTGTCCTCCAATTTTCTTTTTCGTAGTACTGCTCCTCAATAAATTATATTCAAAGTTCAAATCACAAATAAGTACATGTCACATCAAACGAACCAATTTATAGTGTTTTATGAAAGAAAGCATGACCGTACAAGACTGATAGATTCTGCTAATATAGAATATCCGTCGTCTCGTCCCACCGCAAGCAAGAGCGGACATGCAACGGTTTTTCATGTCCGCACTTGCTTTGATACGTTCGATAAGACAATGCACAGATACTGTATGTTTGTGTTACATGTATTTTCATGCATTCTTACGTGTGACTCTTTTAATGACACATTTTACCTTTTTGTTCGCAAGTTTGGTATGTAATGTGTTTTTATCAAAAAAGTGTTTTTTTGAATTATTTTACTTTAATTAGGTACCTATTGGAATCACAGATATTTTGAACAAAGAAATAGCAGTAGTAAGGGGGTCTATTTTTGCTGTCGTTGACCCCCCAATTTTTTTATTGAAGCTATCGACCCCTAGAAAGTTCAAATCGACCCCAGGGGGTCGATATCGACCAGTTTGGGAACCTTTGCTGTATCTAGTAGACCAAGATATCTGGGAGTTGATATTACTGCCTCAATCTCAGACATACTGTATCATCTAACAATTATTACCTCATCTTCACTGAAGTGAAAGCCTTTATTAAAACTGGTCCAACATTCTTTTTAGTCTTGTTTGGCCATTATCAAAATGAATATTGTGCTCCATTTCAACTTCATTAACTCTATGCTGCCACTTCCCCCTCGTATTGAATATTGATCTGAAGTCAGACCACTGATTTCAAGGTTCCTGTGGAATTGTAAGAGACCAAACTTTAAACATTCAACCCTGGTTAGCAACACATTGAGTGCAGGTGTATCACTGCCTGACCTAGAACTGTATCATTGAGTTTTCACCCTCTGCCCTATATTTGGCCAGGTCTGTGTCATCCTCCTCCTCATCCTCCTTCATGGCTCCCTACAGAATCCTCCCTTGCTTTCCCATTTTCTTTTCAGTGTGTTCTGTTTATCTCCTTAAAGTCTAAACCATCCATACCTTTCTTGGGACCTATTTTGTTATATGCTATTATTATCTGGTACCGTGTGGAAAAATTACTTGCACCCTCTGGAAACTGGCACTCTCTCACTGCTGTATTTCACAACTCTGCTTTCTCAATAGGTTGCCTTCTTGGCAACATGGCAACATATGGGAATCAATTGGTGTGCTGGAGGATTTGTTTAATAGTTCGGGACTTATGATTATCTTTATAAGTACAATTTGATTTCCCTTGTTCTAGTTTCTTTTTCTGCCTACAATTCCAATCAGTGCTCAGAACATGTGGAGTTTCTCTGACAGCCCCCTAGCAAATCACTCATTGTACTCTATTTTGTTCTCTCTCCCAAATAAAAAACTGTATCTAACCTCTACTCTTTACTTTGCAAAGCATGTTTTAAACTTTTGCCCCTTGATTTCTCTTTGGTCCACAGACATTTCTCCTCTCTCCTTTCCCTCTCATGGGACTATGTAAACCTTTGTTCAAGAAACACAAACTATCAGCACATCCAATTCAGAATTTTGCTTTATCCTACTCCCCGTAAACAGCATCTGATGGGCCTGAAGGCTGACCCTCTCTGTCAACTATGTTCTCTTGATTTACCTGGCACTTTTCTCCACATGTTCTGGCACCATCCTCCTGTCTTTTCCTTTTGGAAACGTGTGCCAGCAACTGTCTTTTCTTTCTTGTGGCATTCCTCTATTGCTCCCAATCTTTCTTCTTTTAGACCTTTTTACGCTTCTTCTTAATCCCCCAAATGTACGTTATTTTGTTTGGGCGCACTGGCAGCCAAATTAAATTATTACCTCCCACTGGAAGACACCTGAAAGTGTTACTGTTGACAACCGGCAGTCCTCCTTCTATAACTTAATACATTTGGAGTTGTCTGCCGTGTGGATAAATGGTGCTTACAGTAACGTAACCGAAGCCTGGTCTGTTGCTGTGTAAATCTTAGTAACTGTTTGACTTTGTTTTTAAATCGGTTTAATTACCTTTTTTTTTTTCTCTTTTCCCCAAAACCCCTTGGCTCAGGCTAGGAGGATAGATAGATAGATACTTTATTAATCCCAAGGGGAAATTCACATAATCCAGCAGCAGTATACTGATAAAGAAACAATATTAAATTAAATAGTAATAAAAATGAAAAAAGCACACCACCGCGTATAAGAGGGCACTCGCCACAACCGTCTGGTAGAACATCTGCAGCATCTTACTGCAGATGTTGAACGATGCCAACCTTCTCAGAAAGTATAGTCTGCTCTGACCTTTCTTACATAGAGCATCAGTATTGGCAGTCCAGTCCAATTTGTCATCCAGCTGCACTCCCAGGTATTTATAGGTCTGCACCCTCTGCACACAGTCACCTCTGATGATCACAGGGTCCATGAGGGGCCTGGGCCTCCTAAAATCCACCACCAGCTCCTTGGTTTTGCTGGTGTTAAGATGTAAGTGGTTTGAGTCGCACCATTTAACAAAGTCTTTGATTAGCTTCCTGTACTCCTCCTCCTGCCCACTCCTGATGCAGCCCACAATAGCAGTGTCATCAGCGAACTTTTGCACGTGACAGGACTCCGAGTCATATTGGAAGTCTGATGTATATAGATTGAACAGGACCGGAGAAAGTACAGTCCCCTGCGGTGCACCTGTATTGCTGAACACAATGTCAGACCTGCAGTTCCCAAGACGCACATATTGAGGTCTGTCTGTAAGATAGTCCACAATCCATGCCACCAGGTGCGAGTCTACTCCCATCTCAGTCAGCTTGTCTCTAAGGAGCAGAGGTTGGACAGTGTTGAAGGCGCTAGAGAAGTCCAAAAACATAATTCTTACAGCACCACTGCCTCTGTCCAATTAATTAATTAATTAATTAGAAGTTGATATCTACAAAATTAAAAAAAGTGGCCATTGTCTCATTATGTCAGGCTTTCAGTGACATAAGACCTTCTCTGTGACAAAGAACTTTCGCCATCAGTACTGTGCAGTGAAATTTGGTCACCTAGCTTTCCTAGTTTCCCTGATAAGAAAAGCTGTTGCTTATAATAAGGATGAGTTGAAAAGTCTCCAGAGATTCCTTCAGATACAAACGTGCCTTGGTAAGAGAGACTGATAGTTAAAATTAAACCTTTACTAACTTTAACAAACCTATAAGCAGGTACAGGATCTGTAAATGGAAAGGACCTTTATCCAATTGCTGTAGAATATACAGTTGTGCTTGAAAGTTTGTGAACCTTTAAGAATTTTCTATATTTCTGCATAAATATGACCTAAAACATCATCAGATTTTAACTCAAGTCCTAAAAGTAGATAAAGAGAAACCAGTTAAACAAATGAGACAAAAATATTATACTTGGTCATTTATTTACTGAGGAAAATGATCGAGTATCACATATTTGTGAGTGGCAAAAGTATGCGAACCTCTAGGATTAGCAGTTAGTTTGAAGGTGAAATTCGAGTCAGGTGTTTTCAGTCAATGGGATGACAATCAGGTGTGAGTGGGCACCCTGTGTTATTTAAAGAACAGGGATCTATCAAGGTCTGCTGTTCACAACACGTTTGTGGGAGTGTATCATGGCACGAACAAAGGAGATTTCTGAGGACCTCAGAAAAAGAGTTGTTGATGCTCATCAGGCTGAAAAGGTTACAAAACCATCTCTAAAGAGTTTGGACTCCACCAATCCACAGTCAGACAGATTGTGTACAAATGGAGGAAATTCAAGACCATTGTTAGGAGTGGTCGACCAACAAAGATCACTCCAAGAGCAAGGCGTGTAATAGTCAGCGAGGTCACAAAGGACCCCAGGGTAACTTCTAAGCAACTGAAGGCCTTACTCACATTGGCTAATGTTCATGTTCATGAGTCCACCATCAGGAGAACACTGAACAACAATGGTGTGCATGGCAGGGTTGCAAGGAGAAAGCCACTGCTCTCCAAAAAAAAAAAATTGCTGCTCAACTGCAGTTTGCTAAAGATCACAAGGACAAACCAGAAGGCTATTGGAAGAATGTTTTGTGGAAGGATGAGACCAAAATAGAAATTTTCGGTTTAAATGAAAAGCGTTATGTTGGGAGAAAGGAAAATACTTCATTCCAGCACAAGAACCTTATCCCATCTGTGAAACATAGTGGTGGTAGTATCATGGTTTGGGCCTGTTTTGCTGCATCTGGGTCAGGAAGGCTTGCCTTCATTGATGGAACAATGAATTCTGAATTATATCAGAGAATTCTAAAGGAAAATGTCAGGACATCTGTCCATGAACTGAATCTCAAGAGAAGGTGGGTCATGCAGCAAGACAACGACCCTAAGCACACAAGTCGTTCTACCAAGGAATGGTTAAAGAAGAATAAAGTTGATGTTTTGGAATGGCCAAGTCAAAGTTCTGACCTTAACGCAATCGAAATGTTGTGGAAGGACCTGAAGCGAGTAGTTAATGTGAGGAAACCCACCAACATCCCAGAGTTGAAGCTGTTCTGTATGAAGGAATGGGCTAAAATTCCTCCAAGCTGGTGTGCAGGAATGATCAAAAGTTACCGGAAATGTTAAGTTGCAGTTATTGCTGCAAAGGGGGGGTCACACCAGATACTGAAAGCAAAGGTTCACATACTTTTGCCACTCACAAATATGTAATATTCGATCATTTTCCTTAATAAATAAATGACCATGTATAATATTTTGTCTCATTTGTTTAACTGGTTTCTCTTTATCTACTTTTAGGACTTGTGAAAGTGAAAATCTGATGATGTTTTAGGTCATATTTCTGCAGAAATATAGAAAATTCTAAAGGGTTCACCAACTTTCAAGCACAACTGTACCTTCTTTTAGAATTAGGTGCATGAATCTTTACTTTCTCTTGAAACAGGATGCTGACCCACACTTTTGGAGACAACTTTTTTTTTTGTACTGGAAAATATTCTCTGTAGTAAGGATGTCATGATACTGGAATTTTTAAATCTGATTATTCAAATTAACAATATTGTGCCTTTTTCTGTAATACAACTTAAAATATATAAACATTAACAGAAACAGCAGTTATAGAGATGCACAATATATCAACAGCTGTATTGTTAACGGCCGATGTTCATTAAAAATGATGACATCGAAATCAGTCAGATGTGGACATTTTAACCAATTGCCAGTTCTCTAAATAATTAAATGTTGTCTTCATTCTTCCATGAGGCAGACATTAAGATGTAGAAAAGCATTCAAGCAAGCACAGCCTCTTGCGCTCGCCAAAAAAAAAAAAAAAAGTGGGGGTTTCCTAGTTTTTGACAGGAGCACTACGCGTATTGGTTTATTTATTGGGCAGACATAGTTAGTAAAGCAGCATGTCAACTGTGTAGTCATATTTTTCTGTTAAACAGACAACAAAGTTGCTATCTGCTCTACCTGAAAAAATGAGATAATGCGAGAAGATTGCAGAATTAAATGTTTCAATCCCACAAACTTAATTACCCACCTGAAGAACCACCATAATGAATTATACACGGAATTTCTAGCTGTTAATTGTACTACAACGAAACTTAAATCAGATGCTACCGGGCTCACTAGCGGTACCCTCTTACAGCAAACCCTTCAAAACATGAAGACATTTTCTCAAGGCAGCGCCAAAGCTAAGACATAATGACTGCTAAAATAATGTAAATGATCATACTCAAAGACCAACCTTTTTCCCTAGTTGAGGACAAGGGATTTCTTTTGCTACTACATTATTTAGAACCTCTGTACATTCTTTCAAGCCAGTGCTACTTTGCAGATGCCTCACTGCCTTCATTAAACGATGTGATTGCTACACACATCGACGAGCTTTTAAGAAACAAGGTCAACAGCATTAGCTTCACTACAGATATGTGGAGCTCAGAGGTCAGCCCATGAGCATGTTGACTCTAAAGGCACACTGGATTGACTAAAAGTTTGAGGCAAAAAAAGTGTTGCATAATAATGAGTTCTCCGGTTCTCATTCTGCAACTTTCATCACACAAGCTTTTGATTCCATGTTAGCAAAGTGGAATATTTCAAAAAGTAATGCGCATGTTGTGCTTTGTGATAACTCTCACAATATGACAAAAGTTATGGAAGAAAGTGGCATTAAAAGTTTAAGCTGTATGGCATCTCCGACTGTGCTGCCATTGGGAGGTGAATAGTTCCTCATTTTAAGCACTCACAGCTCGTTATTTCGCGGCTGAGAGGAATACAAACAGACCTTGGTACCCCAATAAGAATGCTTCAGCAGGACGTCCCAAATTGTTGGAACAGCACATATTATATGCTGAAAAGTCTGGTTGATCAGAAGCGCACTCTTGCTGCGTATGGTGCTAAATAGAAGCTTCCTGCTTCTCTCATGGTGCATCAGTGGGGACTTGCAGAAAACAGGATTACCCTACTTGAACCATTCCAGTAACTTACTAAAGACATAAGTACGAATTCATCTACAATTGCGAATGTGATTCCGTCTGTTGAAGTGCTTAAATTCTGCTTAGCAAGTGTGGCAAGACAGATTCCGGTGAAAACCACTGTTGTGGAGGCTATCAGAAAATACTTATTTATTTCTTTATAAAGCATTTTAAAAACAACATCAAGGCTGACCAAAGTGCTGTACAATAAAAGAAAGAAAACCCAACATATCAGACACATCAAAACGAAGGGTAAATGAAACAGAAACACAAACATATAAGAATTGAAAAGATTCTTAATAAAAACTATACAGATAGCCAACATATCATAATGGGTTAAAAGCCAGAGAGTAAAAATGTGTTTTTAAATAGGATTTAAAGACAGTTAGCGAAGGAGCCTGCCTAACGTGCAACGGCAAATTGCTCCAGAGTTTTGTGGCTGCAACCGAAAAAGCTCAATCACCTCGGAGTTTGCATCGTGCCTTGGGAACACAAAAACATCTGGTCTGCTGACCTGAGAGAGCGAGACAGTACGAAAGGGTGCAGCAGTTACGACAAATAAAGTGGGGCACAACCATTAAAAGATTTAAAAACAAATACAAGGATCTTAAAATGGATTTGAAAATGAATTGGAAGCTAGTGAAGGGAAGCCAAAATTGGGGTAACATGCTTATGCTTTCTTGTGCCAGTTAAAACTCGAGCAGCAGCGTTTTGCACCAGCTGTAGGCGAGCAATGGAGGCCTGGCTAATTCAAAAAAGAAGCGCACTGCAGTAATCGAGGCGAGATGTTATAAAAGCATGTATCACTGTTTCAAGGTTGCACTTAGACAAAACAGGCTTGATTTTTGACAGCTGCCTCAACTGGAAAAAGCAAGATTTTACCACTACATTTACATGGCTATCAAGTTTAAAAGTGGAATCCATTTTCACACCTAAATTTGTGATCATAGATTTCTCAAACTGAACCACAGTGGAAAGGTCGATGCAGGGGGTCCCAATGGTGCTATTGGGTCTAAATAGCATGACTTCTGTCTTGTTCTCATTAAAATTTAGAAAATTGAATGCCATCTAACTCCTTATGTCAATAAGAACATGGACCTTTGCGCTTCAGAGGGAAATAAATCTGACAATAATCTGCATAAAAATGAAAGGAAATACAGTGTTTTATTATGCTGTATTAAGGATTTGTTCTGTTCTGTGTATTGTATTGTATTGACCCCCTTCTTTTGACACCCACTGCACGCCCAACCTACCTGGAAAGGGGTCTCTCTTTGAACTGCCTTTCCCAAGGTTTCTTCCATTTTTCCCTACAAGGTTTTTTTGGGAGTTTTTCCTTGTCTTCTCAGAGAGTCAAGGCTGGGGGGCTGTCAAGAGGCAGGGCCTGTTAAAGCCCATTGCGGCACTTCCTGTGTGATTTTGGGCTATACAAAAATAAACTGTATTGTATTGTATTGTATTGTATTGTATTGTTTCCGAAAAATAGCACCGAGTGGCAGCAGGTACAAGGAGAACAGAAGAGGTCCCAGGATGGAGCCCTGTGGTACCCCCCCAGGGGAGGGCAACAGAGGTGAAGTAAAATCATCAATGCTGACACAAAAACTTCTATCTGAGAGATAGGACGTAAACCATTGGAGAGCTAAACCTGTGATGCCCACCCACTGCTCCAGCCTGGAGATGAGGATCTCATGGTCTATCATGTCAAAGGCAGCTGTTAAATCCAAAAGGATAAGGGCAGATTTATACTTCACGCTCAGAACGCGTACGCGCCCGCATCATGGCTGCCACGCAGGTCCTCAGAAATTAACGTGACGCGTGCACGAGTTGCAGTACCAGCAAAAAGTCGGGGGGCGCAGTGTGTTAAAAGTCGGAATGTGACGTCAGAGTCTCTGTTTACTATCTACATGTGACAGAAAGCCTCTATGCAGATCCTACGGGGATCGATGTGCGTGCTTTGCTGCTTGGTGAATGGTTCGATGTGATGAAGCAAAATGCTGACATACAGATGCATTCATGGTGATTTTATATTCAAACGTCGCATATTCCCGATTGTAATGACACGATGCATTTTAAAAGTCTCACATAACATCTTTGTGCCGTGTTTTTTTTTTTTTTGCAACTTAACAGCAGCAACAGAATGTATATCGCTGTATTTGAGCCACTGAGAAAAAAATAAAGGACACGGTGAAAACATGTATTTTGTGATTAAAGTGGAAATTTCGGCTTTAATCTCAAATTGCCCACTTTAACCTCGTAGTTTACTTTATCATTAAAGCAGACGGTTGTAAACGTCATCCCAGTTTTTAATCGCTGCGAGCTTCTTGGACCTGACAGCTGTGGCAAGCAGCAATATATCACCACACAGAAAAATTAAATGTTTCAACTCTCTGCACATTTAGAATCTTTAGATTTGTACTTGATATCACTTTCATGATTAAATGCATTAAAGTGTGTATGTTACATTTTACATATAATTTTGTTTAAATAATGAATACTGTTAATAATTACACACATGGGGGTGACATGGCGGCGGAGCAATAGCACTGCTGTCTCGCAGGGAGTTATGTTGCTGGTATATCCTGCTTGTATTCCACACTGTGCTCCGGTTTCCTTCCAAAGATATGCAGATTTGGGGATTTGGTGCCGCTAAAATGACGCTAGTGTATGCGAGTGCTTGTATTCACCTTGCGATGAGCGGAGACCTTGTCCAGGGATTGTTTCTCAGTCGTGCCCAATGCTTGCTGGAATGGACACATCCCTGGATTTATGGATTTAATCAATAAATATCCTTTTCAGAGATATTGCGGTAAGGTGTTATCGGAATTTAATAGGTGTTTTAGGCAATTCACAACACAGAGAAGCCGAACATGTTCTCACCGTGATAATATCTTGCACTGCCACCTGGTGGATTCCTTCAGATTTACGTAAAGTACGCGCGCAAGTATAAACACTACAACGCTACAACGCTTGCGTAGCAGGAGCGTCCTCTGCAGCATGCGTCGCGTTGCGTGAAGTATAACTCCGGCCTTAGTAGCACAGTCACCAGAGTCCACTGTTAAAAGAATATCATTAAAAACCCTTAACAGAGAAGACTCAGTGCTGTGGTGAGTTTTAAACCCAGACTGGAACACTTCCAGAATTGCATGTTCGTCCAGAAAGGACTTCAGTTGGGTATAGATGACTTTTTCCAAGAGTTTGGACAAAAAAGGTAGCTTGGAAATAGGCCTAAAGTTAGACATAAAGTGGTCCAGACCCGTTTTTTTCAGCAGTGGTTGCACAACAGCATGTTTAAAATTTTTAGGCACCACACTAGAGGTTAAACTTCCATTAATAATTTTAAGAATAGAAGGACCTAAGGTAGAAAAAACCTCCTTAAGAAGTTGAGGAGGGACAACATCAAGGGGGGAGCCAGACGGCTTCATACTGGAAACAATCTGCTTTAAAAAGGGGAGTGTGATAGGCTCAAAATGATCAAATACAGCCAAACAGGGTATTAAAATGGTTTGATCATGAGAAGGTGGTGAAATGAGGGCCCTAGTGCTTACAACCTTCTTAAAAAAAAGTAAAGAAATTTATCACATTTCCTTAGAGGCTTCCAGAAAGACAGGTTAATGAACATTAAGTACAGAACTCAATGTGTTAAAAAGTACACGGGGTTATGAGAGTTACAGCCAATAACTTCAGAAAAAAATTTTGATCTTGCAGCTTTAAAAACTTTCTGATAACACGACCAACATTCTCTCAATATTTCAAAAGAAACCTGCAACCTGTCCTTTTTCCACCTCCGCTCAGCTCTCCTGCACTCCCGTCTATATGTACGGGTATTAATATTTAACCACGGCTCAGAGCAGGGCTTTAGTTGCCTGTTATTTTAATGGTACCACAGAGTCCAGAGCAGTTTGGCAAGCAGAATTAAATTGAAGTGTTAGCTCCTCAGTATTGGAAGACACCGAGGGCTGCGAGGTCACTTCATAATTAAAAACAGCAGAAAACTGAACAGCAGTGGAAGATTTAAGAGCACGGCAGCACCAAACTGGTGCTTACGGTTTAGCAAATTGACAGAAAGGAACAAAATCAAATAAAACGGACATATGGTCTGAAAATACTGCATCACCAATTCTCAGATTAAGAACAGATACACCGCAAGAAAAGACAAGATCCAGCGTATGCCCACATTACTGAGTGGGATCAGTTACAGACTGAATTAGACTAAAAGAATCCATTAAATCTAAAAAGTCCTTTACCAAAGACTTCTCAGTACAACAGACATGAATATTAAAATCCCTCACAATTAAAACTTGGTCATATTTTGGCATAAATTCTGTCAAGAAGTCAGAAAAGTCACTTATAAAATCGTTATACTCAAAGCTGGAGAAAGAAACAGCTAGAAACCACTGTTTACAATCGAAGTTGGATTTGAAGACCGTCGCTAAACCTCCACCATGACCTTAGAACCGCAGGGAATTAAAATACGAGCAGCCACACGGCAACCATTCAGAGAAGGCACTGGACTCACTGGGAGACAACCAGGTTTCAGTTATACAGAGGATATCCAATCCCTGAGATGCAAAGAAATCTTTTAAGATTAAAGTTTTGTTTGTTACAGATCTAGCATTCACTAGACCCATCCTAATGGGAGCCGGGTCTGAAGCCGCTATAGCGAGCGGAGCGCACGCCACAGGCCGCAAATTCTGGAGATTCGCTCCTCGCCAGCGCAGGTGAAGTGGGCAGGAATGCGGGGGTGGCATCACCTGATCCGAACCAAACACAAGTACAAGTCAAGAGTCCACAGGGTCCCGGGAGCGGCATGACGCAAAAAGGTGAGGAGCCGATCTATGTTGAGCTAGAAAAACTTTGGGAGATCGAGCTAAACAGGCCTTTAACTTCACCAACCGCCTGCTGCGTTTACCTCGGCGTTTGTGATGCTTCCTCCAGCGAGGAGGACCTGGAGCAAGGTAGGAGAATACTGGTATTCCTGATAGGAGCTGGGGAGGAGGATAATCTCATCTTCCGTTTTCGGACTGTACAAGTTTTACAGCAGACAAAACGAAGATCCAGAAGTGTTTGGCGATCATACATCAGTAGTGAATTGACATTTTGCATGACACACACAAAAATAACAAAAACATAAGCAAAAACAGAGAGTGGTAGACGACATGCCACATACACTGGCGCCATCTTACATCACTTGTTCCATTTCATTCACTTCAGTGGTGCATTCTCCTAGCCCTTATACTATCTATCCATTGTCCTTGATCCACGGTATAAAGATCGATTTTTTTGACCGATGCCAAAAAACAAGTTCAAGAAGCACTTGAGAAACAACTGGTTGATATGTCAGCTGAAGGAGATGAAGAGAGCAACAACAAACCACAAGAGAAAAAGATTTGCACTTAGATATCGCTGCTTCATTGCTGGAGATTTATGAAGAAATTCTTGAAGAAAATTCGTATGTGCCTGCAAAACCACATTCAACTGCAACCAAGGTAAAATAACAGAATCATAAAATTACTAACAATAATCATACTAATTAGGTTGACCAGATATCCCAAATGGGAAAAAAAAACAAATACACACAAACCATACACTGCAGCTTACAAATGTCCAATCAGTATCATAGTGTATTTGCCAGAAACTCATAGTCGGCACTGCGAGGTGGCTTGCTGGGACCATGCATAACTTAAGAGTGTGGGGCAAATTGCTCCGCAAACATTAGCGGAAAAGAAAAGGAACACGTTAACGGAATCACCTCACCAATTTCGTCAGGTTTTTACAATTTATGTTTGCCAGACTGCCTACAAAACTGTTATTGCAGTGGTGTAGTTTGTGGGTTTTTCCATTTTAGACAGTCGAGTTGCTTTGGAAAAATAGTGGAGGAATTTTATTTAGTAGGCACTTAACCAAAAGGTGGAACAGGTTCGCCTACATGCTAAAATGCAGCTTCAAGTTTTGTACCTTATGAAAGATATGTCTCCTATGTCTAAACTGTAAAAGATTTTAAGACAAGATCTACTCCAATTTTAATGTAAGCATTACTTTAAAACAAAATCACCCTAAAATATACAACAGTCTCTCAATATTTCAAGGCACACCTGCGTTAAAGTGTAAAAGTGTATCTGCATCACTTTTTATACAGAATGCCCTTTATATGACCCAAATCATTTAATGTAAAGCTTTAAATGTCACAAGTTTTTATTAATGGCAGTGGCTGGTACAGGCGGGTGTCCTGTTTTTCTTTACCACAAATCTGGTCAACCTAATAATAATTTGTTATTTTTTATTATAATATAGGTAAACATTTGTAAACTTGTTTTTTTTCAGCGGAGTAATTGTTTCAGCAAGCACCCTATCTCCAGAAATAACTGTGCCTTCCAGTATTGAAAAAGCAATGCGGCCCGTTTCCAAATCTTGGCCAAGGCAGCGATCAAGTACCTATTGGCACCTAGTACCAGTGTAGACAGTGAATGCCTTTTTTCAGCTGTGTCAAATATACTAAATGAAAAAGAAACAGACTTGCTGGTGAAAAGGCAGAAAGGTTTTTCTTAACAAAAAGAAGCATATAATTTGTGCTTTTAAAGAAGCCAACTTAAGCCCAGAGTTACTGGCCTCATTGTACCTTTTATTTTGGTTTTACATAAAATAATAGATGTCTGATTATGGCACAAGGAATGTGCATTCATTTTTTTGTTAATATACCCAATGCCATGTTATGTAACGGCATGTTGTCTTGATGTGCTTAAGTTACTCAGAATGTGTATGGTAAGTAGATGTTTGTACATGACCTGGCCATATCTTGCTCTTTTCACCCCCACAGAAAGTACTGGCTGCTTACATCTATAGCAAAGAAGAGCATAAAAGTCAGCAAGTTTAAAAAAAAAAAAAAAAAAAAAAAAAAAAAAAAGTTAATCTACGTTTCACATGCAGTTGTTTCTTTGATAATAAATGATACATTTTCAGCATAACTAAAACAATCAAACCAAAAGTAAATAAAAAAAAAAATATCAGCCATTGGTTATCGGTATTGGCAAAGATGAACAAAAACATGTTGGTTACCAGTATCGCCCAGAATTTCCATATCAGTGCATCACTAAGCAATTATACAAGTGTTATAGCGGTCATGTATTTACCTATAATTTAAGTAAACTAGTACTGACATTCATAAATATCAAAAAACAATGCAAAGTTTAAATTTTAATGTAAGGAGATTACCCCATTTTAACAACAAATTTTACAATCTTCAGAGGGTTTATAAAGAACGCCACTGTCATGAACTACCTGTCTTGTATGTGTACATTCTAAATGTCCTCTCTAAATAACTGAAAAATACTGCATAAAATGAATAGTAAAAATAACAGTTCAAATGTTATTATATCTGTATTGTTGAATTAGCAAATTGCAAGCAAACCCATGATATTTTTGTATAAAATTTTAAAAGCTGCTTTGTAAGAACATATGTTTAAAATCCGTTTTAGGTGCATAACATTTGTTATTGTAAAATTTAAATTAGGATCACTAGCTGGTTAAAAATTAAAGAGTAATTTTTAAATGATGATCAAATTGATGCATATTTCAAATGTCACAATGTGTTGTAGCTTTGATTTTCCTAATCTCACTTTTCTTTCTTTTACCACCTGTCCCACATTTAAGGCTTGCTATGTGGGCTGGGATGGCTACTTTGAGCAGTTGTTCAAAGCTAATCCTCCAGCTAGGACGTTGAATATCTCTGGGTCCACGGTTTTTGAGGCTGATCCTCCAATTAGCTGTGAACCACCCAATCTCACTTAAAAATGCACATGTGGTGAACCAGCTGGGGGGGGGAGAATGGCTGCAGGGATCTGTGGTATCCGGGGTGAACTTCTCCAGGCTGGTGGTAAGGCTGTCCTCCTGGCATTGCAAGTAATCTTTGCTTCCATTTGGTAGACTGGCATCATCCCAACTGACTGGAAAATGGGACTTGTCGTCCCTATCTGGAAAGGGAAGGGTGATCGCCTGGATTGCAAAAACTACAGGGGGATAACACTGCTCTTGGTGCTGGGTAAGGTCCTTGCTAGGGTTGTCCTCAATAGGATCCATGATCACTTGCTCACCTACCAGCGAACAGTCTGGTTTTACGTCTTAAGAAGTCTACCATCGACCGCATCCTGGCACTGAAGGTTCTCATGGAGCGCAAATGTGAATATCAGCAGTTTCTTTGCAGCCTTTGTTGATTTTCGCAAAGCGTTCAACTTAGTTGATCGAGCTGCCCTGTGGGGCATCCTGAGGGTTCGTGGGATCCCCTCGAGGTTGCTGGATATCTTGGCTGGCCTGTACACTGGTACTGTGAGTGCTGTGCAGACTGGAGGCAAGACCTCTGTATTTTTCCCAGTTGATTCTGGAGTTCGTCAGGGGTGTGTTCTTGCTCCTACTTTGTTTAATGCTTGTATAGACTGGGTGCTGGGCAAGGTCGTGGGGTCCAGCGGCTGTGTGGCATCTGTTGGTGAAGAAAGATTCAAGGATCTTGACTTTGCTGATGATGCTGTGATCTTCACGGAGTCAATGGAGGCTCTGATTGGGTCACTTGAGAGACTGAGTGAGGAGTCTGAGGGACTGGGCTTGCAAGTGTCCTGGATAAAAACCAAGATCCAGGCCTTTAATGACCTCTTGGGCATGGCCATCAGCAGTGTGTCTGTTTGCGGAGAGAGTGTCGACCTTGTTGACAGGTTTACTTACCTTGGCAGTGACATTCATGTCTCTGGTGACTCTTCCTATGAAATCAGTAGACTGATTGGGAGAGCATGGGGGATCAGGAGGTTGCTGGAAAGGGGTGTGTGGCACTCCCGATATCTATGCAAAAGGGCGAAGGTCCAAGTCTTTAGAGTCCTGGTGCTTCCTGTCTTGTTATATGGTTGTGAGACATGGGTGCTATCCAGTGACCTGAGACGAAGACTGGACTCTTTTGGTACTGTGTCTCTCTGAAAAATCCTTGGGTACCGTTGGTTTGACTTTGTGTCGAATGAGCGGTTGCTCATGGAGTTCTGAGTGAGGAATATTACCTGCATTGTGAGGGAGTGTCAGTTATGACACTACGGCCTTGTGGCACGTTTCCCCGAGGGTGATCCGGCTTGTAAGATCCTCATTGTTGGGGACCCAAAAGGCTGGACCAGGCCAAGAAGTCGCCCATGTAACACCTGGCTGTGGCAGATAGAGGGTCATTTCCGGAGGGTGGGACTGGACCGCGTGTCTGCCTGGGGGGTTGCAAACCAGGATCCCGAGTTGGTTCGTCGTGTAGTGGGTGTAGGACACCGCATTAAAAAGATACAAGTTAAACAATTTCATCATGCATCTGATTGATCACATCATTTTGCTCTCAAAACACACAGGAATTAATCTATTTCTTAATTAAGTCCATAATGGTATAAAAGAGGTAATAATGAAACCCTATATACACAAGTCCCCTCCACAAATACAGGCACCCCTGGTAAAGATGAAAAAGTGGAGAGAAATCACCTTTTGTTAAATTACCTTAATCCAGCACAGAAAAAAATGAGAAATCCAACCATCAAATATTTTTTAAACAAACCACATGTGCGATTATTGACACTACTAGAAATCCATATGAATAAAGGGTAACTGAAATACTTTCCATTTATATCTCACTAAGTTGATTAGAGTGTATAGGAGCTTCCAACCAGTATTTAAAGACTTCCTGCTTCACTGAGATATATTAAATATAGAGGTGCAACTAAGGTTAAACTCTCATATTCATTTATCAACATGGGAAAGATAAGAGAATACACAATGGCTATAAAATACTACTCACCTGAGATGCCTATATCTACAGTTAGTACAATAATTAAAAAATTCAAATTAACTGGAACGGTTACAAACTCCATTAGAAGAGGATTCAGGTTTATTATGTCCCCACACACAGTGAATAGGATGAAAAAAGAGGAAAATAAAAATCTCTAAGGATAAGTGTTGGCGAAATACAGAAAAAAGTAACGTCTTGGCATCACCAAGTCTCCAAAGCTTACTTTAGACACTACCTCCATGCCAACAAATTACTTGAAGGCATGCCCAAAAAAAAAAAATCCTTTCCCGTCATTTAACCACAGATGTACGTGCCTGGAGGCTGCTAAAAACTAATGGAACTTTGAATGGAAAAGTGTTGTATGACCAGACAAAAAGGAAAACTTAGCTTTCTCGCAACAAACACTCAAGGTAAGTTGTGCATAAAAAGAAGGATGACTATACCGAAAAGGCCCTGATCCTCACTGACAAGTATGATGGACGTTCTGTGATGTTGTGGGGCTGTTTTTCCTTCAAGGGCTCTGGAAACCTTGTTCGAGTACATTGCATCATGAACTAGATAAAATATTAGTAGATTTTTAAATTTAAATATGGACCTAAACCCCACTGAAAACCTGCAGCTGAAAAGGAGAGTGTACAAGAGAGGACCTAGGACCCTGGATGATCTGGAGAGTTTCAGTAAAGAGGAATGGTCTCAGATTCCATGCTCTATGTGCATGCAATTTAACACAGCAATCAAACATCATCCTAAAGGTTTGGTATCATAAAACTGCTTAATCTGTGACAAGAAAAATTAGGATTAAGAAGGTACTAAACAACCAGTTAACACTAGAATTACCAGAGCCTACGAAAAAACTCGTAGATCCGTCCCACCTTAAATCGCTTCTTAAAACCGCTCTCACCTCTCCGCCAGCCTCCTTTGTCCTGTAAATGTGCCGATAAAAACAAACTTCAAGCAGCCGGCTATTCCATCCCCCCACCGACTCAGAACGTGCACGAACTTCTCCCAGCTCATGCCTCGATTATCTGGGAGTGAAGTGGAGTTTTAGAGTGGAAATAATAGATTGTTATTTGGAACACACGCATTTCATGTGTGTTCCATTTCTACAGTAATCTGTGTAAACACAATGTTAAAACAGAAACTTTTTCATACTTTAGTAATAAATGTCACAAAATGTAGACAAACTATAAAATGTATGAAGCCTGACAGCCAAAGAGCAAATACACTTTCATAAAAGGTTCAGGACTTTTACAACAGCTTCCGTGGCGTACTGGTAAGAATTTGTCACTTAGAGCACAGCAGACTTGCTGTACCTCAAAAGATCCGAGTTCGAATCTCCACTAGGGAGAAAACTTATTTGTGTTTATTTTTAATCTTCGCCGTTCTGCCTGCCTGAACTCCCTGTCTATCTATATAGTAATAACAGTAATTTTATTATTATATAGGAGCTTCCCTGTCTGCCTATCATATAGTGCCTTTCCTTCCTACCTATCTATATATCTATCCCCTTAGCTGTTTTTTATATATCTATTATACAATGCCTTCCCTGTTTATTTATATATCTAGTGCCTTCTCTGCCTGTCTGTCTGTCTGATTGCATATAGCGCTGAACTTACTGCTCTGTACTATTCTGTCTTCTGCATGTCCTGGAGTACAAAAGAAACACCACCATACAGCAACATGTGCGAACTGGCAAGATCGGGGAAAAAACACGCGGTCACTGATTACAAACCGCAAGATGAATGAAAGAGACAATATATGTAAAAACATCATCGCACTAATGCAATATTATTTGAAAACAAACAGCGTCAGATCGGGTTTGAATATGCTCCCGATCTGACGCTGTTCGTTTTCAAATAATATTGCATGTACTGTGCGTTGAAACTGCTGCACTGAATAAGCAGACTCCTTCTGTAACAGCGTCAGCGTGTATTCAAACCCGATCTGACGCTCTTCTTTTTCAAATAATATTGCATGTACTGTGCGTTGAAACTGCTGCACTGAATAAGCAGACTCCTTCTGTAACAGCGTCAGCGTGTATTCAAACCCGATCTGATGCTCTTCTTTTTCAAATAATATTGCATGTATTGAACTATTTTAGAATAAAAACATACATTTGATTTCAGTCAGTCTGTAAGAGCCAGTGTAAATGCATGATAATTATAAAGGTTAGCTTTTTTTTAATTCAGTTCCATTCTCTCAGTCGCGTTCACGATCCCCTCCTCTCCATCTGACAATGCTGTTTTCACATAAAGACGCGCTATAACTCAAATGTGATTTATTTGGAGACGCGCTATAGCTCGAATGTTATTGATTTGGAGACGCGCTATACTCGAATGTTATTTGTATAGGGAAGAAAGTACAATGTCAGGTGCTCATTCAGTGTAATAGGAACCATAGCACAGAGAGATGTGTACACTGCAACAAGTACACATGTCGTGAATGTAGGAAGGGTGTGTGGGAATTGTTAATATTTGAATGTGATGATTTTATATAGCACGGATCGGAAATAAGCAGTTCTTAGCATTGCACCACGCAAGCTGTCGTATCAACCGCCTACTGTAACTTGCTTTATTTTTTCTTCACGTATAGTCTAGAATAAAAGTGCACTTGTTTTGTTATTCTTGTACACCAACATATGTTCCTGTGTTTGAGCGACACGGGCATGCTCAAAAAATAGACGTGTAATGCCACGAAAAGTGCACGCAGGCTCTTCAGTTCGCAAGCATTGGTACGAGAATGCAGTCACAAATACGCTGCAGAGCTACAGCGCATCTTTATGTGAAAACAGCATTCTCGTACCAATGCTTGCGAACTGAAGAGCCTGCGTGCACTTT
>JANRMT010062793.1:19912698-19936857 GCA_026402145.1 Polypterus bichir lapradei | reverse complement strand
ACGTAGTGTGTTAAGGAAGCTATGAAAAAGAAAAGGGAACATTTTAGAAATAACGTAACATGATTGTCAATATACAGTAATTTTTTGTGAGTGTTATTGAGTGTTGCTGTGATCAAGGATTCGATTATCATTATTTGTTTCAATCAGGGTCGTATTTGTACGATGTGTTGTGTTCAAGTTACATTCTGTGTTTGTCAGTCGTTGTAAAGATTAAATTCTGTAATTACAGCCACATTAGCTCCACAAATGAGACACACGGGTTTACCGGCAATGTCAGTAAACATATACTCAGCCTCCCATTGGTTTTTAAAGGCTCTGTTTTCAGAATCAACTTTTCTCTTCGGCATTGTGTGGGCTAGCTTCGCAATAACTTGCAGCAACGCGGTTATGGATCTGTATGTAATGCATAATATGCATTATGGGATCTGTAGTTTATTGTGTTACCAGCGCTTCATATACCCGGGCCATTAATAACAATAATACAGTATTTAAAATGATCTCGCGGGCCGGATATAATTATACGCCGGGCCGGATGTGTTGAGTTTGACTCATATGGACTAAATAGAACTTGAAAAGAAATATTTTTGGAATGTGATCGCGCAAGTCAGTACATCGAGCCCGCGTGCTATTGTGGTTTTGCTTGTGTGCTTCAGTAAGTTACCGTCCCCTCGCTCTTACTTTTTTACCGTTCATCTAATGAATACACTGAGTATGGCTTTACCAAAACAATCATTGATCGCGAATAAAGTATCCATTATTCATGAAGCTTCAATAGGTGAATAGGTGATCTGTCTTTCTGCGTTAACCGCATGCGTTTTCATACGTCTCAAACTAAGGGGATGCGAGGTTAAAATAAATCGAGAAGCGCGCGTACATACTTAGTGCATCCCCTCTCGGGAATCGAACCTCGGACGTGGGTGTGTGGTTTATCTATTTGAGCGTAGCAGTGTAATTCAGTTTTTTTCAGCACTCTTTGCAACTGTTACTTTTTGTCTGCGCACTGCGTCAGTTCACGTGAGCTGCTGAATATGGTTTTATATATATGTCACTCGCTCGCTTCTAATTGTTTCGCTGCCTTCTTAATTATATAATGCATGTTTTCTAAAGCGCGTTTTGTAGCTCTTCCTGGCTTTCTACGTAATGCGTGATTACGTGAGAGGCGTGATGATGTCATACGAACGCCGCCCCTCCAGCTGAACTCCATTACAGTAAATGGAGAAAAACAGCTTCCAGTTATGACCATTACGCGTAGAATTTCGAAATGAAACCTGCCCAACTTTTGTAAGGAAGCTGTAAGGAGTAAGCCTGCCAAATTTCAGCCTTCTACCTACACGGGAAGTTGGAGAATTAGTGATGAGTGAGTGAGTGAGTGAGTGAGTGAGTGTGAGGGCTTTGCCGTTTATTAGTATAGATGATAAATCCTTCATCGACTACAATGTGCAGTGTATGACTGAAACATGCTAGTGAGGCCAGGGTGGTTGAATCAGAGACTACAAAGATGAATTACTTCATCATCCTAAACACAGGAAGCAGCTGGCTTCTTGGCAAGGCTGTCAACTGTTAAGTCTGGCTGTAAACAGTTATGCCTGTTAGTCTTCATGTATACAGGGGTACATTATCATGATACTTGTACAACTCTTGGCTCTCTTGGTTTATAACATAGACAATAAGTCCTGTAAGTGCAAGCTCATCGTTGTGGTTAGCTGGGTTTTCAATTCTTGCATCTTCTCAGTAAAATGTTTTTCTGTAGAGCTGTTGACAGTACCTCTAGATGAAATGTGAGGCTGACTGGCTTAAAGTAACTGATACCTGCCAAAAGCTTTTACCATAAACCACACTGATAGGTATTAATGTCTCAATGTAACTCTGTAATCAACATAGCAAGGCAAATAATTCCTTAAATACAAATATAAACTAACTGTATAAATGGATAAACTTTACAAAAACGTTTTTAACATAACTACTCATAAATAGTTCACCTTTTAATATAAGAAAACAATTAAAATCTGAAGGGTGGCTTTTTATCCCGTTACTATTTAATGAATTTTACAACTCACTCCCATCCACTAACAGCAGCAATAGCACACTCCATATCGATGAAGGTGACTTCCTTAATGAAGCAATCAAAATGAGGAGCTTCAACAATGATGACATCTCTCTCATACTATGGACCGTGCACTCAAATGAGCCAGGTGTAGATCTTGCAATATCCACCCAAAAATAACCATTAGAGTACAAACTTTTATTCCACTCCGACACTCACTCACAAAGTTCACTGAATAAAATTATACCTTCAGTTTTTTTTAATGGAGACCTTTTTCCTAATAAACTTAAATAGGTTAGGTTGTTAAGAGAAAGGTAACACAAACTTCTTTTCTGCAAATCATTTTACAAAGCAGAGACTCTTTCCTCAGCAGTAAAAATAAGTAATATTATACAGATCAGACTCCTGCGAGTCCAAAAACCAGATTTACTGAATTTATTCAAAAAATTAGCCAGCCATTTACATTGTAAAATCAGGACTACCTGCTGACCACTTTAGGGAGCATGTTGAAATGATTAAATTTCAACTGCCTTACAAAGTCTGTACGGCTCTGAGGCTGGGGATCTGTGTCGGCAATCGGAAGGTTACTGATTTGAATCCTGTAAATACCAGAAGCGATTCCACTCCGTTGGGCCCCTGAGCAAGATACTTAACCTGCAATTGCTCTGTCCTGGGTATGACATTAACCTGCATCCAGCCCTTCAACTTGCAGGGAAAACTCAGGGGTTGGTAGCAGGACTGGTTGGTACTGAGCTCAGGTCCTAATTTGGGATTATGAGGTGGTTTGTCATGTGGTGGGTTTGGCAATGTGCCTTATTCATAACCACACTCACTAATTTCTATGTTTCTGCTTTTTCACAGGGTATCAAAGACAAATTTCAAAGAAAGGTCAGAGGCAGCTAATCTCATTCTCAGGTTTAGATCACACTTTAATCTGGGACTAAATGGCCAATTAACTTTTTAATCTCTTCCTTCATTTTAATCAGGGTCTACTTTTTTACACCTATTCTTGTCTTTCACTCCATTTATCTCCCAAATATTTGTTCCTTCTTCCTTTTTTTTTTTTTTTAATAAGAGTAGTCTCTGTTTTTTTTTAGTCACACAAATCATGAAGGCTATACACTGTGCCTCAATTTTCTTTTCCAGCAAACTACCTCCCACCCTTAAACCTTTGGAGGTGCACAAGACAACAGACATTTACTAACTCCAAAAATATCTGAGAATTGCATTTTTGGAATATTTAAAATATTAAAACGCAAATTCTAAAATTAGACTTTACCTGCTGCATTAAGTCAAAAAAAGGTTTGTTATCTTGCATCAAAACTACACAAAAAATGTTTAGATAGGCCTGTTAAATTTTAGTAAATGTACGTTTAGTCTAATCTAATTCAATCTAATATGCAACTCTGAAATCCAAGTTTTCAATTACCAAGGGGTAGTACGTCTTAAAAAACCTCCTTAGGGAAAAAAAAAAGTTAGATTTGACATTTATATATAAAACAAAACAAATGTCTCTTAGCAGAGATAGAATTTCCCAGGTGAAATGCAAGATGACTATCGCAGCTGTTGGTTGACTGGCATACAATGCGGCTCTTCAAATTACGACACCCACATCATATTTCTCACTAACAAAAGCTCATTATTGTCTGTGCCTCACAGCATAGCTATACTTTGTTTTTTTCCAGACACAGCAATCAGAATTAATGACCATCATTACCCCCATCTCTTCCAGAAAATCCTTTACCACAAATAAGTAAAAAGTAGCACCCCTCATAAGTTACAAATACACTATTCCTAAAATCAGTCTGCTCTAGTGACTTTTTCCTTTTTCCTAAACTGAAAAATGTCCTCAAAGGACGTCATTTCGGGACTTTAGAAAACATCCAAAAGAGTGTAATGGACATGCTGAAGACCATACCGGTTGAAGACTTCCAGCGCTGCTACCAACAGTGGGAACAACGTCTCCATCGGTGTGTAGCTGCCCAAGGGAACTACTTTGAAGGGGATAACATTGATGTTTGAAAAAAATAAAAATTTTGGTAAATAAAAAATCAGTCTCATTACTTTTCTGCCACACCTCGTATGTTTGCAAGTCTAAGCAGATTTTCTTTGTTATCTAAATTACAATTTTCAAAATACTAGATAAGAAAAATTATTTTCCATCGAGAATTGGGGAAAAACCACATAAAACATCCTTGACAAGATAAGGTGCTTGCACATCTTTTTCTATCAAAGCTTTTGGTACAAACTGTCCATCAGTTATCTGTGTGTAATAATATGGTCCGGAAACCCACATGGCCATTTGACATAAGCAATGGACCATCCGAGCGACAATAGAGACATCAGAGTGAGAGACTCAATCCATATGGGGTTTCCAGAATCCATCCATGTATCAGCATCACCGCTGAATGTAAAAGCTACCCAACAAGAAAACCCCTCCTCTGACACAGATATTACCTGTATGTTTATGGATCTTTGATAAAGGCAGATTTACTCAGTTGTGACACTCTGCTTACCTTGGCATATGTATGCACAAATCACATATTTTACTAATTAAAGACAACAAACAACATGAAAACATGTGTGTTAATTAAAAGAAGAGACTCTTGTGTGTGTGTAAAAATACCATTATTGCTTTAGATTGACTTATGAGTTTATTTAAACATACTGTAAATAAACAACTTTGAAATATGCTGGAATCCTGCCAGTGGGATACCTCATGTATAAATGGCTACTATAGTTTTGTGTCAACTTTCTTCCCAAAATGTTCTTCTCATTTTCAATATAAAATCTCAAAAGAGTATCTAGAGTTGTTATTAACCAAAACACATGTCTCAGGAATGTGAATATAATGTGAAGATAAACATAAGGAAAGGTGTAGACTCCATAAGGAAGGCAAATGAGCCATGAATTAAAGCATGAACAAAAACTACAAAAGGCAAATTAATGTGTTTATCTGATCAATATGTTTGGACTAGCATGGAACAGCATGTTAATATCACACAATAAAAAATTCTTTTGGTGAAGCATTACAGTTGCTAAAATAAGATACTAGAGAAATGTCTTCATTATATAATCATTTATATGTAATTTGGCATAAAAAATAAAGTAAAAAGTAAAACTGAAACTTATGTACTGTTATGTGTGTGTCTATTTTTTTTCTCTGAAGAAAAAAAACAGGTTTATAAAGCATTAAAAATTTAACAATCAAAGAAAATGGGTACCCACTTGAATCATGCATTAAGATTAAAAAGGCATAAAAAAATATTCTTTACATAAGCATGTTACTGCTATAAATAATTGCTCTCTTGAATATTCAAAACAATTTAGAAAAGTATACTTACTCACATTATTATAATGAAGAATTAGGTAATCCATAACTCTGAAAAGATCGTGACAAGAAATATTTGAGACTGTGTGTATTTTGTGGACTAGATGAAAAACTCTAAAGACAGTTTCAAGGGGACCCCAAAAAAGGTGCTTTGTTAAAGGAACATTAAACACAAAGACTGGAGAACAAGAAAGTATACCATGTATCAAACAAAATGGAAATTAAACTGCCTAACTCTTTTCAACTGTTCTCTTTGCTTTCCTATCAGAGAGGATGCCTATTGCATTTATTCTTACTAAAGGATAAGTTTCCCCAAGTCAAAGTTATTGCAAGTTCATCTTGCTGGGAATATGGTAATAAAAGAACTGACAACAACATTTTTGAGTGAGTAAAGTCACTGACACTCACAGATACCAATCAATTCATAAATACATAGGGAGAACAAGCAAACCTCATGTAGACCCTGGCACTGTAATAGGAATGACAGCTCTGTGCCACAACTCTGCACCATAATTGTTAGGTAGAATGCCCAGAGGGGACTGGGCGGTCTCTTGGTCTGGAATCCCTACAGATTTTATTTTTTTTCTCCAGCCGTCTGGAGTTTTTTTTTGTTTTTTCTGTCCCCCCTGGTCATTGGACCTTACTCTTATTCTATGTTAATTAATGTTGACTTATTTTGTTTTCTTATTGTGTCTTTTATTTTTCTATTCTTTATTATGTAAAGCACTTTGAGCTACTGTTTGTATGAAAATGTGCTATATAAATAAATGTTGTTGTTGTTGATAATATTTGTACTGAACGTACCAAACCTCAACCTTAGAATGCGTATAATTTCCTTCAGTTCTTGTCACT
The DNA here is from genome assembly GCA_026402145.1 of Polypterus bichir lapradei. Classification (NCBI taxonomy): domain Eukaryota; kingdom Metazoa; phylum Chordata; class Cladistia; order Polypteriformes; family Polypteridae; genus Polypterus; species Polypterus bichir. The sequence continues at coordinate 19,930,630 of JANRMT010062793.1, read as the reverse complement.
TGATTGCAATCTTTCTCTCACTACACTGTGTGCACAATTATTAGGCAAGTTGTATTTTTGAGGATTAATTTTAATATGGAACAAACACAGTGCTATCAGTCAATCCAAAATGTTAATAAACCTGAAACCTGAATGTTTCACAACGGAAATGTGAGTGTGAACATCATCAGGGGAATACATATGTGCGCACAATTATTAGGCAACTATTAGTGTGCAGATTTATTATGCAACTAAAGGAAAAATGAAAATTTTCCCATCTCACTTGTTTATTTTCATCTGTTATGGTGAGAATAATAAACAAACACCTCAAAATTTACAAATAAACATCTCTGATATTTCAAAAAAAATAAATCAGTCAATCAATGACCAATATAGCCACCCTTCTTTCCAATAACAGTCATAAGCCTTTCCATTCATGGAGTCTGTCTGTTTCTTGATCTGTTGACGATCAGCTTTTTGTGGAGCAGTGACTACAGCCTCCCAGACACTCTTCAGAGAGGTGTATTGTTTTTCTCCCCCGTAAATCTAAAGTTTAAGAAGTGCCCACAAGTTCTTGATAGGGTTTAGGTCAGATGAGGAAGTGGGGCCATGTCATTATTCCTTCATCTTTAAGGCCTTTACTGGCTGGCCACGCAGTGGAGAACTTCGATGCAAGTGATGGAGCATTGGCCTGCATAAAAATCATGGTCTTTTTCCTGTATCACTGTTTGAAGAAAGTGTCTTCGAAAAACTGGCAGTAGGTTTGGGAGTTGATTTTGAGTTCATCTTCAATGCAAAAAGGTCCAACTAGCTCATCTTTAAAAATACCAGCTCATACCAGTACCCCACCTCCACGATGGAGTGGAGCTCTGTGCCCATTACTGATCCACAGGTCCATCCATCTGGTCCATCAAGAGTCACTCTCATCTCATCGGTCCATAAAACCTTTGAAAAAAATCTGTCTTCAGATATTTCTTGGCCCAGTTTTGACGTTTCAACTTATGTTTCTTGTTCAGTGGTGGTTGGGTTTCAGCCCTCCTTACCTTGGCCATGTCTTTGAGCACTGAACACCTTGTACTTCTGGGCACTCCAGGTAGGTTGCAGCTCTGGAATATGAAAGTACTGGAGGATAATGGGTTCCTGGTAGCTTCACGTTTGATTCTTCTCAAATCTTTGGCAGCTAATTTGCGTCTTTTGTTCTCAACACGTTTCTTGCGACCCTGTTGACTATTTGCAACAAAATGTTTGATGGTTCTGTGATCACACACCAATATCTTAGCAATTCCAAAAGTGCTGCATCCCTCTGAAAGACTTTTTACAATTTTTGACTTTTCAGAGTCAGTTAAATCTCTTTTTTGGCCCATTTTGCCTGAGGAAAACTAGCTGCCTAATAATTCTGCACACCTTGATATAGGGTGTTGATCTCCTTAGGCCACACCCTCCCTCATTACACAAATACACATCACCTGACGTGCTTAAATCCAATAAGCATTCAAGTTAATACAGCTTGGAGTTGGAATATACACATAAAAATGATGATATGGTCAAAATACTCACTTGCCTAATAATTGTGCACACAGTGTAGACCATTGAAGCACATGTGCTATCACTCAGCATTATCATTTCTACAGGCAATATTTTTGTAAAATAACAGAATAATCTTCCATATAGTGAAGTAATATGAGCAAACACAAGTGTGACTTTTATCAGTTATTGTCTATAGAACAAAAAAAGTAATGCACATCTGGGCATCACCATTCAATAATGTCAATAATAGAACTTTGTAGTAACTTTCCAAGGTGAATCCATGCTCCTGGTTCTGAAAGTCTGCTACTGAGTAAGACAAGCAGCAAACTGAAAAACACCACCTGTCATTTTAAAATGGCTGAATCTTACAACAATGTTTAGTTTTTTTTCCAGTCTTAAAAATGAAATGCATATACTGTTTTGTAGTGTGTGCAATCTCAAGAAGCAGATCAATATTTTATAACATTTTGGCTTGAAAAAAAGACATTCATTAAGTTTTAATGTCTTTTCAAGTTGGGACAACAATACAAATTATCTAAAATATAAAACCCAAAGCTGCCAAATATATATATATATATATATATATATATATATATATATATATATATTTTTTTTTTGTTAAATATATAAAATATGCTTCAATTTTGAATTCAGTTAAATGTGGCAAATCAATATGCATTTTGATTGTGAAGTAATAACTGATCTGAAAAAAACTAATTTATCCTTTAAGTAATTTTTTTTAATTAATTTTATTGTAATAATTCCATACAAATCAATCAATTTTTAAAAAAAGTAGGACTGAGAACAAGTCATTTAAGCACTTCTAATACCTTTTTTTCCCCACTGTCCCTAGCTTTTCATCCTTCTTCCAGCCAAACCTTTACCTGTCTCTTCTCCCAACTCCAAGTTTAACAGCACTCGGACCACAAGGGCGTTTTAAACCCCAACCTATGACCACATCTGGGATCTACTCCAGTTCTCTTGGAAACATCTCTGAATCATGTACTATCTTCCAGTTTGACAAAAAAAAAAAAAAAAAAAAAAAAAACAAAACACACTACTAGTCAGTCACTCACTGTACTGGTTCCAGGTGTTCCTGAATTATCCAACATAATACTTAAGACTTTAAAATGCCAGGACACCATGACATTCTTGTCAGTCATTTGAAAGAATACCACTGGCATCTCCTACTGCTCAATTCCCGTGTTGCACTGACAAATTTAGAGCTATCTCAGCCTGCCAACCTCTTCCATTGCCTTTAAAAACAAAGAACGCCTTGAGCATGGGAAAGGTGCTATATAAATAAAATGTATTATGAATAATGTCACAGCAAGTTGTTGGACTAAGAATATTCCTGAAGCTCATAGATAATGACATCAGAAATGAGAAACTAAACAGCTAATATCATTAAACACTACACTCATTTTGCTGAAGAATACAAATGTAATTAAAAAAGTATAATATGAAAATCACATACAAGAATGTTTAGCAAACTCTGTGATATGAAAGAAAAAAACTGCTATGTGCCCAGACTTCCACAAGGAGGCAACAAAGACTAGCACAAACACATAAGCTGTAATCTACAACTCCCTTATTATAAAAGTAACATAACATTATAAAAGGTAAAAACAAATGACTTAGACAAAAGTTATTGCAAAGTAAATAGTACATATTATGTCTCCTGTAACACCTAATCTTGGTTTTCACACATAGCGGTACTATACATGAAGTATTCAGCACACATAGCATAGTACAATTAAGTAAGAATGGAGTAACTTTTTGTCATTAGGTAAAAAAAAAAATCATTTTATAGCATTACAATACATTATCTAAAACAAATGAAACGATCAATAATCATAAGCAATATACTACTTGTGCTTTTGAATTCATATGTGCTTTGTAAAGTGCATGATAACATTGAGTTTTTGAATTGTAGAACAGAATAATGATTAATTAGAAGACAGATATAATGTAACTGTACAGGTATACTTAACATGCTACACCTTTCCTCCACTCTTGGAATGTTCAATCAAGTATGTCTCAGAAAAAGAAAACATCATGGATTTTCTCCTGATAATTTCATCTCCTACGACGGTCTAATAACACAACTAGAGTATGTCTCTATAAAAATTAATGTGTACACCATTTCCAGAGATAGACACCACCTGTTTTGCTTACTGACTGATAGCATTTAATGCAAGGACAGGGTCAATTTCCTTTCTCCTTTGCAAATCCAGACACAAAAATACCTTTAGCTTGAATACTGGCACATTTTAAACTTAGGTTTCACATATGGACAGGTGCCCCATTACCCTTCAGTATAAGCCTCCTTTCAAAGGAGCATGGTGGCAGATCTAATTATTAAATACATCTTAAATAAAGAAAATAATTGTCCTACTCTTAAACAATGTATATATCACAGCAAAGAATATTACTGGCACCAAGCTCCTGTCTGTTCAGGACAAATATAATGCACATTGCCTTAGAAGGGCACACAGGATTATTAAGGACCTCAGCTATCCTGCACAGATGCTTTTCTCACTCTGTCCCTTATGGCACACAGTACAAGACCATTCACACTTAACAACTGATTCAGTTAGAGCAATTATTAAAAATAACTAGCAATATACAGTATACCATTAATTTCAATAGTGTTGGCAAAATCTTTAAGCAGTATGTTCTTGCTGATGAAACATATACAGCTGTGTCAGATGTATAATTATTTACCATCCCTTCATACGCAGTCCCATCTCCATAAATGTAAGCCAGGCAGACCAGAGTTTGATGACTTATATGTACTGTAAATCCTCATTTAAACTCTCGTTATTCAATAGTCAGTTTGCATATCACGCAGATAGATCTGTGGACAAAGCCATTAACATGGGCCTTCATTTTCTGCTGATGCATCTGGACTGTAAAGGAACTTATGTCAGAATACTGTTTGTTGACTTCAGTTCAGCTTTTAACACCACTGTTCCTGAACGTTTGTTAACTAAACTTCTACAGACTGAATCCTTCCATCTGTAAATGGATTTACAGTTTTCTGGTAAACCGGAAGCAATGCGTTTATGTGGGATCCTACCTCTCTGACTGTCTCCATATTAGCACAGGTGTCCCTCAAGGCTGTTTACTTTCCCCCTTCCTTTATTGCTTGTACACCAATGAATGTAGGTCCACTGATCCTTCAGTTAAAATCATTAAGTATACTGATGACACCACCATTATTGCTCTAATTACTAATGGCAACGAAATACATTATACAAAAGACGTGTCTCGTCTTGTGGCTTGGTGTGCTTCCAACAAACTAGTGCTCAATATCTTCAAGACAATCGAAATGGTCATTGACTTTCGCCAACAGCAGTTACAACCTCTCCAACTAGAAAATAATGATTCTGCAGTCAATATAGTGGAATCCGTCAAATTGTTGGGCACAACAATCACAAACACCCTCATTTGGGACCTTAACACCACCTACATCACTAAAAAGTCACAGCAGCAATTGTAGTTCTTGCGCCAATTAAAGAAAAATAGTAAAATATTTCCCAGTCAAACCTAGCTCAATTTTCCAAAGTCATAATTGAAAGTTTAATCACATTCTCCATTATTGTCTGGTTAGGTTTAGCAACAGCACACTCCAAAAATAAATTACACCGTGTTATGAGGTCTGCTGAGAAAATAATAATAATGGTTGCACCCTTCCATCTGCTGCAGACCTGTATACATGTCGTGTAACTAACCATGTCAAAAGGATCAACATAGACTCATCTCACCCAGCTCATCACTTATTCAAAAAACTCCCCTCTGGTGAATGTTTAAGGTCAATTAAAACTAAAACTAACAGATAACTCAATACTTTCTTACCCAGAGCCAAAGCCATCTCAAACCAGTAATCTAGCATGACTTCTTTGAATATTCATGCATTCTGTCAGATTTTGTATGAATATGTGTGTGCGCATGAGTACAGTGTATGTGTGCATGGCATACACACTACACACTCATACTTTCACTTGAACATCATCATTTGTACATCTCTTTTATAACTGTATTATTCTGCAAACTTGTACGTATTAAATTTTTCTTTTTAACTTATGCTATTTACGAGGTGTGGCAGAAAAGTAATGAGACTGGCAACACTGCAAGCGATCTGGCAACGCTGCGCTGTTGTCCTTGATAGAGCACGTGTATCAGTACCCTCCCATAGCTCAGTGCGAGTTTCAAATCCTTCCGTTAACTACGTGATTTTTGTGACTGCTATTAGCGAAGTTGTGTTTTTGGTTGTGTGTCACGCAAAATGGAACAGCGGAATTTGGAGCAACGTTGTGCCATTAAATTTTGTGTTAAGCTTGGAGAATCGGCAAGTGTGACGTTTGAAAAGTTAAAACAGGCCTATGGGGAACATTCTTTATCCCGAGATCAAGTTTTTCAGGGAGGCCTTCAACTTCGAAAACCAATGAAAACATCGAACGTGTGAACACTCTTGTGAGATCAGACCGTCGTTTAACATTAAGAATGTTGAGTGAACAATTAAATTTGAACAGATTTACCGTTCATCAAATTTTGACTGAACATTTGCACATGCAAAAGGTCTGTGCCAAAATGGTGCCGAAAAACCTCACAATTGAGCAGAAGGACAATCGAAAAAACGCATTCCTGTGGTTCCCCAGCCCCCTTATTCACCTGACCTCAGTCCGTGCGACTTTTTCCTTTTTCCTAAACTGAAAAATGTCCTCAAAGGACGTCATTTCGGGACTTTAGAAAACATCCAAAAGAGTGTAACGGACATGCTGAAGACCATACCGGTTGAAGACTTCCAGCGCTGCTACCAACAGTGGGAACAACGTCTCCATCGGTGTGTAGCTGCCCAAGGGAACTACTTTGAAGGGGATAACATTGATGTTTGAAAAAAATAAAAACTTTGGTAAATAAAAAATCAGTCTCATTACTTTTCTGCCACACCTCATAAATTGGTTTGCATAGATCTGTTCTGATATATATACATTGGTTGAGATACATCCGTTCAGATATATACATTGGTTTGAATACATCCGTTCAGATATATATATATTGGTTGAGATATACATATTGGTTGCTATAAATTGGTTTAGATATATATATTGGATTAAATAGATTGGTTTAGATATATACATCGGGTGGGATTTACAGGCAGGCACAACGCGGCCACCCAAGTTTAGCATCTCCCTTTCGCTTCATCATTGCTTCAACACTGTTGTCATTATTGTGCATATTTTATACAAGTACCATATGCCTATCTGTCGCGTTTTGTTTCGTAAGCCGTCTTGGTTGGGGGTCCTCGATTTCAAAGCAGTTTTTTTCCTTTCATTATTTAAAACACTCGCACAGATACCCGCCTCCTTGCTCCGCTCAGTCCCACCCCGGCTCAACGCACCCGCCTCACTCTCTCCCTCTTGTCCCTCCCATGACAGATTCTTCTCAATGCTTACCAGAAAGCATTGATCTCAACCGCAGTATGTCCCATTTTTTCACCTCATGAGACGCTGGTTTATCACTGACCGAAAGCTGCCCGGTGATATCTATTATTCATTATTGCAAGCATTTCATTAAAGGGCGATCATCGATTCTGTCGATATATATATATCTGGTTCATAAATATATACATTGGTTCAGAGATATATATATATATATATATATATATACACTCACCTAAAGGATTATTAGGAACACCATACTAATATGGTGTTTGACCCCCTTTCGCCTTCAGAACTGCCTTAATTCTACGTGGCATTGATTCAACAAGGTGCTGAAAGCATTCTTTAGAAATGTTGGCCCATATTGTTAGGATAGCATCTTGCAGTTGATGGAGATTTGTGGGATGCACATCCAGGGCACGAAGCTCCCGTTCCACCACATCCCAAAGATGCTCTATTGGGTTGAGATCTGGTGACTGTGGGGGCCATTTTAGTACAGTGAACTCATTGTCATGTTCAAGAAACCAATTTGAAATGATTCGAGCTTTGTGACATGGTGCATTATCCTGCTGGAAGTAGCCATCAGAGGATGGGTATATGGTGGTCATGAAGGGATGGACATGGTCAGAAACAATGCTCAGGTAGCCCATGGCATTTAAACGATGCCCAATTGGCACTAAGGGGCCTAAAGTGTGCCAAGAAAACATCCCCCACACCATTACACCACCACCACCAGCCTGCACAGTGGTAACAAGGCATGATGGATCCATGTTCTCATTCGGTTTACGCCAAATTCTGACTCTACCATTTGAATGTCTCAACAGAAATCGAGACTCATCAGACCAGGCAACATTTTTCCAGTCTTCAACTGTGCAATTTTGGTGAGCTCGTGCAAATTGTAGCCTTTTTTTCCTATTTGTAGTGGAGATGAGTGGTACCCGGTGGGGTCTTCTGCTGTTGTAGCCCATCTGCCTCAAGGTTGTGCGTGTTGTGACTTCACAAATGCTTTGCTGCATACCTCGGTTGTAACGAGTGGTTATTTCAGTCAAAGTTGCTCTTCTATCAGCTTGAATCAGTCGGCCCATTCTCCTCTGACCTCTAGCATCAACAAGGCATTTTCGCCCACAGGACTGCCACATACTGGATGTTTTTCCCTTTTCACACCATTCTTTGTAAACCCTAGAAATGGTTGTGCGTGAAAATCCCAGTAACTGAGCAGATTGTGAAATACTCAGACCGGCCCGTCTGGCACCAACAACCATGCCACGTTCAAAATTGCTTAAATCACCTTTCTTTCCCATTCTGATATTCAGTTTGGAGTTCAGGAGATTGTCTTGACCAGGACAACACCCCTAAATGCATTGAAGCAACTGCCATGTGATTGGTTGATTAGATAATTGCATTAATGAGAAATTGAACAGGTGTTCCTAATAATCCTTTAGGTGAGTGTATATCGGTTCGGATACATTGGTTTGAATATATATTGAACACATTTTATAAGTGGTCAGAAACTTGTAAATAACTCATGAAAGAATAAATTTACGTTAAAACCAAGCACACCATTGTTTTTCTTGTGAAATTCCCAATAAGTTTGATGTGTCACATGACCCTCTTCCTATTGAAAAAACAAAAGTTGGATCCAAAATGGACGACTTCAAAATGGCCACCATGGTCACCACCCATCTTGAAAAGTTTCCCCCCTCACATATACTAATGTGCCACAAACAGGAAGTTAACATCACCAACCATTCCCATTTTATTAAGGTGTATCCATATAAATGGCCCACCCTGTACATTGGTTTTAATACATCCGTTGAGATATATATATATATATATCGGTTCAGATATATACATTGGTTGGGATACATTGGTTGAGATATATACATCGGTTTGAATACATCTGTTCAGATATATACATTGGTTTAGATACATTGGTTGAGATATATATAAATTGGTCTGCATAGATCCCAATTTCCCAATCAGTATATGAGGCTACATAGTATTGAACGCTGAAAAAAAATCCAAAAATAGTGCTCTGACAAATGAACCAGGCTGATCAAGAAAGGTGTAGATTTGATGTAAGATAACAAGCAGAGCATCTTCCACACTTCTGTTTGCACAATAAGCAAATTGATCGTTGTCTTGAAAAGATTTTGTCTCTGTCATTAAAATGTTTTTCACCAAATGTTCAAAGCATTTCATTTGAATAGATGTAAGTGCCACTGGTCTGTAGTCATTTAAACAGCTTGGCCTAGAAACCTTAAATACAGGGGTAATGATTGATTGTTTCCACAGATTAGGTACAATACCACAGGTCAGAGACCAGTTAAAGCAAATTAAAAACTGGAGAGAGCTGCTTAAAGCAAGCATTCAATCTCTGCAGATTTTTAAAAATATAAATATATATTTCATTAGGTTAGAAATTCTAAATTGTCCATAATCTGCAAGTGTGGCTCTTCTGCAGTGGATTGGTATCCGTCCAGGATTGGTTTCTGCCCTGAACCTTTTGCCGTTGACAGAGGTTGTGTCTCCCCTAGATTAGATTAAGGGATTTTTGAAATCTGATTGAATGGTTTGATACTACTAATTTCACAAATGTACCACAAGCATAAATAATCAATGAAAGAATCCTTCTCAAATTTAAATGAAATCAGAGAAAGGTGCAGTACTTGCTTTCAGTTTAGTGCTGGTAGAGCTCAAGTAAGCTTGTGCCAGTTCTGGAATAACAAAAAAATATACTGGTACTAACTAGTTTAATTTTGTCCAAACTTGTTTTATTAAGTTCAAGTAAGATTTTGCTAATGCAAAAAAATATCACTCATGAACTTGCTGGGGTGTTGGCACACGGAGATCCTTGCATATTATGGAAATTCCTCAGTGTCAAACATTTAAACAAACTGACAGACTCCTCCGAATTAAACAATTAAAAGCATCACTCTTCACACCAAGTCTAATGAACTGGTGGAATAGTTTAACCAGATCCTTAAATTGATGTTAAATAAATTGGCTGGAAATGGCATCAACTGGCCCTTTTGTGTTCTGTTCACCTACTTAGGATCTGCAGGATACAATCATTGACTGGCTTCTAGCCTGGTTGGCATGCATTAATAAATGTCCAGACTAAGGACGCAGGATGTGCTACCCAGCTTAAAAATCATTCTGAAAAGATTTGCCTTTTAGTGCGTGGGCATATAAAGACCATGTACCAGACACAGACAAAACTCTGCAATTATATTTCATTGATTCTGAATTAAAGCCAGGGAATAAAAAGTTACTGTTAGTTTCTCCTTCCCATTTAAAACTCCTCATACACTGGCAAGGGTCATTCAAATTAAGTGAATGAAAAGGCTTAGTAAATTACATAGTGTTTCAATTCAATGTACATGTTTAAAGAACAAATTTATCACATTAACACTAGAATTACCAGAGCCTATGAAAAAACTTGTAGATCTGGCCCACCTTAAATCCGTTTGCACCTCTCCGTCATCGTCTTTTGTCCTGTCTATATAAGAAACATCACCTGGATGCACTAGGACACATCATCACTGATGTATCCTGAGGTCATTGGGCTTTTCAGGTCGCACAACATCATACAACCGAGCTTGATCAATCCCCAACTTGTATCCCAGTAGCGATCCACGGATCAGCCGCCTTCATCAAAAGCCACCTTGAGGCTTTCTCTGCGGCTTCACTTGCGGATTTAATGGCCCTCTTCTTGGCAGCTCCTGTTATGCCCAACAGTGTGAGGACTCTGCAGAGTGAGCGTCCTGCAAATCCTCTGCAGCCAATTTCTATGGGATCAGAGTACCCTTCAGTCTCTGTCCCTGCACTCCTCCACCAGCTCCTGGTACTTGGCGCGTTTCCTCTTGCTAGCTTCCTCGATACACTCTTCCCAGGGCACTGTCAGTTCCAGCATGATCAGCTGTTTTGAGGCCTCAGATGTAATGATCATGTCTGGCCGGAGTGGTGGTGTTATAATTTTCTGTGGGAACTTTAGCTGGTTTCCCAAGTCAGCCTGCAGCTGCCAATCAGAGGCTGTGGAAGAGGCCTGTTATTACTGCCTTTGCCTGGGATTGCTCTCCCGCTTTAACAAAGGTAACTGCCTTCTTTGGGCCATGGAGGAGTCTGCTTGTCTTGATGGCTGCAGCCAACCTTTCAGCAACTACCTTGACCAGCTTGTCATGGCGTCACCGGTAGCAGCCGTCTGCCAGTACCTTAGGGCAGCTGCTGAGTAAATGTTCTAGAGAGCCTCTTCCTGAACAAAGTGGGCAGGATGGTGTCTGCTCTTTCCCCAAACGTGGAGGTTTGCTGGGCTTGGCAGGGCATCGTAGACTGCCTGCACCAGGAACCGGACATGAAAGAAATCTCTCTGCATGATGTCCGACCAGGTGATCCTTCGCTGGAGAGTACTCTCCCACCTTGTCCACGCACCCTGTTGCCGGAGTCCTACTGCCCTGCTTGCTCTCTCTTCCTCCATCCCTGCTCGGACCTCTTCCTGGAGTAGACTGATTCTCTCCTTGCCCTGGGCCTTGATGACCTGGGTCTTTGGGAAGTAGCCCGGACCTGCTCTACCTGTTGCCACGGTGCCCACCAGAGCCTTCTGTCTCAGGCGTGACTCTGCCACCTATACAGCCTTCTCCACCGTCCATTTAATGCCTGTCCTCACCTCAATGCCAACTGCTGACACCTTACGATCCTTGGAGTCCCTGTACTGTAGGGCTTCTCTGGTGCATGCTACCATGAATTCTTCTGCGAGGGCGCTAAATGGTAGCTGCAGGATACATACATACAGGATACATGTTCCATACAGTGCTGCGCTGGTGAGGCTGTGTGGGAGTCCCAGCCACCTCTGAAGAAAGCGGCTGATCTTTTTTTCAAGGGACTCAACTATTGAAAATGGGACAGCATATACCACCAGTAGAGGCCATAGGACCCGAGGCAGAAATGAGTGCTGATAGATCCAGGCTTTAAACCTACCAGGCAGGTCAGACCTATTAACCTTGGTAAGCCATGTGTCGATAAAGACAAGCAGCAAGCAGCCTGGTATCCCATCCCCACACCGCCGCAGAATGTGCACAAAGTTCTCCCAGCTCATGCCTTGACTGATTATCTGGGAGTGAAGTGCTGGAGTTTTAGAGTGGAAAATGCTGTTTGTAGTTATTTATTTTGTCCATATACAGTATTTTTTTTTTTGCTGCTGCTGTAGACTTTTTTCATGGTCTGTTACATTGTTCATATAGAGTTGCTCTTCTGTGTACCGCTATTGTAAAGAGCTGTTAAATTTATGTTTGTACCTTTTCTATTAACCTGAAAATATCTGCCCATTGTTCTCTACATCTTTGTCATTAACAAGTTATATTCAACATTTGTGTTGTTGTACTGTTTTTTTTTTTTTTTTTTTTTTTTTAAACTTTACAGATTATACAAACAATATTACCGTTGTCAGAGTTGTTTTGATTATGCCTTTTGTAAATTTAGATATTTGTTCAACAAGAACTAAAACATGTCTGTATGGGTTTTTTATGCTACTTAAAGCATTTGCCTTGCCTGTGCTACTATTTTGTGACAGACTTTATTTTCATCATCATCACTGGCATAGCACATCCCATGACAAGAACTGTTCAGATTTTAGAACAAGTGGTAGTTACATGGGGACTGGTCTGGGGAACAGGTTTGGTGAGGCATTTGTTTGAATTCAGGTCTTCTACTAGACATTGAAACATTGCAGTGTCTCCCATAAAGCGCAGATCAAAAGAAGCATAGTCCTTGCGTGTGTGTGAACTGTTAACATTTGAATTTGATGATTGCATATAGCGCTGAACTGACCTCACTGTACTATTCTTTCCTCTGAATGTCCTGGAGTACAAAAGATCAGCCCCATACAGCAATACAGAGACTGGAAAGATCGGGGAAAAAAAACAAAAAAAAACAACACGCGGTCACCGATTACAAGCGCAAGATGTTATGCAAATGAATATGAATAATGTTGCATCCTTGCCATAATGTTTTCCAAAATGTACTATACGGGTCATAAAATCAATAATTCCAAATATCATATATACCTACAGTCATGGTCAAAATTATCGCCACCACTGGAATTTTCCCAGAAAATGCACCATTTCTCCCAGAAAATTGTTGCAATTACAAATGTTTTGGTATACACATGTTTATTTCCTTTATGTGCATTGGAACACCACAAAAAAACAGAGAAAAAAAGCCAAATCTGATGATATGTCACACAGAACTCCAAAAATGGGCCAGACAAAATTATTGGCACCTTTTCAAAATTGTGGGTAAATCATTTTATGTCAAACATATGATGCTCGTTTGAACTCGGCTGTGGCAAGAAACAGGTGCTGGCAATAAAGCAATCACACACGAAGCCAGTTAAAATGGAGAAAAGTTGACTTAACCTTTCTGTTGTGTGTCTGAGTGTGCCACACTAAGCATGGAGAACAGAAAGTAGAGCAGAGAATTGTCTGAGGACTTGAGAACAAAAATTGTGGAAAAATAACAACAATAACAAGTCCATATCCAGAGATCTTCATGTTGCTTTGTCCACTGTGCACAACATAATCAAGAAGATCACAACACATGGCACTGTAGCTAATCTCCCTGGATGTGGACGGAAAAGAAAAATTGAAAAAAAGACTGCAACGAAGGATAGTCCGAATGGTGGATAAACAGCCCCAATCAACTTCAAAACATATTCAAGCTGTTCTGCAGACTCAGGGTGCAACAGTGTCAGCTCAAACTATCCATCGAGATCTGAACGAAATGAAACGCTATGGCAGGAGAGTCAGGAGGACCCCACTGCTGATACAGAAACATAAAAAAGCCAGAATGGAGTTTGCCAAAATGTACTCAAGGAAAATCCTTCTGGGCGAACGTCTTGTGGACAGATGAGACCAAGGTATAGGTTTTTGGTAAAGCTCATCATTCTACTGTTTACAGAAAACAGAATGAGGCCTACGAAGAAAAGAACACAGTACCTACAGTCAAACATGGTGGAGGTTCTAAGATGTTTTGGGGATGTTTTGCTGCCTCTGGCACTGGATGCCTTGACTGTGTGCAAGGCATCATGAAATCTGAAGACTACCAAAAGATATTGGGGCGCAATGTAGGGCCCAGTGTCAGAAAGCTGGGTATACGTCAGAGGTCATGGCTGTTCCAGCTGGACAATGACCCCAAACATACCTCTAAAAGCACCCAGAAATGGTTGAAGACAAAGCGCTGGAGAGTTCTGAAGTGGCCAGCAATGAGTCCATATCTAAATCCGATTGAACACTTATGGAGAGATCTCAAAATTGCTGTTGGGAGAAGGTGCCCTTCAAATCTGAGAGACCTTGAGCAGTTTGCAAAAGAAGAGCGGTCGGAAATTCTAGTTGAGAGGTGTAACAAGCTTGTTGATAGTTATAGGAAGCGCTTGATTTCAGTTATTTTTTCCAAAGGGCGTGCAACCAAATATTAAGTTGAGGGTGCCAATAATTTTGTCCAGCCCGGTTTTTGAGTTGTGTGAAATGTCAGATTTGGCTTTTTTTTCTCTGTTTTTGTGTTGTTCCAATGCACATAAAGGAAATAAACGTGTATACCAAAACATTTGTAATTGAAACAATTTCCTGGGAGAAATGGTGCATTTTCTGGGAAAATTCCAGGGGTGGCGATAATTTCGGCCATGACTGTATGTCTCTGTTTTGTTTTTTTTTTTTTTTTGACATCATAGACCAGGGGTGCCCAATATGTCAATCGCGATCAACCGGTAGATCGGAAGGTAGATCGCGTTGCATTTAAAAAAATTCTTTGTTTTTTTTTTTTTTTTTTTTTAAACGTTGGTCTATATATCCTCCCTATAGCATTTGCCACTTGATTGACATACAGGGCGGGCCAGTCTGAGATCTCTTTTCTTCTAACACACTGGTCATCCCGCACACGCAATCAAACATGCAAGCTACTGCAAAACTCCAGCTGTGATCTAGTTAGCCTTCCAATTTATATCGACTAAAGAAGGGATTTAAAAAAAAATTTGTTTGGGGAGGGTATGGGCTGGATGTGAAATTGGAAGAGGATTTTTTTCTCACAATGTCACAATCGATGTGTGTTTGTCTGATCTGTCAATCTATCATTGCTATTCTAAAGAAGGAAAATGTGGAAAGGCACTTTTGAACTGTTCATAAAAACTATGAAACTGACTTTCTTCCGAAAAGCGATCTGAGAAAGAGAAAGGAGGGGGAACTAAAATTGCAGTTAATCGGACAGCCGTCATTTTTCACTTGGTTGAATTCAAAAGCAAAGGCAGACACACCAAAGCATCGTTCCGGGTGAGTCATTCGATCATTAAGCATAAGAAGTCCTTGCAAGATGGAGAGATGATAAAAGATGCCTTCGTTGAGACAGATGCCTAATGAGAAATTCCTGCTGAGATTTCAAGACCCCTGGCTGGAAAAAAAGGAGTTTCTCCTTGTAATTAAACATGCAGAATACAAGCAACTTAATAACGATCAATGGCCGCTAGACTTGGCTTTTTTTTTCTGATCTGACCAACATATTGAACAAGCTTAATTTACAGCTCCAAGGAAAAGAGAACTCCATGGTCAATATGATTAGCTCAGTTAACACAAGAATTACCAGAGCCTACGAAAAAACTCATAAATCCGTCCCACCTTACATCGCTTCTTAAATCCCTTCACACCTCTCCACCAGTGTCCTTTGTCCTCTAAATGTGCTGATAAAGAGAAGCTAGAAGCAGCTGGCTATTCCATCCCCCCACCAATTTAGAACGTGCACGAACTTTTCTCAGCTCATGCCTTGATTGAGTATCTGGGAGTGAAGTGGAGTTTTAGAGTGGAAATAATAGATCGTTATTTGGAGCACACGCATTTCATGTCTGTTCCGTTTCTACAGTAATCTGTGTAAACACATTGTTAAAACAGAAACATTTTTTATATTCTAGTAGTAGATGACAAAATGTAGGCATAAACTATATAATGTATGAAGCCTGAAGTCCAAATATCAAAGAAACATTTTCACAAAAGGTACAAATATAACACAACAATTGCGCTTTTATTCAAAAACATAACTGCAGAAACAAAAAGCCGCCTTAACATGCGACATTGACACCTGTTTATTATGACTGCCTCCGTGGCGCAATAGAATCAGCTGCCGACTGGGAATCAAAAGGTCACGAGTTCGAACCTGCACCACTCCGTTTTGAGAAGTAAACTGCTCTTAGTCTTACTATTTTAGAATAAAAGCATACATTTGATTTCAGTCTGTAACAGCCGGTGTAATTTATGATCCTTGTAAAGGTTAGCTTTGTGTTTTTTTTTTAATTCAATTTTCATTCTCTCAGTCGCGTTCAGAATCAAGGACCGTCCTCCCTACATTTACGACACGTGTACTTGTTGCAGTGTACACACCTCTCTGTGCTATGGTTCCTATTACACTGAATGAGCACCTGACACTGTACTTTCTTCCCTTTTCTTTCACATATATTGTCTCTTTCTTTCAGGTGTGTAATAGAAACCACAGCATAGACAGAAGTGTGTACATTGCTTCTAATAGGAAATACTTTAACAGCAACATATGTTCCTGTGTTTAAACAACACTTTTCATTCTCTCAGTCGCATTCAGAATCAATCCATACAACCCCATCTGACACGGCTGTTTTCACATAAAGACGCGCTATAGCTCTGCAGTCTACCACGATGCATACTAACACAACCCCCCCTCCCCAAAAGGGTTCTGACACACAAACGCTGGCGAAGCTGCCTTCTTCGTATCTCACCGTCACTTGATTTTCTTTTTATTCAGTTTTATTGAGTGTTCCTGCCAGTCCCCACATGTTGCTGTATGCTGTTTCTTTTGTACTCCAGGACATGCAGAGGAGAGAATGGTAAAGAGCAGTAACTTCGGCACTATATGCAATCATCAGACACTCCCCATCTGCCCGTGTCGCTCAAACACAGGAACATATGTTGGTGTAAAAGTATTTCCTGTAAGAAGCAATGTACACACTTCTCTCTATGCTGTGGTTTCTATTACACACCTGAAAGAAAGAGACAATATATGTGAAAACATCATCGCACTAATGCAATATTATTTGAAAACGAACAGCGTCAGATCGGGTGTGAATTTATGCAGGAACTGGAAATTCTCTGATGTGGGACCTTCCCCCAGGGAAGAAAGTACAGTGTCAGGTGCTCATTCAGTGTAATAGGAACCATAGCACAGAGAGGTGTGTACACTGCAACAAGTACACGTCGTGACTGTAGGAAGGACGGTCCTTGGGTGTGTGGGAACTGTTAATATTTGAATGTGATGATTTTATATAGCACGGAATGGAAATCAGCAATTCTTAGCATTGCACCATGCAAGCTATCGTATCAATCGCCTACTGTAACTTGCTTTCTTTTTTCTTCAGTTATACAGGTAGTCTTGAATAAAAGTGCACTTGTTTTGTTATACTTTTACACCAACATATGTTCCTGTGTTTGAGCATGCTCAAATGGACATGCTCAAAAAATACACGTGTAATGCCAAGAAAAGTGCACGCAGACACTTCATTTCGCAAACATTGGTACGAGAATGCAGTCACAAGTACACTGCAGAGCTATAGCGTGTCTTTATGTGAAAACAGCCGTGACAGATGGGGTTGTATGGATTGATTCTGAACGCGACTGAGAGAATGAAAAGTGAATTTAAAAAAAAAAAAAAAAAACAAAGCTAACCTTTACAAGGATCATAAATTACACCGGCTGTTACAGAATGAAATCAAATGTATGCTTTTATTCTAAAATAGTAAGACTAAGAGCAGTTTACTTCTCAAAACGGAGTGGTGCAGGTTCGAACTCGCGACCTTTTGATTCCCAGTCGGCAGCTGATTCTATCGCGCCACGGAGGCAGTCATAATAAACGGGTGTCAATGTCGCATGTTAGGGCGGCTTTTTGTTTCTGCAGTTATATTTTTAAATAAAAGCGCA
>JANRMT010062793.1:19891375-19902349 GCA_026402145.1 Polypterus bichir lapradei | reverse complement strand
TGCATTGCATTCAGGTCTTTCAGGTTATCCTGATGTTTTGTCTCATAGTGCCGTCTTAGATTAAATTCTGTAATTACAGCCACATTAGCTCCACAAATGAGACACACGGGTTTACCGGCAATGTCAGTAAACATATACTCAGCCTCCCATCGGTTTTTAAAGGCTCTATTTTCAGAATCAACTTTTCTCTTCGGTATCGTGTGGGCTAGCTTCGCAATAACTTGCAGCATCATAAGCTAGGCTTGATTAACGCGGTAAGTGTTCGGCAAGGCAGCTGAAGCGCTGCATTATGGGATCTGTAGTTTATTGTGTTACCAGCGCTTCATATACCCGGCCCATTAATAACCATAATACAGTATATAAAATGATCTCGCGGACCGGATATAATTACACGCCGGGCCGGATGTGGCCTGCGGGCCTTGAGTTTGACACATATGGACTAAATAGAACTTGAAAAAATATATTTTTTCGTACATCGAGCCCGCGTGCTATTGTGGTTTTGCCTGCGTGTCTCAATAAGTCATCCTCCCCTCGCTCTTACTTTTTTACTGTTCATCTAATGGATACACTGAGTATGACTTTACCAAAACAATCATTGATGGCGAATAAAGTATCCATTATTCGAGTATGTAGATCGGGGTATATATATATATACATATATATATATACCCGCGTATCGCAGCGGAGACGTAGTGTGTTAAAGAAGCTATGAAAAAGAAAAGGGAACATTTTAAAAATAACGTAACATAACTGTCAATATACAGTAATTGTTTTGTGAGTTTTACTGAGTGTTGCTGTCATCAAGGATTTGATTATCATTATTTCTTTCAATCAGGTTCCTATTTGTAGGATGTGTTGTGTTCAAGAGACATTCCGTGTTAGTCAATCGTTGTAAAGAAGACAGGTTTCATTCATCGATTCGTTTCTTACTGCATCAATAAACAGCTCGTCTTCTTCTTTATCTGAGACCTGACACACTGCATGCACGGGTTTTTTTTTTTTTTACACTGTCTTCCTTTAGCGGGACATTGACTTTTTCCACCGTGTGCTTTGTTTCCGCAGTAGCTGCATTTATGAATATGCTTGTATGTATCACACGCTTCATATTTTTTTGCTGCCTTTTCAATTGTGTAATTCGGTTTTTGTTCAGCGCTCTTCGGAACTGTTGCTTTTTGTCTGTGCACTGCGTCAGTTCACGTGAGCCGCTCGGTGTACATGCATCGAAGTTTCCCAGCTGTGCTGCTGCCATGTCGTGCTATGTCCATGGCTGTATTTAATGTTACCTAAGTCCCGGCACTTAAAACTTTCTCTCGCAGTTTCGCTGAGTTTGTGCCAAACACCACCCTGACCATCTCATCTTCCTCTGCATAAGCACAGTCCTTCACCCGTGAATATTTACCCGTGGCAGTTTGCTATTGGATTGCCGCTGACGGACGGCCTTATATGGGCAGGCACTAAATTACAAACGCCAGCGGCAGCCTGTCTATGAACTTAATTTAAAGTTTAGGTTTACATCGTGCTTTGTTTCCAAAGTAGCAGAACTCATGAATATGGTTGTATATGTCACTCGCTCGCTTCTTATTGTTTCGCTGCCTTCTCAATTATATAATGCATGTTTTCTTCAGCGCTTTTTGGGCCTCTTCCTGGTTTTCTACGTACTGCGTGATTACGTGGGAGGCGTGATGATGTCACACGAAACTCCGCCCCCACGGCTTTCAAGCTCATCTCCATTACAGTAAATGGAGAAAAACAGCTTCCAGTTATGACCATTATGCGTAGAATTTCGAAATGAAACCTGCCCAACTTTTGTAAGGAAGCTGTAAGGAATAAGCCTGCCAAATTTCAGCCTTCTACCTACACGGGAAGTTGGAGAATTAGTGATGAGTCAGTCAGTCAGTCAGTGAGTGAGTGAGTCAGTGAGGGCTTTGCCGTTTATTAGAATATATATATATATATATATATATTCTATATATATATATATATATATATATATATATATATATATATATATATATATATACACACACACACACACACACACACATATATACATACATATACATACATTGTCACACACATGCATTTAGTAGGCAGTCAAAAAGCCTAAAGGTGAGTGAAACATCATGAGACAAAGGGTTGTCACGTGGTACTTACCCGAATCTCTTGATCTCCCAACAGGAAAACTGAGGAAAAATAAGCCCTTCCATTTCCAGGTTCCAAAATGGACGCCAAGACGTCACTTCTGGCACCATTTATGACAACACTTCCGGCCACTATGGATGACTTCACTTTTGGGTCCATTTAGAATGAAGTCACTTCCGGCTCCCGAATTCGACATAATTTCCTGCCAACCACTTCCTGTTTTCATTACCATTCTGTATATAAACACCACTTTGTTTCATGTACTTTGTCAATTGCTACCATTACAGTACTTTTGATCATTTTTTTTCCCATTTATCAGTTTTCCAATTAACAACAACATACGTACACATCTCTTCAAACACATAAAAGTGCCAAAGGTATCAACAAACATATTAGTTTTGACTATCAGACACGAACAATAAACCTATAATACCTAAACCCCATATCCCACCCATGGGCCCACAAAAAAAGATAAATAAATAAAATATATAATGAATAATTAAATAATTAAACAACGAAAAAGTAATTTAGAAAAAAAAAACTCTAATACACAGGATAGTACAAAAAATAAGTAAATAAATAAATAACAATTAAAAAAAAAACAGTAATAAAGTAAAATAGAAAATAAAT
This sequence comes from Polypterus bichir lapradei, assembly GCA_026402145.1. Lineage (NCBI taxonomy): Eukaryota > Metazoa > Chordata > Cladistia > Polypteriformes > Polypteridae > Polypterus > Polypterus bichir. The sequence continues at coordinate 19,899,577 of JANRMT010062793.1, read as the reverse complement.
AAAGTTCAATCAGGTGCAATTGTTTCCAAGGATCTAAAATAAGAAACAAAAGGTTGCCAGACCTTCAGAAACCCATTGGCTGTCCCTCTCAGTCTAAACTTGATTTTTTCAAGTTTTAAAAAGAACATAAGATCCTTCAGCCAGCGGGCAATGGTCAGGGGATGCGAAGCCTTCCAGGACAGTACAGTGAAGTGAAAGTGATTTTATCCAATTGTGTACTATTAAGAGACGTAACAGGATCTCCAGGAACCCCAAATATAGCGATCAAAGGACAAGGTTCCAGTCAGATTCCAAAAACATGAGAAATAATATCAAAATAAGAGGTAAGAATAACTGGATTTTGGGGCAAAGAAAAAACATGTGGCTTAAATTGCAGGGACAGGAGTTACATCGGTCACATAGGTCAGGAACATTGGGATAAATTTTAGATAGTTTAGACTTTGACCAATGTAGCCTATGTACTACTTTAAACTGAATAAGAGAAAGCCTTGCACAAGATGAAGAAGTACGAATCCCCTTAACTACACTATCCCAGTAGCCTTCTCTGAAGTCCAGATCCAACTCCTGTTCCCAATTTGAAATAGTTTTATTGTCAGAGTAACTGTCCATTGAAAGAACAATATTATATATTTGCAAAGTAAGATCTTTCTTATTTGGAGATAGTTCGACTAAGTCTTCCCAAGACTGTTTAGGTGGGTGAATGGGAAACTCAGGGAAAATAGTGGAAGCATAGTGTCTAACTTGAAAATAACGAAATGAATGAAATGAGGGCAGACCATATAAAGATGACATATCCGTAAAATTAAGAAAGATATTATCCTTATAAAGATCAGAAAAACATTTAATGCCCTTTTTATCCCATAAATTAAACATAGAGTCTAAAAGGGAAGGGGGATAAAGGTGATTGTTACATAGTGAGGCAAGAACAGAAGCAGAAACCGATTTGAAGTGGCGTCGAAATTGATGCCATATCTTGAGAGAGTTAAGTACAACAGGATTATCTGTATATTAAGTAAGGGATACAGGGAGGGATAAAAATAACACAGCGGGGAGGGAAGTCGAGAAACATGATTGATCTTCTAGCTGACACCAAAATGCCTGAGGATCTTTTAGCCAATACAGTGGAACCTCGGTTCACGAACGTCTCGGTACACGTACAACTCGGTTTACGACCAAAAAGTTCGCCAAACTTTTGCCTCGGTTCACGACCACACACTCGATATACGAACCAGCCAGTTTCCCTTTCAGTTTGTGCGCGCTGATGATTTCCGCACGTGTTGCATTGTTCTCGGTCAGACGTGCGTGCTTGCACATGCGTACATGCTTTCCCTGTGAACTCTTTGTGCTCTATTTCATTTGCCTTCCAGTTCATACACGCCGATTACTGTATTTAAGCACGTATTGAGCCGCTCCCTGTTCATTGTTCTCAGTCAGACGTGCGTGCTTTATCTGTGATCTCTTTGTGCTCTACAGTATTTGGTGTGCTTTTGCAGTTAGCCATGGCTTCTAAGCAAGTGAAGTTTGGTGAGAAGAAAGTTTTGCAGAAAATTGAAATCAAAGTAAAAAAAAAGAAATTATTGAAAAGTATTGAGCGTGGCATTCGTGTTACTGATCTCGCCACCGAGTACAAGAAGTCAAAACCTACGATTTGACTATTCTAAAGCAGAAAGAATCTATTAAAGCAGCTGATGTTGCAAAAGGAGTTACAGCGTTAACCAGGCAGCGACCTCAAGTGCTGGAAGAGGTGGAAAAAATGTTTACCAGTTTACTCATTTACCAATTTGAGAACCCTCGTGCTTTCAAGCAGCACAATGTAAACAAAGCCAGACTGCCAGTGATGTGGAGGGCAAACATGAAGGGCTGGGTCACAAGGACTTTGTTTTTGGAATGGCTGCATGAGGCTTTCGCTCCCAGCAGCTAAACAGCTAAAAACACCAGAAACCCAAGAAATCGCACAAGAGAAAACACCTGAAGGAAAACATCTCTCCATCGCAGAGCCAGACTCTCCCTCAAAACTGTAACCTCCTCTCCACCCAGTTCCTCCTCACTTCATGCCAGAACTCGACTCATGCAAGGTTAGTTTTTGTATTACAGATTTTTCAAATGTTCATTTTTCGGTTCGTAGCGTGAATTGTTGCGGTGTTAGTTTTCACTTTTTTCAAATGTTCATTTTTTTTCCCCTGTGCTTAAAACTCATTAAAAAAAGTGTTTATACAGCGATCGGTTGCAAGGCTATAGCGCGAACTCCTGTAATGTTGTTTTCTTGGTTGCTTGTTGTTGGTTTTTAAGTAAAGTTTGGATTTGTTCAAATGTTCCTTTCCACTCTACCCTGTGCTTAAAACTCATTAAAATAAGGTGTTTATACAGTGATCGGCTTGCAAGGCTATAGCGCGAACTGCTGCAATGTTACAGAGAGGGAGAGAGAGCGCGTGTTGCTGAGAGAGAGAGAGAGAGAGAGAGACAGCGAGCGACCGCATGGGCTTGCGTGCTGCTGAGAGAGAGAGGGAGGGGGGGGGGGGGGGCGGGGGGGGGGGGGGCCTGCCTGCCTGCATGCCTGCCTGCTTGCTGCCGAGAGAGAGCGCAAGCCTGCTCGTTTAGCTGAGCAGGGAGCCTGGGTGTTTTGTGTCAGTGTTATTCAATGTTTTTACATTAGTTTACTATTACACTGTGCATTCTATGGTGTAATTAACTATATTTGTGCTTAATCTTTAAAAAAAAAAATATATTTACATGCAGTTTGTACGGTCTGGAACGGATTAATTGTATTTACATACAATCCTATGGGGGAAATTGATTCGGTTCACGACCAAATCGGTTTACGACCAGAGGTTTGGAACGAATTATGGTTGTGAACCGAGGTTCCACTGTACATGTATTTTTGAATGTTAGCTGCCCAATAATAAAATATCAAATTGGGTAAAGACAGACTTCCACTGAATCGGCACTTTTGTAATAATGACAAATATTAGGAGTCTTACCTCTCCATATAAATGTAGAGATCATTTGATCAATAGATTTAAAAAAAAGATTTGGGTAAAAACAAAGGAATGCACTGGAAAAGGTATAAAAATTTGGATAAAACATTCATTTTCACTATATTAATCCTGCCCAATAGAGATACCGGCAAATTAGACCATCTTTGAAAAGCTGACCTTACAAGAGACAGTAGAGGAGTGAAATTAGCAGCCCGTAGAGCCTTAGGTTAACTAATCACATTCACTCCCAAGTACTTAAAACCAGTATAATTCAGGTGGAAAGGAAGGTCAGTCTGTCTGAGCCGCTGCACAGCTTTGTTTATAAGCAAGCATTCACTCTTTTGAATATTAAGTCTATATCCAGAGAAGAAGCCAAAATCTTTTAGTATTGCCATAATATATGTTAGGGAATTAGTAGGGCTCGTGAGATAAAGAAGTAAATCATCTGCATATAAGGCCACCCTGTGTTCTATATTTCCACGAGTCATGCCTTGAAACAGAGAGGAAGTCCTGAGAGTTATCGAAAGTGGCTCTATAGCTAAAGCAAAAAGGGGGAGAGAGGACAGCCTTGACGTGTGCCACATGATAGAGGAAAAAAGTCAGATTTTATGCTATTGGTACAAACAGAAGCTGGGGAGGAGTATACAAGAGATAAATCCAAGAAATAAATCTATCGCCAAAGCCAAATTTCTTCTGGACTGCAAAAAGGTACTCCCACTCCACTCTATCAAATGCCTTTTCAGCATCCGATGAAATGACCACTTCAGGGAGAATACTATGATGTTTGGAGTACAATATATTAAAGAGGTTGCGAATATTTAAAAAGGAATGTCTTCCTTTGATAAAACCTGTCTGTTCATCCGAAATAATAGATGCGAGGACTCCTATGTGAGAGGCTAACAGCTTGGCCAAAATTTTCACATCCACGTTAAGAAGGCTTATGGGTCTGTACGAAGTACAAACAGTCGGATCCTTCCCTTCCTTGAGTAATAGTGAGATAGAGGTCTATCTCAGCGTTATGGGGAGAGAACCTTGCTCTAATGACTCCTCAAAGACCGACAAGAGTAATTGGGCTAATTTGGGATAAAATTTCTTATAAAAATCTGATGAGAATCCATCAGGACCAGGGGATTTACCCGATTGTAAGGATTTAATCGAAGATATGACCTCATCCAAATTAAGGGGGGCATCAATTTCAACAGCTTTAACGGCCTCAACTGTGGGGACAACTAAACTGTCAAGAAACTGCTGCATATTTCTCGAACTGAGAGGAAACTCTGATGTATAAAGACTGGTATAAAATGCCTTAAAGACAGAGTTAATTTCAATTGGGTCAGACGTCAAAGTACCTAATGTATTTTTTATTTGCATAATATGACGGACGGCAGTATGATGCCTTAGTTGATGAGCTAACAAACGAGAAGCTTTCTCCCCGTAATAGTTCATAATAGTTACCACGAGACTGTAATAACAGCTGCTCCGCCTCACTCGTTGACATCAAGTCAAACTCAAGTTGCAAATTAAGACGCTGCTTATATACTGTACTTCTGGAGAAGGCTTCTGGGCATACTGGCAATCAAGTTTAAAAATTTCTGTAGATAAGTCTTTTAGTCTGGATTTCTTAGATCTGGACAAATGAGACGCGTATGAGATAATCTGGCCTCTTAGATAAGCCTTAAGAGTCTCCCATAATAAGGAATTTGAGATGGTATCTGACTTATTCGTAATTAAAAAGTCATCAATAGAAACAAATATATTCACAAAAGGCTGGGTCTGAGAGAAGCAAGGAGTTGAGCCTCCAAGTGGGTTGAGCTGTATGACAGGTGGAGAAAGCTACAGTAGTATATGTCAGGGACCTTCTGTCAAAATGGCAATTAAAGCTGTCAATCAAAATGATTTATGACCTTAAGCCCCGCCCTTTTTATGACCGGAAGTCCCTCCCCCAGCCACCTGTTCAGCCCCCGCCCCCCCCCAGCTGGTTGGCCCCCGTTTGGGTCCTACTTTCTGTCAAGGGCAATTTGATGGATGCCCCCACCCCCCCCTTGAACCCCCCTCCCCCCTGCTTGGCCACCTGTTCTGCCCCATCGCACTAGGGCAAGTCCAGACATGGCCAAGGTCTGCCTAGGCCCCGCCCCCTTGAACCCATCACCACCCCCCAACCACTTCCCAGCCCCCCTCTTCCTAAGACATGTTCAGGCATGTTCCCGGCCTGAAGGGCCTGCCTAGGACCCCCGGACAGGCAGCACCTGATGGCTCGGCAGACCCTGTTGGTTGGCCCCTCCACTTCCTGGGCTCATCTCCCAAGGACGTACACACAATACACACACACATGCTCCGGCCGGCCCGATCTAACTTGTAGCTGTTCCTGCCAATATTGCTTTGGGTAAGAAACTTGTATCTATGTAACTATTATTTTTAAAATATCTAAACTTTATCATTTGTAAGCCACTTTATTTTATCTAAGCCCACTTACAGATCCAGCCTTTCCCATCTCAGTGAAAATTCTTTCACAAAACAACAACTTACATCCAACTCACAGACAGGCTCTGCGTTTAAAAGCCTTCAACATCGCACACAGAAAGGAGATGTCAGGACACCTCTGCGCAGCCCCCTGCGCGTGCCAAAGCTCGATGCGGCCCCGAACAGACACGTAGCTGTAAGCTGCAACGTGTATGCCCCTGGAGCGCTGCTAGGCCTTATGCTCGGAGCGCTGACACGGGCTGAGTCAGATCCTGCTGACGCTGTCAAGCACGACTGCCTTAACACAGTGCTGTGCTTTGAAAACCCATTACCCCTCCTCCCCTGCCAACTCCGCGCTGATTCAATCCAGGCGCGCGCATGCTTGTCAACAGCTGAACGTAAGCCCCCCTTCTACTATCCCCCTGCGCTGGGCACGCAGCTTGTTCCCAAGACTCATGGATCTTTAAAAGTTAAAGGCTTTCATGATAACGTGTAAAACACGAGATAACTAGTTCAATATTAGCCCTTTAAAAATCACACAGTTAAATAATATGCATCAGTTCCCTTTTAAATCACATTTGAGACGTCTAAATGCTAAATGCTATATTAAGTAATATATTTATAATTTGTATTTAAATCGATCTAAAACAAACCCTTGTTCTATCCAATAACACCCATTTTAAGCCACCCATAATGAAGAAATGCGTTTAGTTTTTCTAAAAGTTTGATTGCCTTAATCAGAATGGATATCCGGGGCTAGAGAAAGGAACTTTAAAATACTCTTTGTCAAAACCGATCTTTCCAAAGCACATCGCCCCTCATACACACACAGTTAAATAAGATGCAGCAGAACCCTTTTAAATCACGTTTGAGACGTCTAAGTGCTAAATGTATATTAATTAATATATTTTGAATTTAAATCGATCTAAAACAATCCCTTTTTCTATCCAATAACACCCATTTTAAGCCACCCATAATGAAGAAATCCGTTTTAGTTTTTCTAAAAGTTTGATTACCTTAATCAGAATGGATATCCGGGGCTAGAAAAAAGCGAATTAAAACACTCTTTGGCCAAACCGCTTTTTCCAAAGCACTACGCCCCAATACCTCCGGACGCCTGAAGCTAAGGTGGGTGTGGGGAATCGGCGTCAATTCACACTTCAGCTGTTAGGCCGGCTCAGGCCGTTTATGACCCTTAACCTCGTGGCCGAGCAAACTTTGGGAAAGGTGAAAACGGTCTTACGGAGAAGCATGCAGCTGTTTAAAGAAATCTACGTGTTACAATGGATTCTATTAAACAAAATCTGGACTTTTCTTCGTCCATCAAAAGGCATGGATTTATCTCCCGGACAACGGACATTACACAGGTGTCCAGTTAAAATGATGGGCAAGCATCTGTTATTACAGATCACCGTGCACATTTCATAAAATACTGCTTTTTTGGGTATATAAATAAGTGCTCAGACGTGTCCATTACTCAGCAGGCCGTTAATACTGAAATAGGACCCCGAATCTCGTCGGAAACATCAAGGATCACGGTATGGCATATTTTTGATTATTATATGCGCCAAACGAGTATGTTTTTAGAAAACGGATGGATGAACCCTTATATTTTATCCTTAATATGAATAATTTCCAAGTTTATTCTCAAGTAAGTGCGTGCGTATAATATAAGATGCCGCATTTATATCTGCGTGTACGACGATTAATGTACAAATTCATAGGACTGAAGCAAACAATATTAGTTTTTTCATACCGAAACGGGCTTTACAATCAAGTAGTTTTTGTCTCGGCGTCTGAAAATTCAATCAGAGCCTCTTCTCTGAGAATATTCAAGCATGGTTTAAAAGCGCAGGCCGGTTGTGTATTAGCTCTGGCGTAATAAGAGGTCAGTATTCTGAACTACGTACAGAAGAGTCCGTTTGTGAAATGTGTACTCTTTCGAATCGGGCTCACTGTAGCAGGGGAATCTTTGCACGGGGGTCCGCATGTTTTTAAAAGTCTGGGATATCGAAACATTTTTACTTTATAAACTCTCATTTGTTACAACCGGTTGGAGACAGACTCCAACGATGAACGTGATCCAGGAGCATATATCAAAGCGAATGCTTAATAGACATAAGGCAACTGTGTTTTCATTCATTTCGCTAAATGAAAAGTAATTATTTTAATCCAGAATAGTAGCCCCCCAAAGGCCGGGTGATTTTAGACGTGTGAGTAATATAATTAAGTTATTTTTAAAAGTAATCCGACACTGCACAAGAGAGACAGATTCCACGTGTGTTTTAGGATTTGCTGTGGTCAGTGACGATTTTTAATTTTTTTTCTTGGCTCATTTCTATAACATAGGATCCTTTTGACAAAGGAAAACTCTGTAAATGCACTTGTGCATTTAAAACGGAGATTTATAAGAAAGCAGGTTTCTACCTTAGCCTGTTTACTCACCTTATCCCAGTTTTGTACGTGCATGTAAAAGCACTCACTGTTACACTAACACAAAATTTTGATATTTTCTGTCTACTCAAAAAACTAAAATTTCTATTAATACAGATAACTGGAAAACATTTCACTATTTTTAATTAAAAAGTTAAAAACAGAAAAGCCCAATTATGATTTTTGACTTGTCGTGGTAGGGTCCTAGGGTGACACTTTTCCCCTTTATACTCTCTTATGTAGACCTTAACACATATTCTTACCAAAATAGTTCATCACTTCCCAATTCCTGTAACTTCAGGTAATTAGACAGAGCTCCATAACAGGCAAGAGA
>JANRMT010062793.1:19770127-19823080 GCA_026402145.1 Polypterus bichir lapradei | reverse complement strand
ATAGATAGATAGATAGATAGATAGATAGATAGATAGATAGATAGATACTTTATTAATCCCAAGGGGAAATTCACAAATTATTACAAGAACAAGAAAATATGAACACATAACTCCAGTTCTTAAATCCTTACACTGGCTCCCGGTTAAGTCTAGGGCAGATTTCAAAATCCTCCTTTTAACATATAAAGCATTAAATGGCCAAGGTCCGGCTTACTTGTCTGAACTTATCATGACTTACAAACCTGAGTGCACATTAAGATCTCAAGATGCCGGTCTGCTTGTGATTCCAAAGATTAATAAAATAACAGTGGGAGGCTGAGCCTTTAGTTACAGGGCCCCTAAATTGTGGAATGGTCTTCCTGCTTCTATAAGAGATGCCCCCTCGGTCTCAGCCTTTAAATCTCGACTGAAGACTCACTACTTCAGTTTAGCATATTCTGACTAGAGCTGCTGATTAACTGTACATACTGCATCTCTGTTGTTAGTCATTAGCACTAAAACATAAGTAACATGATTGTTATAATTTGTTACTAACCCTCACCTATTCTGTTTCTGTTCTCGGTACTCAAATGTGGCAATTGGTGCCACGACCCACCTGCCAAGTTGTTGCCTGCCTATGGTAAAGTCATCCCTGATGGAGGATCACAGGAATCATGGGAAAAAGGGGTCCTTTCATCGGATTGGCTGGCCGAGCAACGTTTCAGCCGTGAAATGGCCAAATGGGGAGGCAGCTTGATGGATGAGGTCTCCAGGACTCTAAAAATATCCAAATCTTATTATGGGATATCATCTACAGTTAAATTCTGCTCCGTGCTTCTAAAATTTGTATTATTATGCTGTATTAAGGATTTGTTCTTTTCTGTGTATTGTATTGTATTGATCCCCCTCTTTTGACACCCACTGCACGCCCAACCTACCTGGAAAGGGGTCTCTCTTTGAACTGCCTTTCCCAAGGTTTCTTCCATTTTTCCCTACAAGGTTTTTTTGGGAGTTTTTCCTTGTCTTCTCAGAGAGTCAAGGCTGGGGGGCTGTCAAAGGCAGGGCCTGTTAAAGCCCATTGCGGCACTTCCTGTGTGATTTTGGGCTATACAAAAATAAAGTGTATTGTATTGTATTGTATTGTATTGTATTCTGTAATTGTGTACTGGCATTTTAGAGGTGAGTTTATTATGAGTGCTCTGTGGTTGGCACCTGAAGAGGTGGGGTATCCTGATGGCAAAAGAAATCAGGATAATAAAGGAATAGAATAGGATACTTGAAGCAACAAACCTGCATGCAAAGAATTCATGTTCTGTTAGCATAGGTAAAGTGAGTTTAGGTTTTCAAAACTTTTGCAAAGGTTTGATACACGTGTTTGCAGTGGTAAATGAAATTCATGTATGTGCCCTTATTGATTATGGTGCATATGACATTATTTGTATGACGTTAATCAAAAAGTTTAACATAAAGCCTGTTTCATAAAATTTAAACCCTGAGCTATCTCAATTGATCAGAATCTCACTGGTAATGTCTTCTAGAATTTATATCTCCACCTATACGGTTGTATAGCAAGTGTGGTCAGTTCATCATGGGAGTATTACTTACTTTGCAATATAATCTAATCTTTCCTCACTTATTTTAGGAATGCCATGGCTGCAAAAGCAAAATTAAATCATTAATTAAAAAGATTTACTAAATGGAGTTTGTATTGCTGTTGTATTGTATTAAATCATTGCCCAGACTAATTCTCTGCAATACTATAGCACTGCTTTGCCCTGAATACCAAGAATATTCTGATGTATTTAGTAAAGAGCAAGCTCTAGTGCTGCCACCTCACAGGAGTTACGATTGTGTTATTGAACTTCTAACAGAGGCTCCTTTGCCTAAGAGTAAAGTGTATGTTTTAACAAGCCCAGAGTAGGACGTTATAGAACAACATGTCCAATTACAGAATGGTCTTATTGCTCCATCCAATATAAGCTGTTTTTTTTTTTTTTGGTGAGGTAAAGAATAATAAACTTCATCCTTGTATTGATTACAGAGAACTCAATAAAATCACAGTTAAGCAGTGGTGGCTGGTGCAGGGCAGGGGCACTGTTTTTGGGGGGACCAACTTAAGCAGCACTTAGCTAATATGTAGTGCCTTTCAAATCTATTTATCTGGTCTTTCCACTGCTCTCATGATCCTCATCATGGTGTCATTGCATATCTTGCCATGTCCAGTACCAGACCCAAAGGACAAATCAAAGCTAAGATATATTATACCATTTCCACCATGTTGCCTGATCTGATGCCAGCTTTCCCATTTCTACTGTGCTTCAAACCTTCAATCCGTGACATCCACATCCCACTTATTCCTTCCATAAGTTGCGCTATAGATGTGGAAAGTAACAGATGCACCTTCCACCCAAATTTTATATGAAGCCTGTCTCAAAATTCTCTGCCAACTTGCCCAGTTCTCCATTCTGCCAAAACACACACCATAATGTCTGCACCCCTACCTCTGTATTCTTCCAATAATGTACAATTCCATCTGTCCTAAAACACATCCATAGTATGAGTCCAATCCAAATCTTACTCTGCCTCTGCTAATAGAGTCCCCAATCCTTGGCCATTTCCACTGTATTCCAGTAGTACTAGGGTGTTGTACCATGTTAGCCATTATGAATGTAGAGAAGAGCCAAGCAAAATGACACCTTTTATTGGCTAACTAAAAAGATTACAATATGCAAGCTTTCGAGGCAACTCAGGCCCCTTCTTCAGGCAAGATGTAATGTTACTTGTCAACAAGTGAAATGCATGCTCAATTGGGTTATGGTCAGGTGACTGACTTGGCCATTCAAGAATTTTTCACTTCTTTGCTTTAATAAACTTATGGGTTGTTTTGGCTGTATGTTTTGGGTCATTGTCCATCTGTATCATGAAACGTCACCCAATTAATTTGACTGCATTTAGCTGGATTTGAGCAGACAGTATGTCTCTGAACACCTCAGAATTCATCCGGCTGCTTCTGTCCTGTGTCACATCGTCAATAAACACTAGTGTCCCAGTGCCACTGGCAGCCATGCACGCCCAAGCCATCACACTGCCTCCACCGTGTTTTTCAAATGATGTGGTATGCTTTGGATAATGAGTTGTTCCACGTCTTCGCCATACTTTTTTCTTGCCATCATTCTGGTAGAGGTTGATCTTGGTTTCATCTGTCCAAAGAATGTTTTTCCAGAATTGTGCTGGCTTTTTTTAGATGTTCTTTAGCAAAGTCCAATCTAGCTTTTCTATTCTTGAGGGTTATGAATGGCTTGCACCTTGCCGGGTACCCTCTGTATTTACTTTCATGCAGTCTTCTCTTTATGGTAGACTTGGATATTGATACGCCTACACCCTGGAGAGTGTTGTTCACTTGGTTGGCTGTTGTGAAGGGGTTTCTCTTCAACATGGAAATGATTCTGCGATCATCCACCACATCCACCGTGGACGTCCAGGTCTTTTTGCGTTGCTGAGTTCACCAGTGCTTGCTTTCTTTCTCAGGATGTACCAAACTGTAGATTTTGCCACTTGTAATATTGTAGCAATTTCTCGGATTGGTTTTTTCTGTTTTCGCAGCTTAAGGATGGCTTCTTTCACCTGCATGTAGAGCTCCTTTGACCGCATGTTATCTGTTCACAGCAAAATCTTCCATGCAAACACCACACCTCAAATCAACTCCAGGCCTTTTATCTGCTTAATTGATAATGCCATAACGATGGACTTGCCCACACCTGCCCATGAAATAGTCTTTGAGTCAATTGTCCAATTACTTTTGAGCCCCTGAAATGAAGGGATTGTATTAAAAAATGCTTTAGTTGCCTCACATTTTTATGCAATCGTTTTGTTCACCCCACTGAATTAAAGCTGAAAGTCTGCACTTCAACTGCATCTGAGTTGTTTCATTTAAAATTCATTGTGGTAATGTACAGAACCAAAATTATAAAAAAGTTGTCTCTGTATAAATATTTATGGACCTAACTGTAGCTGGTGCCAAATTTCCTTCCATTATTTATACTGACTATAAAAAGTTGATGTATTTAAAGTCTGCCAAATTCTAGATAGACTAGGTGGACATCATTCTTCAGTTCTTTTGGTTTTTCTGTTTCATACAGACCAAGAAGTAAAAATGGGAAAGCAGATGCTTTGTCATGTACCTATGACACATTGATGAAAACCCTGTACCTAGTATTTCAGAGGAAAAGCTTTGGGCACCATATTGATACCTAATTTGGAAGTAACTTTGACCAAAATAAGAACGGTACAAAATGAAGAGGCCAACATTAAAAACATTACTGCAGGAAAGTTAGTTTTTCCTCCTGATCTTAGGGTTGAGCTTATGTCACCAATCAAATATTTTCAGTCTTCCAGGGTTTGCCCAGACAGTGGATCTAATTTAAATGACCTTTTGGTTGAAGGAATTACTGTATATTCAGACATTAGGGATTCTACTGAAGCATTTGAAAACTTGTTGTGCTAAGCCACATTCTGATTTACCGATTGGATTATGTCAGTGAATCTGTCTGTGGGATCACATTTCATTCGACTTCATCACTTACCTATCTCTTTCTAAGGATTTTACAAATATATTGGTTATATTTGATAGTATTTCAAAATATGCTTTTTATTTCCCTGAAGGAAAAAAAAAAATTCTGTTAAAATATTGGCTGATATATATTTTGGAGAAGATAGTCAGTTTTCACAATTTCATTTCAGCTATTGTTTCTGAATGTGGTTCACAATTTATTTCCAGATATTGGAAATTGTTCTTTATTGGATACATTTGCACTATTAATTTGACGTCTGGCCATCTTCCAGAAGCTAATGGTCAGAGTGTGTTAGTCAAGACTTAGAAAAATATCTTCTACAAGTTTTAAATTCTGCTAGGGGCAAAAAATCAGCCCATTTATCCTTATTAGAATTAACTGTAGACCGCGTCACGTGTTGCTAGGGGTGTGTCCTTAGTGGCCATGACATTTGGGTAACAATGTGATGATATGAAAGGTAATCTGAAAATGACTTCCTTATGTGAAATGAAGATGCAAAACGTGTATCATAGTGCTCATTCCATAGTCGTTGGTATTTTTTTCTGTTTCTGTTTGCCCTGTATTTTTGAACATTGATTGATTTTTGTCTCCTGTTTTGGCTTTGACCCTTTCCTGTCACTCATTTCTTCTACCGGTCATTTCTCAAATCTAGTTAGTTCTCTGACATAACAGGTCAGGGTCAGGGATAAGCCTTTTCTGGGCTAACCTACTGTACCTTATGGGTCTTTTAGATAACCTTAACTCCCTTTTGCCATGTTCCTGACTCAGGTTGACAGCAATGGTCAACTGGTCATCTTTCCCTTCTTGGAAAGTTTACAATTTCATGAAAACAATTAAAAAATAAATAGAACAAGCATATTGAATTTGTTTAATCTCAAGGATCCCAAGATCTTTTGGTGTCACTTCCCGTGAGTTGCTGTAGTACCTTAGCAATGTACAAGAGGCATGAAATCCCACAGCAAGATACCAATAGGTGAAAACAGAAATTAAATATTTAATCATCATACCAACATGCCATTTTAGAAACATAGCAAAACATTGACTTTACTGAAACCATAGCATTACCATTTACATGTATACAGGTATAGAAAGTCGATATGGCAATTAGTAAGAGCAATATGCAAGCCATCATAAGAATGCCAAAAGAAAATAAGTCATAGCATTACAGTATTTACACTTACTGGCCACTTTATTAGGTACATCTGTTGAACTGTTTGTTAACTCAGATATTTAATTAACCAATCATATGGCTGCAACTCAATACATTTAGGCATGTAGACATTATCACATCTTTGAATGTAGCATGGCTGTTGGTGCCAGATGGGCTGGTCTGACTATTTCAGAAACTGCAGATCTATTGGGATTTTCACATACAAACATTTCCTGGGTTTACAGAGAATAGCCCAAAAAATGGAAAATATCCAGTGAGCGGCAGTTCTCCTGGAGAAAATACTTTGTTGATGCCAGAGGTTAGAGTAGAATGACCAGACTGGTTCAAGCTTATGAGGAGGCAACAGTAACTCAAATAACCACTCGTTACAACCAAGGTTTGCAGAAGAATATCTCTGAATACACAAACGCATCATGTGGTGCAATGGGAGATTCGCATCGTGGATGTACAGCTGACAGATCTACAGCAACTGCTTGGTGCTATCATGTCAATATGAACCAGAACCTGAGGAATGTTACCAGCACCTTGTTAAATATATGCCACAAAGAGTGACGGCAGTTCTGAAGGTAAAAGGGGATTCAACCTGGTATTAGCAAGGTGTACCTAATAAAGTGGTTGGTGAGGTGAGTGCATAAGCAGAGTCAATTAACAACAAACACTGTGGCGGTCTTGAGTAATTGCTTTGTTGTGGGCTATAAACTAAAACAAACACAGGTTGCTTTACTTGTTCAAAATTGAAAGCAAAAAGAAAACAAATACAAAAATAATGCAAATACAAAGGCAAACTATTAACCTCACAGAGATATTGACTGATCTGTCTGTCTTTCTTCTAAAGTCAATGGCAAAGTCCATCTTTTCATGATGTAGTTAGTTATTGATCACCCTCAGTAAAATTCAACTCCTGCTAGCAGGGTAACAAGGAAGTATGCAGTTCCAGTCTTTAATTAATGCTGTGTCCAGCTATATACAACCCATGAGTGCTGACCTCTCCATATTGCTACATTAAGAGTGGGATCTTGACAAAATAAAACCTAGGTTGTGTGTCTTTGCCCTCACACATCTCGTAGGCACTCTCTACTCATTGTGTTGGTTTCAGCCATGTAATGGTTGTCTTGTTTCTGCTTGGTTATGTTCTGTATTCTTTGTTTAAGTTCTTTTTTTGTCTTCTTTGTTTAATTTCAAGTATTTTCTATATGTTTATTTCATGTATTTACTTAATGTGTATAATTTGTGATATTGTGCAGTTATGTTTAATTGAGTGTATTCATGCTCTTTTATGTCCCTTGTGCTTTGTGGGTGGTTCTGCAGGAGGTGGGACTACCTATTAGTCTCTGTGTTGAACTGCCCCATGCCCTATAAAGACAGGGGAGACTCACTGGTCTAATGAGATTTATTGTCACATGCTTGGTATTAGTAAGTTCTCTTTTTTTGCTTTCAGTTTGCCATTTTTTTCAATTTTTCAGTCCTTTAAACATTTTGTCAATTGATAGATATGACCTAGATAATGCAAGCATGTTAAATGTCCCAGTTCCACCGAGGCATTATCCTGTCTACCTATTTAAATAAATATTTAATAATTATATCATATACACCCCTCTATTGAATCATCAGTGGATTCCACAAATTGTAATTGGCCAGTGTTTAACGTGCTTATCAAATTATTACTTTAATCAAATGCTACCTGGATTGTAGTATAATAAGGAAGTTGGAATGCGATACTGTACGTACAATATAGTAAAAGAAGAAACCAAAAAACACAAAAAATCTTTGTTTTCTTTTTTTAAGTAGTAAATTCAGTCATTTACCAACCACTATATTGTGATCAATTCTTTATTGCATTTCAAAATCACGACAAAATATAACACATCAACAGAAAAAACTTTTTTATGTATAAGTTTGGAATGCCACAAAACACCCTCACCCACCCCAGAGCTCATTTAAAAAAATTACAGTTAAATTTAATGTAATACGCAGGTCATTACAAGTCTCGGAGGCCAACACGCCCAGCTAGCCAAAAAGTGGTCTAGATTTCAGTCAAGTTATCTCATAGGTTGGCTGACAGCCAAGATTTTATCATAAGGTTACTCTCTTCCCATTTTTGATGGTGTGCAAAGAGATTCCTCATTGTTTTTTGTGGCTGACATTTCAAACAAAACAAGATTGTAAAAGGAGGACTATCATCTCCAGAAAGTAACAAAATCAGGGTTATTCCAAATTGTGTCTTAGCACAGTGGTGTTGACAAGAATAAGTCGTTGTTCAATTTCTGTGAGAGTGGGATAGTTGTAGGTATGACATCACAAAGGTCCACTAGGGTTGCTAAACATGGTCTTGACCTTTGCAGAGTCCATTAAAGGAACCTGCCAGTACCCCTTTGTCATGTCAAGTGTGGTCAATTAACAAAAGGAATATGCGTTTAGTGGAAAATGAGGGCAAGAAAAAGTAGTCAAATATTGGATGATTGGGGACAGGGGTAGAGAAATTTATTCCAGGCTTAATCTATAGATAAAAAAAGAAAGAAGTTGAAAGTATTGAAAACTTGTCTTTCAAAAACTAAAAGGAGGCCAGCCCCGTTTAATTAACCAAATCAGAGTGTGCTGATACCTTGTTTAATAGCAGCCCTTTTACTGCTCCATAAAAAGGAGCTGCTGGCTGATTTGACCGGGCACCAAAAGGAGGAAGGTTGGGGAAGAAGCGATATTCATTCTAATGATTGCCAAACGGTTCTGAAAGAAGAAAAAGGTTATTCCAGGAAATCATTGACTGTTTCAGCCTCACTGAACAAGGTGTGGAAATTTGACTGTACGGTGTCTGTAATTGAGAATGTAGTGTTGATTCCTAGACATTTGAAAGAGTTAACAATAGGAATAAAGGAAGGAAAAATACAGATTAACATAAGGAGCAGTGCAGATTTGTTCCAGTTAATTTTATAGTCCTCAAGGATTTGTATGTGCAAAATAATGTTAATATATGTTTCCTAGATAGAAAAGAATGTCATCAGCATATAGTGATACCTAATGAACTGTATTTTACACCAAAATGGGCGAAAATGTATTTGATTCACGTAGAGTGACTGCTAGAGGCTTCAGTGAAATAATAAAAAGCAGCAGAGACAATGGACAGTCCTGCCTAGCGCCCCTGAACATCCGGAAGGAATACAACAAATCCAATTTTGTTAAAACTGTAGCAGAAGGACAAGCATACAATGATTTGATCAATTTAACAAATATAGTATTAAATTCTATTTCATTTGTAACTGTCCACAGACACTTTCAATCCATCCTGACTAAAGCCTTTTCTGTGTCAGGTGAGAAGAGTGCTGCAGGAGCTAAGAGCAAAGGAGCCAAATTTAAAATGTGCAAAAGCCGGTTCATGTTGTCAGCTGTGTAGTGAGAGGCTACAAAACTAGTCTGGTCAGAGTGAATCAGTTTTGGAATTACAGATTTGAGCTGCAGAACCAAAACTTTAGCTAAAAACTTTGCATCTGAAATTATTAATGACAGCAAACAGTAGCTGGAACACAGTGTGGAATCTTTACCTTGCTTGAGGAGGCATGATATAATAGATGAGTTTACACTGGAGTGTAAATTAGAAGAAGAGAGAGCCGTATTAATCATTTGAAACAACAAGTTTGATACTTGTGGCCAAGATGTGGAATATACTTCTAGAAATTGCCGCCAGTGTTGATCTTAAAACCTGTCAGTAATTGTTGATGTGTTATGATTTCTAAGACTATATACCCAACAACAGTGATGCTGGTTCTTGATGATAGGTTCATAAAATGTCAAAATGCGTCAGAATCGTACAAAAAATTTTCAGTAATGTTAAACGATTTTTTTATACAAAAAACTTCCGAATATTTGGAATCCTCATTGTTCACACCTTCACAAGGAATATATATATATATATATTAGTCACAAAAATGACACAAACTCATCAAGAATGTTTGGGACAGCCACCCGTACCACCCATATATTGTTCCTTGGCTGCAAATTTGGTTTAAAGTGATGAGATGTTCACAGATAAAAGTCCAAAACAGAACTGATTTCAACAGTAAGGATGGTGTCTTTTATTTGTTAGTACCAGAAGTGACGTCATCAGAGAAGTCAGGACTGGAAGTGACGTCATCGGAGGCACTGGAACCAAGCGGGATTTCCTGAGAATGGTCTTCAATGGATCGAGAAAGACAGTTAGTGCACCACACCACCCCCTGGTCGGGTGTGGAATTACCATTATTCAGGCTCTTTAGTTGTTTCCTACTCGTACATGAACGACAAGGCCCCTCCCCCCCAGCCCAGACACTTTGGGCGTCTCTGACCAAGAGGTCGTGGATACGGCAGAGAGCATCGGCGTTGGCATGTTAAGGGCCCTTACGATGAACGAGTGAAAACTTATAAGCTTGAAGGTCAAGAAACCACCTGATGACCCACGGATTCGACTCCTTGTGCAGGGCCATCCACTTTAAGGGTGTATTATCTGTAAAAAGAGTGAATTCATGGCCCAAGAGGTAGTACCAAAACTGTGTAATCACCCATTTAATCACCAGGGCTTCTCTCCGTCCAACAGTTTCCAGCTTAGAAACATGATGGGGTGTTCCACACCATCTTCACTTTGGGGTCAATAAGAAGTGTCTGTTTGGAGGATAAAAGGAAGGAAAAAATTAGGCACTTTCAATACAGATGCAGATGTCAGGGCCTGTTTTAAGTCACTGAATGCAGTCCCTGTCTAATCGATCCATGCCACAATATTAGGGGCCCTCTTCTTTGTTAAAATTACTCAAGGGCACCGCTCTCTCAGCAAACCGACGCACAAACTGGCAGTAATGCCCGGGTAAACCGAGAAATGCTTGGACTTTCCACTTGGTTCGCAGACGGGTCCATTTCAAAATGGCATCTATTTTTGACCATTGTTGCTTTACGGTACCCCAGCCCACCAGGTAGCCTAAATACTTGGCTTCTTTCAATTCAAAAAACCAGACCGGCTGTAAGTGTTCCTTCCATGTGGTGGAATAAATGACAACGTCAGCTAGATAGGCAGCACTATACATGTTATGAGATCAGAGCACGTTATCCACTAGATGATGGAAAGCTGCAGGAGCCCCATGTAACCCGAATGGAAGGACACGATTCTGCCAGTGTCCACTAGGGTTGTTAAACATGGTCTTGACCTTTGCAGAGTCCATTAAAGGAACCTGCCAGTACCCCTTTGTCATGTCAAGTGTGGTCAATTAATTTGCGTGTCCAAGCCTCTTAAGGAGGTCGTCTACTCAAGGCATTGGATAAGCATCAAACTGGGAGACCTGATTAAGTCGACAAAAGTCATTGCATAACCTCCAACTTCCATCAGGCATAATAACCAAGACTACTGGACTGGACCAGGGACTATGACTTTCCTCTATAACTCCTACGTCCAGCATGAACTTGACTTCAAGTTCCACTTCTGTTTTCTTTGCCTCGGGAAGACGATGGGGTGCTCTCAGACTATAACTCTGGGTTCTGTCACAATATAGTGGGCAATCAGAGAGGTCCTTCCTATTTTCTCATTTACCACCTCCGGGACAGACAGGATAACTGTTTCATGCTCCCGTCTCTGTCTATGGTTTAATTCGGTACCGAAGTTAAGTATATTAGTCTGAGCAAAGAATGAGCGGGGCTGATTGGAGAAGGGATCAGAATCCCTATACTTCCACAGTTTCAGCAAGTTCACATGATATATCCGCTCGCTCAGTTGAAGATTAGGTTGTTTCACCACATAATCAACAAGTCCTTTCCTCTCCTTAACTTCATATGGGCCTTGCCAATGGGCTAGCAATTTAGAATGGGAGATGGGAACCAACACCATGATACGATCTCCCAGATGGAATTCTTGGGGCATCATGCCACAGTAATAATAGTGGGCCTGTGCTGCTTGCGCCTACTCCATGTGACTTTTTACTATAGGTCGAATTTTTCCAAATCTATCACGTAGATTTGTAGAGAGAAGAGCCTCTCCTTCCCAGCCTTCTTTTAAAATATCTAATATACCCCAGGGTTGTCTTCCATATGATAATTCAAAAGGTGAGAACCCTGCAGAGGCTTGAGGTACTCCCTGATAGGCAAAGAGAATGAGGGGGAGGAGCTGATCCCAATTCCTCCTGCCCCCACTGACTATCTTGCAAAGCATCTGTTTGAGAGTCTGATTGAATTTCTCATTGAGACTGTCAGTTTGAGGATGATACACACGATCTTTAAGTGCTTTATTTTAAGTAAGTTGGCCATCTCCTTGAACGTCTCTGACTTCCTTAGGAATGCCGAGTTGACAAAGACCCCTACCAGTTCCTGTGTGATTGCCTAAGACATAGCTGAGCACAAAGGAACAGCTTCTGAGTATTGGGTCACATAATATACGAAAACTAAGATATATTTATTTCTTCAGGCTGAGGGCTGTAGAGACCCCAATCCTTTCAAAGGGGACATCAATCAAGGGAAGCAGAACAAGCAGAACAATTGACACTCTGGGCAAGAGATATAAAAATGGTCTAACCTCCTCATTAATTACCAGCCAATAGAATCGGAGCTTAATATGCTCTAATGTCTTTTCGGTGCCCAAATAGCCTCCTAGGAGGTGAGCGTTTGCTAAGTCACAGGCCTGCCGCCGGTAGGTTTGTGGGATTAACAACAACTTGTGTACCTCCCCTCTTATGCAACACGACCTGATATAATAGATCATTCTCTATTACAAAGTGAGGACCCTGTGGCATGGATTGGTATGTGTATTGGCGAATGACGAGCACTACTGTATTTTAAGCAAATTTCAGGGAGTCATCATTCCATTGCTCCCTCTTAAATGAAGCTGGTGTCTCTCTAAATTGGAATTGTATTCCGGAGAGAGGGTCCGATCTGACCTGAAGGGGCGAGGATTCATTCCGACTTATCAAGGCACGGGTTGATGACGTATCGGCCTACGATGATCTTGGAACCTCTCCATCCACCTCTTGGTTTCCCGTATCTCTCTTTCCCGTATCTCTCTCTGCCTACTGAGTACACAGCATGGAGACACCTTAAGACAGGTAATTTCCGTCTATTACGAGGCCTAAATTAGGCCTGGGAGTATTCAGTACTACACCGCATTTATTGTTAGACCAGTCCCGCCCCAGAATCACAGCAAAAGGTGGATCAGGGAGGACCGCTACGGGGAATTTTTTCAGCGATCTTTGATGGCTGATGAAACATAGGGTGGTTTTATATTGTCGGATCTCTCTGTGTATACAAGTGAATACTGGTCTTTATTTGTACCCATTGTCGCTGGAGTACATATTGGCCATCAACAATGGAAATGTTGCTGCCAGAATCAAAAAGGCCTACCACTTTAAACACGTTAAGGATTACTACTCCCGTATGTGACATCGACAAAGGGTTTGAAAGTGCACACAACACTCCTCTCTCTTTCCACCTACATCCCACCTTATCCTGGAGTTAGTTGTGCACCTGCGGATCCGGGGACTTCGATATGGGATCCTGTTCGTACAGAGGAGGCAGATTGTGTGGGGTGTAGCCCCCATAGTGTCCGTTAAAGGACCGTTCTGCTCTCCCAAATTGCAAGGCTGTCTTACATGTTTCAATGAGGTTGATTAGCTCGTTCATATTTCAGAAGTCTCCCCAGACTAGCTGGGTGAAATGTTCGGGAATGTTCTCTAATAATAGAAAACAGCCAATTTGCTGGACTATTTAGAAAGTGGTACACTCAAATGGCCTTAGCCAAGAGGCCACTATTTCCCAGAGAGCAAAGGCTTGCTCCTGGGTCAGCCCTCATCAAGCAGCACTCAATGACCCAGAATGACAAAGCAAAACCAAGATTTTTCATTTTTTTGCAAATTTTTTTAAAATAGAAAACGAAAATAAGAGGCTGAACAGACAGAATCTCGTATCCTATGTATGTTTGCTCTAACATGGACATAGACAATCTTAAACAAGCTATACTGCACAAATAAATGATAAAGTTATTTACTCATCTCTCGTTTTGCTCTGTACTTGCATGTCCTGCGCTAACAATGGTGTTCATAATACTTAAATATAAATGTGTTGTCAGCCTTGGTTATGCTCTGTATTGGTTCTGAGTGTGTGATTAATATACGTTTAGTTTTTGATATATATATTTTATTTGATAAATACAGTCGGGTTGGCACGGTGGCAGTGGGTAGCGCTGCTGCCTCGCAGTTAGGAGACCCGGGTTCGCTTCCCAGGTCCTCCCTACGTGGAGTTTGCATGTTCTCCCCGTGTCTGCATGGGTTTCCTCCGGGTACTCCGGTTTCCTCCTACAGTCCAAAGACATGCAGGTTAGGTGCATTGGCAATTCTAAATTGTCCCTAGTGTGGGTGTGTGCGCCCTGCAGTGGGCTAGCACCCTGCCTGGGGTATATTTCCTGCCCTGCACCCTGTGTTGGATGGGATTGGCTCCAGCAGACCCCTGTGACCCTGTAGTTAGGATATAGCTTGTTGAATAATGGATGGATGGATAAATACAGTCATAGATTAATGAACAGCATCCACTGTGGTGTTCAAAGCCTTTAATGCATATATTGGGTGGTTACTTTTTTGTTTTACTGGCCAGGGCTTAATGCTCTTCTCTGGTTAATCCTGGTGTAGGTATGAGCGAAACCTCTATCCCGTTGATGTTGGTTTACCTACTAGACTATAGCATGTCCATTCATAGTAGCACTGACCTCTTGTAATTAACCATCTTTTCAATCTTGTGTGCCAATATCACTGACTTTCATTCAATTTAAAATTCTTTCCACAGCTGTGCTTTAGTAAAATGTTTCTAGGAACCAAGGCCAGATATAACTAGTGCCCGTCTGCAGAAATACTAACACCCTGCTTAACATTTGGCTGCCTACATTATAGGAAACATTGGACTTCATATTCTGTTTATTACCAATCTATCACACTATAATAAAGAGCTGATGGAAACAGGGCTTCCTCTGGCATTAACCAACGATAAGAATGAGGACACTGAATCATATATCACAATTTTGTTCACTGTAAAATTTTTAAATATTCAAATGTTAAAATTATTATTAAAATTAAATGTTTTGGAGAAAAATGTGGTGGCAAAAAAAAGATATGAAGATGAATTTATGTTGAATTTATTATCTTCTGCTTTGGGCTGGCGCCCTGCCCAGGGTTTGTTTCCTGCCTTGCACCCTGTTTTGGCTGGGATTGGCTCCAGCAGACCACTGTGACCCTGTAGGTAGGATATAGCGGGTTGGATAATGGATGGATGGATTTATTATTTTAACATGTGTGTATACCGCCTGCATACCTACTATCATAACTGATTGTGTAAATCTTACGTAGTTTAATAAATGAAGAATGTGGGTAAAACCTTGGTATGCTGCAGTGGTTCATAGGTCACATATTGAGAATCACTGGTTTCATTGTAGAAAAAAATGTAAGATATTTTATAGTGAAATGGGCAGCAACATGTTGTGTCTTGTTGGCTTAGGCAGGGCAAAGGATAGCAGAAACAGAAGGGGAATACATTTTGTGAGTAAGCATAAAGTAAAGTGTACCGTAGAAAGACCTGAAAGAAGGGACTCTGTTGGCAGAGAATCCATGGCTGATGTAGAATATGAGACATCAACAATATTGTACAAGAGCTCTTGTAAGAATTTAACAATGAGAAGTTGGAAAGTCCAAAATGGGAGACAATCTCCTGATACCTGAGACTTTTTCTTCCATTATGAAGAATTCAACCGGTATTCTTATACTGGGTTTAGAATAAATACTGGGTCACTAGAGTTGTGTGGCAATATAGATAACCAGTCAACTAATGTCCCTATACAAATGATAGCATCAAACAAATCACAAAAAACACATTGGAACCACACTGAGAGCTTATATCAAAGTTTGGGTCTCTTTGTTTACAAAATTATTAATATCCTGGCATTCTCATGTACCATTACTCACTGTGTGGTGAAGCTATTTTTAACAGTGTAGCATGTGGGATATTTACTTATTTCTGAAAAGACACCATTCTTGTTGCTGATTTCATAAATTATAAAAATGTTGTGTGTTAATCTTTGAAAAAAATCCTTATATTATGCACTTCTTACTATAATATTTTTTTAACCAAATACTTTAAGCCCCAAAGCCTGTGAGCGAAAGGATTATACAATCGGTGTCCGTGACATCTGGCGCTTTGGCATTCTTACTTAAACTGGATAATCTTCCATCTCTGGATGACTCCCAAAAACATATTTTGATATTCATCAAAATTATTTCTGAATTAAATAAAGAAGAATGTATATTTCTTCTTTTGATATGAATTAAACAAAACAAACTCAAAAATGTTGTGGTTTAACAAAGTTGCTACATAGTGATAGTTATATGGAATACAAATTAACAACTAAATAAATGGTGAAAAATAAAACCTAACTGCCCTTATGCACTCAGCTCATTTATAAATGTACTGTATACCTTACTTATGTGTGGTCGCTTATTCCTTTGCCAAATTAAATACTTTTAATCTAGTCTTCTGTAGTCCAGTTATAATACTTGATGCCTAAGAGTGAACTAGTGAGAAGCTAATGAAATACTCTATGACACAGTTCTTCAGATCTTTATAAATATTTTCCAAAAATGTAACTGACAAAAGCTCAGCTTTTGTAATTTAGTCTGTTACCTGCTTTTATTTCTTGCAAACCCTCTGTGCATTAAAGAGGACAAGAAATAAATATCCCAAGCTACTATAGCAGTGGGTGGCACGGTGGCGCAGTGAGTAGCGCTGCTGCCTCGCAGTTAGGAGACCCGGGTTCGCTTCCCAGGTCCTCCCTGTGTGGAGTTTGCATGTATTCTCCGTGTCTGCGTGGGTTTCCGCCGGGTACTCAAGTTTCCTCCCACAGTCCAAAGACATGCAGGTTGGGTGCACTGGCGATCTGAAATTGTGTGTGTGTCCTGTGTTGGGCTGCTGCCCTGCCCAGGGTTTATTTCCTGCCTTGCACCCTGTGTTGGCTGGGATTAGCTCCCTGTGACCCTATAGTTAGAATATAGCCAGATGGATGAATTAAAGCAATAAATACAGCACACTGACTTTGCCTTCTTTCTTGTTGGTGGTGTTCTTCTTCCTTTCTTTCTTCCCCACCCCCTCTCTCTCCACCTCCACCCCTCCTTCAGCAAGCTTTATCCTCTCTCTCCCGACTCGTCTCTGTGAGGCAGCTGGCTCCTTTTTCTAACCACACCTGTGAGTATTCCAGGTGGCTCATTACAGAGTTCTGGAATTACTCCCAGGTGTGGAGGAAGCCAAAAGTTGGGCTCTGAAGCTCTTGCAGCTCCCCCTGGCAGTAGCCATGGAACCATGCAGGGATGACCTAAAAACAGCAAGTCCCATACAGCCTTGAGGGAATCCAAGGTGCTGTTGCAATCCATGGGGGGCTGCCAGATAGCAGTTCGGGGGATATATTGTGTCCCTCATGGAGTCATTCTCCCCTGTCTTTCCATTACAAAGGTGTCCCGGCCGGGTAATTGCACTGGTCGCTGTCTATCACAGCATACTATACGTTAAAATGCTGCAGCTATATTCTGGCAGGGTATATTTGCATTTCCAATTAGACAGTAATGATCACTTAATTTAGTTGCTTGTTCTCAACCCTGTTTCCAAAAAAAAATTGAAAACCTGTCTACAATGTAAATAAAACATTTACCTATGTTAAATGCCCTATATTTAACTTAAATTAGTACGAAAACCATATCAAATGTTGAAACTGTGTTTGAAGAATATGTGCTCATTTTAAATGTGATGCCAGTAACAGTTTCAAAAGAGATGGGATAGGCTCATGTTTACCACTATGTGGTACCACTTCTTTTTTTAACAATACTCTAGAATTGTTTGGTAACTGAGATGACCAATTGCTATAGTTTTGAAAGTGATATGTTGTCCCATTCTAGGCTGATATAATTTCAGCAGCTCAACAATTCGGGGTCTACTTTGTCGTATTTTTCACTTCATAATGCGCCAAATATTTTCAAGAGGTGACAGGTCTATACTGAAGGCACGCCAATTTAGCACCTGGACTGTTTTACTGCAGAGCTTTGTTGTTGTCGCAGAATGTAATTTGGCATTATCTTGTTCTTTTAAGTAAGGCCTTCCCTGAAAAAGACGTTGTCTTGATGGCAGCTTATGCTGCTTCAAAGTCTGTATATGTCATTTAGGATTGACTGTGTTGCCTTCTCAGATGTACAAGCCATTCATGCCATTGTGCATTAATGTACTCCCATATCATCACAGATGCTGGCTTTTAAACTGTGTGTTAATAACAAGCTGGATGGTCCTGATCCTCTTTAGCACAGAGGACACAGTGTCCATGACTGACAAAAACTTTAAAATTTTGATTCGTCAAACCACAGGATAGTTTTCCTCTTTGCTTCAGTCCAGCTTAAATGATCTCAGGCCCGGAGAAATAGGGGTTTCTGGATCATGTTTTTATATTTTTTTTCATTGCACAGTAGAGTTAACTTGCACTTGTGGATGCAGTGATGGTTTTTGGAAATGTTCCTGATCCCATATAGTTATTTTCACTATAGAATCATGTCTGTTTTTAATGTAGTATCAAAGAAATCCTAAAGAAAGGCCATTGGTTTTCAGACTTATCCCTTGCGTGCACTGATTTCTCTGGATTCTCTGAATGTTTCAATGAAATATTATGTACCATAGATGATAAAATCCCCAAAATCTTTGCCATTTTACATTGAGGAATGATGTGTAGTCAGAAGGTGGATGCTATATAGCCACGTCTGTGCACCTACTTGTGTTGGTAGGCAGATTTTTTGAATCAGGTGTTTTGAGTACTGCAATCTGCATCTCCTATGGGTCCTTGTTATTAGTTCTCTTAACTGCAGTCCTTTTCACCACCTTTTGATGGGGTATGACATTGTTTAATTTGAACACAGTTCATATTTTAATGAAAATAAATTGACATTCTTTCAACTTTACGTCGACTCTGACACTTCGTTGGAAATGAACAAAAGATAATGCATAGTTGCATGCATAGCTTTTACCATGAACGTTGCTTTAAGTTTTTGTATTCCTGCAATGAGTCCTGAATCTAGTTAAGTACCACTGCCCAATCAAAGATACATGAATGGATTAGTATGTGTGAACTTTATTCTGGACTTTTGTTTTTGTCCTTGTGTTCCTGATGAACAACGAATTTTATAGCAGCATCTGCCATCCCCACCTTTTATATTACTTTCATAATTTTATATACTGTACTCTCATATCACACCTCACACTTTGCTTTCATTAAATAAACAGATTAAATTTTTTTGATTTTTTTTAAACCTTCATTGAATTTTAATAGCTTCAAATTCTGGAATCAGCCTCTCTTAACTTGCAGCAACTCTGCTGTAATATGCAGAACATAACTTCATAAAATATTTCAAATTAGCAAATGCATTATTCAAATTTAGTTTTACCTCCCTTTATTTCTAATCAAAACTGCACACTACGACACCCAATTGCTTTAATTTGGATCTTGTATGACTTTCTCCTACTTTTAAGTTTCACACTTTCACTGCCATCTTGTAGATGCTCCACAGTGTATCTTATACATTTTCTTTGTATGTACAAAATTTTACTTTATTTTGCACTAGCATGATGTGGATGAGTTCTGGTTATCAGAAGTGATGTCATCAAAAAGGTACCAGAAGTGGCATCAGTGGTTGGTCCTGTGGTGATGTCACTGAGAGGCATGGCCATTGGCTGGTCTGCAGGGGGGACAAGGATCAGATGATAGCACCAAGCTTGCTATTTTTGGAAAGTTATTCAAAGACACTACTGACCTGAAATTTTCTCGGAGAACCAAAATATTCTCACTTATTTTTGGTTCATGTCCTTATATGAAGCACACCTTTTTGATCTTGCTTGTCACTTCTTGATAACCTGTATCCATTTATATTGCACTCCTCTATCTCTAAAGTTAAACTAAGCTTTTGTTACTACTTTTACATTGTATTATACAGTACACCCCCAAAATTTGCAGGGGTTATGTTCCTAGAGCACATGCGAATTGTGAAAAAACACGAATTTTGGATGTGGTTAAAAAAAAAAAAAAAAATGCCTATTTTCATAGTTTAAACCAGGCATGTCAAACTCACTACCATTAGTGGGCCGCTTCGACTGCCATATGTGCGTTAGCCGGCCGCACTGTAACAAATACTATGTGAACGCTGGCCCCGCACAGACAGACGGTCAACATTTTTGCACCCAACACACTGTTTATTTTACAATATATACAAGTCCTTGCTCACGTGCAACCCCAGTGCCTCCAGCATCGATTTCCCCAAAGTCCAGGGCCCACAGTCTTTGTGCCTTCCTGGCCGCCTTCCGTCCTCTCTCTCCAGCTCAGTCTGCTGCCTCCCGACTTCCACTGCTGACTGGAGGGAGGCGGCCCCTTTTATGGGAACCCGGATGGGCTCCAGCTGCTTCCCGGCAATCTCCCGCGGACACACCTCCGTGTGGCGGAAGTGCCGGCTGCGCACCCGGAAGCCGTCCGTGTATCCCCTGTCGTCTTCCCCCCGGCACTTCCTGGTGTGGCGGAAGTGCCGGGCTCCCAGGATAATTAGGCACTGGGGCGCCGCCTGGCGGTGGCCACGGGTCCCTACAGGGCTGGGCTTCCAAGCCCTGTACCCGAGGCCCCCTGCATAACCAGGACGGACGCCCCCACTCGGTCTGGAGGAGGCACACGCCCTCCTCCGGTCCTCCAAGGCGTCCCGACCGGGCTCCAGCCCCGGCCGAGGACCACACGGGATAAACCGGCATCGGGGCGCCGCCTGGCGGTGACCACGGGCCCCTACAGGGTAGGGCTTCCATGCCCTCGACCCGTGGTCCCCAACAGAACCAGGACGGACGCCCCCTCACGGTCTGGAGGAGGCACAAGCCCTCCTCACGTCCTCCTGGGCGTCCCGGCCGGGCTCCAGCCCCGGCCGGGGACCACAACTATTATACAAAGTTACTGTAGCTTTCTTTCCAATACTGAAAACTTAAAAAAAGTAACACTTAAAGTTTAAAGAAAAGTAATTTATTTCCATACACTCTCCGTGCAACAGCGTACAAACAGAGTCTTAGCCTCTTAGCTAGGTCCTTATATTATTATATTATATTCATTGCTTATATAGGAGTCTTACAGTGCGAGATCTATTTCTTTTGTCCCGACACTTGGCATCTCTTGTTAGTAACCAATTCGTCAATATCAGGCTTGAAATCTTGTGCAGCTGCAACTTTTATCTCGAGTGATGTGGGGTTTTGGTAGCTTTCATTAACAAAAAAAATTTCTCACAAGGGTAAGTGCTTCCGAACATAGACAGCACTCTCGATGCGAACTTACGGATCTGTATATACGAGGGTGGCAGGTAAGCATACAAGCCTGGTACACCAACTTCGTTGCATTTTGCCTTCAGAACAGAATCTGACTGCAGTTCAATCAGTTCCATTTGGATATTCTCGGGCGCATTCTCAACGTTGTAAGAGAACAGCACAAAGTCCTGTTCGTGTGAACTGAAATCACGAAAAAGCTCACTGAATTCATTGCTCAGTAATTCAAGTTGGAAGACAAATCTTCCAAAAATCAAATTTTACTTTACTAAGTTTACTTCAAAGTTTATATTATACTTTGTAAAATAAGCCGATATGCAAAAAGCCACCTGACCTACACTAATTTTACAAACTGAAAATCACAAAAATGTGTTAACAAACAACTCACCAACTTCTCGCGTCCACTTCAGATCTTCAGCTGTAGTCTGCACTAACTGTTCGTTACAATACTAGCACAAAATTACATAAAACTAGAGCATAAAAAACGTGAAAATATGCGGCCTATTACTACTCATGATGGTCAGTTCTGCTCTGTGGCCAGTCTCAGCAGCCCAGCCAGTAGTGTAACCTAGCAGGGGCGGCTCTAGGCTCGTGGCGGCCTTGGGCAGAGAGAGAGAGAATCGGTGGCCCCTTCGCCCGCCAATGTCAATATGGTATCTTATGCATGTCAGATGGCCACATCCATTGCGGACACTACATTGCCACCTTGTGCACATGACACGCTCCTATATATGCGCGTCCGTAACTTGAAAACCAAGTGCCGGTCCATGATATTCTCATTACAGCAGAACGCTATAATACCTCATATAGCTTACTGCTCCGACTCTAGCAACATTAGTAAATACAGCGTACTAATTAACAAGAAACACAATGTTTTTCGGCCACATTGCTGTCAGCTGTGTTGTTATTTTCTGTTTCTGTTTTATATTCAATATATATTGGCATGGTGGTCCTGTGCAGGTACACAGTTTGCACATGCCTAAAGCCGCCCCTGCTTCCCGCTGCAACCTAGCACTTCAGTTGCTCATTAACTTTAGTCAAGGCTCATGGCTATACTAGCAGATGACGTTTCCGATACCATAATGCCATGGGAAAACGCGCTTTTGTCAGAAGGCAGAAGAAAGAAAAGTCAATAAGTAATGCCAAAGATGCAGAATGATTTAATCACAAAAGACAGTAATCATTTTGTACAAGTTCAGTGCTAACTAAGATCTGTCATGCGGGCCGCACAGATTTCTGTTAGGCTGCGTGTTTGACATGCCTGGTTTAAACCCTAAATATGCCCCCAAAACACTTTAACTTAAATTTCAGACTCAGCTTAATACATTACCTAAAAATAAAGAGTGTAAAGGTAAACCTGTATACTGTACTGGTATGTCTCCCGCAGTGCTAGAATGTAAAATACCGATGTTACCACCATATGTACTGCAATTCATGCAAGCACGTTTTCATTGCCAGAAGCCTTAGACGGTGCACCTCGTTTCGGCGGCATCTTGGAGCATTAACCATTAAACTGCCACATACTTGGGGGTTAATGCATCCCTGGACGCCAAATACGTTTTTGCTGCACTTTAAGTAAACATCACAATTAACAAAGAAAAAGTGAAATTTTAAAGTAAGAACATTTTTTTCATGCATAGAGCATCACAATTACTGCAACACTGATCATTTTACACACTGCTAATGAACTGTAAATCTATTTTAAAAACTACTGGAACAATATGTACAAAGTGCAACTGACGCCATGGATGTAAATCACTGAGCCAACTGTGTTTAAACTGGCTGCAAGCAAGCACACAGAGATAAAGCGCTAACGCTGGCAAGCTAGTCTTAGTGCAGTTTGGGTCACAGAATTGCACAACAAGCACTTTAAACAAACACGTCTCTTTCAGAAGTAAAAGGTGCTCAGCATGCAGTTAGTTAACGATTAAACAATAGACAAACAACATAGAGGAGCACAACCCCTGTCTGGAGGAGAAGAGGAAAACAAAGCAATCAGCCAAAAAGGACTGGTACGGTTCAGGCTTTTCAATAAACGTAGCCTCACGCGAGAAGCCACAGTTAAGAAGACGGTGATTTATTTATTTTTATGGTGGAGATTCCAGCCTTGACCCAAAGCGAGCACTTACAAACAGAGACAAAAACAAAGCAAACCAATAATCAAACAGCAAATAAAGAATGCAATGAAAACAAATGAAATAAGATAACGATACCACCCCTGTTCCCCTTACACATTAGATTACACATTAGATACAACAAAGCACAAACAAAACACACACAGTAAATCATGAAAAAGTTAATGAAAAACGGCAACAGATGAAATGTTATGATGAAAATAGATAGTCCAGAGATCCGCACGTTGAATGGGAATGTACAGATAGTCCTACCAGTAGTTCCTGAAATAGTGAAGACAGGTGGATGGGTTCAGGTGCGCTCCTTTCTTTGCAGGATGGCCATGAATCCACTTACAGTTCTCATGTACACAGGTAGACAATCCAGATGCATGAAACGATCCAGGACAAAATTAATAAGTACAGGTAACCCAACAGAAGGCAGGCAGGCAGGCAGACAGACAGACAGACAGACAGGAACTTCAAACACAAATTACAAAAACTTTTTTTTTTGCTTTTGGTCACCGGCCCCCTTTTTAAAGGCCGCGTTCAACAGCCCCAGCACCTTCAGCAGAAGACCAAACAGCGCCATTGCAGGGACTGCTGGGAGTTGCAGTTTCAAATTCTATTGGTTACTTTCACCATCCCAAGTCGTGGTTTTCTCTTTAGCTGCTTCCTGTTCTCTCTACAGTACAGTATTGCCACGAAAAAAAGCCATAAAAATTGCAGAGGATATTTGCGGTTTCCGCTAACAACTATTAGTTACGTTCTAAGGAAAAATCAGTGAATGAGGCCGCGAACTCTGTATACTGTATTTTGTAGCATTATATTAATGTACTGTTATATTAAAGTGCAATTAATTTATTTTACATCTTTAAATACTTGTAGCAACTGGACAAGTACCAAGGTGTTTTTAATATTTGTGTAAAATTTGTGTTCAATAGCTGGATGCCTACTATTCTCTATGTTGTTTGCTTTAACGTGGAAAATGGCAACTAGATCCACCCCACCCTGCTTGTGTGTGATGAAAGAAAGACAGGACCTTCAGAAATGTTCAGATTCACAATGCTGAATTATATATATATGTATGTATGTATGTAAAACTTTAACAAATACTGTAACCAAGTCAACCAGCAATTATGACATGTGCACTATTACCTTTTTCTATAAACATTTTGAACTAACATGCCATAAACTAAGACTAATTACAATCATTTAAAGTTAAACTCCAGAATGCTGAATTCTTGTGTTGAAATGTTTGCCATTTCTTAAAATTTAAAATTGGCAAGACCCAGGACCTCTGCAGATTGAAAAACCTTTAGGTAGCTATACACCCAGATGAAGGGACTCCTCTTCATCATCATCTGTATCCTTTCATATGTATCTTTTTGTAAAAGTGTTTTAAAATACATTTAGTAACCTGTTAAGATTTAAAAAAATGTTTTCCTACTTTTTACTATTTGTATTAATGTGTTTTATTAATTTTACTGTATCACAATACAATGTTTGATAAGCCAAGGTATAGGGTAAAAGGAACCTAGTTTGGGTGATTGCCATATTCCCAGAGGGTTTAGCGGCCAAGAACAGATACGAGTATCTTCAAAATGTAGCAACACTGAGAGAGGGTGTCTGCTTTGGTGATTGGCGCAGGTATAGTTCAGGTCTGAAGACAACCGTTTGGTCTGCTAATGACAAACTAAAAAGTCTATTTGCTCGAGTCAACTCTCCACATACAGGTAAAGTTGTAAATGTGGGGCACTATAAAGCAGGCATACCTAACACTTATAAAAACATCCATCATCCAACCCGCTATATCCTAACTAAAGGGTCACCCAGGGCGCAAGGCAGGAAACAAACCCCAGGCAGTGCACCAGTCCACCACAGGGCACACACACAAACACACACCAAGCACAATTTAGAATTACCAATGCACCTAACCTGCATGTCTTTGGACTGTGGGAGGAAATCGGAGCACCTGGAGGAATCCACGCAGACACAAGGAGAACATGCAAACTCCACGCAGGGAGGACCTGGGAAGCGAATGTGGGTCTCCTAACTGCGGGGCAGCAGCGCTACCCACTGCGCCACCATGCTGCCCCTTATGAAAACAATACATTTAAAATGGGTGAGAAGCTCCATTCTTCTAGTTCACAGGTTCCATGTCACAATTTTATTCTGGTTATGACCATTTTTGAGGAAAGAAAGCACATGAATATGCTTTTTGTTACTTTCAAGACTAAACTGCTTTTCACATGTAACTGAGAAGTTAATATTGTTCTTAAATAATTAGACATTAATGAGGCAGTGCTGATGATCTCTTCAAAAGGACAATTTTCTTTTGTGCTTCATTTTATCAATTAAAGCTATGAAATCATTTCCTTATTTAAATAATTTCATTGGTACTAATAAAGAACTTAAATTCACAAAGTAGTCTTACCAGAAATATACAAATGTAACTGCTTAATGGATATTGGAAGAAGTCAAATTTTGTGCGTCTTTACATTACTAGTGTCCTTGAACTAACTGCAAAGAAAATGTTTCTTTAAAATGTGTTGGTCTGAACAGGGCATTTACTTTTCTGCATGCACACCTTTTTTCTTTATACAAGAGGTACCAAACTGTGTTCCCTTGTAGGTCATTCACATGGTACCGTATAGCAGCCAGTGGCAGTAGAAAAAAATTCCTGGTAAATGCAGGTTTGTTAAAATGGGTGACTGTAAGACTTGCTTGTAAAGAAGATAAGTTAGTGGAGATGGGCAGTTACTGTGAATATTAATTATGTTTAGTGTCTAAAAAGCATTGGAGAAGACCTAAACTAAAACTAAAAGAAGAGCCTTAATAGCAAAGTAAAATGGTAAATAACATTTTCTGTTTGTTACATTTGTTACTGAGATTGATAACACACATTATCCACTGCAAAGTCTAATGTATGTATGTCCAATATGGAATTGTTTTTGTTTATTGCTGAATGATAAACACATACTGATATTCAGTGTAACAAGTGAGAAGTATATCAGTAAGTGTTGTAGCTGGTAATTGTACTTTTTGCAGACAAAAATTAAAATAAAAAGTCTTCCCAGATATTATTTATTTTATGTTCTGTGACCTATAGGGGGCATCTCACAGCCTCCAAACCTTTGACACAACTTCACAAACACGGTTTGGGTGCAAATGAGTGGTTTTATTTTACAGTACGTTACACAGGTCTCTTTTTCTTCACACAACTATAACACAAATAATTTTCTCTACACTCCTCTCAGGTGAGCTTAGTCTGACTCCTTTTTTATCTCTAACACATGAGTGGACAGATCCTGCCGCTTTTGTGCCAGGAATATTTCAGAAGCCCCTGAAAGTAGCGACAACCATCCTCAGCAGCTCCCCCTTTTGGCACTCATGGAGCCAAACATGGCTGCCCAACAGGTCTATATCTCCTAGCAAGCCCTGTAGGCATATAAATGGGTATACTCTCCCAATAAGTATGCTGGGATTGCATACTCTTGGGAGGCCATTCCCTCCATCCATCCACTACACTGGTCTCCCTGCCAGGTAAGGGTATGGGATTTATCTTAGCTGGGATATCAGCCTTGCCCTACTGCCTGTCATAGTTCCCATTTATTGATGGACTTCATACTTATGGCCAGGAATTCTTTAAGGTAATTGATTGTGTAAGTAAGTTAATTAAGGAAAAAGTATTTTTTCTTTAGGTTTTTGTCCACTTAACCTGCAATTGCTCCATCCTGGGTATGACATTAACCTGCGTCCAGCCCTGCAAGTAGGCCCTCCAACCTACAGAGAAAACCTGGGGGTTAGTGGTAGAATTGGCACGCCAGCCACCATAAAAACCTCACACTGTTCCACTGTATCTGAACTAGTGTGGTGCTGAGGTTTTACCCATTGCATGGTTGCACTCAGGTCCTAATCTGGGATCCTGCGGTGGTTTGTCATGTGGTGGGTGCAGCAGCACAAGGTGTCAGTGCTTGCTCCTTATCTCCTCCTCCTTTATCCACTGTGTACACCTTATTTACTCTGTAACAACTGAATTACCATTCATTTTGGTAAAATGAAATTTAAAAAACATTTGGTTGCACCTACCACATAACCAACCAAAAACTTCATACTTTGTCAATTCTTTTTCGGCTAGACAGGTTGTATACCATTAACACCTGATCTTGCAGACAGTATTCTTCTCTTGTATCATTAACTGATTGCCTTTGTCAATAAATGCCACACCATGGATGGTGACAACAAGGTTGTGGAATAACCTTCCCCTTTATGTTCAAAGGTCCCTTGCTATAGACATTTTAAAATAAATCTTACATGTTTACATATGATTTTTTCAAATATCTCTATAATTTCTGTCCACATCTCTTTTTTAGGACTTGTACAATACAATACAATACAGTTTATTTTTGTATAGCCCAAAATCACACAGGAAGTGCCACAATGGGCTTTAACAGGCCCTGCCTCTTGACAACCCCCCAGCCTTGACTCTCTAAGAAGACAAGGAAAAACTCCCAAAAAAAAACCTTGTAGGGAAAAATGGAAGAAACCTCGGGAAAGGCAGTTCAAAGAGAGACCCCTTTCCAGGTAGGTTGGGCGTGCAGTGGGTGTCAAAAGAAGGGGTTCAATACAATACAATACACAGAACAGAACAAATCCTTAATAAAGCATAATAATAAAAATTTTAGAAGTACAGAGCAGAATTTAACAGTAGATGATATCATATAATAAGATTTTGATATTTTTAGAGTGCTGGAGACCTCATCCGTCAAGCTGCCTCCCCATTTGGCCATTCCATGGCTGAAACGTTGCTCGGCCAGCCAATCCGATGAAAGGGCCCCTCTTTCCCATGATTCCTGTGATCCTCCACCAGGGATGACTTTACCATAGGCAGGCAAACAACTTGGCAGGTGGGCCGTGGCACCAATTGCCACATTTGAGTACCGAGAACAGAAACAGAATAGGTGAGGGTTAGTATTCAATTATACTTATCATGTTACTTATGTTTTAGTGCTAATGACTAACAACAGAGATGCAGTATGTACAGTTAATCAGCAGCTCTAGTCAGGATATGCTAAACTGAAGTAGTAAGTCTTCAGCCGGGATTTAAAGGCTGGGACCGAAGGGGCATCTCTTATAGAAGCAGGAAGACCATTCCACAGTTTAGGGGCCCTGTAACTAAAAGCTCGACCTCCCACTGTTATTTTATTAATCCTTGGAATCATAAGCAGACCGGCATCTTGAGATCTTAATGTGCGCTCAGGTTTGTAAGTCATGATAAGTTCAGACAAGTAAGCCGGACCTTGGCCATTTAATGCTTTATATGTTAAAAGGAGGATTTTGAAATCTGCCCTAAACTTAACCGGGAGCCAGTGTAAGGATTTAAGAACTGGAGTTATGTGTTCATATTTTCTTGTTCTTGTAATAATTCTTGCAGCCGCATTTTGGATTAACTGGAGGCTGTATAAAGAACAGTTTGAACAGCCAGTGAACACCGCATTACAGTAGTCAATCCTACTAGAGATAAATGCATGAATTAATTTCTCACAATCCTGTTTATTTAGAAAGCGCCTTAATTTCCTAACATTTTTAAGATGGAAGAAACATGTTTTGGACAACTTTGTAATATGTGCTTTAAATGACATGCTAGAATCAAAGATAACTCCTAGATTGCGGGCTGATTCAGTAAAATTAATTGGGATTCCAACTGAGTTAAATGTCGACAAAATATTGCTGTGATCAGCGTCATTCCCTCCAACAATTAACATCTCTGTTTTATCTGCTTTAAAGACAAGTAGTTCTCATTCATCCATTCCTTTAATTCACTAACACAACTAATTAAAGACAACATTGGAGAAACTTCATTTGATTTAAATGAAAGGTATAACTGGGTGTCATCTGCATACGAGTGAAAATTAACATTATGTTTCCTAATGAGAGATCCCAGTGGAAGCATGTAAAGTGAAAACAGTAAAGGTCCCAGTACTGAGCCCTGTGGGACACCATATTGAACTTCTGTGTATAATGATGGAGTACTGTCAGCACATTTCTGTACATATTGGAATCGATTTGATAAATAAGAACTGAACCAAGCGAGCACGTGGCCTGTAAGACCAACATCATTTTCTAGCCTGTGCAGTAAAATAGAATGGTCAATGGTGTCAAATGCTGCACTTAAGTCTAATAACATAATAACAGTGGAGTTTCCTTCATCAGAGGATATCAGAATGTCATTTACAACCCGTGTTAGTGCAGTTTCTGTACTATGACCAGTGCGAAAACCAGACTGGAATTTCTCAAATAAATTGTAATGCATAAGGTGTGACTGAAGCTGACTGGCGACTACTTTTTCTAGTATTTTAGAGAGAAATGGTAAATTTGAAATAGGCCTATAATTATTTAGTATGTGTGGGTCTAGGTCTGACTTTTTAAGTAAAGGTTTAATGACTGACACTTTTAGTGCATCAGGTACTGTGCCATGCAGTAATGAACTATTGATAACGGTTAGAATAGGTGCTGCAAGAACATCCATTGCACTTTTTACTAGTTTTGTTGGCACTGGATCTAGGGAACAAGTAGAGGGCTTCATTTTAGTAATTAAAGTTAAGACTTCCTGCTCAGTTACAGGATTAAAATTACTAAAGTGCTGAATGCAATGTGCAGCAGGGTCTGCTAAGCTAGTATTTGGTTTGTACTGTGATGCTGAGATCTGGGATCTTATATTTTTAATTTTCTCATTGAAGAAGTTCATAAAGTCTGTACTGCTAATATCTGTTGGTATTTTGCACTGTTGATCTGAATTGCCATTTGTTAATTTAGCCACTGTTCTAAACAGTACCTGAGGATTTTTATTATTGCTATCTATTAATGTAGAATAGTATTCTGAGCAAGCTTTAAAGAGGGCTTTTTTATATTTATTAACACTCTCTGTCCATGCAATTTGAAAGACATGTAGCTTTGTTGTTCTCCATCTACGCTCCAGTTTTCGACACTCTAATTTAAGAGCTCGAGTATTTTCATTAAACCAGGGAGAGTTTCTATGCGCTTTGATCACTTTTGTTTTAAGGGGAGCCACTGTGTCCAGAGCATCTCTCAAGGTCACATTATAATGTGATATTAGCTGATCTAAATTGTTTTCCATGTTTACATTTGATGTTAACTGATCTAATTGGTTTTCCACAATTACACTCGACTTACTCAAGGTGTCTATAAATTTTGAAGCAGAATTACAATCTAGATGTCGCACTGTCTTTGTTTTAATCTGTGAGTGCGTTGGCATGGGCAGAACTAAATCAAATGTAATTAAGAAGTGATCAGAAATAACTACATTTAATGGAGTAATATTTAAATTTTGTATTTCAACTTTGTAAGTTATAATTAAATCTAATGTGTGGTTATGATTATGAGTTGGACCTTTGACAATCTGACAAAATCCTACTGAATTTAACAAATAAGTAAAACATTTGCTAAAAGTGTCAGTTTCCACATCAATGTGTACATTAAAATCCCCCATCAGAACTACGTGATCATAATTTATAGCCAAATCAGACAGAAGGTTGCTAAATTCAGTCATGAACAATGAATATGGCCCTGGTGGTCTGTAGACTAGCACTATAGTTGTGTTGGAATCTGTTTTAATATTTAAAACAAATACCTCGAAGGATGTAAAGTTGCCTAAATTTTTAGAAGTGATTTGCATTTTATTACAATGAATTATTCCAAGGCCTCCTCCTCGACCAGAATCTCTAGACTTATGAAGGAACGAGTAT
The DNA here is from genome assembly GCA_026402145.1 of Polypterus bichir lapradei. Taxonomy (NCBI): domain Eukaryota; kingdom Metazoa; phylum Chordata; class Cladistia; order Polypteriformes; family Polypteridae; genus Polypterus; species Polypterus bichir. Next base: position 19,792,134 of record JANRMT010062793.1, on the reverse strand, counting down.
CCATCTGGTGACGCCTCTGCTAAGGGAACAGTGTCACATTTACTAAGCCAGGTTTCAGTAAGAAGACACAGATCAGATTTTGTACTTAATATAATATCATTTACCAAAACAGCTTTAGTGCCAAGAGAGCGAATGTTCAATAAACAGCATTTAAAACTGCATGGTTTTTTCTGAACTGGCGATATATTTTTTGTTTTAATTTGAAGTAAATTTCTATTACAGATGCCCCTGGTGGAGGGTCTGGTTTTATCCCTTGGTCTAATTATACACCTTATTTTTTGGTTATCAATTAATTTAAGGTTTGTATCAAGACTAAATTTACTGGATGCCCCACAACAGGGATTATGGATAACAGCTTCAGTAAAATAACAGGTGGGATAAACAACAGCCTGTGATTTAAGATCACACGACTGCGGCCTGGATGGTGCTCTAATCAGTCAACCAGGCAGTTTTGCTGCCATATTTTGGGATAATACATAAGATCCCCTCCAGTTAGGATGAAGACCATCTCTTCTGAAAAATCCAGGCCTTTCCCAAAAATCATCCCAATTGTTCACAAATGCTATGCTTTTATTTGCACACCAGGTTTCTAGCCAGCAGTGAAAGGAATGCAATCTGCTATAAATCACATCCCCTCTATATAATCTTGGTAAGGGACCAGATACAATTAAATTCCGACATTTTGTTTTAGCTTTGGTGCATAGAGAGATGAAGTTCCGCTTTAATACCTCAGATTGCTGTAAATAAATATCATTAGTGCCGACATGCAGCAATAAGGTAGATACTTCATCGTCGGCGACACGGTCCAATGCGGCCTCTATGCCAGAAATCTTGACCCCTGCTAGGCACTTAACATTAACTGCTGGTTTAACATAGTTTGGAATTCTAACATTCCGCACTATGGAATCGCCAATTATGAGCACTTTATTATTCTCAGTTTCCACAGGCGCGCTGCGGAGAGCTGAGAACCTGTTCTGGGTCCGAATTGGTGACCTGGGTGCTGGGGGACTAAATTTTGGATTCTTAGACCCCCGTCTTACTGTTACCCACTCGCCCTGTGGCTGAATTGGTGCTGCTGCTTTCGGCCGCGCACTGACTACAGTGGGACCTGGAGAGACTAAGGCCGAATCAGAAGTAGCCGAATTGTCTAAACAAACCGAGTCGATCCAATTTTCGGTTTGCCTAATCGCTATCAGATTCCTAACGCAGTCCTCCAATTCGCGTATTTTCCCGACCAACTCTAAATCAACTAAACATTTTTGGCAGGTGAAGCTATCTTTACTGTCGGCCGGAAAACCTGAGCTGTACATACTGCAGGACACACAACATATAAATGCGCCCTCGACGGGCAGAGAGCAGATAGAACTTACATTGAGTATCGAAGTCATCTTTGCCGTTTTTATAGGTGCTTCGGCGCTTTCCGTGTTCAGCTGAATCACCGTCGCTTTAAGTTTCCACCACCCGCTGAGCGATCGACTTTAATTTTTCACTGCCGGTTATTTCTACTGGTCAGCTGCCGGCTTTACCTCAGATGAACTTGCTCGGGTGCTTGCGAAGGGCTACGTGCCTGTGGGAGACGCCGCTGCTCTCTGCTTCCGCTCGCTGATCCGCTCTCTGCTTCCGCTTGCTGATCCGCTCTCTGCTTCCGCTCGCTGATCCGCTCTCTGCTTCCGCTCGCTGATCCGCTCTCTGCTTCCGCTCGCTTGTCCACTTGCTCCACTTGTCTATTTGTCTTTTTTTAATACAGTATCAAAGGATATCATAAAGTCAGGATATGTGGTTAGCTATGTATGTTTTACCATTCAGTCTCTAAACTGTTTATCCAATGCCCATCCCAACAGGAGTTAACCTTGAACAAGGTGGTCATCCTACACAACATATATTCACACACATCCAAACTCACATTCATTCTGATTGGGCCATTTTAGTGTCATGTATTAACCTAACAGGTAGGTGTTTTAGATGCGGGAGGAAAATCTACATAAACATATCATTTTAACTAGTCTTAAAAATTAAGCAAAAATATTGTTCAAAGACTATATGTGGGAAATTTGTGAGATCTTCACTCATCTGTAAATTGGCACACCTCTAATATCATTCCACCATTAGGAGAACAGTAGGCATCTTTGACTCTGACTCTTACATTGAACTGTAACTTTCACATGTTGCATGTGCTTTTCCTCACTACATCCATGTCAGCAAGCATAATACACTAATGTTAGACTAGAATTACTCACAATCATCCCTTCTTCCATAGTTTTAAAGGTTAGCACAAAATCTTCTTACTATTAGGATGCTTCACTTCTGGGTTTTTTTTAAAGTCCTAGGTATTTACGAAAGTCCTTGTTTTATTCAGTCCATTTCAAATTTTTATGATGTTTGAACTCTTGACATTAAAATTGAGACACAGCTTGATTCACTCAAGTCAATAGCTTTTACTTTTTTTAATATCTTCATTTCAGGAAGCCTATCACTTTAAATAGGATTCATGAAAAGCTGTTTTCTTGATCAATTCCTGTTTCATGCAGTGGATATCCCTTGACAGCCATGCATTGTGTCAAAATGCAAAAAAGCCTACTGGAATCTGTATTGTGTGATTGCATGTTTATCTTACATTTACACCAAAGCTGGAATTATATTTAATATTGCCAAATTAGAAAAATTATATTTGCACTATTGTTGTCTTCTGAGCACCTCCCTAGTTTTGACATCATTACATTACACCTGTGCCATTCAGAATTTACTTAAAAATACTGGTAATGGTTTACAAAGCCTTAAATAATCTTGCTCCATCCTATATTTTGGAGTGCCTGTCACCTTACACTCCAAGTCGTAACCTTAGATCTTAGAATGCTTGTTGGCTTATACAGATTTCAAGAACTGAAATTAAAGAAGTGGTGAGGCAGCCTTCTGCTGTTATGCACCTAAAATCTGGAATACTTTACTGGTAGAAATTCACCAGGCTAATATGGTGGAGCATTTTAAAAAACTGCTAAAAACCCATTATTTTAACATGGCTTTTTTCAAAGCTATATTTTAGTGTATCCCTGTTAAACTATATGTGCATTGAATTATCATTTTGGTCAAGGCTCCACAATCTGTACTAATCCATACTATTCTCTGCTATTATTTTTAACCAAAGTAAAGGTAAACATTGATGAATGTCATTTAAGTAAATACAAAGTTTTGTTGGTGGAACTGAGCAAAGCATATGAAAAATGAAGTTGCTGACTGACTAAAGTAAGTTTTTTGACTGGTGCACTCTAATTAGGTTATAGAGGAAAACAGGTTATCTGCACTTAGTAGAAAAGCCAGGATTTTGTGGGATGGTTGGAGATGGGTTTAACAGCAGCTTGCAATACCTGTGACATACATCAGGTAATGCCCAGAACGTCAGTCACGAAATGCCCATCGCATACCCCGTTACACTATGGTTAAGATTAGGCCTGCGGGAGGGTAAGGGTTTAGTTACATGATTTATGTTTACAGGTATTCATCTGCACACTCGTACGGAACACCTGAGGATATATGGTGTTTTTTTTTTTTCTTCCTGGGAAATAATTTGGTACGTACAACTTACTATCTCGTGCCCACCACTTACCATAACCTGCGCACCAGGGGCCTCATGCATAACGGCGTGCGTAGAATTCGCACTATAACATGACGTAAGCACAAAAGCCGAAATGTGCTTACGCACAGAAAAATCCAGATGCAGGAATCTGTGCGTACTCCAACTTCCGCGTTCTTCCGCTCCATAAATCCCGGCCAGCGTGAAAAGTAACGCTCATGCACGCGCCTTCTGTCCCGCCCAACTCCTCCCAGAATTACGCCTCTTTGACTATGCAAATCAATATAAATCACCCTTAAGCTCAGCCTTCTGTGAAAAGACAATGGGAAAAGCACAGGGGAAAATATAAGAATTTCAGCGAATATTGTGGAGGCAAAGGAAAAACATACTATTTGTTTATTTAAACCGTGGTAAAATCAACAAAAGGAAGTTTATCGAGTGACATAGCGTGTTGGAGAAACTTGAAAGCTCACGTTCACAAAGTTGCACAGTACTGGAAATAAAAAAGAAGTTGTCAGATATCAAAGTTGCCGTGAAAAGGCGAGTTGTAGCCCACCGTCTGAGTGTCATATGAAAGCTTATTAGGGTACAGAGAAAAAAAAGGCACACAGTGGGGAAAAAGCACAAAATATCAACTTCAATCTTGAAATTTCCACTTTAATCATGTTGTTTATTTTGTCATTAAAGTTGAACATCATAAACTTCATCTTAAAATCGTTTAATTAACCAGTTTCTCAAATCACATCGTAATTAAAGTAGAACATTAAATGCTTTGTTTTGTATGTGTTCTTCTATGTGCTCTATGTGTGTGAATCACTACTTGCTTCTTAAACCGGCTCTCTTCTTCCGACTGGACACAGAATCCATTACATTCATGATATTACAGCTCTCTGAATAACTAAAATACTGAGATGTATACGTGATATCATTTTCATGATGACAGGAGTTAAAGCACCTTATTAAACATGGGTTTCACGGCACAGTGATTGTGCGCGACCTTCGATGAAATTATTTATTGCAGCAGTACTCATGGGCGGCTCTAGGCTTGTGTCGGCCCTGGGCAGAGAAAGAATCGGTGGCTCCTTCGCCCGCCAATGTCAATATGGTATCTTATGCATGGTGGATGGCCACGTCCGTTGCGGACACTGCATAGCCGCCTCGTGCTCATGACACAAGCGTTTAATTTTTGTCAAAATTTGCCACTGTGTTTTTAGCTGTGTCGTTATTTTCTCTTTCTGTTTTATATTCAATATATATTGGCGTGGCCGCCCCTGCAGTCCTTGCTTTTCTTTCTCCAAGTAACCGATTGCCACACAATCCGCTCTGTAATAGACGTTAAGCCATCTGTAAGCTTAGAGTGCCGATTCTTCAAAACGTTTAAGGAACATTGAAATATCTCCGTAGTACATGTTTAATTATTCTATCCTTCATGCCAGTCCCAGTGAAGAATATAGATTATTTAAATGAAGTTAAAGTTTTATCTGTATAATATAATAAACATATTTTGTTGCACTTCATCTTAAAAATGATATTGTCATCATATGTAAATACTCGCTTTATAAAGTGGCTCAGGTTGTGTAATATTATTACTGTAGTGCAAGTTTACAGTGGGGTGTTTGTACTTATAAGTACAAACAGTTCTACAAGGAGCAATTGATTGAGGTCCGTACAGGAAAGGCTTTGAAATGTTTTGCTGTGGCTGAGACAGCATGTGCTTGATACTGTATACTGATAATTTTTTTTTCCGATCAGCTGCTGCTGTGATTCCCCATTTAGAATCAGTGATATAAATACTCTGAGTGGTGCAGTGAGAGTAATATGGAAAAGATGATCCGCTGTGGCAACTCCTAACATGAGCAACTGAAAGAAGAAGAAGGTGCAGTGAGAGTAACAACGCTAAAGCAGTTATGGTATTTGGAATACTATGGCTATTCCCTGCACCATTATATTGTTACAAGTTAATTACAATTAGATGCATTACACTAATAAACAATATGTGGTTAGTTTCAGTGTATTTATAAAGCCGCGTCAGGAAAATAAAGAGTAACCACACAGGAACAGTAGCACTGCTTTGACGCTAGGTGCCGCCAGTCTGCAAAACCAAGTGGAGAACTTGCGTACGAAAAGGTAAGAGGTACTGTGGAAAAGTGGCTTTACGCCAAATGTAGGTTTTATACATCGCGATTTGAACGTGGAAACATTCTTATGCAACATTTCTGTGCGTACGCACTGTTTATGCATGAGGCCCCAGGTACTTTAAGGTCGCACCGGTCAATACTGTGTGTGCGCCGCATAAATTCAGATGAGCACCAAATGCCATTGCATGCTACTGTACATCATTTTCTGGAAACAGGGCATATCACTGAACAGTCTGATGTTTTCCTCACACATTTACAGTCCACAGAAATGGATATTGGCAAGTTTATAAAAGCAGGCTATGCATTCAAGCCCTGATCGTTAAATCTGCGAAGCAGCACCGCTAACCAATGCACTAATTTATAGTAAAAAGAAATTACATTAGTTAGCAATCTATTTACTAGCCCGCAGCTTCTTATTCGCACAAGTTACGAAAGGAATTCATATTTCACGTATTTAGTGCATTTGAAGTTTACCCAGTCCAATGCGGGTTCACTAATTTAATTCTCTGGTAAACCTGGCACACTCAATTGTTTATCTACACCAATTAACTGTGGGATTTAATGTGTATCTATAGAATTAAATCCAAATCGGCCTACTTTAACTCCTGCCGTTTTCAGACAAGAAATGTACCCTTTTTAAAAAGCCAAACTTGAATATCCTAGTCAAAACCACTGGCAAACCTGGCACACTGGGTAACCTGTTGCATTGTGCAAAACAAACTGCTATCTTTAAAGGCTCGGCAGAGATCTAAATCATGTTGCGGCGGATTTTTATTGTCACGTTTTTCACAAAATGGGTCCCTAAGTTAAATGGCAGGTAATACTTCCTTAGCCCAAACGTAGAGAAATTCATTGACTAACTTGCCCTGTTATCGGTGATGCGAAGAAGACACCTTTCAGTTGACTGTGATATGTAATATGCACTCTAAAGCGTGAAATCGATTTGGATCTCTTTAATTTTCCAAGTTTTTTTGACAAAGAGATATATATTTTTTGTTAAAGTTGAATTTTGCCTAGACCAACCCAGGTAGAATAGTCAAATTGACTGGTAAATTTGGCATACAGCACTCTTCATATAAACGGCACTAGACTGATTGTAATATTGAAGTCTTACTCTAAATTGTTAAATCACTTTGGCTCACTTTCATTTTACAGTTCTGTGACAAGAGAGACTGCATTCAAATTTTGACACCCAAATACTAATACAAGTCCTTTTTTCTAGCAAAGTTTACAGATTCCTATATGAGCAACAAGTCGGACTCCACTGTTTAAGGGGCAATCAGGTTGAATAACCCTCCGTGCCTCTGATATGTAATAAAACTGAAAGAAGGTGGCTTTTCTTTTTCCCATTATCGTAAACACGATAACATGATAAGTTAGTCAATTAATATACCAAGTGTACCTACATTTGGGCTAAGCAAGTATTACCTGCAATTTAACTTAGTGATCCATCCTGTCAAAAACGTGACAATAAAAACGGCAGCAACACGATTTACATCTCTGCTGTATTTTTAAAGATCGCAGTTCGTTTTGCACAATGCAACGGATGACCCAGTGTGCCAGTGGTTTTGACTAGGATATTCAAGTTTGCCTTTTTAACAAGGGTACATTTCTTGTCTAAAAACGGCAGGAGTTAAAGTGGCCCGATTTGGATTTAATTCTTTAGATGCACATTAAATCCCACAGTTCATTGGTGTAGATAAGCGATCGAGTGTGCCAGGTTTACCAGTGCATTAAATTAGCAAACCGACATTGGAATGGGTAAGCTTCACATGCACTAAATACGTGAAATATGAATTCCTTTCGTAACTTGTGCAAATAAGAATCTGCGGGCTAGTTAGTAGATTGCTAACTAATGTCGTTTCCTTTTACTATAAATTAGTGCATTGGTTAGCAGTGCTGCTTCGCAGATTTAACGATCTGGGCTTGAATGCATAGCCTGCTTTTATAAACTTACCAATATCCATTTCTGTGGTCTGTAACTGTGTGAGGAAAACTTCAAACTGTTCAGTGATATGTCCTATTTCCAGAAAATGATGTACAGTAGCACGCAATGGCATTGGGTGCTCCTCTGAATGTATGCGACGCACATGCAGTATTGGCCGGTGCGACCTTAAAGTACCTGGTGCACAGGCTATGGTAGGTGGTGGGCACGAGATAGTAAGTTGTACGCACCAAATTGTTTCCCAGGAAGAAAAAAAACACCATATCTCTTCAGGTGCTCCGTACGAGTGTGGAGACGAATACCTGTAAACATAAAGTACATAACTAAACCCTTACCCTCCCACAAGCCTAATCTTAACCATAGTGTAACGGGGTATGCGATAGGTATTTCGTAACTTACGTTCTGGGCTTTACCTGACATATGTCACAGGTATAGCAAGCTGCTGGTAAACCCATCTCCAACCATCCCACACTCCTTTAACAAATAAAAGTCCACCCATCTGCTTTTTTATATCACCGCGCTACAAGCGCTAGAAGTGACGTCAAACTGAAGCGTCATGGCCTTGGTAAGGTCGTAATTAGGAAGCCCCGAAGCACACTTTTGTAATATTTTAATCTAAGTTTATCTTGTACGTATGTGAAAACATCTCGTACGTACTTGAAAGTATCTCGTACGTATGTGAAAACATCTCATACGTACGTGAAAGTAACTCGTACATACAAGATATTTTCACGTATGTACGAGCTAAGGGTTATCCCATAATTTTTTTCACTGTGCGGTTCAGAGCTTCCGTACCAAACAATGCATTCACTAGAAGAAGATCATTTGAAAATGAAATCCATCCTTTTGTCCATTATTGCATATTTGGCAATTGTAATGATAGTTGATGTTGATCTGTGAACTCGACAGCTAATACTAATGTCTTAATTTACATACAGGAAGTTGTAAGAGGATTTGGTGTTTTGCAGAATTTGTTGTACATGTTTAGGACCATTCAAGTAAAGAGTTACTCTTTTTCAAACAACGTGTCGCTGAGTTATTGGAACCCGCAATAAAAACAATACAGCAATGGTAGTATCTCAATCTTTGCCTTTGCTCTCAGTTTACCATTTGCTGTTCTATCTGCCAGTGTGGCCAGGTACTGCCAAACATGTTGGTACAATGTGAATTAGTTATATTTGTTTCTTGAAAGCCAGAATAATATTGGTAACGTACAATACTACACCAACTATAAATCAAAAGATGGGCTAATTAAACTGTCATGTGAACAAACTGCCATTAGCAAAAAAAAACACCTTCCTTCCTTAAACATAATGTAATATAAACTGAGACATCCAGTACAAGAATGAAAAAAAAATCTACAGCAATTTTAATTTTATAAAATGCATGATATAGTTTCATGCCAGGAAATAACACCACATGTGACAGTGGTGAGGTCTGTTGTAGGAGTAGATGCACTCAACGTGGAGGTGGGATTACGTCAGGAATCAGCTCTTAGCCCTTCTTATTTGCAATGATGATGGACAGGTTGACAGACAAGATTAGACAGGGGTTCCTGGGGACTATGATGTTTGCTGATGACATTGTGATCTGTAGCAAGAGTAGGGAGCAGGTTAAGGAGACCCTGGAGAGATGGAGATACAATACAATACAATGCAAGTTATTTTTGTATAGCCCAAAATCATACAAGAAGTGCCGCAATGTGCTTTAACAGGCCCTGCCTTTTGACAGCCTCCCAGCCTTGACTCTCTAAGAAGACAAGGAAAAACTCCAAAAAAACCCTTGAAGGGAAAAAAAAATGAAAGAAACCTTGGGAAAGGCAGTTCAAAGAGACCCCTTTCCAGGTAGGTTGGGCGTGCATTGGGTGTGAAAAAACAGGGGGTAAATACAATACAATACACAGAACAGAACACAAGTAATCCTTTAGAGATATGCTCTAGAGAGAAGAGGAATGAAAGTCAGTAGGAACAAGACAGAAAACGTGTGTAAATGAGAGGTAGGTTAGTGGAATGCTGAGGATGCACGGAGTAGAGCTGGAAAAGGTGGATGAATTTAAATACTTGGGAACAACAGTACAGAGTAACACGGGTTATGGAATAGAGGTGACAAAGAGAATGCAGGGCGGGTGGAATGGGTGGAGAAGAGTGTCAGGCGTAATTTGTGACAGATGGGTATCAGCAAGTATGAAAGGGAAGATCTACAGGATGGTAGTGAGATGGTCTGGAGATGGTGGCACTGATGAAAAAACAGGAGACAGAGCTGGAGGTGGCAGATTTAACAAAGCTAAGATTTGCATTGGGTGTGACGAGGATTGATAGGATTAGGAACAAGTATATTGGAGGGTCAGCTCAGGATGGACGATTTAGAGACATAGTCAGAGAGGCGAGATTGCATTGGTTTGGACATGTGCAGAGGAGAGATGCTAGGTATAATGGGAAAAGGATGCTAAGGATAGAGCTGCCAGGCAAGAGGAAAAGAGGAAAGCCTGAGAGAAGATTTATGAATGTGGCGAGAGAGAACATTCAGGTGATGGGTGTAATAGAGCAAGATGCAGAGGACAGGAAGATATGGAAAAAGAAGCTGTGGCAACCCCTAACGGGAGCAGCCAAAAGACGACAAAGAAGAAGAAAGTGCATGATATAAACAGTTATAATTAGCAACCCCTGAAGTCTTAAATTGGTTAAGTATGTTGTTTAATCTATTAATGCCATAAGCTGTCAACTGCCATAGAAATAAAATATGTCCTTTCATTAAAATGTTCAGAATGATGTGATAACAAAGACATGCACACTTTTCAGTTGTCTCTCTATTTCAATGAAGTACTCTCTGTGACAGTTTTATACTTTTTCTGTTCTATACTATACTTAAAAAATATCTGATCCTTGGTTTAAATTTCTGATTTTAAGTTATGTAACAAATTAATCAGAAATTGCTAGGTCTGAACAGTTGCTGGATACAGCACCACAAACCTAAGTGAGAAGCGTTCATGGTTCACAACCAATGGCTTGGAGAATTTGTGAAACCTCTGTCCTTAAAAGGGATACGGTAGGTATAAAAGAGCGTTGCTCTCACATATGGAATAATAGTCATTGCGATATCAAAAATGACTAAGATGGATGAACTACATAAAATGTCTTTTAGATTTCCAAATGCCAACTATTTTTTTTTCAACCCATCATGAAATGTCTGCTTCTTGGCGGTTTCATATTAATGATATATGCTTTGCTACATGAATGAAACTTTGCACAAAAGTCCATAATTGTCTGCTTTTCTCTTGGACACATCACTTTATGTGCATATAGCAGCCAGGATTTGTTTCCACAAAAAATATATGAGCATACAGCCTCTGCTTCTTATCCTGAGATGGAAGAGAAACCTGTGTGCAGTGGGTTATTCATAGAAAGTTATGTGCTGTGGAAGTGAGGGTTTGGTTTCACTTAACCAGAACACTCAGCTCCTAGTTTGACAGATTAAGAACAACTGCTTTAGTGTGTTAACAAGATATCCTAAATAATACATTTAAAACTTTTTTTGTGGACTGAATGTTATGATTTTGGCATGATTGCTCGATGAGTGTGTGATAATATGAATGGTGTAGGGTTGGATTATAGTACAACTACTTCCACTAATATTTCAAACATACATCCAGTTGATAACCTGACAATATTCTTTTAAGTGTCCATTTATTAATCTCCATTATGTAAAGGTATACACAGAATTCCACAAATGTGTATGTAAACTGTTAATTGACCTTGCCTGCACTAGTAAAGCTTAATATATTTTTTGTTTATTTAACAGGTTCTTAATGGTACTCATCTGCCTTATTTTTAGTGTGTTGTCCACAATAGAACAATATGCTGAATTTGCAAGTGGTACCCTCTTCTGGATGGTGAGAGTCTATTTAAATGTGTTTGTATTTGTTGACTTTCTCAAAATGCTTTTCTTCATATTTGCCTTGTCAAAAGAAAAAAAAAGTGTGAAATTACAAACATATTCCATACTAAACTTTGGTAGAAACCCTTATATTAATTAAGCTAATGACTTAATCATACAGTTGTGCTTGAAAGTTTGTGAACCCTTTAGAATTTTCTATATTTCTGCATAAATATGACCTAAAACATCATCAGATTTTCACTCAAGTCCTAAAAGTAGATAAAGAGAAACCAGTTAAACAAATGAGACAAAAATATTATACTTGGTCATTTATTTATTGAGGAAAATGATCAAATATTACATATTTGTGAGTGGCAAAAGTATGTGAACCTCTAGGATTAGCAGTTAGTTTGAAGATGAAATTAGAGTCAGTTGTTTTCAATCAATGGGATGACAATCAGGTATGAGTGGGCACCCTGTGTTATTTAAAGAACAGGGATCTATCAAAGTCTGCTCTTCACAACACATGTTTGTGGAAGTGTATCATGGTACAAAAAAGAAGATTTCTGAGGACCTCAGAAAAAGAGTTATTGATGCTCATCAGGCTGGAAAAGGTTACAAAACCATCTATAAAGAGTTTGGACTCCACCAATCCACAGTCAGACAGATTGTGTACAAAGGGAGGAAATTCAAGACCATTGTTACCCTCCCCAGGAGTGGTCGACCAACAAAGATCACTCCAAGAGCAATGCATGTAATAGTCTGCAAGGTCACAAAGGACCCCAGGGTAACTTCTAAGCAACTGAAGGCCTCTCTCACATTGGCTAATGTTCATGTTCATGAGTCCACCATCAGGAGAACACTGAACAGCAATGGTGTGCATGGCAGGGTTGCAAGGAGAAAGCCACTGCTCTCCAAAAAAAACATTGCTGCTCGTCTGTAGTTTGCTAAAGATCACGTGGACAAACCAGAAGGCTATTGGAAGAAGGTTTTGTGGACGGATGAGACTAAAATAGAAATATTTGGTTTAAATGAAAAGCGTTATGTCTGGAGAAAGGAAAACACTGCATTCCAGCATAAGAACCTTATCCCATCTGTGAAACCTGGTGGTGGTAGTATCATGGTTTGGGCCTGTTGTGCTGCATCTGGGCCAGGACGGCTTGCCTTCATTGATGGAACAATGAATTCTGAATTATATCAGAGAATTCTAAAGGAAAATGACAGGACATTTGTCCATGAACTGAATCTCAAGAGAAGGTGGGTCATGCAGCAAGACAACGACCTTAAGCACACAAGTCGTTCTAACAAAAAATGGTTAAAGAAGAATAAAGTTAATGTTTTGGAATGGCCAGTCAAAGTCCTGACCTTAATCCAATCGAAACGTTGTGGAAGGACCTGAAGCGAGCAGTTAATATGAGGAAACCCACCAACATCCCAGAGTTGAAGCTGTTCTGTATGGAGGAATGGGCTAAAATTCCTCCAAGCCGGTGTGCAGGAATGATCAAAAGTTACCGGAAATGTTTAGATGCAGTTATTACTGCAAAGGGGGATCACACCAGATACTGAAAGCAAAGGTTCACATACTTTTGCCACTCACAAATATGTAATATTCGATAATTTTCCTTAATAAATAAAAGACCAAGTATAATATTTTTGTCTCATTTGTTTAACTGGTTTCTCTTTATCTACTTTTAGGATTTGAGTGAAAATGTGATGATGTTTTAGTTCATATTTATGCAGAAATATAGAAAATTCTAAAGGGTTCACAAACTTTCAAGCACAACTGTATATATATATATATATATATATATATATATATATATACATATACACACAATCATTTGAAAAAGTTAAGGAACCCCTCTTAATTCTTTGTATTTTTGCTTATCATTGGCTGAGCTTTCAAAGTGGCAACTTCCTTTTAATATATGACATGCCTTATGGAAACAGTAGTATTTCAGCAGTGACATTAAGTTTATTGGATTAACAGAAAATATGCAAAATGCATCATAACAAAATTAGACAGGTGCATAAATTTGTGCACCCCAGCAGAGATATTACATCAATACTTAGTTGAGCCTCCTTTTGCAAATATAACAGCCTCTAGACGCCTCCTATAGCCTTTGATGAGTGGCTGGATTCTAGATGGAGGTATTTTTGACCATTCTTCCATACAAAATCTCTCCAGCTCAGTTAAATTTGATGGCTGCCAATCATGGACAGCCTGCTTCAAATCATCCCATACATTTTCGATAATATTCAAGTCAGGAGACTGTGATGGCCATTCCAGAACATTGTTCTTTTCCCTCTGCATGAATGCCTTTGTAGATTTCGAACTGTGTTGTGGGTAATTGTCTTGTTGGAATATCCAACCCCTGCGTAACTTCAACTTTGTGACTGATGCTTGAACATTATCCTGAAGATTTTGTTGATATTGGGTTGAATTCATCCGACACTCGACTTTAACAAGGGCCCAAGTCACTGAACCAGCCACACAGCCCCACAGCATGATGAAACCTCCACCAAATTTGACAGTAGGTAGCAGGTGTTAAAGGTAAAATATAGTTTTCTGATTGTATGATTTTCTTTCAGGTTTTTCACATTTAAATGTATCTTCTTTTTTTCTCTAGGAAATTGTTCTTGTTGTGTTTTTTGGTTCTGAATATGTGGTCCGCCTCTGGTCTGCAGGATGCAGAAGTAAATACATAGGATTCAAAGGAAGACTTCGATTTGCAAGAAAGCCTATTTCAATCATTGGTAAATGAATACATAATATAAAAAATTTTAAATTGAATTATATTTATTTTAAACAGTAGTACATGCAGCTTAATGAAAAGTACACCGATTTTCATTTTGATAAAATGCCTTTTAGGCAACTTTAAACCTCAGTACATAAGAAAAACATTCAAAACATTAACTTATACTGAAGCTACAGTAGCATGATATGTTTTTTTGAATGTAGCACACTCACTGTGTGCACCATCACAAAAGTGATTTACAGAGAACATTTCATTATAATATACTTTGTTGAAGAATTCCTTAGAGCAGAAGTCACTAAATCCAAAGAACATTTAGAAGTATCTCAGTTGTCTACATTAGACTGAAGGATTTACTTTACTTTAGACAACTTCTGGGACATCACAACGTAAGCCACAATGCAGAAGGATTTGCAAGTTTTGTGAATAAATAACCTTATAGAAATTTTTTATTACTTTTCTGATCTGTAACATATATATATATATATATATATATATATATATATATATCATATATATATATATATGATATGTTGGTACAAATTAGCTTCTTTATGCTCACAAAGTACTTGAAGATGATTACATGATTTGTAATCATTTAAGAATAGAGAGGACAAAGAGGTGGTAGTGTAATGGTTAATGATTATGCTTATAGCACATAAGTGCAATAAATAATTCTGGAGCTAATGTGACTCCCTTCTTGGGTGACTTGTGGCCATGACAAAAATAGTGAGAGAAATGCTTGACTATAGAATGTAATGTACCGGGCAGGAATAGAACCAAACTTCTTAATGAAAGGCAAGCATGCTAACCTATATACTATCATCATAACTTGTGGGATGTTATTTCTCTAGTTTCTTCTGTTGATAGATCATGCTATAATAGTACAAAGACTTCACTAAGTCTGACCCAGCTTTTAGGTCTGCCAAGCATAAAATAGGGCTTAATATGGATGGGCTGAACACACACAACATTAAATTAAACAGAAGCACAGTAAGACTTTCACTCTCAATTCAAATGACTATCCCACTATTATTATATTGTTGTGCTAAAGGCTTTTTAAAAACCCACAAAGGTATATGAAAATCATACCAAAATGCAGAGTGTTCTACCAAAATGTATATTCTAATTTCTGTTTCTTTGATTCTGCATCATTTACTTATCCAAACTGCAACATCTTGTGGTTATGTGTTTTTGAGGATCACCTCATACATAAAAAATATAAATTAGGGAGATCACACATCTGGAATGTGGACATCTAGCAATGTCATCTTGATAATCAGAGCACCCCAGGACTGTGTGCTTTGCCCATTAGAATTTTCCCTATGTGTACATGATTGTGTTGCCAAGCATGACTAAACCTCTATGAAGTTTGCTGATGACACAACAACAATGGATCTGATTACCGGCATAATGAGATAGCCTGGAGGAACAGGAAAATTTTAAATTATCCCTGAATGATGCTGGGACAAACAGTATGTCCCTCAATGTCAGTAAAACTAAAAAGATTTGATGGTGAAGACTTGATGGTTGTAATGTGCCTTTTGATTCTAATGATGTTGCTTTGTAAAGCCTGTGTAGCTTTAGGTTCTTAGGAGGTTAACATTCCTGAGAATCATTCATGGTCGATCAATACAACCTGTCTTAAGACTCAATGGCACCTTCACTATGGTATGGCAAGTGCACTGTGGCCCACCCAGTTCATTTCCTGACAAAATGCCCTTTGCATCATAACATATCATGCACACCCCAGCAACTGATTTCTGTGCCCTCCTGCCACCCAGTAAGCTATATTTTAACATTCAGTGCTAATCATCATACTCTCAGTTTCTAACCCGGGGGCATTAAACTTTTAACCCCAATACTGTCAAAATACACTGACCTTTAATAGCGTTTTTTGGAACTGTTTTGTTTTTATCAAGTTTTTTTCTTTTTGTTTGCTGGCAGTATTTGAGATTTCTGCCACATTATGACTCATTATCATATGGTCTTGATATCTGTTTCAGGAATTCATAAAAAGAGTTGCAAGCAAAATCAAATTGTTAGCTTATTGGATTTATTTTGAATTGCCAGAAAAACATGTTTTTAGCATCATTGCAATTTATCCTGCTGCTTTTGTAGATATTATTGTACATATTTTTACTATAATTAACATATGCAAAGAAAGTCTTTTAATACCCTTTCTTGTCTTATGCACCACAAAGAAGTTTAGGAAGACCAAGTCAGGAACAATTTTCAAATGTAGGCTGCTAGAGTTAACACACAATCATCTTCATAGTCAGTCAAAGTACACCCCACTGAAGCCTGTGCAGCTAAATGTAGTTGGATGGCTGAGGTGAGGTTAGATATTCATAATGCACAGTCATAGTCTTGGTCATTCTAACAACTAATGCAACCATAAGATTGTCCTCACAGTAGCCTGCTGAATGGGCAGAGCTGGATCCACAGGTTGAATCAAGGTGTACTTATGCACTCATAAACTGTAGTTTATGCAGAGTGTTACATGTGTTGCTCACGTCTTCTTACAATATCCTGAAACATCAGTGTTACAAATAATCATGAATGGTTGTTAAAGCCCAAAATGAAATGAAAATGCCATTCCTTTAAATTTGAAACTTGAAGTGATAAAGCATAGTTAAATAGTATTATTAAACAGTGTTTAATGAAGGGCAATCCAATAACAGTCTAGCACCATTTTTTATTACCATGTGTTATATGACAGAACGTAATTTGGAATGCAGGGTTTAATCTGGGTGAGGCCCTAAGCTGTATAAACCTTGTGGGTCCCTTGTTTAAAATAGCAAAGTAATTAGTGAAAAATACTATTATTTTGAAATAAATGCATTTAGTTATTACATATTTTAACTATGCTACATATAAAAAGTCACATAAAAATTTAAAAGCCAAAATAAAAAAAATAAAAAATTTCTGAGGCTCCCACAAATTGCGTGGCCCTATGCTGTAGTTTGTTTAGCCTATAGCTAGTGATGAACAAGTATTGCGAATTTAGTGAAATCATAGAAGTGTTCATGTTATTTGTCAAACTCAAAGAAATGAATTAAAGTCAAAGGGGTAGGCAGAACTGGACCAATTTCAAGTCATTATAATGGTGCAATGGTCTTTTAATTATCCCTGTGAGCTAGGGAAAAGTGTGCCAAATATCTTGGACCGATTTTTGTGGCCAGATATGTAATATGTGCTAACCACTGCACCACCATGGTTCAAGCAACCAAAGATGCAGAGGGAGCAAATACACAAACAACATGCAGCAAATGGCCACAAACTAGCAATAAGTAAATAAAATATTGATACCGTAATTGTGCCTCATTCTTCGCCTACAATTGGCCATGCCATGAAGTGGTGGCATGGGACTTGCTCATTCTATTGTTTGATGCGGCAGGTTGGCAAAGAAAAGAAGGCAGTGTGAATAGTCATTAGGACGCCAATCCCTCTTGATGACAAAGAGGATGAGGGACATTTCTTGAGGTTAACAGCTGATCAGGATCCTTTCTAAATGAAACAGTACACAATCCTTTCAATAGCTGCTTATGTTGGTGTATCAGTCTGCCCCTCATTCTCTTCATCTTCAAGGGGGACTGCTGTCCTCATGAGTTTTCACATCACACGGCTTCCCCCTGCAGAAATGCACACCTGCCGTATGTCGATTTTCTACACAAACTTAAAAGTTATCAAACATGAAAGTGGCAAAGCACTTTAATGTTATGTTGATATTATTGAATATTATGCTGTACAGCATATTTGACACTCCCCAATTATTATTGCCCATATTAACTTGTGTCCCTAGTGCCAGAACATAACCTATATGCATGTTGATGGATATCTGTACTCATAATAGTCTCATTATGGTCAGCTAATGTACCCATCAAATGAAAATACCGCAAGTTGTTTTTTTTTAAATGCTATGTGGAAGGCTGGAGTTTAGATTGTGACATCATGCATGCCTGAAGCAGAGTGGCAAGATCTTACAGTACGCCCATGTTAAAGTTCTGCGCATGGCTCATACAGCTCTCTGATGTCATACTGCCCTTGCAAAGCATCATGGGGTGCTGTGAAAACAATATTTGCTTAAGCTGGCTGCACTGCTTTTCTAGGAAAATATTTGGCCAGCAAGGTTAAAATACAGCATATTTACTGCAAAAAACGCTTTGGTGAATTTCGCCGATCAGCACTATGTACAGTTGAATCTGCCGATTTACAGTACATGTCACATTCTGCATGCCTTACAGAAGCTTTCTTGATCTTTTGTTAGTGTTTTTCTTGATGTTTTTTAAATAATGATTCCTGTCAAGGTTATTATAGTTTTGCCTTTTATATTAGTTTTTATTAGTTTTAGTTTTCCTTCATTGTGTATTTATAGTTTTAATTTAGTTTCTATTTCACAAAGACATTTTTATTTTATTTTTATATCTTTTATTTTTATATTTATTAGTTTCAGTTTTAATAATTATGGTGTGGTTAAAGAGCTACTATAGAGTTTAGTTTTGTGTCACAATCAGACAGAACTGTATACTTAACGGGTTTAGATATGATAAGTGTTTAATGTTAGTGGAAGCTTACTACACTACATGGTTTACTATGTGGTTTTGTGTTTGACTGTTAAAAACAAGCAGAATCAAAACCAGATACTGAATATGAGCAATTTTATACAATTTTGTGCTGAACGAATGAGCATAGAATGTTGGCATTTTTCTTCTTTTCCTTTTCTTGCCCAGAATTGGCAATTTGTAATGGAATTCAATGTTTGAGTGTTTTTTTTTACTCTAAATGTCTACAGTACACAACATTTCCAGCTCCAAGACAATGTGCTTAGAATGAATGCATTCAATATTGCATTCAAAAATCTCTCATATTTTCTACCAGCCATTAGGCTTGAATCAGTGTGTAGAACCCACCTGGCTGTATTGACGGAAACAAAGAAAAACAAGCATGTAATGTCAAGGGTAGTGGCAGTGAGACTTGAATAGCCTATCATAAGAACAGTAAATCCATAATGAGCAGAGTAAGAGCAGGTAATAGGAGTGCAGGCAGTCACAAAACAACAGAGACAGCAACTGATATTAAGAACAATATACATTATATGAACCCGTGTATCCAGAGCAGGAAACCTGGAGCCTACCCCAGCAGCTTTGGTTGAAAGCCAGAAAAAATCCCTGATATGCAATATGTATGACAAGGCTGGTGTTAAGAACAAAACGAATATGGTATTTCACCTATCTATTTTGAGAGAGAGAGAAAAATTGAAGAAAAGGGGTCAAACATTTTAAAACATAATTCTGCCACTGGATTATTTTTACAATATCAGGTATTTTGAGCTGTGAATGTAAAATAACGTTGCAAACTCAGGAATATTACAAGGTTTGTATCTCTTCATGGTTTAATAACCTATTTAAAGCAAAAGTGATTGGCTAGTAACAATATGCTGATCTTGTATGCTGACCTTGTCAGTTTCTCCATCAGTGCAGTTTAATTTTGAAAAAGGATTTCTCCTGTGCGAAGTGACAGGTGAATTGTTGTCAACAAAACACAGACACGGAGACACCTAAATTGAAACATTACTAACTTGTGGCTTTTCTGTCCATACAGTAAAGGTTTTGTTGACCAACACATTCCGATTTCAGGCATTTGAATTAAACCGTGATATACAAGAAGCACAAACAAATACATTCACTCATCATAATGGATGTCAGACTCATGAAGCCTGGAATTTGGCTTATTGTGTGTTGCTCTTTAATAGTTGCTGTATACATACCGTATCTTGGGCACAGTCAGAACTACAGCTAACATGCCGTCATTTATGAACAAACCGAAATTCTGTAAACGAATATCTGTATCTAATAATTCTCTCTTGAACCCCGGAGATCCAGTGAACTGCAGGTTTGAAAGCTACTGAGCACATTCAAATTAAAATCATCAACTTGGTGTGCTTCACTAACACCTGAACCAGAACTGACCAAGCTGTCACAAGCAGCTCCTGAAGAACTGTCACTTTGTCGCACAGTAAATCACTTTCTTTTTCACATGCTTTATGCATCCGTATTCAGTTTGCTCAGTCACCACAAATGCTGTGTGAACAGCCACCAATTACTGGACGAAATATGCATTTTTGTTTTAGAGTTATTAGTTACAAGGGTTAAAGATTAATGGCAAGAATATTTATTTATAAACGAAAACTAAAAATATTTTATTTGATTTTTATTTTATTTCAGTTAGTCTTTAGAGTTACTTTAATAGTTTCATTTAGTTTTAGTTTTTCATTTTGGTTTCGTTAATTATTTTATTTCATTTTACAAAAATGTTTTTTTATTAATAATTTCAGTTTTGATTTTAGTTTTCATTAACGCTAGAATTACCAAAGCCTATGAAAAAACTTGTAAATCCAGCCCACCTTAAATCCTATCGCACCTCTCCGTCAGTGTCTTTTGTCTTGTAAATGAGCCGATCAAGACAAGCAGTCTACTATTCCATCCCCCATCTGCCACAGAATGTGCACAAAGTTCTCCCAGCTCATGCCTTGATTATCTGGGAGTGAACTGCTGGAGTTTTAGAGTGGAAATAATAGATCGTTATTTGAAACACATGCATTTCATTTGTGTTCCATTTCTACAATAATCTGTGTAAACAAATTGTTAAAACAGAAACGTTTTTCATATTTTAGTAATAAACAAAATACAAAATGTATAAAATGTATAATGACAAAATTTAGAAATAAATTGTATAATGTGTGAAACCTGAAGTCCAAAGATCAAATAAACACTTTCACAAAAGGTTCAAAGATGATACGACAGTTTCCGTGGCACAGCGGTTAGAATTGCTGACTTGTAATTAAGGGTCCCCCGATTCAATCCTGACTGCCTTGTATAGCTACCATTTTGAGTTATTATACAATAAACACAAACATTTGATTTGCGTCTGTAACAGCCAGTGTACAATTATAGAACTTGTAAACATTAGCATTTTTTTTCACTTTTATTCTCTCAGTCACGATCACGATACATACTACTGTCCCCTGAGGGATCTGATGCTGTTAGTTTGTATTTGAAACTGGGAATAACTATAGAAGTGAGTGGTGTTTTGAGACAATGGAACTGGACATTCTCTGATCTGGATGGATAAAAGCTGACACACAAACGCTGGTGAATCTGCTTTATTCGTATCTCACTGTCACTTGATTTTTATTTATTCAGTTTTATTAATGTTCCTGTTTTTTTTTTTTCCCGATCTTGCCAGTCTCCACATTTTGTGCAACAAATAAGAGCTTTTCTGTCTTAAATTTCTTTTTGCATTGGATCCATATTCTGAGTGATTGATGGACAACTACTGTAGATTAGTATATTGATGATAATTTGTATTTATTGGGGCTCAAAGCAGGGCATATAAAGAAGTACAGCAAGATTCTATTTCTATTGCAGACAGGGCTTGTGTGCATTCATCAACTTGTGTCAATGTCCTGGAGCCTTGTGTATAAATGGTGCTTATGCACAAAAATGTTGCATACTCCCGTTTCCACGCTTAAGTCGCGATGTATAAAACCTAAACTTGTATTAAAGCCACACACATTTTCATGGTAGCTCAAACCCTGGCGTATGCAAGTTCTCTGCTCGGTTTTGCAAACTGACGGCACCCAGCGTCAAAGCAGTGCTTTTGTTTCAGTGTGGTTTCCCTTTTTTTTTTAGATTCACATCCATGACATGGCTTTATCATATACA
>JANRMT010062793.1:19686590-19770117 GCA_026402145.1 Polypterus bichir lapradei | reverse complement strand
CCTTTTTTTTTTAGATTCACATCCATGACATGGCTTTATCATATACACTGAAATTAACCGCATATTGTTTATTAGTTTAAGGCATCTGATTATAATTAACTTGTAACAATATAATGGTCCATGGAATAGCCAAACTATTCCAAATTCCATATCTGCCATAGCTGCCTTATTCTCACTGCACCTTCTTCTTTCAGCTGCTCCCATTGAGGGTTGCCACAGTGGATCATCTTTTTCCATATTATAGTATTATAGTATTTATATCACTGTATCTGGGTGTGGAATCACAGCTCTACAGCAGCTGATCGGAAAGAGAGTTATAGGTATACAGCATCAAGCACATGCTGCTTCAGTCATGATGCCTATTTGAGCTGCTCTCATGCGACAAACGCTTCAGAGCCTTTCCTGTACTGACCTCTCTGTTCAGAAACACTTTCATCCCAAGAACTATAAATGCAATCAATTAGTCCATCAAGTGCTCCTTGTAGAACTGTTTGTACTTATAAGTATAATTACCTCACTGTAAACTTGCGATACAGTATTGCACAACCTGAGCCACTTTATAAAGTGCGTATTTACATATGATGACGATATCATTTTTAAGATGAACTGCAGCAAAGTATTCTATTATACAGATCAAACTTTAACTTCATTTAAATAATCTATATTGTTAATAATTAAACATGTGAGGACACGGTGTTGCAGCGCTAGCCAGGAGCTGACGCTCCGTTCACGGATTGTTCCTGCCTTGCGCTGCATTCTTGCTGGGGCTGGTAATACACTGGAAGGATAGATGGATAGAATAATTAAACATGTACTACGAAGATATTTCAATGTTCCTTAAAAGTTTTGAAGAATCTGCGTTCTCGGCTTACAGATGGCTTAACGTCTATTACAGAGCTGTGTGGATTGGGAATTTGGAGAAAGAAAAGGAAGGACAGGAATTGGGGATTAGTACATTTGACAGAGACTACTGCTGCAATAAATTATTTCATCAAAGGTCGCGTAAAACGCAGCAAGAATCTTGCGTGAGGCATGAACAATCACTGCGCCACCGTATTCACATGTTTAATGCATGATTTAATTCCTATCATCATGAAAATGATATCAAGTATACATCTCAGTATTTAAATTATTCAGAGAATTGTTATATCATGAATGTAATGGAATCTGTTTCCTGTCTGAAGAAGAGAAAGCCCGTTTAAGAAGCACGTAGTGATTCACACACATAGAGCACATAGAAGAACACATACAAAACAAAGTATTTAACGTGCTACTTTAGTTAAGATGGGATTTGAGAAACTAGTAAATTAAACGATTCTAAGATGATGTTTATGATGTTCTAATTTAATGACAAAATGAAGTATGTGAATTAAGTGGAAATTTCGAGATTAAAGTTGACATTTCAAGCTTTTTTCTCACTGTGTCCCTATTTTTTTTTCTTTTCCCTGTACCCTAATAAGCTTTCATATGACATTCAGACGGTGGGCTACAACTTGCCTTTCAACGGTGACTTTGATATCTGACAACTTGCGACTTTGTGAACTTGAGCTTTCGAGTTTCTCCGTCACTCTATGTCACTCGATCAACTTCCTTTTGTTGTTTATACCACTGTTTAAACCAGCAAATAGTACGATTTCCTCGCCTCCACTTGGTATTCACTGAACTTCTTCTATTTCCCCCCATGCTTTTGCAAATGCCTTTTCACAGAATACCGAGCTTAAGGGCTATTTATATTGATTTGCATTTGAAAGAGGCGTAATTCTGGGAGGAGTTTGAGGAGTGGCAGCAGGTGCATGCATGTGCATTACTTTTCACGCTGACCGGGATTTATGGAGCGGAAGAACGTGGAAGTTGGCAAACAGATTTATGCATCTAGATTTTTTTTTGGATACAAACATTTCCGCTTTTGTCCGTATGCCATGTTTTAGTTTGAATTCTACACACGGCATTATGGATGAGGCTCCAGGTCTTTAAAGCTTGCATATTTGCCACCTAGTAATAAAATTAAAAGGTAGTGCCGTACCAGTTTCTGCTTTAGGCCATTGTAGAGTCGCCCTTTGGCGATTATACTTGTATCTAATTTCTTAAAGAACAACTTCTGAATGTATATGAGGATACTCTAAAATGGAAAAAGAAGCTTGGGAAGGATGTTCATCTTGACATCTTGATGTTCATCTGTTAATTCTCCCTGTTAATGTGAAATGGAGGGTAGACCATCTGTTCACATCTTTTTTTAATGCTTTCCATGAAATAATATCTTTATATTTAGTCTTGACATACTGTATGCTTAATTTATTCTGGTGATTGGTTAATCTATTCATTGATTAGCTTTGACACCTTCTTGGTTTCCAATTTATTTTTGTGTGGAAAGATATGAAATAACCTCTCCTCTTAAAATAGCCTTCAGAGTTTCCCATAGTATTCCTGCAGAGGCTTCTGGAAATGAATTTGTCTCTAAAAATAAACAGTTTGCTGAAATTCTGTAATTTCTCATCAGTTAATGACAGGGAGCTAAGATGCCAGCTATGACATTAGTGTGTAGGGCATATTGATTTAAGCTCCCTGATCAGAGTGGCATGATAGGAGATAACAATAGTGTCTTAATTTGCAAAATTTGATAGTGGGTAATAAATTATTATCTATAAACAAATAATCAATTTTTGAGTAACTGTTATGTATTGGTGAGAAGAAGGAATATGTTTTTGAGTTTAGATTTAAAGATCTCCATGGGTCGGATAAGGTATGATCCATTACAAATTGTGTGATTATTTTTGCTGTGTTAGATGTTATAGCCATTGTAGTTGAAGACCTATTCATGTCTGGATTTAAAACATAAAGTCTCAGGTCATTATAATTTTATGTGTTCGCATTAGAAACAGATGCAAATACATTTTTGATCAAATCCCTATCATCCACGTTAAGTGCATAGATTTTTATCAAATTTGCTTAAGACTGAAATGAATTACAATAATCCCTCCTCGATCGCGGGGGTTGCGTTCCAGAACCCCCCGCGATAGGTGAAAATCTGCGAAGTAGAAACCATATATTTGTATGGTTATTTTTATATATTTTAAGCCCTTATAAACTCTCCCACACTGTTTATAAATATTCTCCGCACTGATATACAGTAAACCCTGGTTTATCGCGGTTAATCCGTTCCAGACTCTACCGCGACAAATGAATTTCCACGAAGTAGGATTCTTTATTTATAAATCTAATATTTTCGCAGTTAGAGCATAGAAAACCTGTTTACAACCTTCTAAATACGTTTTTAACATTATTAGAGCTCTCTAGACATGAAATAACACCCTTTAGTCAAAAGTTTAAGCTGTGCTCCATTACAAGACAGAGATGACAGTTCTTTCTCACAATTAAAAGAATGCAAACATATCTTCCTCTTCAAAGGAGTGCATGTCAGGAGCAGAGAATGTCAGAGAGAGAGAGAGAGACAGAGAGAGAAAAGCAAACAATCAAAAATCAATACATGCTGTTGGGCTTTTAAGTATGCAAAGCACCACGATAAAGCATTCGCAAGGAAGGGAGCAATGTGAAGGAAGTCTTTCAGCATTTTTTAGAGGAGCGTCTGTATCCTCTAGGCAAACAGCCTCTGTGCAAACAGCCCCTCTGCTCACACCCCCTCCGTCAGGAGCAGAGAATGTAAGAGAAAGTGAGAGAGACAGAGGAAAGCAAACAATCAAAAATCAATACGTGCTTTTAGAGCTTTTAAGTGTGCATAGCACCACGCGGGAAGCATATCGTATATCATTGAGGAGTTTTATTTAATACGTAATACATGCTCTGATTGGGTAGCTTCTCAGCCATCCGCCAATAGCGTCCCTTGTATGAAATCAACACTTAAACAAACTGAGGAAGCATGTACCATAAATTAAAAGACCCATTGTCCGCAGAAATCCGCAAACCAGCGAAAAATCTGTGATATATATTCAGATATGCTTACATTTAAAATCCGCAATGGAGTAAAGCCGCGAAAGTTAAAGCGCGATATAGCGAGGGATCACTGTACTCATCATCATGATATATTTCCTTCAGGATCAGATACTATGTCTGATACTACAGACTGTTTTTTGTATAACTGGAGTGAAAGATTTAGCCAATCTAGTCTCTTTGCAACTAAAACTGATCCTTACTTATTAAGTGAGTCTCCTGTAAAAATGCTATCTTGGCATTTAGACATCTTAGGTGAAAAAATATATTTTTCTTTTTATAGTGTGATTGAGACCTTTGACATTCCAGCTCACAAAATTCACTGTTTGGTCAGAGAAACACTGCTTCTGAACTTTTGAGCACATTTTGTAAAATCAAGTAAAGATGGTATATGGTTCATACAATCGCTTCAACCTTGATTTCAAATTGTTGCCAGGTATTATGGGTATGGATCCTATTATCATGTTGTCATTTATAGTTGTTGGGGTAAAAAAGATAAATAAGAAGTAACTATCTCTTTCCTCCCACTGTCCCTCCAGAACCCCAGCCCTCCTCTGTATTGCATTTCCAAGTTATGCTAGACCACACTTTGCAAAATCCCAGTCCTCCAACATTCCAGGAGACAGAGCACATCCAGAACAAAACAAACCCCCAACAGCAGTATAGTGAAGATTAAAATTGAGATATCTTATGATTGTACAGTCCATCCATTATCCAATCCACTATATCCTAACTACATGGTCACAGGGATCTGCTGGAGCCAGTCCCAGGCAACACAGGGCGCAATGCAGGAAACAAACCCTCGGCAGGGCACCAGCCCACCACAGGGTGCACACACACACCCACACATCAAGCACACACTAGGGACAATTTAGGATCGCCAATGCACCTAACCTCCATGTCTTTGGACTGTGGGAGGAAACCCACACAGACACGGGGAGAACATGCAAACTCCACACAGGGAGGACCCAGGAAGCGAACCTGGGTCTCCTAACTGTGAGGCAGCAGCATTACCCACCGTGCCACCATATTATACAGTCCTGATGCAATAATCCTATGGTATGATGTCAAGTAGTCCCTTTGGAAATTGAAAAAGCTTATTATAGTACAGTCCAGATACAATAAACCTAGGGTATGATGTTCAACAGTCCCTTTATGTGAAAAAAGTCTAACAACACTGTAAATAATTAGTTACTTAGTGGTTACCAAAATATACATATATTTAATAGAAGAAATGTCAGTATTGTAATTGGGAAGAAAAAGATAAAGAACCCAAATACAAAGAAGTAGCAGATAAGGAAACAGAATATATAGTTAAAGCAAATGTTTCATTACAAATAGACCAAGGTTCAAGCAGAATCTTCTTTGCATTACAAGGGCATGATATGACTCATGATCATGTTTTAAATGATGCTAGGATCAGTCTTTTTACCTCTTTTTCTTCTTCTTTAGGAGTGTTAAAGTTGTAGAATTGGTCAATAAAATCACTTTCAATTTAGTAGGAAACAAGAATCTGCATCTGATTTCAGCTTTGCATAAGCTCTGTTTAAAGCTGTAGAATGCAGCTTCTTTGGCAGCTGTTGCAGGTGAAGAATCTTGGAAAATTTGAATGTGGTTATTTTCAAATATAATCTCCTCTATCTGACTACATCAAATTTTCTTTAACCCGTGTATCCAGCACGGGGTGCTAGCTCCCTTGTTGGAATAAGTTCATTTGTAATTGCGGCATTTTACATAACCCAAAACTATATAGATATAATATAAAAAGGCGATACCCCTCTGTTAGTGATTTCTTTAATGAAGGTTTACACTGCAGACGAGGAAGCCATGATAAGACC
Source organism: Polypterus bichir lapradei (assembly GCA_026402145.1). NCBI lineage: Eukaryota > Metazoa > Chordata > Cladistia > Polypteriformes > Polypteridae > Polypterus > Polypterus bichir. The sequence continues at coordinate 19,764,334 of JANRMT010062793.1, read as the reverse complement.
TTTGGGTAGTGGGAGCCAGATATATAGAGTCTGCCATTTTCATTGCTGCGTTGGAAGGTATCTCCCATCCGTCCTTCGGCTTCAAAGGTGTGCCAGGCAATGTTCCAAGACTTTATACATTTTCTCCATGTGCAGGCCCCCACTTAGGTGAATAATACAATTCCAAACAAGGCAAAGAGAGGATACAATTTCATGCTGAGTTTGACCCACAGAAATAGTTCATGTTGCCCATTTCGCAGTTGTCCTTAACTTGTCTTGTCTTAAAAAGCTTGTCTAGCAGTTCTTATATGGTGAACCCCTGTGTGCTAAGTCTGGCTTTGTATTAGCTGAAAATGTAGAATGAAAAGTAGATTTTAAATATTTGCACAGAGCACAGTGACCTATTAAACTTATATTTTGATTACATCCTGTAGTTTGTCAAAATGGAAAATCAGACTTCTCGGTTTTGAGGCATTCGATCCAAGTATGCGCAAAGCTGCTGAGATCTCGGTCTCCAATCTGAAGTCCTCTCCAATTATTTGTGTTTGGACTTTGTTTTCAGAGAGATCTTTTATTCTGATATTGTTCCTTCTATATTTGTCTTTCATTGCAGCTAGTGTATCACCAAGTACTTTGAATTTGGATTCTACAACAGTTGCTTTTTTGTCAGCAGCAGATGTCAATTGTTTAAGTACTTCAATATGAGTTGTAAACATTTGCTTAAGTTCTTCAAGCTGAGCATCAAGTACTCTATTTTTATTCTAAAATTTACTCATATTTTCTGTATTTTTTCACCAATTCTTCTTGGTGCATTTTTAAAGCTTATAGCAAAGTTATTACTTAAACAAAAGTCTTAGTCTTTTATATCCTGAAGCTGCTTGTCATTTCTCTTGTGTATATCCTACATATTCTTTATGTCCTTCTTTATGTCACTCTTTATATCATTAGTGTCTCTCTTCATATCATTTATATTTCCCGATTGCAGTAACCATTACCTTCAACTCAAACAGTTTGTTTCCAAAGGCAGAGTTGTGACTCTGGTTGGAGTTGATGCCTTGATTCACTGGGGATATTAGTAGTACTTGACAGCGGGGATAAAAAGCCATGCTCAGTTCCAAAAACCCCCCTGAGACTGACAAATTCCTATTGCCCTCCTCTCTCACAGTTTTGCTCCCATTTTCGCTCTATACTGGAGCCAGTGCTACAGTGTAAGGTACTGGCAGATCCATTCCTTCGCCTGCTACTTCCAAGTCAGTCGCTGGCAGGACGTACAGTAATGTGAACTTGATTCAGGTTTAGATTGATGAAGCTGTAGCTGCCTTTTCCTTTTCTTTCTAAACCCTTGGTCTCATGCTCATGCTTTAAATATACTTGTAATTAAATCCTATTGGATTGACTAAATATGGAATCCCTCGAAATGGCAGTAAAATAAAAAAAAAATAGCAAAATAACACTGCTGCCAGCAGAGATTCATTGTCCTAGATCAGCGATTCTCAACCTCTTTCTCCTTGTGAACCCCTTCAAAAAACTGGAATAAATTGGTGAACCTCCTATGTAGTCATTACTATATTCTGTAGTAAATAAAACGATAAAATTGGATTGTTATTAAAATTTATTTTCCTTATTGAATAATAAATGATACATAATGAAAAACCTAAACATAATCGTAAAACATTTACAGACAAACATTAATAAAACTAAAGTGATAGCTACAAAAAAATGAATACAAAATGATCATAGTAAAGCTGAAAACAATTCTGGAAAACAAGCTGGAATTATCTTTAATGTCAATGAATGCCAACTGGTTCTTAGCGAACTTAGGTTAAACTTGAAAAAGCCCTCAATGGAATATTTGTGCCTGTTTGGTGGAACGAAGAAAGTAAAAATTTGGTTTGATGTCTGAAAATTTGAGTCTTAGATCAGGTTCTGCATTTAACCTGTTTCTGTATTTATTTTTCAGGTAAGTGTATGTTGAAAATCCTTTTTCACACAAATATGTTGTACAAAAGGGTAATAAAATTGAATGGCTTTTTCTGACAAAACAGGATATTCATTTCTTACACTGAGCCAAAAGTCAATTAAAGAGTGATCTTTAAAAACAGCTTTTTGGGAACTGTCAGAGGATAAATCAATGAGCTTTTCTTTTTCCAGTAAAGTTATAGAAGTATATGAACTTATATCTCCTTGAAAAGCACTACGTATCCAGTTGTTCGATCCAGATATATTAGGTCTATTAGGAAAATAGTCATTGAAAGTTCATTGAAGCAGTTTGAGATGTTCAGTAATATCCATTTTAATATTTTCGTTAAGTTGAATTTAATTTTCTGATAAAATGCTGCTGAGAGAACCAAAACATTCATACTCATTCATCTCCAGACATTGAATCCAAAAGTTTTAGCATGGCTTCTATTCTATCATGCACACTGAAAATGGTGACACCTGGGCCTTGTAAAGACAGATTTAAATCATTTAATTTAGAAACAATGTCAGCTAATTATGCAAGTTTTTGCACACAAACAATGTCGAATATACTAGAGGACAAATGAAAAGGATGGTCAAGAAAGAATGCTTCAACTTCAGACTTCAATTCAAGCAAGCGGGTCAAAACTTTGCCATGAGAAAGTCATCTAACTTCTGTATGAAGGAGTAAAGAAACGTGAAGGCTTACAAAATCCTCATAAAGCGCCTGGAACAGACGAGAGTTTGTAGCACACAATTTTATAAAATTTACAATTTTTACAGTGTCAGTTAAAACATTGGCCAACTCTACAGGAATACGTTTACATGCCAGTATTTGTATATGAATACAGCAATGAGTCCATTCAATATTCTCGTTGATCTTCTTTACTCGCGCCACAAGACCAGAAAATTTTCCGGTCATTGATTTTGCACCATCTATGCATTCACCCAAGCAAAAGAAACAGTTTATTCCATTTCTTTCAAAATAGCCATTGATCATATCGAAAACTGCTTCTTCTGTCGTAGTGGTTTTCAGAGGTTTTGCAAATAATACATCTTCTTGAATGGAATTCTTAAAAATATATCTAATATAAACAAGCAATACTGTGGCATTTACTACATCGGTCGACTCGTCAAGTTGGATTGCGAAATAATTCAATTTTATTCTTTTGAAAAGTTCACTTTCCACATAATTTGCCAAATCATTAATTCTTCATGACATTATGTTGTTTGATAAGGGAACCAGGTCAATTCTCTTTGCCGCCTTTTCTCCAAGCATACACTTCATAATGTCTTTTGCACATGGTCCAATCAAATTTTCTGCCACTGTATGTGCTTGTCCAGATCTTGCAATTCTGTAATTTACTCAAAATGATGCCTCAAGAGCATTTTTACTATCTGCATTTAAAGCTGACAAACGAAAAAAAGAAGCATTACACTTTTTATCACCTGCTAATTTTCTTTTAAAATACTTTACAGGTTTATCCGTTGGATGTTTTGTTTCAATGTGTCTATGAAGAAGTAATGGCTTTAAACTGCTGTTAGCCAGAACTTCATTACAAATTACACAAAGCAGTTTAGGTTCTGACTCATCCCGGGTAAAATAAAAAACCATTCATAAATAGTCGCTGTCATATTTTTGTTTCTTCTCTTTTGTCTTACTAGGTTTGCCTATTTTTTCCTTGCTTTCAGTCTGGAGAGATGGTAGCTCACTACAACTTTCAGTATCGTCACCCTGTGTTGGTACCAAATCAGGGACTGAAGTAGAAGAAGAAGCAATTGATTGTTCGTCCAGCTTTTTGTCAGACTTGATAAAACTACCCGTTTTTAACCATCGATCCATAATAAAATTACGGAGTAATAATTATTCACTTTCATGTTCGATGTGCGCACGCTTAAGTAAAAAGTCTTTATTGTAATTTATTTACACACACTATGCACTACCAATTTATCTTATTAAAATCACTCGTGGTTCTTAAGCGAGTTGTACGATTCAATTTGACTCTACTCTCCCTTGTCTGATCGCAGTGTTTTTATATCGGCAGACGTTATTCTCATTCTTTCGAGCACATTTGGGGTTCTCGTTTCGCTGAATTGGAAGTTTCCAGATCAAATGAGAATGTACACGCATCGCCAGTGGCATAGCGTCTCATCGTGTTACTGATTGTTGCCTGTTGCGATTTTACGGAATCTTCCGTCGCATTACGTAAGTGACTGAGGTAATATTCATGAATTTGACATTTAATTGACTTGTTGACCCATTTTTATTATTGTATTATTAATAGTATTATGAATATATTTGCCAACATTTAATATTTCATTATATTTTTTACGTTTGGGATTTAAAATTCTGTCATTACAATATTTTTTTCGCGAACCCCTTTTATAAAGCACGCGAACCACCGGTTGGGAATCACTGTCCTAGATGTCCATCTTTAACAACGAATGAGACCAGCTGTGAGAGGCCTTGTGGCTACAGGTCTTTGTTTCAAATAAATCTTGTTTAATAATTAGCTGGTCTTTTTTTCTTCTCTTACACTGCAATTAAGGGAGCAAACTCTAAAGACAAGGCTGAATCAATAAGAAAATGACAAAAAAGAGTTAAGAAGTTTAACATTTCTATGACTCAAATTTGAATATTTGTGCATTTTGTATTAATGCAAATCTTATTCTGTGTTCTAAATGAAGAGTATGAGGAGGAATAGAAGAAAAAATACTTGATAATTAAACTATAAGAGCAGTTATAGGTAAAACACCTCACAGATTATGAGAACCCATTGGAACAAACATGTGCAGCCACAGGGCTCCCCCAGAGTCACGATTAAAAACCACTGGGCTATGGCATTATGATCCAGGCAAATCACCATAGCAATGTTTATACTGTCTATACTGTCTTGTTATAGTGCTTTTTTTTGCTTTGATTAGATCCATTACAGTTTAACACATTTGTTCTGTCAGGACATGAACTAGTTGCTGCACGTGCAGAGTCGGGTAGGAACAAATCAGTTTAAGAAGGCTGCAAAAATGAAAATAAAATACATTTTTAATGTTTTTTTTTTAAATAAAAATCACAAAATCTCAATGGCTGCAGACAAACTGTGACCTTGGGTCACATTACTTGTGTCTTGCAGCAAAAAAAAAAAAAAAACCCATAAAAACATCAGACACCCATAAGACAAAAAATCATCCCACTGCATTGCCTGGCTGAATCTTAGTAAGAAGCTATACTTCTAATTTACTTAAAATAGGCAAATACAACATTATGTAGCATTGAATATTGAATGGCTTATTAAATAAAAATTCAGCTATTACCAATAGGCTTTATGCTGTATATAAACTTGTAATGTAAAAAATGTTTATACAGTATGCATCATTTGTTCTAATGTAGATTCATTTTTCACTAATACATTTTAATTTTTTTTCTATGATATTTTTAACAAGTTATCATCACACATGCATTTAAACATAGAACAGTTAGGGAAGTGATTGTTGCCTTATTTTTAACTGTCAGTAAAGCCATGCTGCTTTATTATTTGAAAGCAATTTAAATTTTAGAGTTGAATTTCACAAGTTTAATGCTATGTGTAGTTGTCTTGTGCACATTTAACCATGTGAATTTCTGTCTTTGTTTTTAGATTTGATTGTAGTAATTGCCTCTGTGATTGTACTAAGCGTTGGGTCTAATGGACAAGTATTTGCCACTTCAGCAATCAGGTAAGAGCCTGTTAATTCAGTTTGCTTAAAAGTTTATCTATTCATATTTCTAAAAGGCGCAGGGCAGTCTTAATATATGGGCACAATGGGAACTAGCCAGGGGCCCAATGGGCATAAAGGGCTTGCGATGTTCGTGAAGCCTGTGTATGTTTTTTGTTTTGTTATAAAACAGGGGCACACTACTTTGCCTGGGGCCCTATGATGCTGTTAAAATGGCCCTGAAAAGGCATATTGGGTGATTATTGTCACATGTAATATAGAGTACAGTGGAATTCTTACTTGCATGTGCTAATAATCATGCTACTCTCTGACATTATGATTAATGAGTATGACAACCTTACATCAAATCTTCTGTCTTCCTTACTTATATAACTATACCACTGCAACCTAACAAATAGTTAAAGGAGTAGTATAGGAACTATGTGTTATGGGTTTCTGCAGTACTAAAACCATGATTGTAAGTTTATTTCATTGTTATTTCAATGTAAAATGTAAGTAATGCAAAAACAGTATTAAATGACTAAAAGAAATTTTTTTTGGTGGTCTTTGTTGGTGTTATATTGGTGTCCATCCATCAATTTTCCAACCCACTGAATCCGAACACTGGGGTCTGCTGGAGCCAATCCCAGGGCAGGAATCCAATCCCAGGCAGGGTGCCAACCCACAAACCACACACTAGGGCCAATTTAGAATCGCCAATCCACTTAACCTGCATGTGTTTGGACTGTGGGAGGAAACCGGAGCGCCCGGAGGAAGCCCACGCAGACACAGGGAGAACATGCAAACTCCACGCAGGGAGGACCCGGGAAGTGAACCCGGGTCTCCTAACTGCAAGGCAGCAGCGCTACCACTGCGCCACCCCCTCAAAAAACAGTTTGGCCTTAATAAGACTTACAAAGAAACAATTAAATGACACTAATCATCGTTTTATTGAAATGCTTTACATTAATGCTCCACCATAAAAGTTGCATCGCAATTTGTTTTTTTTTTTAAATAATGGTTTTATAAAATTGTAGAATGTGTGGATGCTAGCGGTCGCTATTGCCCCTTTAACCCCAACAGACAAATGTACAGGACGCAGGGTAAAAGCAATGAGAAGTATTTTAATTCTGATTCTTCTCAATAATAGTGCCTTCAAGCACCTCAGCCACAATAAACAGGCAATTCAACGAACACAATCTATATATATAATTCACTAAGGGCATGCAAGACGCAAGCAAGACAGAGAGCCACGCCTGCCAACTCACAGAGCCCCGCCTGCCAACTCTAACAGAGCCCCGCCCTCCGACTGTAAGACCATGGGATATGCACGACAGGGCCAGGCCCGCCACCTCACAGAGCCCTGCCCGCCAACTCTAAGACCATGGGATACACTCGACAGAAGCCCCACTGCCAACTCTAACCCTCCTCCCGCGTCATGGGATACGCACGACAGAGCCCTGCCCGCCAACTGTAACCCTCCTTCCACGTCCACCGTCGCTCTTGAGGCATGTGCACTGCCTGCTCATGTGCCCGCACGCAACAACTCACCAGACACAGCATCAGTCACTTTCGTCTGTGCTACAGTCCACATGCACCTCTGAGCCACGTTGACTTTTCATTGTTCTTTTCGGTTCCGGCTGCTTTTCTATATATATAATCAACCAATTCGCCCGACCATGGGGTATGCACAACAGAGCCCCGACCACCCACTCTAATCCTCCTCCCGCATCATGGGGAACGCATGACAGAGCCCTGCCCGCCAACTCTCACCCTCCTTCCGCGTCCACCCTCGCTCTCGAGGCATGCGCACTTCTGACTCCACTGAACGAATGATGCAATGTGAACATTGCCAGCAGTGCTTCAAAACAACTCACTCTCTCAAGAAGCACTTACAAACTCATTCCACTCACGCCTTCAGTTGCACATTTTGTAACGATGACTTCATGGCTGAGATGGATCTCCTCAACCATGTACAAATCCATTCAACACAAACATTTGTCTGCAGCCATGCTAATGCGATGTCACCTTCCCACTATCCTCTTACTGAAAAACATTTACAAACGCATTCAACACAGGTCTTTCAATGCACTATTTGTTTGAAAATGTTCCGACTGCAGAGATATCTCAACACACATTTAAAATCACACTCCACTGAACAACTGTGTCTTCAGGAAGTGTTCACACATCAATAAATAATTATGCGGCGTAAGCTACTCCACAGGTTGGCTTGTTCTTAATAATAATCATGATTCCTACCTCCACAACTACCAAAAAGCTCTGTCCTACACCTCCCGACTCCGGTTACCTTGCTGGGTTCAAAGCAGTCCTTTATGTAGTCCTTGACCCAGAAGTGCTTCTGTTCTTCCTCCAACGTGACTTGCCAGCACTTCTGGGTCAGATGGTTTATTTGAGTCTTCTTCAGCCTGGAAGTATTTCTTAGCTTCCGTTCTCATGACTTGGGAGTACTTCGGGGCTATGGATGAAATATAACTCCTCCGGTCCTCTTGCAGCATCCCCTAGTGGTACCCACGGTACCCAGCAGGGCTGTGGTATTACACTACATGTTCCATAGTGCCCTGCAGGAATACGGGGCACCGCTGCAGTCCAGGAGAGCTGCCATCTAGCATTTTGGGGAAGACAGTGTCCTTGAAAAGCTGCCTTCCCCCATCCTTACATCGCAAGGGCATCCCAGCCGTGATGAACTGCTAGGCGTCTCTTACAGATGTCATTTGAAATGTATAAAAATCATCACATGTTGAAGCTATTTATAAGTTAAAAAATCAATGACATAACTTAAATACATCTGTTTTACAATTACCAATAAACTATTTCTGCTTTATGAGTAGCATAAATAAGCATACATTGTTTAGTTCAGTGAAAAATGTGCTGGTCTCTTTTTCAATACCACATTAACAAAGACTTTAGTTTACACTGTCTCTCTCTTGTTTCTATTTTTTTATTTCCTTTTGTTAGGGGAATTCGCTTTCTACAAATTCTTCGCATGCTTCATGTGGACCGACAGGGAGGAACTTGGAGGCTATTGGGATCTGTTGTTTTCATTCATAGACAGGTTATCCTGTTTGCCTAAAATAAACTTTTCTGTTTGATACAGTGATTTATTTATGATTATTTATGACTACTTCAAAAATGTCTAGTGTGAAATCATAAAAATGAACAAAAATTGGACTTTGTTACATTAACACAACTTGTAGAGAAAGAACTTTATTATGCTACATGAAGCAATAATTTAGATTTATGACTTTTCTCAGAGGCGGAGGTTGCATACTCAGTCACGCTTCATTTTTCTGTCAGGTGAGAGTCATTGTGGCAATGCATTGAGTTAGACAAACCAGACCTCTTCAGTTTTTTTCCACCACAGTCTAGTACAATGTTTGGAAAACATTGGCTGCTGCTGTATCCATTTGTTTGCAATTCTCAAAAATACATCTACATTCACTAGGGGAATGCCTTTTCCTTCACCAAGTTACTTAAATTCCTTTTCTTTTAATAAGCTCCTTTTAATAACCTGCAGAGATGTAGCTCTACTTTTCCTGGAGTGAGCTGTGACCAAAGATTTGTAGGTATTTATTCTCATGTCACATGTAGAACTGCAGGGTCTACAGAAGTGCCCAGTTTGTGAATTCTGACCACAGACTTGTTGTTGCTACTCTTAGGATCCAGCTTAGGTCCAGTAGGTTACCACCTACTAGGAAAATGAGCCTGGACTTGGCAGGACTCCAAGACCAGGCTGTTTCTAATGAGTTTGCACGTAGTTTGTGTGAGGAACTTTCAGATTTGGGTACGACTGCCGATCCTAATGTGATGTGGGAGACCTTCCGCGACAAGACATTGAAGGTTGTTGAGGGTTTTGTTGGTGTTACCGGTGTGGATATCATCGAGAGGAGTCGCAGCGCATGGCTCAATGGCAACTCTGGTCTGTACCAGTAACTGAGAAGGACGGCTGCGAGGGCTCTGAGGGCAGATAAAGAGGCGTTTGTTAGAGGAATCTATGAGCAAGTAACACACCATCTGTGGTCTAGCGACCCACATCCTGCTTATGGAGGAATCAAAGCATTACGCACATCTGAATCTGTTCCTTGGAGAGTCTCAGTCAGGGCAGCTGATGGAACGGTCCATACGGATGACACTGCAGTTGTGACTTCACTGGGCTGGCTACTTTGAGCAATTGTTCAAAGCTGATACTCCGGCTAGGATGTTGGATATCTCTGGATCCACGGTTCTTGAAACTGATCCTCCAATTAGCTGTGAACCACCCAATCTCATTGAGATTGCACAGGTGGTGAACCAGCTGAGGGGGGGAAAGGTTGCAGGGATCAGTGGTATCCGGGGTGAACTTTTTTCAGGCTGGTGGTAAGGCTGTCCTCGTGGCATTGCAAGCAATCTTTGTTTCCATTTGGGAGACTGGCATTATCCCAACTGACTGGTAAACGGGACTTGTCGTCCCTATCTGGAAAGGGAAGGGTGATCGCCTAGATCGCAGCAACTACAGGGGGATAACAGTGCTCTCGGTGCTGGGTAAGGTCCTTGCTAGGGTCACCCTCAATAGAATCCATGATCACTTGCTCACCTACCAGTGACCAGAACAGTCTGGCTTTACACCTAAGAAGTCTACCATCGACCGCATCCTGGCACTGAGGGTTCTCATAGAGCACAAACGCGAATATCGGCAGAGTTTCTTTGCAGCCTTTGTCGATTTTCGCAAAACGTTCAACTCGGCTGATCGAGCTGCCCTGTGGGACATCCTGAGGGTTCACGGGATCCCCTCAAGGTTGCTGGATATCATGGCTGGCCTGTACACTGGTACTGTGAGTGCTGTGCAGAGTGGAGGCAGGACCTCTGCATTTTTCCCAGTTGTTCCTGGGGTTTGTCATGGGCGTGTTCTTGCTCCTATTCTATGCAATGCTTGTATGGACTGGGTGTTGGGCAAGATTGTGGGGTCCAGCGGCTGTGGAGCATCTATTGTTGAAGAAAGATTCACGGATCTTGACTTTGCTGTCATCTTCGCGAAGTCAATGGAGGCTCTGATCGGGGCTCTCAAGAGACTGAGTGAGGAGTCTGAGTGTCTGGGCTTGTAGGTGTCCTGGATAAAAACCAAAATCTACGCCTTTAATGACCTCTTGGGCAGAGCCATCAGCAGTGTGTCTGTTTGCGGAGAGAGTGTTGGTCTTGTTGAGAGGTTTACTTACCTTGGCAGTGACATTCATGTCTCTGGTGACTCTTCCTGTGAAGTCAGTAGACGGATTGGGAGAGCATGGGGGGTCATGAGGTCGCTGGAAAGGGGTGTGTGACGCTCCTGATATCTATGCAAAAGGATGAAGGTCCAAGTCTTTAGAGTCCTGGTACTTCCCGTCTTGCTATATGGTTGTGAGACATGGACGCTATCCAGTGGCCTGAGACAAAGACTGGACTCCTTTGGTACTGAGTCTCTCTGGAAAATCCTTGGGTACCATTGGTTTGACTTCGTGTCAAATGAGTGGTTGCTCATAGAGTCCCGAATAAGGCACATTACCTGCATTGTGAGGGAGCGTCAGTTACGGCACTACGGCCATGTGGCGCATTCCCCTGAGGGTGATGTGGCTCGTAAGATCCTCATTGTTGGGGACCCGAAAGGCTGGACCAAGCCAAGGGGTCACCCACGTAACACCTGGCTGTGGCAGATGGAGGGTCATTTCCAGAGGGTAGGACTGGACCGTGTGTCTGTCTAGAGGGTTGCCATCCGGGATCCTGAGTTGTTTCGCTGTATAGTGGGTAAGGCAACGCACTTTATCAGTGCATGCTCCCCAACTTGACTTGACATGAAGATTCTTAAGCAGAAAATTAACAGAGATTTAAAAAAGATTGCCTTATGGCACCATTCTTTAAGTCATGTAATAACTGTAGAAATCCACAATGTATGATAACAGAAAGGTTTCTAACTGTATTTGGTACTCAGAGTTGAAAGTCAATAATTTGTAACCATATGTTCTGGGCAATTTGCTGAAGAGAGCAGTGGAGCTGTCACCCCATGATCAGTTGTTGGAAAGATGTGTGGAGTATGCTGGGAGGCCCAGACTTGAAGTAAGGGTTGTGATTCATGGTATGTTGATAGGATTTTTTTTTCTCCAAGCTGAGGATGAAAGGCTTGAAGGTGCAAAGCCTTTTAGGGCTAGCTCTCATTTTGTCTTTTTTCTCTCCTCGCTCACTGTTTGGTGAGTAGTACCAAAGTGATTATTTCTAGACAATGTTACTTTATTTTGAAAAATGACCATTGAGTGTGACACTGTGAACAAAATTCATGGTGTGATCATTAATTTAGTCTTCTGCACTTTACATAGAATATGGTACAAGAACTTTGATGCATAGAAGTAGAGACATTTGGTTTAATGAGTGCTTCATACTATATTCATGTAGGAGTAATGTGGTCTACATTAAAACTGAAATAAATAACACCCATTCATATACTGTTGTAGAATGCAAACTCTCAAACAGGGACAGATCCACAACAACTGAATTTTACTTTATTTGTAGTCAGTCTCTTTATTTATGTAGCATCCTTCATTTCTGGAAAAGAAATTTCTACTGTACATTGTGTTTTTGCTAATTGTTTAATGTTACTAATAGAAAAAAATGCAACTAAAAATGTAATATTAAAATGTGAAGTTAACCTTGAAGTCATTATCTAACTGATAAAAAAATATATATTTTTTTCTCCTTAGGAATTGATTACAACATTATATATTGGCTTCTTGGGTCTTATCTTTTCCTCTTACTTTGTATATTTGGCTGAAAAAGATGCTGTAGATGAAGAAGGAAAGACAGGATTTGCCAGCTATGCTGATGCCTTATGGTGGGGAGTGGTAAGTTTTATTACTGCCAATAAAATCTTTGATTGGACCATTCCATTGGATGGCACATTTGAATGTTGCTGAAATATGCAATAGTTAAAAGTATATTTCAAACAAAGCTAGGTTTTCTACGATATACAATTCCGAAAATGATGATGATCATCTTTTCATTGTTCCTGATGAGGACAGAAGCATGCTGAGTTGGACTGATCAGTCATTCCTATCCCAGGCAACTAATACCAACATACTTATACACACAGAAGATTTAATCTCTCCAGCTTGTCCTGTTTCTGCTCTTTCATCTTTCCAAGTCAATAGCGGTACCAGTAGAAGTATTTCATCCTGTATACTGGATTAGCCAGTATATTGCCCTCTACTTCCTACTTCCAACCACATCACACTCTGCTAAAAATCTTTCCAGTGTTCAGTATGATAAGGCCAAGAGAACAGCATAATCTATACACAGCAGAGATTCAAAAATAGCTTCTGTAACTTGATACCGTGCAAACTTTGGCTATACTAAGTATTGGGCCCATGAAATTCATGAATAAGAAACAAGACAAAATTCATCCTTTTTGAAGTCCAGTGGCTTCAACTTATTAATATGTGAGCAGAACTCTCACTCTGCCAAAGCAAGGACTGAATGATACAAAGCAGTGACCTCACACTCTTGTAGCACTTTTTCATAGGATACAATGTTTTATTTTTTTTTTACAGTGCGCAAAGCACATGTACACAGGATTAACAAACTGAAGTGTCTGTCCAAGGACAAAGTGTCCTTAGACCTTTTTGTGGTCATTCGGTCTTTGGAACTCAAGTATTTTCTCCCCACTTTAAAATCATAGACCACCATACCAGTCTGCCAGTCCCAAGATATTTTCTGCCTTCAAAGAAACATTGATGAGTGTTAACCCTGATGCTCCCACAATATAGTGTGGATTCAGCAATTTGAGTCCAATCTCACCCAACCCTGCAGCCTTTCAACTACAGAGCTTTTTAATCACTTCAACCTCAAAGATAGATTCAACCAAAACCCCAGCCAATGCTTTTGCCATTGTCCCCTCTGAGAAGGACATTTTAATCAAGTTTAGGAGTTCTGCTAAGTACCCTCTCCACCTCTCAATGTTATCCCCAGATGAGGTCAGATTTTCCCCATCCATGTTGAGAACAACATGGCCAGCATTATACTTACAGTGTATAAGGACTCTCATCCTTGTTTGTTGATCTTTAAGTTAAAAGTAATGTAGATAGACTAGTGAAATGTAGCAGCACTGACACATACTGGATCAATTTCCATGAAAACCAATTGGGGAAAACAAGGACAATCTTGCTCATATCAAAATAAAGAGCTCTTCTGCTGACTCTAGCAACTCTGAAAAAGTAAACGTTATCACTGGCCTCAGAAACACCATTCATATAACATAAAGCAATTCTACAATTCTACTGGCCTGCTATGCACATCAAATTTGACACTGATGCCTTGGTTCTTGAAAGTTAAGTTCTTTTACCAGCTCAATACTAGAGTAGTGATGTCACTGGTCTAACCTTTTCTGATGATTTTATGAATAGAGCTGCATGGTTTTACACTGATTTTTTTATCCAAAGCTCCAACATGAAAAAGTATTTTTTGCTATTAAAAATAGCAAAACATGACTGTTCTTCTTGAATAGCAAAGTATAATAAAAATGACTACTCATTTTAATCAAAGGTTAAAATATTTTGCTGTTTTTTATGCTGGGATTTTTAGAAGTTTCTCTTTTGTTTTAGGTATCTTTGAGGTTTTTAAAAATGAAGATAAAAATAAAACATTCATACTAATTTATTGTACACTATATGGTGAAAAGTTTGTGGACACGCCTCCAAATTATTGAGTTCAAGTGTTTCAGCAACACACACCATTAATGGATACATAACACCAAGCATATATCCACGCAACCTCCATTGACAAACATTGGCAATAGAATGCTGTTATACTGAAGAGCTCAGCGACTTTAAACATGGCACTGTCTTAGAATTCCATCTTTGCCACAAGTCAGTATGTGAAATGTCTGCTCTGCTAGATCTAACCAAGTATTCTGTCAGTGCTATTACTGTGAAGTGGAAGCATCTAGGAGCAACAACAGATCAGTCACAAAGTAGTACTGTAGACCATGCAGACTCTTAGAGTGGGGCCACTGACTGCCGAAGCACATAGCACTTAAAAGTCACCTATTCACTATTGCATCACTCAAACTCAACTAAGTTTCAGACTGCCTCTGGAAGCAAGATCAGCGCAAGAACTGTGTGTTGGTAGCTTCATGAAATGGCTGAGCAGTTGCACACAGGCCTAAGATCACTAAATGTAATTCCAAGCGCTGGCTGGTATGATATAAAGCACGCTGTTAATGGACTCTGGGGCATTGGAATTGTGCTTTATGGAGTAATGAATCATGCTTCACTATCTGGGAGTCTGATGGACGAATCTAGATTCAGCAGATGCAAGGAGAATGCTACCTTCTGTACAGTTTAGACTAGGGCTGTTTGTCAGGGTTTGAGCAAGGCCCCTTAATTCCAATGAAGGTTTCTGTTAATACTACAACATACAAAGACATTTTGAACAATTGTGTACTTCCAACTTTATGGCAACAGTTTGGGAAAAGTTCTTTTCTGTTCCGGCATGACTGTGCCACTGTGAACAAAGCTAGATCCATAAAGATTTATTCTGAAGAGTTTAGTTTGGAGTGTGGTAGAAATTTAACATCTTATTAAAGAAAGAAACGTACCCTAACAGGACAAATTATTTATCAAGTAGGAGAAAAACTGTTCATTGTATCTTTTATTTACTCCTTAGCAAAATGCCTTGGAGGGAGCATTCTTCAAAAGCAGTCAGAATGTCAGAATGGTCCAAGAAAACAAACAGAGGCTCATTTTATAAACTACTGAATTTATATGCAGTGCAATCTATGCATATATTTTACTCAGGTTGGTTCATTGGTTTACAACCAATTGATTTAAATGAAATAAAAGTCTATTATATTATATTCTGGTTCTTATACCTTTTGAGTTGAGCTACCACCCTTGAAATTTATGTGCATATAACAACTGTCCATTTTGTTTATAGGACATCTGCTGATTTCTTGGTCATCTCTTAGTCATCCTTCAGTAAATTTTGTATATTACATCAACCTTTCTTCTGGTACATTCTTTATTTGACCATCACAGTATTTTTCCTAAACCAGTTCTTATATTTCAGTGTACATTTTGTTGTTCATTTGACCTTTATCTGGTTTCCTGGTGTGCCTGAGCAAGTTTCTGACATTTATTAAGCCTTTATGCTATTTCTTTAAGATGAATGCTATGTTACCCTAAACTTACTGTATTCTTCCACAGGAGCAACTTGAGTAGTCTGTGCAGAGTCCTGAATCCAACCCTATTAAACACCAACAGGGCAAACCATGGCTCTCTTTGCCTTCCATAGTTCCCTTGTACTCATGACAAGTGCTCACCACTTTTATTTTGCCTGTACAGTCAGCACTTTTTTGACCGCTCTGCACCACACAGCCTCTTCTAGCTTACCCCCAGCATGTCAATTCACCTTGCTACTTCATTATTGAAAGTACCTCTTCACACTGGCACTGTCAGATATCACCTGGTAATCACATTGCTCATTGCACATTGAAATCTTTCCCAACACCCTAAAAAAAACCTTCTAGATGTCATGGAATAGATGGGATTCCTCTGGTAAGTCAGTCATTTAATTTGATTCACCCAATCAGTAAGTGCTTTGGTTTGTTGGCCACTACAATGCACCTAATTTGAAAGAGTGTTGAAGCAATTTGAATATATTTTGTATTCCTTGGAATTATTATGGATGAGAATAAAAGCCAGCAGGAAAGCACAGACATGTTACAAATTAATATGTGAATTCACAAAAAATAAATAAATTCAGCATTGGGTGAGTTTGTAATTTTTGATTACCAAGAAACTAGCTGAGAAACAAATTTCTCATGCAAAAGGACGTTCATAAACATTTAATATTTGGATGGATTTTTTTTTTCAGGTTACTGTTACCACAATAGGATATGGTGATAAAGTACCACAGACTTGGATTGGAAAGACAATTGCATCTTGTTTTTCTGTGTTTGCCATCTCATTTTTTGCTCTTCCTGCGGTAAAGATTTTTTTTATTATTTTGTTTTTACTAAATCCATTGTCTTTTAGATTTTGAGAAGCAATATAATATAAACAGTAATAAAATGAAGTAGTTTTTGAGAATGCATATTTGTTTTCTATTAAGTATTTTAATAGTTTTCTATTGATTATTCTGTAAATAGTCATAAAGTATTAAAGTATGTTCCTCCTAATCTGTAATATTCCATTTCTGCTGGTTGTTTAATCCCCACCACCAAATCTGATACAGTATAGCAACTTCTAATATCTTGCATGCCTCCAGGTGTAAAACACAAAACTGTTAATTCCTCATCACTGGCCTACATAATTTTGGGACCAAACATTCCTGAGGTTGTGTGTACCAAGAATTAATACCTATCAGCCTTTGGATAAAAGAATCATAAAAAAGAAATAAATTGCAAAATTCCAATATAATGTTTTCAATAGTGATCATTTTACTGACAGGGAGTAATATTTTATTAGGCTGTTTACATATTTACTAGCCAACCTGCGGCGTAATATACGCCGCATAATTATTTATTGATGGGTGAACACTTCCTGAAAGACACAGTTGTCCAAATGGGTTGGGTTTGAGGATACGACTGTGAGTGAATGAAAAGATAGAACTCTGGAGAGAGCAACATACAATTGTCTGTGACTTAAAACTGGTTTTGACAGATACAGGCATATCTTTTTGAAAGTTTGGCCCTGTGCCTTATTAATTGTCATTGCAAAGGCCAATCTAACAGGAAATTGTCTACGTGTAAAAGTAAAAGGCAAATTTTAATCTGATGGGGTCAGGGAAATCCGGGGAATAAGGACAGTTTGTGAGGTAGCAGCTGCTATAGTGCTACACTCCAGTACATTGCGGTGAATGCTGGTAACAGTCAGGCGGGTGGGCAGGAGGGCAAGCAAACAAAAACACTATGCTCTTATTTGTTATGAATCAGGTTTTTGTAGACAAAGGTTTTCCATGTTCCTGCAGGACCATCTAAGAAGAAACATGTTTGTCGCGGATGGTAATCGCTGTATGCAGTGTGTAAAACAGTTTGCGAGGACGGACGTGGGAGGAGGGTTAGAGTTGGCCGGCAGGGCTCTGTTGTGCGTATCCCTATCCCATGGTCTCTGTCTTGCGTGCCATGGTCAACTTAGTCTATAGAAAAGCAGCTGGAACCGAAAAGAACAATGAAAAGTCAACGTGGCTCAGAGGTGCATGTGGACTGTAGCAGAGACGAAAGTGACTGAGGCTGTGTTTGGTGAGGTGTTGCATGCGGGCAAATGAGCTGGCAGTGCGCATGCCTCGAGAGCGAGGGTGGACACGGGAGGAGGGTTAGAGTTGGTGGGAGGGGCTCTGTCGTGCGTATCCCATGGTCTTAGAGTTGGTGGGCGGGTCTCTGTGAGTTGGCGGGCATGGCTGTGTTGTGCATATCCCATGGGCTCTGTCTTGCGTGCCATGGTCGGCTGCTTAGTGAATTATATATATAGATACAACCTGTGTGCATGATGAAATGGGGAGATTTTGGAAGGAATGCCTGGGAAATGTGATGGCTGTGTGCTGATTATTATGTTCTTTGACTTGCTACTTAAAAAAAATTATAGATAATGTATTGTCAGTTGCAGATTTTGCTAACTGCTGCTTTTTCCGTATTATAGAAAAATTGGTCATGAAAAATAGATAAGGTACTTATTTATTTGTTCTTTGGCACAACTCTGAAACAACTTCCTCAGGAGCAATGTTGTTATGATTATTAATTAATGGCAAATTCATCACTGATATCTATCTCTAACATACTATAAATATCAATATGAAAATTCAGTGAAGTTAAAGTAGATCAATAGCTTTATTGCATTTGGTTTTATTAATTTCTTCACTATAGCTTTTTAGTAAAAATAGTTTTGTATTATTTTTCTGACATTATCTGATAGAAAATTGTTGTATGAAATTTGTACCTCTCTATAAAAGATCTAAAAATGGACACAGAGAACTTACATGTATTTAAAAAAAAAAAGCAACCAAAGGCTTATTTTTAGAAAGAAATATGTTTGACTTTTAAAATATTATAAAGTAACCATCGGACCTTACTCTTATTCTATGTTAATTAGTGTTGTCTTATTCTAATTCTTACTTTGTCTTTTACTTCTCTTTTCTTCATCATGTAAAGCACTTTGAGCTACATTATTTGTATGAAAATGTGCTATATAAATAAATGTTGTTGTTATCATCTTACTGCATATCATTAATATAGAATACTTCCTAGAAAACTTTCCACAGCTGGGATAAGCAAAATAATTTTAAAAGAATGACAATCCTGTCACAGTATAACAATTCCTTTCAATGTTACATTTAATTTTATAAAAAACAAAAAATGAAGAAACATATATATAAAAGGAGAAGGAGAAATTGATGAAAATGTGAAACAAGAGTGAATTAACTAATTATCTATATATATAAAATTCTTTTCGCGTTTGAAACGGAATTTACGTATGACCACAACAGTCAGGTTACACAGAGAAAGTGAGACAGAAGTAGATCGAGAGAGAAGGCTTGCAGGCTCGCTACACCAGTCAAGTTACACAAAGAAAGTGAGACAGAAGCAGATCGACAGGGAAGGCTCACAGATCAACATATACGACAAACACAATTGAGGGACTCACAAACACCTGAACAACGTGCTGAACAGAATTGAATTTGACGGATGCAGTATTTACAGGCTACCATGTCACACAGGCGTCAGGGTCTGTATATGGAGGGATTCAGTTATAACATTGGAAAAGATTATTGCTTACATTCAAAAGTTACAATAGGAGAAATGGACATCATGTGTGAGTACTGCCAAGCACAGAGGGTTAAATTTGAATCACGTGGGATGTGTTGTTCAGACGGCATTAATGCTGTTGCCTCGTGAGAGCCACACATTTTTCCCTTCCACTCAGTTAGCGAAGCCACTGGGTAATCTGCTAGTATTTTACTAAAATGCATTCTTTGCCTCACGAAGTGGTAAAAACAATCTTAGAGTTTATATGTTTTAAAACAGAAGTTCAAGATATGTTTCCAGCCCTTAATGGGTTGAAGTCTGATAAAAACCTTAAACCCAGTGGGAAACTTTTTTTATATTTTTGCCTTTATTAAGCACATTTCAATAGTCATTTTGAAATGGAGAGTTACCCAGTAACTAGAAAGATGCTAATATAATTCCACTGTATAATAAGACAGACAAAATGGAACCTAATAATTACAGACCAAAAAATCTAACACCTATCCTATGCAAAACTGTGGAAACTATAATAAGAAATAAAGTAAAAGAGTGGTTGTATAAAAGTAACCCATTCTTAGCATATTATGACAGAAAGAACTGCCAAACCAATCTGATAAAAGTAACATATCTAATATAAAAAGCTCCAAATCTGTGTATGTGTGTATATATACACAAATCCACACTGTTGGACAAATTTGCATATTTTCCTCATTTGATCAAGGGAAAAGTGTAGACTATGTTCCGACTCAAAAATTTGAACTTTTTTTTTTAGCCTTTTGTTTTTGTCATTTTACTATAGTTTGAATGACAGTGTCACCTGGTGGCTAAAAGCAAGTGAAACACCTGAACAGACTGAAGCCAGACAAGCAGACAAATTGACCAAACCTTAAAATTATTTACTCATGCAATGTCCAAAGCTGCTTCTAGTATGACATAATTTATATAGATTTTAAAGAAAAGTTACATAATAAAGATTAATTATATTAAAAGAAGCCGAGCTTTTAGAGTTGACATACAAAATCCACATTAACCCAAGTTGTAAATTGGTAGCAGTGGAGGAACTGGAGGATGGCAGATACCAAGGAGGTCAGGTCAGGTCAGGTTGGGGAGCATGCACTGGTACAGTGTGTTGCCTCACCCACCACACAATGAAACAACTTGGGATCCTAGTTGGCAAACCCCCAAGGCAGACACGCATTCCAGTCCCATTCCTTGTACCCTCTATCTGTCACAGCCAGGTGTTATGTAGGCATCCCCTTGGCCTGGCCCAGCCACTCGGGTCCTCAACTATAAGGATCGTGTGAGCTGTATCACCCTCTGGGAATCACGCCACATGGCCGAAGTGCTGTAACTGACACTCCCTCACAATCCAGGTGATGTGCCTCATTCCAGACTCCGTAAGTAACCACTCATTTGGCAAACTAAGTGGTATGCAAGGTTTCTCTGAAAAGACGCGGTACCGAAGGAGTACAGACATTGTCTCAGGTGACTGGATAGCGTCCATGTCTCGCAAGCATATAGTAAAACGGGAAGCACCAGAACTCTAAAGACTTGCATCTTTGTCATTTTGCAAAAATATTGGGAACACCAAACAACCCCTTTCCAGAGATGTCATGACCCCCCATGCTCTCCCAATCCGTCTACTGACTTCATAGGAAGAGTAACCACAGACATGAATGTCCCAGCCAAGGGAACCAAACCTCTCAACATGGTCGACACTCACTCTGCAGGTAGACACACTGCTGATACCCCTTGTTGAGTTTCGTAAAGCATTCAATTCAGTTGGTTGAGCTGCTCTGTGGGACATCCTGAAACTTTAAGGGATTCCCCCCCAAAGTTGCTTGAAATCATGTCCGGCCTATACACTGGTACTATGAGTGTTAGGCAAAGTGCAGTCAGAACCTCTGCGTTTTCCCCAGTTGATTCTGGGGTTCTTCAGGGGTGTGTTCTTGCTCCTGCTCTGTTCAGTGCTTGCATGGACTGGGTGCTGGGTGGGGTTTTGGGGTCCAGTGGCTGTGGGGCATCTGTTGGTGAAGAAAGATTCTCTGATCTTGACTTTGACGACGATGCAGTGATCTTCATGGCGTCAGCAGAACGTCTGATTGGGACTCTTGGGAGACTGAGTGAAGAGTCTGAGTGTCTGGGCTTGAGAGTGTCCTGGATAAAAAACAAGATCCAGGCCTTTAATGGCAAGAAAACTGTGCATCCACTGTGTGTATTTGCATTTGCATTCATCAGAATCCTCATTACCAGGATGTTAGACTTCTTAAACATAAAACCAGACTGACCTGGTCACTGGTAGGTGAGCCAATGATCAAAGATCCAATTGAGGAAGACCCTAGCAAGGACTTTACCCGGCACCAAGAACACTGTTAACTCCCTGTAGTTGACACAATCCAGATGATCACCTTTCCCTTTCTAGATAGGAACGATAAGTCCCATTTTCCAGTCAGCTGGGATGACACCTGTCTCCCAAACGGAAGCAAAGATTACTTGCAGTGCAAGGAGGAAAGCCTTAACACCAGCCTGGAGAAATTCACCCTAGATACCACAGATCCCTGCAGCTTTCCCTACCCTCAGCTGGTTCACCACCTGTGCAATTTACAGTAACTGTCTTGTTCACAGCTAATTGGAGGATCATCCTCAAAAACCATGGACCCAGAGATGTCTAGTATCCTATTTGGAAGATCAGCTTTAAACTACTGCCCAAAGTAGCCAACCCAGCAGGTCACAATTACAGCGTCATCCATAAGGACAGTTCTATCACCAGCCCTGACTGGGACCCTCTTAGAAACAGATTTGGATGTGCGTAATGCTTTGATTTCTCTGTAAGCAGAACTTGGGTCAGTCGACCATAGTTGGTGTGTCACTTGCTCATGGGTTCCTCTAACAAACGCCTCCTTATCTGCCCTCAGAGCACTCGCAGCCATCCTTCTAAGTTCTTGATACAGGCTGGAGTTGCCTTTAAGCCTTGTGCTGCGACTCCTCTCTATGATATCCAGGGTGCTCTGTGAGATGAAACACCTCCTTCTGGAAACACTGGTAACACCAACACAACCTTCAGCAATGTTCAGGATCTGGTCACGAAAGCTCTCACTCATCACATTTGGATCAGCAGTAGCACCTAAGTCTGCAAGTTCCTCATGCAAACTGCATGTAAACTCATTAGAAACAACCTGCTCTTGGAGTCTGGCTAGGTCTTGCTTCATTCACCTAGTAGGCGGTAGCCTACTGGACCTAAGCTGGATGTTCAGAGTAGCAACATCAAGTCTGTGGTCAGAATTCACAAACTGGGCACTTCTGTAGACCCTGCAGTTTTGTAAGAGCTTCCAGCATCTTCCCATGAGGATGTGATCGATCTCCTTAACCGCACCACCGGTATTGGAGTACCAAGTCCAATGATGCGGCTGAAGGTGCTGGAAACAGGATGCAGCGATCCACAGCCCCTGATGTTTCCCAAAGTGAAGGAACATGGAGCCACTTTCACCACGGTCGCTAGACTCATGAGGCCCAACACAATCCTCATAGCCAGTCCTGTCAGTGCCAGTGGTTGCCCTGAAATCACCCATGAGCAGAGCAGTGTCACCTCATGGGCACGAATCAACCACCGAGCAAAGTTATGAATAAAATGTCTCCCTCACTGAGACATCACTCACTGCAGTCGGTGCACACACTGATATGTTGTAATGAGTGCCACATGCGCTTTAGGCCAGTTGTGTCATTTGGGGGTACCTCAGTGGCTTTATCCCACAATATCAGGCATGTAGCCTCAGATCATCGAGAGCCCTCCCATTTACTTGTTCAATGCACATATGTCTTTCACCTCTGATCTTCTAGGGGCCATCCCTGAATTCTTCAATTTAGTGCTTTGAAAGTGATCATCGAGAATGTGAAAAATGGGGATCATCCATGGTCATCAGGGAGTGGGGGCTAATCAATTAATTAGTGCTGAAGGTGCAAACGCTCTTGCTTTAAGCCTTATGTTTGGTCTATGTTTGTAGACTCTGCATAGACGAGAGAGAGAGAGACAAAGGTAAGACAAGAGAGAGAAAGAGAAAATGAGAGAGAGTGATAAAGACACCCAGAGGAGAAGCAAGGAGTAACAACACACAAGGGCAGGAAATACAAAAGTGAAGTTGGATTTTTGCCATAAGTAAAAGTGAGATGTTTCTTAGAATGCAAACCCTTTTTTGTATTTGTGAATGAGCACCCAACCAGGTTTCCGGGTAGGACAGCAAATTAAGTTTATGTTTGTCTTGGCTTGGTGTGGATTTCTTCTGGCTACCATCAACCTCTGAAATGGGTAATAATTGCAATGTCATTGTGCACTCCTAATTTGGAAATTTGTTGTTGTTTTTTATTTCATAATGTATTTTTTGTAGAGTTATTAATACGTTATTTGTGCATATTACTGATCGCTCTGTGTTGGTCTGGGATTTTTGGTGAGTAGTTAAACAAGTATTGGTTACTGAGCCCCAAACAGTTTTTAATTTATATTCTCCATTTGCTACAAGTGAGACAGCAGCATTCTGATTGTGCAGTTGCTGTAGGTCTAGTCAGATTTTGGGGTACAACCAAGAATTCCAATGAAGTTGGGACGTTGTATAAAACGTAAATAAAAACAGAATATAATGATTTGCAAATCCTTTTCAACCTATATTTAATTGAATACACTACAAAGACAAGATATCGAATGTTCAAACTGATAAACTTTATTGTTGTTTTGCAAATCTTCACTCATTTTGAATTTGATGCCTGCAACACGTTCCAAAAAAGCTGGGACAGGGGCAGCAAAAGACTGGGAAAGTTGAGTTTTTTTAAAAAAAACACCTGTTTTGAACATTCCACAGGTGAACAGGTTAATTGGAAACAGGTGTTTGTCATGATTGGGTATAAAAGGAGCATCCCCAAAAGGCTCAGTCATTCACAAGCAAGGATGGGCCGAGGTTCACCACTTTGTGAACAACTGTGTAAGCAAATAGTCCAGCAGTTTAAGAACGTTTCTCAACGTACAATTGCAAGGAATCTAGGGATTTCATCATCTACTGTCCATAATATCATCAAACAATTCAGAGAATCTGGAGAAATCTCTGCACGTAAGCGGCAAGGCCGAATACCAACACTGGATGCCCGTGGCCTTCGATCCCTTAGGTGGCACTGCATTAAAAACCAACATCACTTTGTAAAGGATATTACCACGTGGGCTCAGGAATACTTCAGAAAACCATTGTCAGTTAACACAGTTCGTCGCTACATCTATAAGTGCAAATTAAAACTCTACCATGCAAAGCGAAAGCCATATATCAACAACACCCAGAAATGCCGCCAGCTTCTCTGGGCCCGAGCTCATCTGAGATGGACTGACGCGAAGTGGAAAAGTGTGCTGTGGTCTGACGAGTTCACATTTCAAATTGTTTTTGGAAATCATGGACGTCATGTCCTCCGGGCCAAACAGGAAAAGGACCATTCAAATTGTTATCAGCACAAAGTTCAAAAGCTAGCATCTGTGATGGTATGGGGGTGTGTTAGTGCCCATGGCATGGGTAACTTGCACATCTGTGAAGGCACCATTAATACTGAAAGGTACATACGGGTTTTGGAGCAACATATGCTGCCATCCAAGTGATGTCTTTTTCAGGGACGTCCCTGCTTATTTCAGCAGGACAATGTGAAGTCATATTCTGCATGTGTTAGAACAGCGTGGCTTTGTAGTAAAAAACTGCGGGTAATAGACTGGCCTGCCTGCAGTCCAGACCTGTCTCCCATTGAAAATGTGTGGTGCATTATGAAACGCAAAATATGACAACGGAGACCTTGGACTGTTGAGCAACTGAAGTTGTACATCAAGCAAGAATGGGAAAGAATTCCACCAGTGTCCTCAGTTCCCAAACGCTAATTGAGTGTTGTTGAAAGGAAAGGTGATATAACACAGTGGTAAAAATGCCCCTGTCCCAGCTTTTTTGGAATGTGTTGCAGGCATCAAATTCAAAATGAGTGAAGATTTGCAAAACAACAATAAAGTTTATCAGTTTGAACATTCGATATCTTGTCTTTGTAGTGTATTCAATTGAATATAGGTTGAAAAGGATTTGCAAATCATTATATTCTGTTTTTATTTACGTTTTACACAACGTCCCAACTTCATTGGAATTGGGGTTGTAGAACAATGTTAATCATTGAACTGCGAAAGAGAGGGTTTCACAGAGCAAATGGGTGCAGAACTGAATTAAGAAACATGAAACAAGAAATTATAGTACAAAGAACTCAATGAGGCAGACAACAGTTCCGCAAAAAAGTAAAATTTGTTTCTTAGAACAATGAATAATAGTATATTATTTTGTGTATCTCTCTGTCATTTGCTTTAAAGAACAGGAAAGATTTAATTCAATTGCATCCAAAATCTTCCTCTTAAATTAATTTACTGTTTTCTGCAAAATGAACAGCATTCCTATGATTGCTGGCAACACCACATGGTTAATTTTTCACTGCTTCCGTGGGTAACATAAGGGTGATGCAAGTTATTCAACATCTGGGCTGGATGACCATTTATAGTAGCTGATATTTTGAATGACTTCTTTAATATATAACTGATATATTCCTGCCTGCTTCAAAATATAATCATTATTCCTGTACCAAAGGAAAAAAAAACGGACTGCCTGAATGACTACACACCATTTGCACCCAGGCCTGTTGTGATAAAATGCTTTTAAAGACTGTTGCTGAGATACATTAAATTTCATATTCAAGATGCTTTAGGCTGGTTCCTGTCTGTGTATAACCACGGCTGGCATACAGAGGATGCAATATCCCTACCACTTCTTATCATCCTGGCACACTTTGGTGTTAAAAACTGGTGTGCCAAAGTACTCTTTATAATTACACTTCAGCACTCAACAATAGTGTACCAACAAAACTCCTGCCCTTGGGACATGGTTTCACCTTCTGCAACTGGATTTTGATGTTTCTAACTAGCAGACCAGAATCCACATGCTTTAGTGTTGTGCTTATTTGGTAGCAGTGGCAGTGAGTGAGCAAAGACATCAGAAAAAGAAAAACAAACTGCACTGTTCAGTTTGAGAGTTGTACACTTAGTATTGAATCTGCTGGGTGCAAGCTTTAATGAATTCATGCTTCCTTTTTGCCTCTGTCTGCAAGAATTTTTAATTAATCTAATATTTAATTCTATTAGTTTTATCTCGGGGAGGCATGGTTAAAAAGTGGTTACCACAGATGCCTCACAGCTCAGTATTTGGCCACAATAAACAGTCCAGCATAGTTGGTAGTTGCCTCCCTTGGCTTCAGGGACACTTAAAAAAACATTGCATCATTATGATCCACTCAGAACTATTTCAGTTTCTCCTTCCCCTTTGACTTCAGTGCATTTTTCTGAGTTTGGTGAAGTTCCCGAGCATCTCTGTAATTTCACTGAACTTGGGGCAAATCGAGTCTCATCACTATTAGTCAATCAAATCATACAGTGCATCCGGAAAGTATTCACAGCGCATCACTTTTTCCAAATTTTGTTATGTTACAGCCTTATTCCAAAATGGATTAAATTCATTTTTTTCCGCAGAATTCTACACACAACACCCCATAATGACAATGTGAAAAAAGTTTAATTGAGGTTTTTGCAAATTTATTAAAAATAAAATAACTGAGAAATCACATGTACATAAGTATTCACAGCCTTTGCTCAATACTTTGTCGATGCTCCTTTGGCAGCAATTACAGCTTTAAGTCTTTTTGAATATGATGCCACAAGCTTGGCACACCTATCCTTGGCCAGTTTAGACCATTCCTCTTTGCAGCACCTCTCAAGCTCCATCAGGTTGGATGGGAAGCGTCGGTGCACAGCCATTTTAAGATCTCTCCAGAGATGTTCAATCGGATTCAAGTCTGGGCTCTGGCTGGACCACTCAAGGACATTCACAGAGTTGTCCTGAAGCCACTCCTTTGATATCTTGGCTGTGTGCTTAGGGTCGTTGTCCTGCTGAAAGATGAACCGTCGCCCCAGGCTGAGGTCAAGAGCACTCTGGAGCAGGTGTTCATCCAGGATGTCTCTGTACATTGCTGCAGTCATCTTTCCCTTTATCCTGACTAGTCTCCCAGTTCCTGCCGCTGAAAAACATCCCCACAGCGTGATGCTGCCACCACCATGCTTCACTGTAGGGATGGTATTGGCCTGGTGATGAGCGGTGCCTGGTTTCCTCCAAACATGACGCCTGGCATTTACACCAAAGAGTTCAATCTTTGTCACATCAGACCAGAGAATTTTGTTTCTCATGGTCTGAGAGACCTTCAGATGCCTTTTGGCAAACTCCAGGCAGGCTGCCATGTGTATTTTATTAAGGAGTGGTTTCCGTCTGGCCACTCTACCATACAGGCCTGATTGGTGGATTGCTGCAGAGATGGTTGTCCTTCTGGAAGGTTCTCCTCTCTCAACAGAGGACCTCTGCAGCTCTGACACAGTGACCATCAGGTTCTTGGTCACCTCCCTGACTAAGGCCCTTCTCCCCTGATCGCTCAGTTTAGATGTCCGGCCAACTCTAGGAAGAGTCCTGGTGGTTTCGAACTTCTTCCCCTTACGGATGATGGAGGCCACTGTGCTCATTGGGACCTTTAAAGCAGCAGAACTTTTTCTGTAACCTTCCCCAGATTTGTGCCTCGAGACAATCCTGTCTCGGAGGTCTGCAGACAATTCCTTTGACTTCATGCTTGGTTTGTGCTCTGACATGAACTGTCAACTGTGGGACCTTATATAGACAGGTGTGTGCGTTTCCAAATCATGTCCAATCAACTGAATTTACCACAGGTGGACTCCAATTAAGCTGCAGAAAGATCTCAAGGATGATCAGGGGAAACAGGATGCACCTGAGCTCAATTTTGAGCTTCATGGCAAAGGCGGTGAATACTTATGTACATGTGCTCTCTCAATTTTTTTGTTTTTAATAAATTTGCAAAAATCTCAAGTAATCTTTTTTCATGTTGTCATTATGGGGTGTTGTGTGTAGAATTCTGAGGAAAAAAATGAATTTAATCCATTTTGGAATAAGGCTGTAAAATAACAAAATGTGGAAAAAGTGATTCGCTGTGAATACTTTCCGGATGCACTGTAGCTGGTGTTTGTGCAGTGTTAATGCAAGTTTAAATTTAGGCCTATTTAAGAGATACTTATACATTGAATTACATCAGTTTTTAGCAATGTATTAATTGTTGCAGTCTTGCTGCCATGTTGACCATTTTATTTTATTTTGCAGCATCTGTGTTTCCTATGCTACACACATTTTAAGATTATTACCATTATTGTTGTAATTATCCTTTTTGGGTTATTATCTGTGTTATAGCCTATAACGTTTTGCTTCACCCAATGTTTATGAAACATAGGCAGCCTTGTGTGCTGCTGCAGTATCCAGTTGATGCTCCACTGTTAAGAATTAAATTCTGAATGAATCATTAAATGTGTGTTTTTAGAATTGTAATATCATTAGAAGTTTATCAAATTATATCCCTTTAAAGTGAAAAATTAAATAAGAATTTTTATACTTCTGACATTTGTCAATAATGCAGAAACATGTATATCTACAATAAAAAGTATAATGCCCTATTATATTTATTGATATCTCTAAATTTTCCAGTTGTAACTGAATTTGACTGTAGGTATAAGTGTGTCCTGCAGTGGGCTATCATTTCACCTTAAACGGCTTTTCTGCTTTGTACTTAATACTTTTTGGGTAGGCTTCACATCCCCATGAATCTGTATTAGACTAGATGGGTTAAGACAATGAGTGTTTGGAGGAGTGTATTTTAACGTCTATAAATGTTTTAAATAGAATTCTGTTTACTTACAGAATATTTTAGCATAATCTGCCTGAGAAGCGTAAGTTAAAAGTGCTGAACTTGAGCTTTTCTTGACTTTTAAGAAAGTGATTATGCTTCTTTAGATTGCTATTTTTCTTACATGTCAAATATGAGAAATTAGTAAATGTACGTTTGAACTGGAAGTAACCATGTTTTCCCTAACAGACAGCATAATATAGGCAATAGTTCTCTCCAATCTGATCTTTAGAGCCTTACTATAGATATGGAAATGCTCCAGTTGGAAGTTTAAGAATGTGCTTCTGTGTCCAGAGTGGTCTTTTACATATTACAAGGATTTTAAAAATTTGACATATTCTCTTTGTAATTGATAATTTATCATTCATTTAATAACATTATAATCATTCTGTTTTAGGGAATCTTGGGTTCAGGTTTTGCTCTGAAAGTTCAACAGAAGCAACGGCAAAAGCACTTCAACAGACAGATTCCTGCAGCAGCATCACTGATCCAGGTATACTGAAAAGTGAATAAATGGTCATTAAAATACTATTGTCAATTATATATAAAGTTCTGTAAAGGCTTACATTCAATTATACAGTGTCCATATGGAAATAGTGTCTTTTAATAGGGTGCTTTTTATTAGCAGTGCATTTTATTAAACTGTTGGAATGGAATTTTCTTTAGATAATTTTGTTTCTTTGTACAAGCCAAGGCCTGAGTGTTCATTTATTTGGTTGGGTTAGAGTAATGATTGTGCGGTGATTGGTTGCTTCTTTTAGCCATTGCCTGTCCTTTGGGTCCCCCCAGCCATTTAAATGAAAAGAAATTATAGATGAGTCAATAAAGCTGAGAACACTTGAGAAAAACTGTGGTAAGATTTCTCCATGAAGTCTTCTGTGTTATAGTAGAAGCACAGCAATATTATTCTGTCCACAAGGTGGGCCTGCCATTTTACTTGCATCATATTTTCATTCACTTTAATTTCACCTAGGAAGATCAACCATTAAACTTCCTTGTCTTTACTGTACATCCAGTGTAGTTTATATTCTTTTTAAAAGTAAATTATTGGCTTTCAGTACACAGTGGCAATAGCCAGCAGCATTAAACTATGTTCACAGGTTCTGGGACTATATCTGCACACCTTAGCAAATTATTAATTTACTGTCTCAAAGAAAATGTGCCAAAAATTACTTGCTGCTATATGTTTGAGGAAAAAAATCTCCATCATTCCACTTTATGTGACTTGATCAGAGACAGCACTATTAGGACCTCTGACAAGGCTATCAGGTGTGTAAAACAGCTTTGAAGTATTAGTAAGTTAACAAACACTATTACATTTAACCTCACAATCTGTTTTTTGGGCATATGTTTTAATAAATTAAATAACAGCCATAAGAGGCATAATGTGGTGAACATACACATATATTTTTAATTAGAAACACTGCATAAAGATTATTTTAAATTAACTATTCTGGCTGGATTTAATATTTAGTCATACATCACATCATCATGAAAAATATTGTAACAAACAACATAGAAACACCGTGACACACACACTGAATAAGAGTTAAGCTCAATTTTGGGCACAGTTATTTAACAATGGATGATCCACAGAAGTACTTCCAGAAGAATCACCTTCCTGCTGTTATAGCACATGTGAAAGCTCATTCACACTTTGGGCAATGATCTTTATGTGAGTGCCTATTTGCAAGAATGAAGGTTGCTTTAAAATTACCTCATGTTAAGTCATGAGCAAATATAAAATCTGTGTTATTACCTCACATATTGTAAGGGCATTCAGAATTTGGTGCAAAATTCAAGAAATGCTTGGTTGTGACATACCCAAATCATCACTGTTGCAAAGCTGCCTTTTTCCTGTGGCAAAACAATATAATGTTACCAGATGTTTCATTTCAAGTGACAATGTGTGACTTCTCCATGCTGATAGATCTATCAAATAATGTGGATTTGTTAGGAATTTTATATGATCTCTATCAGATCAATATCTTTTGACTAATTCAAATGTGTTTCCAAAACATTCAACCTTTTCAGGGATGTGCATGCCGATTTCTGTCTGAACACTGTCTTCTAGCAGCTCCTTGCGAATTACAATAACTCACAAGCTTTCCCTAATTCTAATAAAGGTAGGAGCAGTTCCCTAAATTAGTGAAATTCATGAACTTCTTTAACTCCTACTCTTAAGAGTAGGACCAAATTTGCATTACTATTTTTTGAGGCAGTGTGACAGGCGCCTGGCGTCCATGCCCAGCCGGGACGCCCCTGCACACAGTATTCAGGGGGAGCAGCCCTGGACAGTGCAATACCTCCCCCTGGACGCTAGATGGCCGCCCCCGGGCTGGTGCAGTGCCTCGGTTTCCCACAGGGCTCCCTGGGAATTGGAGTTGAGGGCAACCCTGTTGGGTCCCGCAGGTACCGCCAGGGGGTGCTGTGTTTGGGACTCCTGAGCCCGTGTGGGCAACATATTCATCACACCTGGAAGTGCCGCTGGATCTTGGTGATCAAACACCTGGAGCACTTCCAGGTGACCTATAAAAGGGAGTCAGCAACCACCACTCATCGGCAAGAGTCGGGTGGAGGAGGACAAGGTTGCTAGGGAGGAGTGGTGGTGCCAAGGAAGTGAAAAGTGCTTGTGCGGTACTGGTGCTTGGGACTGTGTTGTGGCTGGGGGGATTACGGGGAAGACATGCTTCCCAGCTGAAGAGAAATAAAAGTGTTTTGTATTTTAGACGTGCCTCCTGTGTCCAATCTGTGTCGGGTCAGGCGCTATATATTGCATTTCACAGCAGTTAGGACCATTTTCCTACTGTCAGATGCTTGAAACTAATATTGTTTTATCATTCCTGTACAGCTTTGTCTTTATATTTGGGATTGTTGCCTTTTTGGGAAATAAATCTTCTTCCAAGGTGTTGGTTTCTGGTAGATGTCATCAGGTTTTCTTCAAGGATTTCCCTGTGTTTTGCTGTATTCATGTGACCCTCTTCCCTCATAAGCATTCCACTGCTTACTGCAGAGAAGCATCCCCACAGCATGATGCAACCACCACCAAAGTGTAATGTTTGACTTTTGACAAATGTGGCATTTTCTCTGATGCATCTGTCACTAATCTTATTTTTTCATGGTTATTCAGTTCTTGTGGAGGTCTGCCTATAAGCAGACTTACAGCAATGCCATGCCTTTTCCATTTCATAATGATTAATTTATTTGGACACCAAGAGATAATCAGTGACTTGAATATTTTCTTATATCTGTCCCATGACTTGTGCTTTTTAATCACCTTTTCACAGAGTTGCTTGGAGTGTTCTTTTGTTTTTATTGTATAGGTTATGCCACAATACTGACTCTCACCACATGACAGACCTCTCAGATATAGAGGCATTTATATTGCAATCATTTTAACTATTAGATCAGAGAAGGGTGAGCTCCATGAAAAAGAAAATCAAACTTGAGACCAGTAGTTTATTCACAGTATGTAAAGCAATTTTGGTGGTATTTTTGTGATGCTAACTCCTTGCACAAGGTTTGATGTTATCAGGTTTTATACATCCGTTTGTTTAAATGTTCTGCCTAAAGACACCACGTGTAAACTTATAAACAAATGTACCTTTTACAGATATGGGAAATGTTTTGGAATTCAATTTATCAATGTGTAATATTGCCATTTTGCCTGAGGGTTCTTCTTGCAGGATATAATGTAGACCAGCTTGGGCTGTGCTATTAAAAGCAGCCAGTGACATTCACAAAATGGGATTCATGTGTTCACAGCATGTGAATTCCTCCATGATTATTTTAATTATTTTTAATAAAAAGGCTTGGCATTCTACCACCTAAACTAAGAGTGAATATCATTTCTGCTACTGTAATTATGTGACTTCTAAAACCAATTGGCTTACACTTGTGAAGATTTTGATGCCATAATTATAGGATGAATACCTATGTGATCAATCATTTTCTGTGCTACATTTGTTATGAGTTTAAACACCTTTTAGAGCTCTGTTTTCACTTTTACATTAAAGAGGTTGTTTCTGTTGATCAGTGTCAAAAAAGGTAAATTAAATCCACTAACATGTAATGTGCATACTTCCAATTGGGTGAATACATTTTAAAGCATGAATCACACTAACCTACAAAGTTTTATTTCTGCTGTACACTTGTGGGTCTGTGGCTCAAAAAGAGTGGTTGTTTTAAAAAATAGTCAAATGGCTGGATCCTTCTCCGTGGGCGTGCTCCCACAGCTGTTGGGAATTGGTGGAGTAATTGGGGTGGTCTTCCTGCTGTGTTTAACTGAGACACTGCGCTGCCTGAGCCAGAAAAATGAGCAGGTGTAATACTTGGGTAGAAGAAACAGAAAAGAACAAAAGAGTGGAGGTTAATGACAAAGATGTAGGCAGTAGTGAGCCGTTGCTTAGAGAGAATCAGGTGGACAGGAATGGTGTCCCAGGAGGTACTACGTGACCACTGCTCAATATGGGTTACAAGGATCACTCCGGCTGAGCAACCAGGGTGCAGGAGTGATTGTTACACTCCAGAGTATTCTCTTGTCAGGGTTAGTCAGCAATCAGTGGTGGTAGGAGGATGGCATGCTTTTACCAGGTGGAGCCTGGAAAGGCAGCAGTGGATGCTAGTGATGGGCAGAATGAAGTCTAACGAAGGATTGAAACATTTGAATCAATTGTGTTGAAAATCTTGTTGAAGCTTCGAAGCATTTGACACTCATCTCTCTAGTGACATCTCCTGGGCATTTGCATTAATGTTACACAAACTCATGATCAAGTTCAATGACGTCTCTTAAAGTTTCACTGCTACAGTTCGACAGTGGCCCCCAGTGTCTAATGTCTAAATATGTATATAACTAATGCCGGCAGGCGGAATGTACTATACAACAAGCAAGAGTTTTACTAAAACAGAATAAGACGTCTCACTCATTGAACCCTGGCTCTTTTAATAAATATTCCTATTTTACATTGTATCATTATTATTGTTCCTTTTATTAGTATTATTATTAGCCCTTATCCTTTCTTAAGATCACATTTAACCAACTGTCATTTAGGGTTCCACAAACTAATGTTGTAGGTTTAAAAAAAAAAAGCATAAATTGAAAAGGAGCTTTGTCATTCATCCTCAAGTCCTTTCTTTGTTCTTCCTTATTTAAAACCGAGTAGACAGAAAAGGTTAAACCCTCTACTTTGCCATAATATAGATAAGCATATCTGAGAAAGAATAAGAAATCCTTAAATCGACAGATATTATTCAATTAAGTAATGAAATATTTAATTGATTAATACTTTACAATATTTTGTGGAGCACAAAATTATCGAGTTCGATAAGAACAAAAGATGCCATCACAATCAAATCTGTCAGAATCGCTGATTGTGCTGTCCTGTGGCTTGATTGACTAAAGCAGTTGCTTTTCTTATTCTGCGCATAGTGCAAATCTGAGTTCGAGTCAGATTAAAGAGCCATCTAAATTAAAAAAGCAGGGACAGAATAGATATATTTATAACCTAATTCAAAAAATTCATTTTGAGAAATTTTTTGGAATGATCGCATAAGATATTTGTTGTGGAATCATCCCCACTTGGAATCGCCATCAAAATGCAATGACCAGTTTGTGGAACATAACTCACGTACTATATTTACAATAAAGGCTTGTTTATACTTCACGCTCAGAATGCATACGTGCGCGCATCATGGCTGCCACAAGTTCCCAGCGTTCATTTGACACTTCCTCTGAGCAGGTCCTCAGAAATTAACGCGACCTGTGTGCGAGTTGCAGTACCAGCAAAAAGTCGGGGGGCGCAGTGTGATAAAAGTTGGAATGTGACGCCAGAGTCTCTGTTTACTATCTACATGTGACAGAAAACCGAATCTATGCAAATCTTGTAGGATTGATGTGCACGCTTCGATGTTTGATGAATGGTTCGATGTTGTGAAGCAAAATGCCGACATAGAGATGCATTCATGGTGCTTTGATATTCAAGCGTCGCATATTCCCAATCATAATGGCACAATGTATTTTAAAAGTGTTACATACAATCTTTTGTGCAGTCTTTTTTTTCTGGGGCTTCCTCCTGACCTGACAGCAGCATCAAACAGCAATAGATCACCACACAGAATACATTAAATCTATCATTTTTTCAACTCTCTGCACATTTAGAATCCTTAGATTTATACTTGATATCACTTTCATGATGAAATGCATTAAAGTATGTATGTTACATTTTACAGATAAATCATTAATTTTGTTTAAATAATGAATACTGTGTCACAAAAACGAGACATAAACAGATAAAGGTTTGGGGCAGCCACCCGTATAATATGGTATCCCGGCTGCAAAAGTCGTTTTTATCAAATAATCAGCACTGAAGTGCATACAACTGAGTCCAGAACAAGACTGAGGCAAAAGGGAAAAAGGGCAGGCTTTTAAAGAGGAAGACAGGAAGTGAGGTCATAAGGATTGGGCATGTGTTCATCAATCATTGGATCAAGCCTGGGCATGAGATCAGAGGGGCCGGAGCTGGTAAGGTCTACTTCCATTGGCTCAGTCCCGGAAGTGACGTCAAGAGAGCCAGGTGGAATCTCCCGGGAATGGTCTACAGGAAAGGGAGAAAAAGAGTCAGTCCACTCTGCCACATCCCGGCATGCCTCAGAACTGCCTTCACTCAAGCCCTTTAGCTGCCTCCCATGCGCACGTGTGTGACAACTGTTAATTATAGTGTATGTGAGTGCTTGTATTCACCTTGCATGAGCTGATGCCCCATTCAGGGATTGTTTCTGCTTTGTGCCCAATGCTTGCTGGAATGGACACATCCCTGGATTGATGGATTTAATCATTAAACATCCTTTTCAGAGATTAGATCAGAATTAAAAGGGTATTCCAGGCAATTCACAACACAGCGAAGCCGAACCTGTTCTCACTGTGATAGTATCTTGCACTGCCACCTAGTGGATTCTTCCACATTTACGTAAAGTGCGTGCGCAAGTATAAACAATAAAACGCTTGCGTAACAGGAGCGTCCGCTGCAACATGCATCATGTCGCGTGAAGTTTAAACCTGGTCTAATCCATCTTCTGTCTCTTGCCGTTTGATGTCTATGAATCCCGCCATTGAATAGGGTGATAACAAACCCACTGTGGCAGATCAGTTTGAATTTGCTCTGCTGCATCCAAAATTCAAAGTTGTCAATCCAGAGTAAATCAGAGAGGCTGAGAGACACAGCGCAGATCAGTCACTGGCACACTGTCTCACAAACATACACAGGACACTCCAAGGTGAGCATTGTAAGTATTAAGTGATCCACACTCTGTAGTTGAAATCTACTGTATTGTATATGTAAAGTGTAATGTGAATAAAAGTATGTGCTGCACAACTAATTTCTAATGTCATTCAAACAGAAACAGCATCCATTGTAGATGCATTTGTGGTGAAAAGAGAACCCAGCAATTTTTACTGAGGTCAGCATTAATGATTCACTTGAGTGCTGCAGCAACTAAGACCAGCGAGATAAACACATCTGGACCTGCTTTCAAAAAAGCATCTACCTTTACCAGCAGCATCCCTCCTTTGTGAACACATCTTTAAGTTCCGAATAGACGATCAGTACAAAGTCGTCTTACTCAGAGCACAGTATAATAATAAAACATTTCCTTAAATAAAAATTATAGTTCTCCTGTCTGCACCATTCCTAACAAATCTTCCAGTTACAGAAGCAAAATCCCAGTCACTAACATGTTTACCGTGTAGCCCCCCTCCCTTAATAATCAAAGTAAGAACACATTCCACCTGATTAATTTAATATTTAATAATTTAAACCCCTAAACCCAAAATCATCACCATAACAATAATTGAAATTGTCAGTCAAATGATTTGTTTTGTTATACACATTAAACAAGATGCACATTTACGTTTGATATATCTTTACTAGGGTTGTGTGCCCCAAGGCCACCTATGGTGGCCCAACCCCCCTCTGATAGCTTGTCTCACTCTTTATCGGTCCACTGTAGAATTTTATGTTAAATGAACAAAAAAACTCTATGTGCAACATTTCATAAAAGGAGAATGTGGGGAAACAAATTGGTGCTCGTCTTAATTCGGGGCGGAAACGATACTGCTGCACCATTCAGACTACATTGTACACCAATGCCACACAATTAAATCACTACTGTTCTTAGCAGAGTGGATGTGCATAATGTATATTTTTGTTTTTATGTGTTCATGTTAAATTGATTGAATTGACATGAGAGTATCATTGTTGTAGTCTCCTAATGAAGATGAAAAAAATTATACAAAAAATGTATACTGTATAGGGTGGCGCAGTGGTAGCACTGCTGCCTTGCAGTAAGGAGACCTGGGTTCGCTTCCTGGGTCCTCCCTGTGTGGAGTTTGCATGTTATCCCCGTGTCTGCGTTGGTTTGCTCTGGGTGCTCCGGTTTCCTCCCACAGTCCAAAGACAGCAGGTTAGGTGCATTGGCGATCCTAAATTGTCCCTAGTTTGTGGGTGCGTGTGCCCTACGGTGCCCTGTATATTCAGGGTGAGCAGCCCTGGACGGTGCAATACCTCTCCCTGGATGCTAGATGGCCGCCCCCCTGGGTTGGAGAGGTGCCTTGGTTTCCCGCAGCGCTCCATAGGAATTGGAGTTGGGTGCAGCCCTGTTGAGTCCCACAGGCACTGCCAGGGGCAGCATATTCGCCACACCCAGAAGTGCAGCCAGAACTCGGGGATCAAGCACCTGGAGCACTTCCACCACTCATCTGCCAGAAGAGGGTGGAGGAGGACAAGGTTGCCTGGGAGAAGTGGTGGTACAGAGGAAGAAAGTGTGTGGTGTGTTTTGGTGGTGCTTTATTTACACCTAGGACTGTGTTGTGCCTGTGGGGATTACAGGGAAGACGTGCCCCACAGGTGAAGATAAATAAAAGTGCATTTATTTTACATGTGCCTTCCGTGTCCATCTGTGTCAGGTTAGGCACCCATATAACGCCTTTTGTTACACTGTATACTATATGATGTACAGCTTTAAAGAAAAATGAGGGTTGCATGAAAATGTTGCACGATTTAGCTGAATTTTGTATACATAGACAGTAGATAAATTGAAGAGGCAAAGAAGGGATATTTATAAGAAGAGAGTATCAGTGTGAGAGAGGTGTCGTGACCTGTAATACTAAAGTGCTTCTTTGCAGCATTATGCATTCTAGCAGTTGGCATTTGTAAGATGTATAACTTATAGTTTCGCTTCTTGTCGCTAAGTATTATCGGGCACAATCATTTAAAATGTATTGATCATCCACAAATATTAATTATCCCTGACAATTCTGTCGTGTTTTTGAAATCTGGTGATACCATATGTACTTCAAATGTAGCTCGATGAATAATAATTTGAAGCACTGAGCAGACATGCCCACTGGTTAATAAATCGTCAAGCGCAGTTCAAAACACTGAGCAGACATGCACAATGGTTAATAAATTGTTGAACTGGAAGATGATTTAAGAATGCAGAAACGACAAAAGCTTAGTCTTTCAATAATTCTATTTACATCAATGATTTATTCTGCTGTGCTGCAGTTCGGACAACTTCTTATTTACTGACCCTAATGTAACTCTAATGTAAAGCATTTCTTAGCCTCTCTGACATGATCGACATGGGGTAGCATAGACGCTGGATTATATACTGTATGCTCATCAATTTGTTGCAGATTCTAGGTGGACAAGACTCATCAGAAGGAATGAGGTGGCTGTCCTAGGTACTCCCTGTGTGGAGTTTGTATGCTCTCCCCATGTTTGCATGGGTTTCCTCCCATAGTCAAAAAACATGCAGTTTAGTTGGACTGGCAATACTAAACTGGTCCTAGTTTGGAGTATGTGCGACGTGATGTGGGAGACCTTACGTGACAGGACACTGAAGGTTGCTGAGGGTTGTGTTTGTGTTACTGGTGTTCCCAGAAGGAGGTGTTTCATCTCGCAGGGCACCCAGGATATCATTGAGAGGAGTTACAGCGCACAGCTCAATGGCAACTCTGGTCTATACTGGGAACAGACAAGGATGTCTGCGAGGGCACTGAGGGCAGATAAAGAGGCGTTTGTTATAGAAATCTGTGTGCAAGTGACACACCATCTGTGATCTAGCACCCCACATTCTGCTTACAGAGGAATTGAAGCATTATGCACATCTGAATCTGTTTCTCAGAGAGTCACAGTCAGGGCGGCTCATGGAACAGTCCTTATGGATGACACTGAAGTTCTGACCCACTGGGCTGGTTACTT
The DNA here is from genome assembly GCA_026402145.1 of Polypterus bichir lapradei. Taxonomy (NCBI): domain Eukaryota; kingdom Metazoa; phylum Chordata; class Cladistia; order Polypteriformes; family Polypteridae; genus Polypterus; species Polypterus bichir. The sequence goes on along the minus strand of JANRMT010062793.1, from coordinate 19,724,857 downwards.
TCAGAAGTTGTTCAAAGCTGATCCTCCAGCGGGGACGTTGGATATCTATGAGTTCACGGTTCTTGAGGCTTATCCTCCAATTAGCTGTAAACTACTCAATTGCATACCTCATTCTAACTAAACTCAAAAAAGATCAGTGGACCCACCCTTGATTATTCACCACTTACAGTGTCAGTCAGTCATTTTCTAACCTACTCAGTACTGAACAGGGTGTTGGGGCAGTGGAGTTGTAGGGGTCTATCATGCAGGGAGGACCGGAGACGTTAACCCTGGTCTCTTTACTGTGAGACAGTGCTACCACTGCGCCATCATGCCAACCACCCTACTTGAAGAGATAGTTGGATTCAATAGAATGCCAATCAGGTCACAGGCAAGAGACTCTTTTCTGCACTGGATTGGCTGCACTGATGAGATACTGGGTGGATGTAGAGCTAATCAAGTCTCTGGCTGGGAACTGTACAGTTGAAATGAGATGACCTTTGATCTGTTTTTGCTTGTGTTCTGTTAACAACTATTTAGAGCATTTTCACTTCTTAGACTCTTTGAACTTTATACTGGAAAGTATACTAGTATATAACTGACCACTAGCATTTAACTGACTGTGAGATATCAGTGAATGAAAGAAATGATTAGAGGGGAGCAATCTAAATGAACTGCCTCTGCTAGACATTGATTGCCTATGACAAATGCCATAGTTTAGTACATGTACCTGGTACCATAGTACATTGACGAACTTTATAGTCATTTCATCTGACCTAAGGCTATATGTATTACAGCTACTTTCCACATCATAATGTACAACAAACAAACACAAACAGCACACAAATATTTACTATGCCTTTTTTTAAAATTAATAGCAGTACTGTACTTTAATTCCATATATGGTTGTAAACAGTACTAGCTTTTAAAAAAGGCATGTTGCTTATCACTGCTTTTTCTCTGTTTCTTATAATGAAAAGGATTTCATTTGGAGGTGATCAATTAGGCTCTAATGGGAGAAAAGGGTAATTGGGACAATAAGGGAACAAGGACTTGAGCCACTGTATTCATTTGTGTATGTTACTGGATCACTTCAAAAAATTATAATTGTACACTTGGCACTACATACAACTACTCTTTTTCTGTCCTCTATTATGTACCATGGCTTGGATCTCTGATAACCCTTCCCACAGTCACATTGTCTCCCTGTGATCCACCATCCACCTGCAATCTCCTGGTAAAAGTCTTCCCCGATTACCTCAACCAGCTGATCTGGTATAGCTGAGATATAAATTCATTGATGACCCCATTGCTGTGGCACCAGGTGGCCTTGCAAGTTGAACACTCGGAACAGCCTATTGATCGCGTAAGTAAATGGACGCTTGAGGGCGCTGTTGCCCCGTAAAACCCAACAAACAGATTCTGACACAGGTTTAAAAGCACCAAGAAGTATTTTAATTTTCTTCCTAATTAGTGCCTCCAAAGCACCACAGCCAGAATAAGCACACAATGAATAAACAATTCTCCTCCTCTCCTCCCTGCAGCTCTGTCACACTCCGTCCCAACTCTGGCTCCCTTGCTGGATCTCCACTAGTCCTTTATATAGTCCTTGACCTGGAAGTGCTTCTCCTCTTCTGTTCTCGTGACTTGTCAGCACTTCCAGGTCAGATAGAGAATTACATTTTTCTTCAGCCCGGAAGGATACTGTCCTGCCGCCCCCATGACTTGGGAGTACTTCCGGGCTATATTGGAAATTGAAATCCCCTTGTCTCCCTGCAGCATCCGCTGGCGGCACCCACGGTACCCAGCAGGGCTGTGAAGCCGAACTCCATCTCCCATAATGCCCTGTGGGAATCTGGGGCACCGCTAAGCTGCAGGGAAGTCGCCATCTAGCATCCTGAGGTTTTCATCTGGGTTAAGCTGCCGGCCATTACTCACAATCGATACAAGTCCCATATGGTATGTGTTGTCATCCCTAAGCCTATCCACAAGAAGACACAGTCATTAGAAATACCAAAGGAGGAGTGCATGTCACATCCCCACTGTTGCAAGTCTGTGGAGGTGAACAACAAAACCAAGAGTTGTTCTCGCTTTGATTATCTAATTGACTGTAGTCGCACAAGAGGTGAGAAGTATTGTTTCATGGCCAATCCCCTGTCCCTTCCTTGCACTGGGGTGGTGGATATAAATGGTCGTAACGTGAACACTCACTGATTCCGGTAGCAGCCTTTCCATTGTTTCATGAGTCACATGCTACTTAGACAATGAAGCCTGGATTGACTAGTCTAACCTGCATTCTCAGGGAAACTTGGTGTACAACTCAAAATATCAGGGTGACTGTTTTATGCAGTCTACCTTATCCTATGATATTGGGGAAAGACTGGTTGCAAAGTAAATGTGGAGAAGCACAAAGCACCCCTTCTGGGACACTGGGCCTTATCAGAGATGATACAAACCAATCTCAAGCTCTCTCCTTGGTGGGCTGTCAACCAGCTGAAAAGCTGGGTCACGTGGCTACCCAGCATGACATGGGTGATGTAAAACCAGCTCGCATGGATGTCTCCACTGAGATGGATAGTGAGTTGTCACGGTCTGTTGCTCTGCCCACTGAGGTTGCTCTTGATGCCCTCTCATAATTACATTTTCAATTTCAGCAAACACAGGCCTGTTTGAAAAGAGAACAATGGATGATTCCTTGAAGTTTGCCAGGAATGTGGTCGTTCTGGTAGACAGACAACGAATGTCTTATCCTATACCACTGGGACTGCACTTTATGCTTAAGAATAATTTATTATATTATGCAGCCAAGCATGAGGGTGAGGTGAAGTCATTGTTGTTAGCTCTGTGATCCTACCAACAGCAGGTTTGTGAATTAGCACATGCCCAACTCTTAGGTGCCTATTTGGGAGCCAAGAAGACCTTAGAGTGGATTAGGCTCTGTTTTTATTAGCCGGGGATCAATGAGGAGGTCTGCTCTTTTTGTGCTTCCTGCCCGTAATGTCAACTGTGTCAGATTCCTCAGAAAGACCATGTTCCTCTCGTACCCACCCCACTCACTGATGTCATTGGACATATAGGGGTAAATATTGTAGAACCCCTTGAATCCTTCACTCTTGACCATAAATATATCTTGGTGGTGATTGATTATGCTACACGATATCCAGAGGCTATGCCCCTGAGTGCAGCCAATTACAAAAACATTAAATGGTAAATGGTAGGGGTCTTTGCGCATGTTTACATCCCTAAAAAAGGGACATCTTTAACCTCAGAGAGGTTCAGGGAGGTTACCAAGTTACTCAGAATTTAAACATGTAAAAATCTCAGGATATCATCCCAAAACTGATGGTTTTGTAAAGTGGTTCAGTCACTCGCTTAAACAGATGCTGAGAAAGGTGGTGAGTGAGGATGGAAGAAACTGGGATCAGCTATTCCCCTTGTGTTGTTTGCCTACCGGGAGGTCCCACAAGCCTCTATGGCCTTCTCACCATTTGAGTTATTGTATTGTGTCATTGTCCCTTCTTAGTGGGACGATCTTGTAGATTCAGAACCGGAGCCTGAAGCCACCACTTGTCCCACATTCAGGCGCCAGAAAACTGTGGAAAAAAGACGCAGAGGAAGACAGGAGTGCAATCAATTAGTATTAGTTTATTAACAACAGGTGAGTAACATTGATCTCCTGCTAACAATTCAGAAGAACACACTTCCCCTTCTGCAAGCACTTTACTGTATATAGTATATTCTCCCTCTGTGACCTTTTACAAAAAGAAAAAAAAAACATGTCTACTTGTCTCACTCACATACTTCCTCTTTTACAATTTTAAGTTAGCACATTTCCTAAGTCCAGGCTGAAAATATTTGTTGCTGACAGTTGCTTTTTTTTAGGAAGTTGCCATCTTTTACCCTGAATCATACTTTCCAGCTTACACACACACTTGAATTAGGTAATAGCTTATATTAGTATATATATTTTTATATATTGTCACGCTTGGGTTACATAGTTGCATAGATTCATTCACGGTTTTCAAGAAACAAACTTTATTCATAAACTGCATAGTAAAGAATAAAGCAGAGGGCGCATCTGCTCAAAAACCATCTAATGAGATGAGAGTTCATATCTTTCTGACAGTATTGAAGAAGGAGTGTGATCAGTCACCAATGTAAAATTACATCCCCATAACTAATAACAGAGCGCATCCACAGCCCATTTAATAACCAAACATTCTTTCTCATTTGTCGAATAATTGCATTCCTGAGGAAGCAATTTTCTACTTAAAAATGTGATAGGGTGTTCTTCACCATCAAAAATCTCAGACAAGACACCGCATTAACCAAACGCTCTAGCGTTTGTCTGTAGAACAAAATCCTTAGAGAAGTCAGGATTCCACCAAAACTGGGTAAGAAATCAAAACACTTTTCAAATCACAAAAGAAACGTTCACAAAACAGGGCGGTTTTTTCTGCCTCTTGTAAGATTGGAAAGAGGAGCAGCCCTATTTGCAAAATCAGGGATGAATCTTCTATAATAATCGGCAAGCCCCAGAAAAGCACAAACCTGTTTCTGCGTCTCTGGTCATGGTTAAGCAAGCACCTCATCCACTTTTCTTAGTTGGGGGTGAGTCAAACCTGCCCATTGAATAACCCAAATAATGAGTCTCAGACATACCCAACCTACATTTCTTAGTGTTACTGATCAAACCAGCCTGTTTCAAGCTATCAAGAACAGCTTGAAGTCATACTAAGTGTGTATGCCAATCATTACTGAAAATTACAAAATCATCGAGGTATTCCTAGGAGTATTCAGAATGAGGACGCAAGATCTGATCCATCATACTCTGGAAAGTCAGAGGCACTCCATGAAGACCAAATGGAAGTCTAGTAAATTCGTAAAGACTGTCAGGAGTTGCAAATGTTGTTTTCTTATAACTGTCAGCCTGAAGAGGTACCTGCCAGTAACCCTTCGTGAGATCCAGCATGGAGATATAGGAGGCTCGACCCAGCTTTTCCAACAATTCATCAACACGGGGGCATTGGGTAAGCATCAAATTTGGAGACCTTATTCAAGCATCTGAAATTGATACAGAACCGAACCGAACCATCCAGTTTTGGGACTAATACAAGGGGACTGCACCATTCGCTCTTACTTTCACGAATAACACCCAATGCCGGCATCTGTTTGACTTCTTCATGCACAATATTACGTTGCGCTTCCAGGATCCAAAACGGGCGCATCTGCACCCTAACACCGGGTTCAGTAGTGATTTTATGTTCTGCAAGGTGGGTCAAGCCCGGTAGGCCGGAAAAAACATCAGTGTTCCGTTCAATCAAAGATAACAACTCTGTCTTTTGCGAGTCAGTCAAATCATAACCAATGGCAACATTGGTCTAAGAGACAGCAGCCAAGGAAGCGGAAACCACCTGCGAGTCACGCCACTCCTTCATGAGATTAACATGTAAAATCTGGAATGGTTTGCGCTGGCCCAGTATTCTGGCCTTGTAATTCACCGGCCCCTTTAGCTCCTCAACAATGGCAGGACCCTGCCATTTTGCTAGAATCTTGTGCAGGTCAGATGGAATCAGAACCAAAACATGATCACCAGGTTTTAATTCACGGAGCTTACGGTGTCTATCATATACATGTTTCTAGGTTTGTTGTTCACATTGCTGATGCTCCACAATGATAGAAGAAAGTTTAGAAAGCCTGTCTTGCAACAAAATGACCCGATCTGCAAAGCTCGGCCCGTGAGCTTTTGTCCGGATCAGGAGCCTCTCCAGATATGATCTCATTAGTAACAATGGGAGCCCGTAATGGCTTTTCCGAGGAAACTGGATGTTCAGGGTCAGCGTATTGAGCCCGCTGTTCATTGCGCTGATCTCGGGCAGGTTGAGAATGTGCCCCTGGTGGAGCATATGCACCACCCTGTCTCCAAGCAGCATAGGAGCCTTCCAATCATTTGTCCAAGGTGGAGAATGAGTCAACATCGAAAAAAATGACAAAAAAACTCGTCCCGGAGAACTTCAGGAATCCCTGCTTTTACCACATCACTGGCTACTTTCTCCACAATCTGCTCGATCGGGTCCCCCTCAAACCAGCTGTGAACAAGATGAATTAAATCCTGTGTCAGAGGCAGATCACATGGCACTGCAGCAACAGCAGCTAATTGAGCAAAGAGGAGGTAAAAAACTGTATTCGTTTCCCATTGTATCGCCGTTTAAGAGGGGTTTTTGGAGGAGCGACTGCGTCTTCTAGGGGTGCGTTCAGCCCCCATCTTCACAATATATTTTCCTATACCACAATGCCCAAACACCAACAAGAGCTTGAAGCAGCCATCCTGATCATCACAGAAGTGGTGAATGAATGATCTGAGCAAAACTCTCTGACTATGCATGACATCATCACTGAGGCAGGGTTTGTCATCTGGGAGCACCCGTAGTACCTCCTGGAAGCAGAATGAGCTGGAGTGGAACTGGTCCTGGTCCAAAAGCTGGGTGGCATTTGGCACTTTTGTAATGACTTCTGCCAACTTAATCAAATGTCCTAATTCGATGCTTACCAAAGTGGATGAAATTCTTGAGCGACTCTTCATAGCTTAATATCTGACCACTCTTGACATAACAAAAGGGTACTGGCGAATTTCTTTAATGGAATCCACAAAGAACACCACATCTAGCACCCTTAGCGACCATTGGCAATATTGTGGTCCTCCCATTTGGATTGCACAGGGAACTGGCAACCTTCCAGCATCTGGTGGATTAAGTGCTACTTTGTCATCTATTCTGGTGTCTGGGAGAAACAAAGCACATGCACAGCGTGCTCCTGGCACTAAGCGAAGATGATTTTCAGATCAACCCAAAGAAATGTTTAGGCTATTTAGTGGGCAGAGGTATGGTTTGACCACAATGTACAAAAGTAGATGCCATCATGAAATGGCCCTGTCCAAAATCCAAGTGGCAAGTCCAAGCCTTCTTGTGCTTTGTGAGGTACAACTGCTGGTTTGTTCCACGTTTCTCTGAGTGGGCAGTGCCCTTGACAGACCTTACAAAGAACCAGGCCCCTAATATGGTGGTAAGGGATGCTAAAGCGGATGCTTCATTACATGTCTTAAAATAGGCCCTTACGTCAGCACCTGTACTGATGACACCTGACTTTTGTCTGCCTTTTATTTTACAGACTAACACTTCAGACACGGGTCTCTGTACTGTGTTGAGTCAAAGCGTCAATGGTCAATTAAGTTCCTGAGCCAGAAACTACTAGACCGGAAGACTAGGTATGCAGCATTGGAAAGAGAAGCCTTGGTGATAAAGTGGGCTATGAGTTCACTCTGGTGACTGACCATGCATCCCTACAGTGGATGGCACTTCACAAAGAGTTGATCCCTTAGGTCACCAGATTGTTTTTGGACATTCAGCCTTATTGGTTCAAAGTACTCAATCATTGCAGTTCTCTTCATGCCAACACAGATGCTCTTTCTTGGGTTCATATTCTCATGGTTTGGACCGCCCAACCCAACTCATCTTGAATAAGGGTTGTGCACATGGTGGACAACCGAAGGGCTTTAGTAACTGTAATTCCATCGCCACACCAGGGGTTGGCACTGTCTTTTAACCTGTGTCTTAACACTGATGGCATGATTGATGGCTAAGACACCTGTAATGTCAATTCCAGTGTCTGTCCACTTAGACCCACCTCTTCCTGTCAGAAGGACTGAAAGCCAGAAGCTCCATCAACTTTGGCAGTTCTGTTTGAACTTACATCTGCAGAGATGACTCCACAATAATTTTTTTTTTTTTTTTTTAACTTTTGCTGCATCCAATTATACAGGAGGCTATCTTGGCAGCCCAACTCTTTATTATTGTCCTCTCTTTCTTTTACAATGCTTTGTACTTTCAGATGAGCATTCATTGGTTGGCTGTCATGAAAACAGAGCCATCCCCATGAATTAAGAGAAAATCAAACCTGTTAGATTTTGTCAGGGCAAACTGCAGACTATGTATTTGAACTAAGATGCTGGGTATGTCAAAACTGCTAGTCACGCGGGCATCACCTAAGTGCTACCAACATGCTAATATTATGTGAATGAAGTCTATGACAGAAATTCACAGGAAAAGTTTTGTAATGTTATATGGCTTTTACTCTAGGGTGAATATCCTTAAACTTTAGCACATGCTTGTGATGCCTCCCCTGGAATATGGCAGAAGATGTTTGATGTAGGTAAATCCAAAGTTTTACACATAGTAAGTAAAAATATTAGATATTACTTAACCATCGAATTTTAAGTGGTACCTTTTGAGAAAGGCTTGTATGTTCACTTCATTGTCCACAACAAGTAATTGTAACTGTACAACAGTGATTAAGAAGACTAATAGGATGTTGGGTAATATAGTACACTTTGTAACAGTTAAGGGAGTACAAGTGTAAATCAAGGAAGGTTATCCTTAAGCTGAATTACCCAAAAGGATACACCTGGAATATTGTTGGTAGTTTTACTCTTAATGTTATAAAAAATGACATTAACTGTAATAAAGAAAGCCCAAAGAACAGCAACTAGATTGAAAAAACTCTTGTAGGTAATGAATTGTGAGGAAAGATTGAAGAACCCTAATTTTTTCATGATGAGCAAATGAAAATTAAATGGTGACAAGTACAGGTATTTTGTTTTGTGAATGGAGGCCAAAAAGAGAATAATACACTAAAAAAACTTGCTTTGAATATAGGCAGCCTCTTACTATTTATGCTTATGAACAGGCACAATTTTAATAAAAGGTGCATTTGTCACATATTTAAAAAACAAGGATCAGTTGTGATACTAATGCTTTGAAAAGCATTGTGCCTTGTGTTCTGGCCTTCCATCTGCGGTTAGTTCTTGCCTTATGAATAAGCACATTTTATTATTTCATTCATCTTCTAGGTTTCCAGTGTAAGATCAAAGTTCAGTACACATGCATATACATCCAAAACCCTCTACTAAGACTAAATGGATATGTGTAGAAACAAACAGAGCAAAACATGTCTCAAGCCTAATTCAGCAGTGTTGGGAACATAAACCCTAATGCCACACAAAAGCCACTATAGTTGGACTTCATTTAAGGGGCTCACTCTGAATGTAAGTAAGTATGTGTAGTTCTTTGATTTACACAAGGCAAATTAAGACACTTTTAAAATGTATAGTGCATTATATTTTGAGAGACATTGTACTTTGTCATAAAGACATTTCAAAATAATGAAAATCAAATCCAATTATATGTGTTTGCAACAAAATCTACTGGAATCCTGCACAGGGTTTATTTTGTATGGAATTGAAAATGAAGACTATTCAAGCTCAAGGTGTGATACAACTAATGATATGAATTAGGAAAGCAGAAAAAATGGTTTATGTAAATAACACAAATTTACTTTAGATTGATACATTTCAGATGTTTTTAAAAGATAAAAATGGAAGACAAAGCCAGAGTGCAATTTAACCTTGTAGGTGGTAGTTCTATTATGTGTGCTCGTTTGTGGACTGGCACATGCTGGACTGGAAACATACACTGTGAACATATTGGGTAGTACATCTTCACCAAAGTTTTACTGAAGAATGATAAAGTGTACAGTTTTCTGCGTCCTACTTGGTATCATTTCTCTGTCTTATGGTTCTTTTTAACTGACATTCAGTGCCCAGAAAAGGTCAGTTTCTTCTTTTTAGAAATACATTGTATGTTATAATACTGCATTTACTGACTATTTTGGGGATAGAATAAAATCCCTCTGTCTCAGTATATACAAGATTTAACGAGCCTAGGTTGCTTCCCTCTTCACATATGAAATTTCAACATTGCAAAAAAAAGCTTGTATAAATTGTGATTTTTAACTGGGTAAATAAAGGTAGAGGAGGGAGGAACCTTTCTTATGCAATAGTGTTTAGTCCTTAAATTTCTTTTTAATTATAATGCCAATCCTGTCTATATATTCTGTTCAGTTTACGCTATATATTTAAATCATTCTTCATGATAATAATTTAAGTAGGAAGTACATAGCCCAGGTTAATGTACATAATATAAATTCCCAAATGCACAACAGTTATTAAACTATTATATTAAAAAATGTCTTGACAGAGCAATCTAAGTATTCCATACATTTTTAAGTACAAGCCAAATTTCTATATAATTGTTTATTTGTTCATAATTTCTCTATTAACTGATAAGAAACCATTGTCTGTTAACTATTTACACCAGAAGAAGAGAAAGTTGCAGGTCATATTATGGACTGGAAGATTTAAAAAGACTCTTTTCAGTCCTATGGTCTGACCTGTGCCCATATTTATCAAGTGTCTCAGAGTAGGAAAACAGACCCAACTTGCTCAAAAATTTCAGAGTGACACCAAGTTGACCTTTAGTCTTAGAAGTAGGAGGAATATCATGTTATAAATTTTCCTAATTTATGGAAAAGTAATTTTATCCCAATTTAGAAGAGTTTGTAAGCTATTCTTACTCACTAGGAGCTGCCAGAAGATGGCATTTAGGCATAAATTGGCACACACATTCTTGGAAAGGGAGAATGTTTTGGAAGCAGTTTAGCACAATATCCCACCTTAATATGATTTCATTCTTTTTCTTCTTCTTCTTCTTCTTCTCCTACTACTACTTTGATGATGATGTATTGTTATCATTATTATTATCCCTACTATCTTTGTTGTAAAGCCTTAACATTAGTATCAGAAAACTACAAATTGTCATCATGAGTGCCATTTAGTGGCTTGGGGTGCAGTAAAATCATGAAATTATTCTTCTCAAACATGAACTCCTACTCCTGTCAGGGAGAGGATTTAGGATTCTTCAGAACTGCTTCTTATGTCCAGCTATAGGATAAGACAAATTCTTATCTTAGTCAGACTAGTTTAATTACTTGGAGTAATGCTGAGACACTTGATAAATACTTCTTTATCCATAAACGTTTAGTAGACAACAAATAACTTGGTTTATCAGGCAGCTCTTTAGCTGCTTATTTTTTTCTTTCAGAACTGTCCTAATTAGGTGTTACTGGCACTAGATAAATGCTTTTGTTTGATTAACATGATTGTTTCCAAGAAAGTATAATATATAATTTCTTAAGTTTAATTTAGTATGAAACCTTGTATAGCTTTATATTAATTATTCTTAGACTCTCTGGAGATGTTATGCTGCTGAAAAGTCCAGTGGTGGCTCTGTATCATGGAAAATCCACATAATGCCTGCTGAATACATTTCCAGTGTTGCAACGGATGGCTCCAGTCCAAACCTTAGGAAAATGGTACTTTTTAACTTCTATCTGATTTATAAAAGTTTAAGAAATCTTATCATTTAAAAGGTAGCATGTACACTACTAAGATTTATAATGCTAGAATACTTTAGATTTGGGTGACATACATTTAAGTGTATACAGACATGTTTTAATAATTGTTTAAGCCTGTTTAGTTTGCCTTGCCTATTTATCTGATACAGCAGCCAAGACCTTCTTTATAGAATCATTAGGGGTACGCTGCACTGCTTCTCTGCTGTCTTTTAAGTTCACAAAACAGTGCCTTAATTACAAAATAAATTATGTTTCCTGATTAAAACAACTAGAATTAAATATGCAGTGACAGTACTCTTATATTTGGCATTCTACTTTTGACACTAATTGCTTCATTAGTGTATATTATCATTAAATACAAAAACATACTGCATCATACACAAGAAGGAAACTCACCTTAGACTGGTCACCAGCTCACAGCAGGGCACACTTACTCGTGCTCCTACACTCACTCATGAATAGCCAGTTAAGAATCCTGATAATCAACCTAATACACTCAACCTTGGATTGTGAGCGTAAAGTGGACTAGCTGGAAGGAGCCTAAAGAGACAGTAATTGTGAATCAGTAAAGTAATTACTGCACCACTCTGCCACCCCAAATATAGTTTAACAAAAGTTATGCATTTATTATAACAACAGACCTAAAAGTTTTAAATTCAACTAACATGTACTTGACAAAAATAAATAGCCAAGCTTATTGCACTGAACACTATCGAATTCAAACACACTTATTTTCATACATGCACTGACTAACTGGCTTTCAGATATGTTGACTTAACTAGTTTATCAGCAAAGAAGTACTATTTGAAAGCATTACCTTTCTATTGATCATAAACTCAGAATTTTCAGCCTATTTATGTATAAGGAAATTTTGAAAAGAGTTTGTATTTTTGCTGCAAATAATGAACTTGCTGTTTTTCTCCACTATAATTTTTATTTTAACAGTTTGACAAAAATACAATCATGCAACATGTTATGTTGTGGTATTAATGTTGTTTAATTTGGACAGTAGGTGGCACTGTACAAATATATATAAATAGAACTGGTAGAAGGATGGGAGGAGAGTTCCTGGAAGGAGATTGTATGAGAGAGGTCTTCCTATAATAAAGAATGTATTTGGAGATTTCTTTGTGTACTAATCAATACAACACAACACAGAATAAATATTGTGATGTAAGGTATACCTTGTGCTGTCTGCAGTTGGCTATTTAATTGTAAAGAGTTTCTCAAAGTGAACTGCAACAGAATAATTACAACAAAATTTATCAATGTAAATTTCCTGCATACAGAATTGTACTTAAAGTTATTTCTTTGCTTTAATGCTTATAGATTTTCTCTTTCTTATTATCTATTATTTTTTGTCATTTACTTGTAATGCCATCAGTTTTCTTAAATTTGCTTAATCTAGTTGTGAGCACTGAAGCTGGCAGGAACCAACTCTGGATGAGGTACCAGTCCATCGTAGGTAAACTCACATACACAACCACACATGCTTATATCATTCCAAGTAATCAGCTAACATGACAGCTCAGTCGAAAATGTGATTATTTATTTCATTTAACAGTTAACATTTGACCTTAATCTGTTTTACTTTCATTTTTTTCTTTTGATAGTTTGAATCCAGGTCTCAAAGCTATATCTGGAAGTTTCTTTACCCACGTGGTGTTTGTAAAGCATCACCACCTGAAACTTTGGTATTCCACAGTTCACATGACTTATCCTCCATTACAGTGAATTCACATTATGAATTAAGGAACTGTCCCATTAAATGGTCAGCATTAACTCACTGAGTTTATTTGTAGATTCATTTAGGACCATTTGAGATGCAAAGAACAGCGAAGTTCAGCTGCAAGTGGGCTATCAAGAATGAATTAGAAGTAGAAAAATGAATATTTTCACCCCTGTCCATGTATTAACATAAACTGAGCCTTCTGTTATTATTTGGAAAGCCAGGCTCTGACAATCATGCTAAAGACAGGGATATATAGATCGCACCCCCATTTCGGCCCGCCAGGTCAGGCAGCATCTGACGGCCGGCCTTCCCACACTTCCCAGCCAGCTTCTGAAAGTGCTGTATAAAAAAGCAAAGTATTTTCTAAAGACTCTGACCGGGAAATGGAATCTATGACTGAGGTCCAAGCGTTCCAGCCAGGCCGAGTTACCTTATAGCCTCTCCTGCTTTGGGTAAGAACCCCTGTATCTATTATTTAAAATATCAATCTAACCTTTGGTTTACCACTTGTAAACGCCGTTAATTTATTTAAGTCAAGCTGCCTTTCCCATCCCCCTGATTAAAGTCAGGCTCTGCGAGCACACTTCTGCCTCCCTCAGAGTGCAGACATGGTCTGAGCCCCCCGCGTGCGGAACGCTCGCCGTCCGTTTCGAGTACCCATCCCCCACTGGGTGAGGCCCTGCGCGCGCATGTTTGTACTCTCATGAATGTTTCGGGTTAGGGACTTTGATTTATCACCTTTCAAGACATGGAGCAGTCTCGTGTTACAAACGCTTTGTGTCTCTCTTTTAACACTCCTGCCTGTTATCGAGCATGTTTGGTTACTCTTTTTGTAAGGATAATATAATAAAGTTATTTTTAAAAGTAACACCACAATGCTCAAGAGAGACAGATTCCATGTGTGTTTTAGGATTTGCTGTGGTCAGTGATGAATTTAAATTTTTTGCTTAGCTCATTTCTATAACCTAGGAGCCTTTTGACAAAGGAAAACTCTGTAAATACACTTGTGCATTTAAACGGAGATTTATAAGAAAGCAGGTTTCTACCTTATCCCAGATAATTAGAAATCATTTTACTATTTTTAATTAAAAAGTTAAAAAACACAGAAAAGCCCAATTATAATTTTTGTTTTGTCATGGGAGGGCCCTAGGGTGACACTTTTCCCCTTTATACTCTTACTTATGTAGACCTTAAAACATATTCTTACCAAAATAGTTTATCATTTCTCAATTTCTGTAACTTCAGGTAATTAGACAGAGCTCCATAATAGGCAAGAGAAGATTATAGTTCAAATACACAGTGCCATAAAAGCAAAATAAAGTGTGAACACCGCACAACCTGGTATGGCTAGAGGTTTAATTTTTTCCAGGTGACCCATTTTTGCATTGCTTGAGGTATCAGCCATAAGTCAAGATCTTTCTTTTATTCTTTTTTGATCAGCTTTTATACTGATTTTATAAAGGTAATCTAGGTATGATGCTGTCATCCTGTCTCCAAGACACTTTTTCCTTTATCACATTTAAATTTCTTGTCTCTGAAAATTCATTCATAGCTCATACGTTTCTGCTCTTAGAGCCAGAAGGTTATAGCGAGGTGTGCTGGTTTAACTAGAGGCAAGGGATGGAAGAAGCGGTCTTCTGCACATCCGAAGTTCATTGAATTAAAATCATGTTTTTAAAATCAGCAGCTTTAGCTCATGCTAGTGACCTCAGCTTGTATAGCTCACAAAATAGCAGAGCTAATTACTCTTTCTGCTTAAACTAATGATGAAATATTCAGGTAATTCTTAATTAAACACTAAAGCATTAGTGAACAAAAATACATGTTCAGTAGCCAAGTAAAATCACCGGTTGCTTTAACATGAAAATAAAGCATCTAAAAGCATCTTTGTAAAGGTCCAATTTTAAAACATTATAAGAAAAATCCTTGTTTCCAAAAGAGTTCTGCCCATTTTTCCAACAGTTTTCTTGACTGATCTTTGGAATCATCAGTGCCTTTCTGATCACATCCACCCCAAACATAGCATATAACTTAATTTCTGTACTCAGTTTAAATGATAATAGCCAGTATAAAGTCCCTAAAGGAACTGGAGACATCAGATATCTTCTATCATATATCTTTTCTTGCCAGCCCAAGTAATTCAGATTCTGCTTACAACACAAATGTACGATTATTTTTTCTCAAATGGCCAAATCTTTGGCCTGCTAATCATGAAAAAATCAGATTTTATTCCCATTACACTTTATTTGCATATTGTATTATACGTACTTAACTTTTAGTGACATTTATCTATCTCTATGTTTATTTTTCTAGTATCAGAATGTAGTTTAAGTTAATTTGTTATGGGTTCAATAGATGTATTTTTCATATTTTCGATTCTTGTTTCCTTTTTTTCACATCTTCGAGCCCCCTTTTTGTTACTTCGGGCCCCCCTACCGGGGTCAGCCCACAGTTTGAGAACCACTGTTGTAGGGTTTTATTTGTAAAACATTCTGTGGCATTTCATGCTAAATTAGATTCCCTTGGTTATTCAGCCGTCCATCGGTGTTCCATTTTTGTTATAAATTGTATTTAGTCTCTCTTTATTTACTAAACATTTTATATGTTGAATAGAAAACAGGCTTTAATTTAAAACAGCATTTTCATTAACAGGTTATAAACACTTTGGTTCTCAGTGGGCTTTGTATAATACAAAGTTTTAGAAATTCTGTTAATGCTTGGTAATAGCCTTCCATTTTACATCAGTTATGAACCCCTGAAAATAAGAATGGTTATAGTAGGTTATAGGTGTATATACACTACAGGGCTGATAATTAGGCTTAAAATTTAGTCTCTCTTTATTTACTAAACATTTTATATGATGATTAGAAAACAGTTATCTTGTTCAGGTTTTAATTTAAAACAGCATTTTCATCAACAGGTTATAACCACTTTGGTACTCAGCGGGCTTTGTATAATACAAAGTTTTATAAATTCTGTTAACGCTTGGTAATAGCATTCCATTTTACATCAGTTATGAACCCCTGAAAATAAGAACGGTTATAGGAGCCTATACACTACAGGGCTGATGATGATTAGGCTTATTTTAGACACGTTAGGCCAATCAGGATGAAAAATGTTTTTAGTGAATAGTTACATCATGTCTATTATATGCGTTAGCACAAGGATTACAATTTTTCTAAAACTGTGAGGTTTTATTCTTTCTTTTAGGTAGTCCAGGGTACATAGGACAGCTGTCATTGAAAACTGCTTTTCCCCTCTGTTTGTGAAAAAGCACCCTTGGTTTTAGTAGCATTCAGGATGAAGGGGATGTAAGTTTAAACTGTGATTCCAAGAGTCAACAAGTGTCTGCAAACTTCTTGAATATGAGTCAAAGGACTACGATTTGTATAGGGATCACGGTCAAGGGCAGAGTTAAGCTAGACATTATTATTCCAAAATGAAACATTGACTCGCCCATATCACAAAGATAAGTTAGTAAAAACTAAAATTTACAAATACTAAGTTACAGAGGAGATTAAAAAACATATTACGGCCGGATCAACAAGGGATCACCCCAAGCTCACAGCACACTACAACAGAACCTACGTGTTCTGCGGTATATTATCAGCTAAACTGTCATCTTTTTAGGTAGTTCCACGGGACTGCAAAGAGTTAGGGAAAAGCATTATTTAACATCTGCTAGTATGAGGCTGATTAACATTAGCCAGTTATTGTTAGAACCTTATCTGGAACTAAAAGTGAGGCTTGTGTTCCTCCTGATTAAATATTGGAGTTTAGAATATGAACTAGACTGATAGTCTTGATGGTAAGGACATTTGTGCCAAAATAATTAAATAAAGTTAATTATAAAATAAATAACCAGATAAAAAAGTGGTGTTATAAAGGAGTGATTACAATTTGAAAAACTGCAGTGATATATAAAAAACATTGATAGGTGACAAAACCAGCAAGAAAAGAAACCTTTTGAAATAAATAATAAGCTTTTTTGACATGCACAGTCTGGAATAGTCTGAATATGTCTTAAAGAGTTCATTTTTAAATAAAACTTAAAAAGGCAAATTAAAAATATTAAACCTGAATAAATCACAGAAGTATCATTTAATGATATCAATTAGTGTTAAGTATTATCAAACATCGGGATCTATTTATAAGGTTTAGTTATAAACAAAATGATTGGTGGCATTTTGCTTTGAAATTAACAATAGTTTGATAGAGCTTTAAGAATTACAATGCAAGACAAACCTCTACACTATATAACAAATGTTGCTGTTTCAATAGGAGTACAGTAATCCCTCCTCGATCGCGGGGGTTGCGTTCCAGACCCCCCCGCGATAGGTGAAAATCCGCGAAGTAGAAACCATATGTTTGTATGGTTATTTTTATATATTTTAAGCCCTTATAAACTCTCCCGCACTGTTTATAAATATTCCCCGCAGAGTTATACAGCATAATCCCTTTGTATTCTCTTAGATATTAGGTAAGATTCATTGAAATTATGTATATAAACACACTGTTTATATACAGTAAAACCTAAATATTATTTTAAAGATATTGAGTGTCTCCGATATCACATATGTTACAGCCATTACGATAGACAGGTCACCAGCAATAAATACGTACAATGCAAGAAAAATAGTATACAGTAAATGTGTGTACAGTGACACTAAGCGTACGTACATGTACTAAGCACTGTAAGAAGAAAATTAATTATGGTTACTCACCAACAATGACACGATGACTTGTCCGATAACAATGAGTTTAATTTTACTGCACAACAAAGGAGAGCGTTACAGCCCTTGTAAAGGAGCCACTTCAGGCGATTGTGTAGCACTGCCGTTGTTCTTCTTCTGGCAGTCTTCAATCCAAATCCCTAAAGCAGATTCCATCCAGACTACTGCCTTATTACATCCACTTACAACTCGTTTTGCACCCTGGTTAAAAGGACGCTGCAGCCGTAGATCTTATATGCCTTTCCTACTTTTTAAATAAAAAGAATCGTAGCCTTCAACAAATCCAAAACGTTTACCTTTTCGGCAATCATTAACATCTTCTTCTTGCGCTTGGGCACGGCCCCTGAAGCAGTAGCAGATTGTTTTGGAGCCATAATGAAGGGCTTGACTATGCACAAAGATAAACACTAAAGAGCACAACTCTTTACATAGCGAAACACGTTGATGCTGAATGAGTGAGACGAGACTTCCTGGTTAACACTGCATTCAGCACGCAGGAGCTCAACTGCGTGCTCTGATTGGTTAGCTTCTCAGTCAGGAGAACTTAACTGCGTGCTCTGATTGGTTAGCTTCTCAGCCATCCGCCAATAGCGTCCCTTGTATGAAATCAACTGGGCAAACCAACTGAGGAAGCATATACAGGAAGTAAAAAGACACATTGTCCGCAGAACTCGTGAAGCAGCGAAAAATCCTTGTTATATATTTAGTTATGCTTTCATATTAAAATCCGCGATAGAGTGAAGCCGCGAAAGTCGAAGCGCGATATAGCGAGGGATTACTGTATCTCGGAGCTCTGTTTTATTTTAACCTTTTGACAAGAAGCCCTGGGCAGGGTAATATAACACATATATTGAAAATGAACAGTGCCGACATGCTAACTAAATAGATGTAATCTAAGATATTTTAGAATATGGACCTGGGCGCTACCCCATGATTTTGACAAACTAAAGGGTCTTCACTTAATTGTCCAACTTCCTGCGGGTGCTATGGATCTTATAATGGAGAGTGCAAAAGATTCTATAATCTTTACTCTGTAATAGTCCATATGATGGAGATCTAGCACCTGTGCCCTCAGTTTTAACTAGTCATAGGACATGATGTTCAAAATTCACCTAGAGTTTTTCAAAAGAGATAGGACGGGTACGGCGTGTGTTCTGTATTCTCTTTTCTGCATTAACTATTCACAGTGACCATACCCCCGAGACCTTAGGTTTTTTTATGCCGAAGTACCTTTCACAGACCCGAATAAGAGACATCCATCAAAATGCTCTTGACACAAAGGAGACCCAATCAGGCCGGTGGGGCGGGATTCTCTTTTCAAAGAATATAAAAAACTTTTTCAACTACCCACCATTCTCGACGGTGAAAGAAATTAGGGTTAGGGTTTAAAAATCGAATGGTCCTTTATTGGTCATTTTCAAAAACAATATTTACCAACCACTTCAAAACATTACAACTAAACAGTGTGATTAAAAGCCGACAAAAAAACATGTGATCTCACCGGGACATTCAGTTCAGACACTTCATCTGATTTTCCAGGTCGTGTACCAGTAAAACCCCTAAGGTCCATCAGACCTATCAGGTCCAGAAAATGGCGTTTAGAGAAAACCTCGCCTATTTCATGTATTTTTGAGTAAGAGTCAGCGTCCGTGTTATGAAAGGCTTGGACGATCAACTCCTGAATAGAATGTTCATTTTTCAGATCATCGACAGCATTTTATACAAATTATATTCATCTGGTGAAAAGGCAGACAGATGTTGAAGCAGCCCAGAGTCTTTACGACTGGGCTCCTGAGCCACGGTTTGCGGAAAACAGACAGCCGCTGCTGCTGCTGAGCCAGTCAGTTTCAAACAGACCCGTAGGCCGTGTATGGCTGGGTCGTTCTGTTCAACATCCCTGCAGGTACTTTTTAGGTGCCGATCCGCTATTATATCCGGCAGAGGCGCCATCCAACTCTTGCCCAGCTTCAGAGCCTTTCGAAATGTCTCACCCAGGGTCTGTCAGTTTGTTCAAGGGCCATGCTCCGCATAATCCGCATCCTTGGGTGATATGTTCCAAACGGCCAGAGCCTCTACCGGGTTGTCCACGGCCTCTTCTTGTTGCACGGCCTGAATGGCTATCTCCTCAGACCCTGCTAGGAACCCCGGAACATCATTAGCAGGTACAAAAATGTCAGGTACTACGCGGTTCTCCAGGAAACTATCCGACCAAGGGGTGATCCCTTGTTGATCCAGCCTTAATATGTTTTTTAATCTCCTCTGTGACTTACTATTTGTAAATTTTAGTTTTTACTATTTTATCTTTGTGATATGGGCGAGTCAGTGTTTCATTTTGGAATAATAATGTCTAGCTTAACTCTGCCCTTGACCGTGATCCCTGTACAAACCCTGGTCCTTTGACTTGTATTCAAGAAGTTTGCAGAGACTTGTTGACTCTTGGAATCACAGTTTAAACTTACATCCCCTTCACCCTGAATGCTACTAAAACCAAGGGTGCTTTTTCACAAACAGAGGGGAAAAGCAGTTTTTAATGACAGCTGTCCTATGTACCCTGGACTACCTAAAAGAAAGAATAAAACCCTTACAGTTTTAGTAAAATTGTAATCCTTGTGGTAACGCATATAATAGACATGATGTAACTATTCACTAAAATCATTTTCCATCCTGATTGGCCTAACGTGTCCAAAACAAGCCTAATCATTATCAGCCCTGTAGTGTATAAGCTCCTATAACCTACTATAACCATTTTTATTTTCAGGGGTTCATAACTGATGTAAAATGGAAGACTATTACCAAAAGTTAACAGAATTTCTAAAACTTTGTATTATACAAAGCCCCCTGAGTACCAAAGTGTTTATAACCTGTTGATGAAAATGCTGTTTTAAATTAAAGCCTGAACAAGATAACTGTTTTCTTTTCAACATATAAAATGTTTAGTAAATAAAGAGAGACTAAATACAATTTATAACAAAAATGGAACACCGATGGACAGCTGAATAACCAAGGGAATCTAATTTAGCTTTAGACAGAGTGTTTTACAAATAAAACTCTACAACAGTGGTTCTCAAACTGTGGGCTGATCCCACTAGGGGGCGCAAAGTAATAAAAAGGAGGCTCGAAGATGTAAAAAAAAAAGAAAACAAGAATCAAAAATTTGAAAAATACATCTATTGAACCCAAAACAAATTAACTTAAACTACATTCTGATACTAGAAAAATAAATATAGAGATAGATAAATGTCGCTAAAAGTTAAGTAGGTATAATAAAATATGTAAATAAAGTGTCATGAGAATAAAATCTGATTTTTTCATGATTAGCAGGCCAAAGATTTGGCCATTTGAGAAAAAATAATCGTACATTTGTGTTGTAAGCAGAATCTGAATTAGTTGGGCTGGCAAGAAAAGATATATGATAGAAGATATCTGATGTCTCCAGTTCCTTTAGGGACTTTATACTGACTATTATCATTTAAAATGAGTACAGAAATTAAGTTATATGCTATGTTTGGGGTGGATGTGATCAGAAAGGCACTGATGATTCCAAAGATTAGTCAAGAAAACTGTTGGAAAAATGGGCAGAACTCTTTTGGAAACAAGAATTTTTCTTATAATGTTTTAAAATCGGACCTTTACAAAGATGCTTTTAGATGCTTTATTTTCATGTTAAAGCAACCGGTCATTTTACTTGGCTACTGAACATGTATTTTTGTTCACTAATGCTTTAGTGTTTAGTGTCGTTCCTTTTGTAAGCATACTATTAAGAAATCTTAGAACTGAGGGGACCATATTGCCTTTAAGGTTCACCCTGCCATTCCAGGCTTTTGGACATAATACCTAATACTTGGGTGTTGTACCATGTTAGTTACTATGGATGTAATGAGAAGTTAAGCAAAATGACACCTTTTATTGGTGAACTAGAAGTCTTTAACTGTTTACCTGTGTTGGTCTGTAGTATCTGATATCTGTATTTCATTTCCCTGAGTCCTGATTACTTTTTTAAGAAGCCTCAAGATTGAGCACCACCACCCCAACCTGAACTTCTGAGCCCACATAAAGCAATAGTCTAGGCAAACATAAAATAATTAAGAAAAGACTTTTCATCATTAAGTAATATATGAGAACAATATATTATGTATACAATATATTATGTGTAAAATTTAATAAACCGATTTATTTCCTACCTATCAGTTATTAATTCAGTTCACATTTTTTGTATTTTTCTGTAGTGTTCTTGATTGTGTGCAGGCTGAAATTGCTGCACCAAGTCCACAGGTAAATACAATTACAAGCTTCACATATTACTAATTATGTAATGAATACATCTAAAGACTCAACTGTGTTTAAACACACAGGAATACAAAGTAGTTTGAAACTGATTAACTTAAATGGAACCTAACAATATCAGAACTTTAAATAATTGTTGAACTATGAATAATTGACCACAAAGGAGAGGAGTCAGCAACATCCTGTGAAAAGGCACTATATGGGCGCTAACCTGACACAGACTGACACCGTGAGGCACACGTAAAATGAATAAACTTTTTATTTTCTTTACCTGTGGAGCACGTCTTTCCCTCTGTCCTACAGGCACAACACAGTCCCAAAAGACACACCAAACAAAACACCACCACAAAAACACTCTTCCTTTCCTCCACTCCTCTCGGCAGCTTCGTCTCCCTCCTCCTGACTCTGACTCCTTGAGTGGTGGCTGCAGGCTCCTCTTATAGCCCATTGTGGTGTAGCAGGTTCACAGCTCACGACAAAAGAGTCACTTTTAAATAATCACCGCACTTGTGGCTTAGCGAGGGGGCGTGGTAGTGTGGCTGAAGCGGGTCCTGGGATGATTCGTGATGTGGGCGTTTCTCACTGAAGTGCACAGGTGAGAAATCATCCACATCTGTGATTGTGCTCGGGGCTGCTGATTTGCCACAGCTACCTCGCCCTCTTGATATATATATAGAAGCGCGAGTCGGATAAAGGGGGAAAAAAGAGGAAAGGAAAGAGAAAGAACGGGAGGTTGTAGGAGAAGGCAGGAAGCAGGTGGAGAGAGCCGGTGTGAGGGAGAAGAAGAGCGAGCGAGTGAGGAGAGTGAGCAAGAGCAGGCTCGAATGAGTGAAAGCAGGCAGCTGGGAGGTGAGCCCACGGGGGGAGTGTTTGGCCGATACTCGGTGGGGCAAAAATATGTGGTTGCTCCAGCTGAGCGATTAAGGAGCTGGAGTGACCAGTAGTTGAAGGACGACAGGCTGCGTAAGGCTGTGAAGCCAGCGGGAGTCGGGAGCCTTGGTTGGATAAGTCCTTGATGTGAGCGTCCTGGTCGTTAAGGAAACCAAGTCTCAGTCTGGGTTGAGTGCACAACCGAAGCCAGGGATCAGGAGGCCTTCAGACCAGTTGACCAGAGTGAAAGGCAGCTGTTCCTGCAGGCAGGCGAGCCTCCTGTTGCAAAGCCCTATGGGAGAAGCAAGGGAGCCGCTAAGTAGAAAAGGTTTAATTAAGACAATGAGCTTTGGATATTTTAAGAGACTGCTTCATGCCATGGTTTTAACCTCGTCGTTTTAAAGGATTGCTTTTCTATTTATTGGTTTTTTAACCTCCACGATTTTATGGATTTTGTTTTATGGATTATATTGACTTATTGAAGGCACTTCACTTTATTTTGACCACCTTGTTTTTGTTGATTGTTTTAATAAAAGCACTTTGCACTTTTGCACCATCCCCTTGCTCCATTGCTGTTGCCTCACTGCTAAGCTCATTGGTAACATTACCGATGGTGTAGGGTTCAAGGGCTCCCGGACAGATGATGGGAGCATGCAACCAACCTGCATTGTCACATTGGGTGTGGCTGCATCACAGCCCAGACAAGCTCATTAAGTCGTTCAGCTCCCCTTGGCGGTGGCCACCGGGCCCAAAAGGCATGAGCTCCGGTATTCCACGATTGTGGCCCCGATATTGCTCAGGGGGGCTGACACCAAATGTTACAGGGAATGTAATGAGCCTCCCATGGCAGCTTCTCCGGATTCAGTGCCAAAGGGGCGTCCTGTCCGGGCATGGGTCCCAGCCATCCTTCACAGTCCCTAGAGAAAATAAACCTCTGGATGGTTCTATGATCATTTATAACAAAGTCAGAAGATAAAGTAAGGCACAGTCACAGGACCTATGGCAGCTGGCCATCTGCACCTTCCCAGTGATTCAACAGTAAGGTCTGTGCTGGGCCATCTCATATGACGACAGAACATTTCAACCCATTGATTTCAAGGCTTCCATTATCTCAGATATCTTTCCATGGGCAGGAAAATAGCTTGGAAGAAGAGCACAGCAACTAAGTGCCACAGCATATTTTGAGAAGAGAAACAGAATAGAGGCAGGGTAGCAGTACTTCACAATTTTTGTATTACTTACATTTTTATACAAATAACTAAGAAACAGTGATGCAGTATGCACAGCACAGTATGCTAGAATAAAGTAGTGAATCTTTTGGCTGGATTTAAAATCTTATATATACGGGCTGATCATAGTGTAGCCTTGCCACCCTGAGGCTAAAAGCTCATCCTCCCACTGTTATTTTGATAATCCTTGGAGCCTTTAGTAAGCTAGCATCTTGAGATATTAATATGCACTGCATTAAGTTCAGATAAGTAGGAAAGGCCATTTAAAGATTTACATGTAATAAATCAGTCCTAAGCCTAACTGGAACCTGAAATATTGGGGTTATGTGGTCATTAAATAATGTATTACAATAGCCAATCCAATTATAAATTAATGCATGAATTTATTTCTCACTATCCTCCTTACTTAGAAACTGTCTTAATTTTTTAATATTGAAGAAAACAGATTTAAGATAATTTTGAAGTGAAGTGGTACTAATAATTCGCACACTACTCCATCACAGAAATGTGTTATGAACTGAGAGTCTCAGCGCTAAAGAATTCCAAAGTCCATAGTTCCAAAAATGTTCACTAGAATAGCTAATTTTGGCTTTAGTATTTGGAGGGCAAAATACTCTAAAGACAGTTGCATGGAATTTTGCTGCCTAAGATAAGTGTATATCTAGTCATATTTGCTTATTTATTTGGTAATTTTATTAGAGATAACAGACTTTATAGAATAACACATTCCAGATGTCAAACCTAGATATTACACATCATGATACCCACTTCAACAAGACATACATGGACCATATCTTTAACTGTTTTTAGGACAGTCACAGAATAAATGAAGATTAATTGTATACTGTGACAAATGTGAAAAGTTTAAAAATAGTGTAGACTATGCAGCTACCATTCCCTTTTCAAAACTCAGTCATGTGATCAAGCTGAAATTGTATGATCCTGCATCTGTGTCAAAAAATTATAAAGCCTATATTTTATTCATAATTTTCCTGACAATAAATTAATAATTTTAATGCTGGAAACTTAGTGATTTGTACTGTTTTTGAAAACCATATCCCTTTTTCATACAGTGCTGAGGCTGAAAAGATCTCTTCAGATGAAACTAATTTAGTTACAGTAGATGATGAATTACTTTCATCAGTAAGATGTCTTGAAATTAGCTGCTATTTTAGCTTGTATATTAATATACTGTATATCACTATATTATTATTACCTATATATATACACTGCCTGGCCAAAAAAAAAAGTCGCCACCTGGATTTAACTACGCAAATAGGTACGAGCCTCCTATTGGATGATTACTGCATGGGCGATTATCTTTCAGCTGGCAACACGTTATTTAACCCCAACTGGTGCAATGAGTTGCTTCTCATTTCTTAAACAACCATGTCGAAAGACACATCTCGTGGTCGTGGAAAAGATGTTAGTCTGTTTGAGAAGGGTCAAATCATTGGCATGCATCAAGCAGAGAAAACATCTAAGGAGATTGCAGAAACTACTAAAATTGGGTTAAGAACTGTCCAACGCATTATAAAAAACTGGAAGGATAGTGGGGACCCATTGTCTTCGAGGATGAAATGTGGCCGGAAAAAAATCCTGAATGATCGTGATCGGCGATCACTTAAACGTTTGGTGAAATCAAATCGAAGAAAAACAACAGTAGAACTCAGGTCTATGTTTAATAGCGTAAGTAAGAGCATTTCCACATGCACAATGTGAGGGAACTCAAGGGATCAGGACTGAACAGCTGTGTAGCCGTAAGAAAACCACTAATCAGTGAGGCAAACCGGAGAAAAAGGCTTCACTTTGCTAGGGAGCATAAAGATTGGACTCTGGAGCAATGGAAGAAGGTCATGTGGTCTGATGAGTCCAGATTTACCCTGTTCCAGAGTGATGGGCGCATCAGGGTAAGAAGAGAGGCAGATGAAGTGATGCACCCATCATGCCTAGTGCCTACTGTACAAGCCTGTGGGGGCAGTGCTATGATCTGGGGTTGCTGCAGTTGGTCAGTTCTAGGTTCAGCAGCAGTATGTGCTCCAAGAATGAGGTCAGCTGACTACCTGAATATACTGAATGACCAGGTTATTCCATCAATGGATTTTTTCTTCCCTGATGGCACGGGTATATTCCAAGATGACAATGCCAGGATTCATCAGGCTCAAATTGTGAAAGAGTGGTTCAGGGAGCATGATACATCATTTTCACACATGGATTGGCCACCATAGAGTCCAGACCTTAACCCCATTAAGAATCTTTGGGATGTGCTGGAGAAGGCTTTGCGCAGCGGTCAGACTCTACCATCATCAATGCAAGATCTTGGTGAAAAATTAATGCAACACTGGATGAAACTAAATCTTGTGAATGCGTGCCGTAATCAAAGCTAAAGGCGGTCCAATGAAAAAGAGTGTGTGACCTATTTTTTTTGGTGGCAAATTTTTTTTTGGCCAGGCAGTGTATTTGTGTCAATATATTATTATTACCTATAACCCCAGTTCTTAAATCCCTACACTGGCTCCCAGTTAAGATTAGGGCAGATTTCAAAATCCTCCTTTTAACTTATAAAGTCTTAAATGGCCAAGGTCTTGCTTACCTGTCTGAACTTATTATGACTTACAAGCCAGAGTGCACATTAAGGTCTCAAGATGCCAGTCTGCTTATGATTCCAAGGATTAATAAAATAACAGTGGGAGGTCGAACTTTTAGTTACAGGTCCCCTAAACTGTGGAATGGTCTGCCTGTTACTATAAGAAATGCCCCTTCGGTCTCAGCTTTTAAATCCCGGCTGAAGACTCACTACTTCAGTTTAGCATATCTTGATTAAAGCTGCTGATTAGCTGTACCGACTGCATCTCTGTTGTTAGTCATTAGCACTAAAACATAAGTAACATGATAGTTATAATTTGTTACTAACTCTTACCTGTTCTGTTTCTCTTCTCGGTACTCAAATGTGGCATTTGGTGCCATGGCCCACCTGCTAAGTTGTTTTGCCTGCCTAAGGTAAAGTCATCCCTGATGGCGGATCACAAGAATTGTCGGGTAGATGGGTCCTTTCATTGGATTGGCTGGCCCAGCGCTGTCTCAGCTGTGGAATGGCCAATTGGGGGAGGTAGCTTGATGGTCTCCAGGACTCTAAAGATATCCAAATCATATTATGTGATATCATCTCCTGTTAAATTCTGCTCCGTACTTGTAATATTTTTATTTTTATACTGTACTAGCAAAATACCCACGCTTCTCAGCGGAGAAGTAGTGTATTAAAGAAGTTATGAAAAAGAAAAGGAAACATTTTAAAAATAACATAACCTGATTGTCAATGTAATTGTTTTGTCACTTTTATGAGTGTTGCTGTCATCAAGGATTTGATTATCATTATTTCTTTCAATCAGGTTCGTATTTGGAGGACGTGTTGTTTTGAAGTTACATTCCGTGTTTGTCAACCATTGTAAAGATAACAGGTTTCATTCATCGAAGTGTTCACTACCCAAATCGCTACTCGTGAATGTAAGATGTTTAACAGGCATTCCTGGTATTAACTTGTGCTAAACGTACCATGGTGTGACGTAAGGGGAACTGACTGTAAAAAGGCAAGGAGGCGCGTATTTTGAACGAAAAGGGAGAAGACAGCGAAGAAGCGGAAAAGTGAGAAGGAAAACTGTTTAAATAAAGAGCTAGGAAGGTGAATGGAAAGAAGCAGCCAGCGGTAAAGCAAGGAAGACTCTGTAGTAAGGACGGTTGGGTGCACTTAGAAGGTGTAACAATAAGATTGTTAAGCCTTATGATAATGTTCTGCATGGAGGGTTTAGAGAGACGCACTGGGAGAAGTATAGAATGGGGAAGCCCGTGTGACTGTTCTGCTGTTCTCCTTCGACAGTTCTGTGGCTCTGCATATTTGTATGCACCTCTCTAAAGTCAGTTTGTCTTCTCTCAGTAATCTTAGTTCAAACTTGCATCACTGGTTCCGCACACAATTCAGTCACGTATAAGGGAACTTTTAATCTCCCCGAAATTGCATGTGCCTGCTAACACTCTCAGATAGGTGACGTAGTTGTCTATATTTTCTCCCCTTGCCCGATTTCTTGAAAAAAATCTGAACCTTTCTACAGTTTTGTTTATTTTCGGGTTGTAATGTTCATCAAATTTACGTATCATCAAGCTCATGGTTAACTCATCAGGCCTTACATCACTGGTCAGCACCTGACACAATTCTCTGCCGCTCTCTCCAATAAGATAACGGAATAATCTGACCTTAGTGTTTTCCTCTGCTTCCGGCATTGGAAGTTCTTTGTATAATCTGAACTTTGCCTTTTATTAGTATAGATAAGTAACAGAAACAGTGATTCCTCAGTTAGAAAAGATGCCATGGCTGACTTTAAAACAATGAAAGCTTAGTGGTGTATAGTTAAGTGGCCAGCGTTAAGAAGCCCGATCAGGCACAAGTCACTGTAGTAGCAGATAAGACAGTAAGAAATTAACTAGCAGCAGATATTCACTTAACAGGTTTTATTTATTTATTCATTTTAATGGTTTTTAGTGGTCCAGAAGTAGAGTAGTTAAGTGGGCAACAGCATAAGGGTTCATTAATATGGGGGAATACAAACAGTGTGAGTGGAGAGCTTTTAAGTAAGGAATAAGAGGAGTGCAAAGTTAGGAGAAAAATAACATTAACCTCATAGAAGGACAAACAGCAGGCAGTTGAGAGGGAGAATATTACAGGAGCGTAAGGGACCAGAAGGTATAAAATAGTTGTAGCAGCTCTATAATCTAATTCCTTTGGCTTATTTTTTTTAGTTTTACCGCTTAAGTTAAATAATTTAAGTTTAATAAAAAAAGTTAAGGCAGTTTTAGTAATCTAAATCAAATTTTAATAAAGAGGCCAGTGTAATGCAAGTCCTGTTGGATGTTGGACTTTTTAGATGATGGCTTGGAGGAGCCAGTCTTCTATTAGATCTACATCTGCAGGAAATGCCAGCTGATCCAGCATCTCAAGCTCAGGGTCACTGAACTGAAGGAGGAGTTGGCTGACCTGTGTTGTAGTAGAGAATTAGAGGACCTGGCACAGGTGTCCTTTAGACAGATAGTGTGCACCTCTAAGATGGCACGAGAGGAGATTCCAGACCAGACAACTAGAGAAAAAGAGGGTCACAGTTACAAATTAAAGGGTGCACACTGTCCAGGGGTATTAACCCCAGAATTAGAAGTGTCAAACCATTTTCAGGTCCTTGTGGAGCTAGATGGTATCTGTGAT
Organism: Polypterus bichir lapradei; assembly: GCA_026402145.1. Classification (NCBI taxonomy): domain Eukaryota; kingdom Metazoa; phylum Chordata; class Cladistia; order Polypteriformes; family Polypteridae; genus Polypterus; species Polypterus bichir. Next base: position 19,695,475 of record JANRMT010062793.1, on the reverse strand, counting down.
GATTCTGAAGTGGTAGACAGAGATGGGGAGCCTCAATAGGCTACCTCAAAACCAGTTCTCAGAAAGAGAGAGGTAGTGATAGTTTGGGACTCAATCATTTGGGCGATTGAAGTGCAGGTTTGCTCCAGAGACTCAGAGTCTTACACATTGTGTTGCCTTCGAGGTGCACAGGTGGGGGACATCCTTGGAAGGGTGGATAGGATTTTGGCCAGAGTTGGGTTGGATCCAGTTGTCATTGTTCATGTTGGAACAAATGACATACATAAGGGTAGTCTGTCAGTGCTGTGATCCAAATTCAAAGAGTTAGGTGTCTGGCTGAGCAGCAGATCTGACAAGGTAGTCTTCTCTGAAGTTCCACCTTTGCGATACTCCAGTCCATGTAAGACTGAGGAGATTAGAATGCTTATCACGTGGCTCAGATCTTGGTGCAGGATAGCAGGGTACAGGTTTATGGGGCATTGACACTCCTTTTGGAACTAAAGGTGCACCAATTTACTGGGGACATGTATGAGTATGTTAGTCAAGGATTATTTAAACTAGGAATGGGTGGGCAGGGAGTTTAACAGAGACCTGGCTAAATGACAAAAATGGGGAGTAAAACATAGAGGGATACACATTTTTAGGAAGGACAGATAGAACAGAAGAGGATTTGGGGTTGTTGTTTTTGTCAAACAGAATTTAAATGCAAGTCCTCTTCAGCTGGACGATGAACCCCATCTTAATGAGTTCATGTGGCTTTGCCTAGAAAGCATTAGGGAAAATGGTCTTATTTTAGGAGTGTGTTATAGACCCCCAATGCAAACTGTAATTTCAACACACATCTTTTTAGTAATATTAAAGAGGCAAGTTTATGGGGGGATATTATAGTCATATGGGACCATCTGAATATTAACTGGGATAACCTTGCAAATGGTGGAGCACAGGGGTTTTTAGAAGTAATTAGTGACTGTATTTTAACTCAATGTTAAAGCTCCAATGTGGGGTGAAGCCTGTCTTGATTTAGTATTTTGTAATAATCAGGACAGAATTGTGGGTGTAGAGGTGATTGACTAGGGTCAAGTGACCATAATATAATACAATTGTCAGCGTTTTGTAAGAGTGTGCGTAGATAGTTGAGGAACAGTGGAACAAGTTTAAAAATGTTTTACATGTAATGCAGGAAAGGTACATACCTAAATTTGGAATTAACATGAAATTTGAAAAAAACTTTGCAGTCAATTCAGAAAGAGTTAAAAAAAAATTGCAACAAAAAAACTGCCCTATAAGGTGTATAAGACTAATAACTCCAAAGTGAATCGTAGGGCATATGAGAACATGAATGCAACCATTAAGAAGGATATTAGGGAAGCTAAAAGACAGTTGGAGGGGAATATAGCAAATAAGACAAAAGATGATTCTAAGAGATTCTTTCAGTATTTTAATAGTAAAAGAACAGTCAAGGAGGAGATGAAATGCATCAAGAATAGCAAAGAGGAATTAAAACTTGCACTTTTCTGAGGTCTTCACAAGTGAGGAAATGGATAATCTCCCAACTGTAAAAGGTATAACTGAGGAGGTTCTGAGTGATTTAGAAACTGTAGGAGGAGAAGTAGTGCTCCAATTAAATAGGTTGAAATCAAACAAATCACCAGGACCAGATAATATTTTCCCTCAAGTTTTTGAGGAGGCTAGTGAGTACATATATAAACTTTTGACACATATTTTTAGGAAGTCACTGCCCACTGGGGAGATTCCAAAGGACTGGAAAATGGCAAATATTATCCCATTATATATAAATGGTGACCGGGCAGATTCAAGTAACTATAGGCCAGTAAGCTTAACATGCATCACAAGAAAATTAATGGAAGGACATATTAAGAATAAGCTTGAGCAGTGGCAAGCATAGGAGTTTTTCTGAACAGTCAACTTTGGTTCAGAAAGCAAGGTCATGTTTTACTAATATGCTGGAATTCTATGAGGAAGCCACAAAGGGTATGATCAAAGTGGAGCTTAGTAAAGATCACATTAGTGCAAGCAAACAGAAATTATCACTCTGTAAAATAACGGAACAGCAAAAAGAGATCCAATATATTGTTCAGATTTAAACTTTAAGTCTGAGACTTGTAGATTGTCTAATTTGTGTTGCCATTAGGAAGAAGTGGTGTTTCTTCCCAATGAAGAGTCATATCTGCAAGAATTAAAAGATTTGTTGTTTGGTAAAAGTGAAATCCACATACACTAGCAGCAGAGACGTGAAGTGGCCGGCGTGTAGCACCGGCCTTTGGGGGGTGGGAAGGGTGTGAGATTGGCAAGCAAAGCGAGCAAGGGGCAAACCCCCCTAGATTTTAATATAAATAAATGATTTGGATAGGAATGTAAGTAACAAGCTGGTTAATTTGCAGATGATACCAAGATAGGTGGATTGGCATATAATCTGTAATCCATTAAATTATTACAGAAGGACTTGGACAACATACAGGCTTGGGCAGATTTGTGACAAATTAAAATTAATATCAGTAAATGTAAGGTATTACACAAAGGAGGTAAAAATGTTAGGTTTGAATACATATTGGAAGGTCTGAAAATTAAGATAACACCTTATGAGAAGGATTTAGAAGTTTTAGTTGACTCTATACTTTCAAATTCCAGAGAGTGTTCAGAAGCCTTTAAGGATGCAAAAAGAATGCTAGGTTATGTAGCATGGTGTGTGGAGTATAAGTCCACGCAATTTATGCTTAAGCTTTATGTTGTACAGGTGATGCCTCATCTGGAGTACTGAGTGCAGTTTTGGTCTCCAGGCTACAAAAAGAACTTGGAAGTGCTAGAAAAGGTCCAGAGATGAGCGATTAAGCTCATTCCAGTGCTACAGGAGATGAATTATGAAGAAAGATAAAATAATTGAACCTTTTCAGTTTAAACAAAAGAAGATTAAATGGTGACATGATTGAAGTGTTTAAAATTATAAAGGGAATCAGTGAAGTAAAATTAGATCATTAAAAACATGGGAACATAGTTGAAAACTATAGACACTTGTAATAAGCTGCCAAGTAGAGTGGTAGACAGTAAGACTTCATAAACTTTAAAAATTTGACTTTTTTTTTTTTAGATGAGTTTAGTGGATAGGACTGGTGAGCTTTGTTTGGCTGAATGGTGTGTTCTCTTCCAAATTGTTCTAATGTTCTAAAAATTCAGAAATTTTTGCTAGTATATTTACATGTAAGCAAAATTCAGAACTCTGCATATCTTTGTAATTCACCTTTTCTTGTCGAGTTTATTTCCTTAATTGTAGCTAAATACTAAAGTACTGATAAGCAGTACAGACACAGGTTCAAATGACATTGATAGTGATTGAAATTAAAACTCACTGCCACGGTGATACCCTGGACTGAACTTGGGAGCCAATGCTTTAATATACAGTATATGTGGTGGAGTTTACTTGGGGGAAAAAAATAAAACATTGGCTTTAAATAATATTTTTTATTTAAAGGCTAAAGTAAATGAAGTACAGAACAAGTGAACACTGTTCTGCAGAGGGTGAACTACCCATGAGGCAGTATATTAGTATCGGGGGTATTACAGTTTTCACAGAAAAAATGAAATGAGGATTTACTTACAGTCAATTTGATTGACATACAGTATAAGAGAGGTTAGGCTTTTTAAGGAATACTCCAGCCAAAAATGATATATTTTTTTATATTGTAAGAATGACAAAGAAGACCAGATAAAGAATGATAGACACTATAGTGATCTCCATATACTGTAATCTGTAGTTCAAAAAATGAAAACAAATTGTTGTCTCTTTACAGATATGAGTCTGTAGCTGACAGCCTAAGATGGTGACAGAGCCATTTTTCAGTATGGAGGATAGGAAGAGGCAGATTCAGGAGGTAGGGAACCAGAAGAGACATGCAACTGTATATCTCTGCTTCAGAAGGAAGAGAAAAGGCCTTAGAGAGCAACACAAACACCTGGTTTGAAGTGCAATTTCCTTTAGATGAGCCCTGAAGTTGTTTCTCAAGCACACGTGCCAGAATATCTTTATTACCCCATGTGTTTGTAGTGGAGGCTAAAAAAATGGTTTATCTCATGTTTTCACAGAGCAAGTACATGATAAAGATTCTTATTTAATGGGACCCAATAGTGAATAAGGCTGGACATCGGTAAATAATGTGTAAAGTGTCCATGGAAAAAAGGGAAATCACAAAATCCACATAAGATAAACAGGGTTCCCATGGTACTGTGCTTTTGAATTGTAATTATTTGTAATACTGATGATGTATAGCTCAGACTGAAAATAAAAGTTTTTAAACAGCACATTGTGGATATCTTCATTAAAGTATTGTCATGTAGTGTGTCAGGGATGCCAGGGGCAATGACCCGGCCGGGACGCCGTGAGGGACCGGATGTGGGTCTGCGCCCACCCTGGATCACGTGGGGGCTGCCTTCCTTGTTGCTCTGGGGGCCACGGGTTGAGGGCATGGAAGCCCCACCCTGTAGGGGCCTGTGGTCACCGCCAGGAGGCGCCCCAATGCCTTGGCGACCTGTTACCTCAGCACTTCCGCCACACCAGGAAGTGCTGGGGTGAAGAATTAAGAGGACACCCGGAGAGCTGCCGGGAGAACAGCCGGCACTTCCGCCATACTGGGGCGTGGCCAACGAGGGAATGCCGGGAGCCACTTGGAGCTTGTCTGGGAGAGGATAAAAGGGGCCGTCTCCCTTCATTCAAGGCTGGAGTCGGGTGGAAGCAGGACGAGGCAAGAGAAGAGAGAGTGGAGGTGGCCCGAAGAAAGGCATTGAGTGGCCAGGATTGAGTTGGGGTTTGTGCACTGGACTTTATATTTGTAAATATTGTATATATAATAAACGTGTGGTGGTGACAAACAACATGTCCGCCTGTCTGTGTCCGGGTCGGCTCCACAAGTGACTGAAATAAATGTGTCACTTGCTTGAAATGCAAGCAAGTTAAAATGCAATGTGAGTTACAGGCACATTTTGAATGATACCTCTGATGGAAACTTGTTGACAAAGTTTGCAGGTAGTTTGAAACTCAAAGTTAAAATAACACTAACTTAACATTGTAGAACAATTATATAGAATAGTGGGAAGCATATCCTGAGCATCTGGTATGAGATTTTGGGCAAAGCGATGTTTGTAAGATTAGTCAAAACAAATTAAGCACTGAAAGTTCTACCTTAAGTGCCACTGTGGTTCAGTTTATTCCCAGGTGGCATGAATGTCAGTTCAGGTCTGTATGTTTTTTCCAAAAGTATCTAGATGAAAGTTTGGTTCCTATGAATATTGTCTTAACATGCAGTTGGGTTAATTGGCCTGGAATCCTAGAATACATGTGGGTATATGAATGTCCTATGATGGACAGAGGTTCTCTCCATGGCTACAGGGTTAGATACCCCCTAGAAGTGTGGCATTCAATTTTCATCTAAAGCCATTTTATTAGGCTGCCTTCTAATTTTGTATCTTGTATTTTTTAAAGCATCTTTTGTTGGAGTGCAGCATATTCTTGTCTAGACTATCACTTTCTTCTCTGCCTAGTAAACTACAGTGGTGCACAAAACCTTTAAATATAAGGCAGCTTATGAGAATGGATGAAAGGCTGTTAGAACTAAGAGTTCCTTCTCTCTTTTTTTGCAGAGTAAGAGGTACAAAAGAAAACTGAAAGGGGGCCGTGATAATCAAATCACAGTTGCTTTAAACACACCTGATCAAGCCTTATCCATTCCTCAAATCACCTACGATAACATCAGTGACAAAGAGGATAAGAAAGAAATTGCGTTTTATAGTGATGAATCAACAAGTAAGAACTCTTTCATTTTTTTAACTAAAATTAAACTTAAACAATGGAACTCATAATTTATTTTTATTTAAGTTCTGAATGTATTGTCAATACTTATTTGCAGCCAGTAAGCATTTTTGTACAAATAAGTAACCTTTTTTATTTAATGTCTTTTTGCCCTATCTCAGCATTCTACAGAGAGATACTTACAACACAAAATAATCATGAGGAAAGCAAGAGTTCTACAGTTTCACTGCACAAATGCAGCAATAGTATGTAGCTACAGGAAAAATAGTCAGGAATGTTGAGAGTGTCAAACACTTGCCATCACCATAACAGAGATAGAAGTATAAACTCACCACCAGGTGCTGTTTTTAAGTACATTTGATAAAAGGAACACAGAATGCAAGAAAATGCATAGAGATAAAAGTGAGTTTCATACAGAAAATGGATTGGTACAAACCCTATTCATTCTTGTGACTAAGTAAAAGAATAATGTGTGTTTTTTTTTTTGTGTACGAAAGCTTCCAAAAAAGAGAGGAGACTTTTGTCCATTGCAAGATTTATTTTAGTAGTGACAATTGTTAGACCAAATTCATACTGTATGTGAAAATACACTATCACATTTCACAAATAACTTTTAAATATTGCAGAATCACCATAAATGTGCTTAGTAAAAATATAGGAAAAAAATGAAGAACTGGTGCTGATGAGCCTGAAATGCAATAGTTATAAAAGTTTAAGAAAGATGAATGATTGCTACTTAAGAGTCATTGACGAGGAAATAACAGAGGAAAGAGTTCTGTGAGAAAGTTGGCTGTAATACCAAAAAATTAATGATGCTTGGAAAGGTCTTCTTAATGAAAGAAGAGGTATCTGATTGACTGAAAACTGGTTTAATAAATGTGCAGGGAGTTATGTAAAAATTCATGGATGTAAACTGGATCATACCGTATATCTAATTGAGTAAAGATGGAAGCAGTACCATGTGTTAAGAAAATTACAAAATGCATGCCTAAAAAATTAATTTTAAAGAGCCTGAAATTAAGCCTATAGCAGATTAAAGAGACTATTAGGTGACATCTAAACTGCAACAATTTTAATGAATGTGATGGACATGTAAAGAGAAAGGAATCGGAAGATATATTGTTAATGGTTGTAAAGAAGGAATAGACATAACTAAATACTGCAAGTTATAATATCACAGAAATTGATAAAGGAAGATGAAGGGAATGCACATACAATCACACATGTCAAACATAAAATGGTAGTTAAATAGATAAAATGGTGCATGGACTGGTTGATAGCCTAGGGTAACATAGTTTATCAAGGTTCTCTTGCTACCACCTTGTAGAATACTTCTTGAGTAACCATGTATTAAACTAAATCTATATTCCTACCAGTCAGAGAAAGCAGACTAACAAGCCTGTGGGAAACTTAACATGGACGTAAACATAGAAAGAGCTATTTACAGAAACTCTGCCATGTTAACAGTTGGCATAGACTCTTGTTGATATACTTTTACATGGCATAATGTACCAGGCATTTTCAGCTGGTCTGAAAGGTACAAAAAATGTAACTGGCAGGAGTAAAAGACATAATGATGCTCATAATGGAAGCATGATATGCACAAAGTTTATTTTGATCACTTTTTAATATTGCAATGTAATACGAAATTTAGGTATTGCTTCATAATGGAAAAACTTTGTTGCAGAAAACACTTAGTAGAAAAAGAAGAGTATTGAGATTTTTCTATATTAACTACACCACGAACATCTTTTATTTATACCAGCTGATGGATTCTCCGCTTGCTTTGTTTAATGCAACATGGCAGTTTGATGAGACACCTGTGGCAATGCACAGGTGTTTTAAGTGATGTACCGTAGATCCCGGAATACAAGCCGACCCGGTATATTAGCCGATCCCCTACTCTACCGACTAAATTACATGTATTTGCCGATGACCGGTATTTAAGCCGACCCCCTTCTCCAAGCAAAACTTTCTAAATTTCCTTAAAAGTGTCTCTTCGGGTATATTTATAATGTTTATCGGCGAGAATTTGAGACTGCCGGCATTTTTGATGGAAACCAGGAAGTGATTGCGGAGAAGTTTGGTATATTGGAACCTTTGTGTTGAAACTATATACGCAAATACGGTACATCGGCGGGTGGATTTCCGGAGACTTGTTATAAATTTGATTAACTTAAATACGCAAAACAGTGGACCCTTGACTTACGAACTTAATTCATTCGCAAAGGCTAACCCATAATGTGTTCCAAACCTCCAACTACAACACTTACTTAACTTTTTCATAATAAAAAACACCAATATTTTTTTCTAATGTACTAACCAAAAAGTTATAAAAAGTGCCTAGCCTACTTCGATTAGGCTAGGAGCATGGCGGCGCGCAGCGGCTCAGGGCTCTCCTTTTCAGTGCACTTTTTTGTTTTTGTCCTTTTTTTTGTCCTTGTTTGTGCACGATCAGTTCGGCGAACATCTGCTACACCATTGAGAACCTTATAGACATCGGTGTCCAGAGCCAGACATCTGTTTTGAGTGTTTTTCATCACACGCACAACATCCCAGACAACATAGCGAGACCAGCAGGCTCTCCGTGGTTTGTTGTCGGGTCTAGGAGACAACACAGACGGAGGAGGGAAAGAAAGCAGAAGCGGGGCCGCAGATACGGCGTTATGCTAAGGCTAAAAAACAACCATACAAGCCCTATACAGAACTTTTTTCTGCACTGAAGGAGCTGCTTTTAATCTCATTGTAGATGCGTATAGTGACAGTAAAAGGCATTCTATTCTAGAAACAATTTCATACTGTACTCACCATTTAATTTGACATCTTTGGGCTGCAGGAAGGGAGGAGGAGATATTTCCACACAATGTCCATCTTCGTTTCGAAATTACATCCACAAACACATTTATCTGGGCTCCGACTGACGCTACTAACGCTCTCGGTTGTTTGTTTACAATCGCGCAAGCGGATACACGTGACCGCATCCGTTTCGTAACGCAAGATGTGGATCGTGAATCAAAATAAATTTTATTTTAAACTTCCCCATAATTTATTATAAATTTTATTAATAAAATCAACAACTAAAACACTT